>CM042149.1:36601492-36716492 GCA_023376005.1 Doryteuthis pealeii | reverse complement strand
AGAGAGAGAGAGAGGGCAGAAGAGATGTGAGATGATTGAAAGGAGAGAGAGAGAGAGAGAGAGAGAGAGAGAGAGAGAGAGAGGAGAGAGAGAGAGAGAGAGAGAGTGAGAGGGGGATTATTTTGAACTGCACAGCAAGAAGCGCTTCATTTAACCAAAACTGCTCCTCCGGCATTTTCTTACCAGTTCTGGTCAGAAACTTTGAGATGATATTAAAAAGTATGAAGGAACCTTTCAAATCAGCATCGCTAGGTTTCCTGGGTTATTCTCTGAAAGACATTAGCCCGTCGGCCATTTCGGATTCTTTTCGGTCACTGAATAAATTTCGGGTTCCATTTGACTCTTATTACACAAGACGTGAAAATAAGTAAAATAAAATAGAATAAATATAAATAAAACTAGCAATAAAAAATGACTTGTTTTCTTTATTTGTTTTCTTAATTTGATTCATGCATTTATTTGTGCGTTTCCATCTACACATAAAACCTACTCGTATACAGTATTGGATTAAAAAAGCAAAATAAAAAACACAACAACAAAAAAAAAACTAAACCATTTTTTTTATTATTGCCACAAATTTTAATGAAACTTCACTGGTGTAGACACATAGGAAGTGATTATTTTCCTTGATTATTGTTGTTAAATTTCACTTACGCGTAAAGATTATAGAATCAAACGGATATTATAAGGCATTATATAAAACCAAAATCTGCAGCAATGAAACTGTATCCAAAAATGTGAAAAATAGTCCTAAAATAGGTATATTCCTTATATATTCAGGTAATCTAATTTTTGGTTAAAGAGAATTGGATAATAAATAATACCAAATAATATCTGTTTTGATTGCATGATATTACACCCCACCCGCCACGGAAATTATATGATACTAGGGCAATATTTTATGTAGCTGTCCTTATCCTAGACTGGTTGCAATACTAAGACTAAAGAACCCAAACTGACCAACTATTTTATCCATTACAGGGTGGGGGTGAATAGTTCGATTAATACCTTCTCCAAGACCCGGAGTGCTAGTAGATGTTAGGGTCCCATGTATGGGTCAAATAGATCTGATTAAAAATTATTCGAATTCGATAGAAATACTTGATGCCATATAACTAACTTATTTGTATTAAGAATAATTACTTAACGCTATAATTGTTTATTATTAGTTACTTGAAACCATTTAACGGTATGTAAACAAATTAATATTATTAAATAAAAAAATAATTACTTGAAACCAAATAATTATTAGTATTAGATGGGAATACTTGTAATCACACAACTGTATGCAAATTATTTATATTAGATAGGAATACTTGATATCATATAACTGTAAATTATCAATTTTAAGAATAGTTTCTTGAAGCTATAATTATAAGGATAATACAAAGATTATGATTAATTACTTGAAACCATATAACTGTGCAAACTGATGACTATTATTAAATAGAAACCAATTCTTGAAACCACATAATTATTAGTATTAGATAGGAATACCTGAAACCATACAATTTTATGTATATCATTTATATTAGATGGGAATACTTAATATCATAGAAACGCATGCAAAAAACTTAATAAAACACATAAAGAATGTAAATATCAACGTACTAACTCACCGCAATATTTCACCATCGAGGCATAAAATAGCCCAATATAGTTTGTCATGCCGATAGAAATCAATCAATCTAATTTACTTATTCATTAAGTGATAATTTTGTGAGGTTTACGTTCCAGCTGAACTTTTCTTTTTTTTTAATTATTCAATTTCTAGATATAACGGATTTAACTGTGAAATGCAATTGACGCCTTTCTAAACAGAAACATTAATATCATCGTAGTTGGCTAGAACAATCAGAATCCAACAGATTGTTATTAATAACAAGCTGTCCGCCATTATTACCTTCACTTCGACGTCTTTGTTACTAATTTTTCCTGTAGCTACTTTTTGTTTCCGGATTTAAAAAAATAAATTCTTCATGTTCAGTAAATTTTTGCTTTCAGTACAAATATTTCTTTTTTGACTTGAATGTTTTGTTCTTTCAGATTCCATGCTTTTACATCAGAAGTTAGAAAAGCATGTTAACACTGATAGTGATTTTTTTTGTTTGTGTTTTATTTTATTATTTCTTTTTGTATTGTCGCAAAGGATCATGGGAAAGGTGTGAAAGAAGAAAAGACTGGAGAGAAAGAAAGGAAAATGCTTAGGGAATTGAGAAAACGAACGCGGAATGTATTCTTGAAATTTCATATTTTGTGAAAGTCAACTTAATATGATTATAAAATATTTGAAAGTTGACAAAGAAATAATAAGAAGCTTTTTTCTTTTTTAATAGAGAAGCTTACACATTTTGGAGAATGGTTTTGTGCTGTTTCAGACGATCCATTTTCATATTTATTGAGTGGTAAGTTAAAATAAAGAGATATAAGTACGTGAATAACACAGACACATACACGCACACATACACACATGCACACACACACACACGCACACACACACTATATATATATATATATATATATATATATATATATATATATATATATATGTGTGTGTGTGTGTGTGTGAATTAATAGAAAATAACAATAAAATAAATACATAGCAATAACAATATGAGTATATATATATAAATATATATATATAAAATGAATTGGAAATAGAAAAAAAGATAGATGAATAAACAAATAATCAGTGAAAGACCATGCTGGGAAAAATTCACAAGGAGTGAAAAGATACTAATAATAATAATTTGCATATATATATATATATATATATATATATATATATATATATATATATATATATATATATATATATTATATTTTGCTATATTCATAAATAAAGAGCGCCGAGTATCGGTAATATAGCATAAGGATCTAAGTTAGGAGAGCGTAGAATCAATAAATAAATCAAACATGAATATAAATAGCAATACCTTTCAGATGAGTTAAAGGGAAGGTGTGTGAAAAAGGAGATTTTATTTCTTTATTTATACCTTTCATTGTTTGTAGATGAAAATTATTTTTGCATTTGGAATAGATTATGTATGCTTACGGCCAGTTTAGCTCAGTGGTTAAAGCAATGCCCGAGGAATCACAGTTCCGAGCTCGATATCGGTGCCCAACTTAGTTGGCATGAGTTGGTAATTTGATACGCACGGTAAAGCATCTGGGAGCTGACGGTGGGTTTGCCGCTCTATCCCTGCGAAGAAAATATCCCTGATCTATCGTTAACGGAGATAGACTCCCTTCTTGATCGCCTGATACCAACAATAGGCCACTCTGCTGGCTTTACTCTATGTGTACAGGTTCACATGCATGAGTGGGTCTACTTGAATATTTGACTAACACACATATCAGTGCACCGTCTCAAGAAAGGACGGTTTTAACGCCCAATGAGGATATAAAGTGTATTAATATGGGTTCCGAGTGCTGTTGATAAACGCGTTATCTTGGAACCTATGCAAATATACATTTACCCAACCTCTCTGTACAAGCAGGATGAAACACAAGGTTAATTCTTAAGTGGATTTTAACAAGTTTGAATTCAGAAATTCTCTTAGACTGATTGCCATAGGAATGTTAAAGAGACCAGTTTGCCTTACTATTTATCCATAGTTGGAAGGAGAATAGTTGAATGCATACCTTTCCCAAGCGTATTAACGCTGTGGGAAATGCAATCCACCTCGTCCAGGATTTGAACTGGGGTTGCGGTGTCCCTTTCCTACGACGATAACCCTTACTTACAGGTGTCTCTTAATCTATGCATATATTTTTATATGGGATCATTTACTGTAATCCAAATGTATTACCTGTGTGTTTAATCTTGAATGAATTGAAAGACCTTATTCAGTTTTGCAATTTTATTTGCTGTTAGTGAAGCTAAAACATATCTGAATGTAGATAGCCAACAAACACATACTTCCCTTGCCACTTTTGACACATTCGATCATTCACAATACCTTATCCATAAAATACATAACTATTTTTGTAACTGTGTGTGTTTACCCTTCTTACTTTTCTTAAGATTAAAAAAATATATTCTGAAAGCATTGGTTATTTTCTTCACTCATCAATATATCAGAAATATTTTCTTTTTTTACAGCCATTTATTCCCAAAAGTTAAATAATGGACACATCAAAAGTCTATATAAAAGTGTTACATAATAAATAGAATGGCCTGTTAATTATGTACGGTAAATGATAGACAAGGCTTTATCCTTTTGACTGACGTTTTTAGCTGTTCTCAAATTGGTCGCTTCGAGAGAATGAGTCAAAGATTGAGAGTAATCCCAGACGCTATGACGAACGGACGCGCAAATGGATCACTAGACGCATGTTGTTTACATTTGGGAACTTGGGTGAATAAAGAACAAGAATAGACATAGACCAACCCAAGAAGTCCTAGAACAGAAGAAAGAAATCAGCGCACAAAATAAGTATAAAAAATATAAAACAGGTATTAGAAGATAAGTATTCAACAATCAAAAGTAGTAATAATGCTATGCAAAACAAGTTCACAACATTAATACTATTATTCGTCTGAACTTCTTTTAAATATAAGGGTTGATATGAATTATTTTGATACTTTTGGCTGTTGTCCTCATCTTCATCGTGATATAAGATGGCGCGCGCGCGCGCGCGCGCGCGCGCGAGAGAGAGAGAGAGAGAGAGAGAGAGAGAGAGAGAGAGAGAGAGAGAGAGAGAGAGAGTGTGTGTGTGTGTGTGAAAATGTGAAAGTGGTTCGTTATGAAAGTCAAACTATTCAAAATTATTTCCCAGGTTGAATCATTGCTATGCACGAATAGACAGGGGATACATGAGGAAGGCCGGAGGATACAACGGTCGAAAAGCTGTGCTTTTTATATAACTATAAAGATGAGAAGAACAGTCAGAAAAATCAAAATAATACATAATATTATTTACGTTTAAAATACGCCTGTTAAATTAAAAGGTGCTTGGTGGCGTCATCAGTTATAAATAAATCAAATTTCTTTAAAATTCATATTACTGTTAGAGTCATCTATAATAGCGTCTAGAACAACAATGTATACACCTAATTAATTGATAAAATTCATTAAAAATATGATGTCAATAGTTCTAAGTTTTAAAATTCTTATTTTTAGATTCTAAAAGCAAATGTCTATTTAATAACAATCTTACATTAGTAGGCCGGAGTAATAATCAATGGAGAAATCACAATTTAAAAGTTTAGTTCCCACATTTTTAAACAGAACACATGTTGATGTATAATTATTTTACTGATAATCTAAAAGAAAATTCTATTTCATATACAAAAGTAATTACAAAAATCTCCAAAAAAAAAAAAAGATGTTTAGTTTTTTTTTCTATATTTAATTTTCAGATTCTCGATACTTATTTTCTTCCCAAATCTTTCCTTTAAATTTTTTTTTTTCATACCTTCGGTCTTTTGACTTTTTATCTATACCAAAATTAGTTTCAATTATTTATAACCCCACCGATATTTTTGCGCCACAAAACTAGGTGGGGGGTGGGCTCAAAGTTAAGTGACCTGAAAAATAGATCAGAAAGTTTTTAGATAAAATAATTCATGCATAATAGAATGCATTCATTGATAAATCAACACTGAAAATTTCATTAAAATCGCATAATTCCCTGATTTAGGGTATTTTTTTTCAATCTGGGATAGTGATTTGATTTTGCAAAATACGTTTATTACGTCAAAATTGTTGGTACCTATTCATATAGGTTTACAACATAAATAGTTGATGTGGGTTAATTCGACTGACGAGACATTCAAATTCACTTATTGCAATATTTAGTAAGGTGAATTTTATATAGATGTATGGCTAGATGGCAATTTAAAAAAAAAAATATTTTCATTCTTTTCCGTGGAAAGATGTTTAAAGATGAGCGTTTTTGTATTTTGATTATAGTTTTTTTTTCTTTTTGGATTTTTCTCCCTTCCCTCCTTCTTCATTCTGACGGGAGGAGAGAGAGAATTTGAAAAAATAAAATAAAACAAAACATTCAATTCTCGAGTTTAAAATCTATTTACACGGTTCAGACTATTATGCTTGTCTTGTTCGTTATATTCAGAACGTTTTAGCCGCTATACCCACCGACCTTCTTCAGGTGTCTTCCTGTTGTTGTCTATAATTTTGTAAAATGTTGCGAATATAAGAACCATGATAAACACTATAAATATGGATCAAAAGTAATTTTTGTTTCAAATATTTATTACAAAATTTATTTCATATATCCATTTAAAGACCAATGTAATTCAGACCTTTCGTCTGATGTTGGTGGATACATTAAACTTCTAACAGCCCTGATATACTATTTCTCTGGATGTTTGAGACGAGGCTTGATAATTTGGATTATTTGGATTATTTGGACTATTGTCCCCATCTTTATTGTGATCTGTACAACGTTTCGGCCATTCAAGTATTTCTTGTCGGACACGGGAACCTTCTCTTCGAACTCGGGAACCTTCTTTTCGAACTCGGGAAACCTCTCATCGTAATTGAGAGCCATCACGAAACTTTGAACCCAACCCTTTCTTCAACCCACGCGGGTATACCGTATCATTCTGCTACCAAAGACTGGGTACAGGTGTTAATCTGTGTTAATTATTATTTTATGTTACTGTCGTACTTGACCAGGATTGAACATGCAATCTAGAGATAACTGTCACTTAGAACTGTCTTTACACAACGCCTATATCCACTACGCCAGGTGTCCAGTTGGGATATCATCGTAAAGTTTAAACTGGGTCTCAAAGCTGCTAAAGCTCCTCCCATATATATAATGTATATCGTATTATTATCGAAACTATTCAGTTGTCTCGTTTATTTCCCACATTATGATGTCATATGCAAGAATTAAGGTTAAGACAGTATTTTGACCCATGCATTCAAGCTGATGTAACTCCAAACACGCTTCGATAAGTATGTATTTACCCAACCCCTCCAGCCGAGGAGGATGCGACACAAGTTAATTTTCAAGCGTAGTTTAGCAGGTTTGAATTTTCTTCTCCTAGATCAGTTTCCATACCAAGGTTAAAGAGCCAAGACTGTCCAACTATTTATTCATTGCTGGAAGAAGAAGTGTTGGATAGATACATAACCAAGTTACAAGCACAAAATCAATGAATTGAAACTCAGCAATAATGCCCTTACGAAAGGCATGAATCCTCTACTTCCTCCACTTTGTCTCGTCTAAAGAAAATAACTCATCAATAATTTTCTGTGTTGGTTGAAATATTGTTACATTATTATCTATTTGTTTGTTATGTCTCCTTGGGCATCTCCTCATTTTTTTTTCAATCTTCTCACATCAACCTTTAAAAGAAAAAATCATTGTACAAAATATATAGAATATTAATATAATATTAATATTTCTGATAAATATTTCTCGATAACCAAAAATTTCCTCTTAAATTATTTTTCTTACCATTATTTCTCAATTAATCCAATTCAATCTTAACATTTTCTACGCTATTTCTATTCTTGATCTGTTCTAAAAATATATGACCAAGAAAAAATCCAATTGGTTAATAGACGTAGTTCTTGAAATCTGCCTTGACAGAGAATTTCCAGTTCGAGGAAAATGTTTTTTAAATACCCACCATAATTAAAAATATCATTAATTATTTTGAAAGTTTCAATTAAACTCTCTCATTCATCTTTCTAATAGTTAATCCTAATTTTTCCAATCTCTCCCTGTAACTGTAATCTTTTTCTTTTTTATTAGTTTTGTCACTCTTCTTTGTATGCCTTCTAATTTCAATAAATCTTCGGGAGGACCAATAATATTTCTCGTTGTAACCTTTTATCAATGTGCCGGTAAATTAAGACTGAGAAAGCAGAGAGAACTACATGTTCAAGCAGTTTAGACTAGGAGATCCAAAAGAGAGACACATATTCCTCCAAACTTGTCGTTCATGTTTCTCTAGCTCTTTTAGTCGATATAAGGATTATACGAGATATATTTTTTCTGTACATTATGTTCGGTTGTTGTTTCAGAACGGGGCTAAGAAAAATAATATATGTTGCATTGTCACCCGAATGAATGTCCATGGCGTAGTCAATGCGGACTGCTATGTCGATAAGGCTATTGGTTGGCTGGAGAGTAAAATACACGAAACACACCAAGACATTTTAGTGTTAGGTGCTTTCGTTGTTTCATTTTTATCCGTACAGTCGTTGAAGCCGTGGAAGCAGGAAGAAACAATGGACAAGGGACACCACGTGGTAGCTTCTTTGTTATTTAAATGACAGTTTTATCGGATGCATCTCGAGCGCGAATCGCAAAATCACGTGATATATATCCAAGGCCTTCAAAGAATACTCTACATCTACTTTCCCCTTGGGTGGATGACCTCTTCCCCCCCCTCCTATCAATAGTTGGTGACCTGCTCTTTGGAGTGTTAGATCAAATGTAGTGGAAGATATATTGAACTCTGTCAACTCGTCTTTCATTTGACTGTTTTGTCTTTCATTGTTTGACTATAATACTAATGAGATGTCCACTTTTAATCAACACACCTACTTGTCCTTCTCATTATAATTTATCTCACTCTTTTTGTCAATATGAGGAATATACGTGATATAGTTTCACTGTATATCGTGTTTGTCTTGTTTTATATTAGTGTTTTGTTTTTGTTTAATGGCATATCAACTTTCGTGGGTTATGTAATGCCAAAACCATACTATTTAATCCACACCTGATGGGGATGAAAGTGTCCATACCTTTCTCAGGAGTATTAGTTCAAAAGTGAACAAAATAGCAAGACTGGAGTTTGAACTCGTTTACTTTAATCTAGCAGTCCATCACATTAGCCACTATGTCACATCCTTAGTAAATAATTGAACGGTTATATTTGACGCATAGATGGAAATCTAACTTAACTACCACCACGGATCAGAATGGACTAGGGATTAAAGGCAATGAAGAGGTACTGCACACACCTCTTCAGTAGTGGTATCAAGGACTGATTGTATTCGCGCCATTGCAACGTGCATTTTCCGTTAATATTCTTTTTACGTGGCTCTATATATAATCTAAAGACTAGACACAGTTCGAACCGGATAATTTAATAACGTATTAATGCAACGATATCTTATTTATAATTCATGGTATAACAAAAGTTCACCCCAGATTTCCAGACAACTGGAATATAGTGCAGTGGAAAAGCAGAGAGAGTGAGAGAGAGAGAGAGAGAGAGAGAGAGAGAGAGAGAGAGAGAGAGAGAGAGGGGGGGGGGCGTCGATTTTAACACAGCGCCGAGTTATCGGCAGTGTTTAGAGCTCAATTGTATGGCTTATATATATTTTTTTCATCGACAGTGATAATCATGCTCAAATATGTTTGGCATTTTTTGCTGTTGTTCTATTGTACTAAAAGAGAAGAGCATGTATTCAAATGTTGACCGATGTTCACTCTAAAGTTTTGCACCGAAGACATTTTTATGGCTTTGGAATTTTCTCTTAGACTTTGTTAAAGTCTTACATAAAGTCTTACAACTGTTGACTGATTTTAGCAGTAATAATGGGGCTCAGTAAAATACAAACCCACTATTAAGAGGGCCTTAGAATTGTGTAAAAACACCACTGAACAATACACACACACACACACACACACATATATATATATATATATATATATATGTGTGTGTGTGTGTGTGTGTATGTGCGCGCGTGTGTGTGTGTGTGTGTGTAAGTTGAAAATGTAAATGAATCAAACAATATGTTGAAAAGATAAATAAATAAAGAAAATTTTGGATGGATAAAATTGATTTAATTTGAGTTACCAACACGTGTTTCGGCTAGGAGTTTGTTCATGTACACATATATTCTATTTATTATTGTTTTAAATATTAAATAAAATAATAATAGAAAATTATAAAATATTTAAGTATACAAACAAAAAATGTTTGATATTTTATTTAAAACGGTCAAAGTACATATAAAAATATATATACAGATAATAGCAACTCTAATCTCAAATCTCTACGTTCAAATACGGACAACAGTGTTAAAGTAGTAATTAGACTGCTAATAATCTAATAGGTTGACTTATACCGAATCTAGCCGAATGATATTTCGGATTTAAAATTGCCACCGTGCAAGTCCTATTAGCGATGAGTGGGTGCGAGGTATGTTTTTTTTTTTTTTTTTGCAGCATCAGCCACGCCATTTCAGTTCCCATCATGACGTGGAACGGTGAACATCGTGTGTTTGTTTGTTATTGAAACTTATTCACAACGTGATGACATTTCGTTTCGCTTATCTTGATATGATTACTTCCCCACGATTGCCAATTCGTCATAAACCCACAGCAGTTACAGACGTAATAAATAGTTGAGCGTTGCAGAACTTCAAAGTGAGGAATATATAGCTATGAGCATTTGAACAATACAATCTTTGAAACAAAGTGATGACAAATACCATAATCATATATAACAAATACCATAATCATCAACAACATCATCATCAGCATCATCATTTACTGTATTCTTCCGCTGTAGTAGCTTAGAACATCCTACGGCAGCATTGAGTCCTTCATTTGAAACCACTCTGTCCTTTCCTTTTCAAAGATCCCTCGGTCGCTTGCCAGATCATAGGCCTCCTAGTTCTGGATCTCGTAGGTCAGCCCTCAGCTTACTAAACGAGTTTGTGTAATTGCGGCCCATTCGTACCCGGTAGTTGTTTGATCCTATCACAGCAAATTCCAGGGATTTAGTGCAGGTGCTTCTTCGAGCATTCATAACACATGGCTAATTATGGACCATCGTAGTTGCACCAACATTGTTGATAGCGGAATAGTGGTGCTGATCTTGTATAAAACCTTGTTAGGCTGTTTGACCATCGATGTCCGATAATAGTTCACACATGTGTGCAGTGGCATGCATCATAGCTACCTTTGGAGCTGGCCTTCTGTTGTAATGGTATATCGTCAAATACACGTGTTGCTTCATACAGGCACAGTCTTTTTGTTAGAGGAGTTTGTGACCAGCGGATCCATATATTCCAGAAACATAAAAAAGCAGTGTTGGCCACCACACAACGTACCGCTATGTCATATGAGCTGCAGAGCATTAATCCAAAAATCTTTCTCTACCTCCAATCTTCATCTCCCCTAAGGGATAACTCGTTTCAACTCTGGTTGTGTATGTCGAGAGATATACATGGATGAATTCTATTTTGGTCCAATCGTTGATGACAATTGTAACGAGATAATGAAGGTCCTGGCTTTTGTGAGCGAGAACTACTATATTAGAAAAGGGGAAAGAAGAAATAAGTGAGAGAGTAAAGGTTTTAAAAAGAGTAATGAACACAAAACAGTTTGACCGGGGCGTGACCCCCGAATGGAGAATTGAGTGTCAACCGGAAGTTTCGGGTGTTGACCGGAACCGGAAGTCACGTGATGATGTGGAACAACGAAGAAAGGTATCGGTCTCTTTTTGCTTTCGGACGCGTAGGGGAACGGACGGGCCTCTGGTGCCTAGTATGGGGTCACAGTAATTTAACAGTGTTCTCTCTCTCTTTCTCTCTGCCTTTCCTCCTCTCTGATACGAACCCACGAGACGAGCACGATAATAAAGGCTAGCAGTTGTGACTACATATTTCTCGCGTTGTAATTTTTATCAACAAGATCACTGCCACGTGCAGAATGCCTTTTTAGTACGGTGAATATATCGCCACCACCGCTACGTTACTAATATAATTTTGGTACTGTGAAAATACCACAACGTTACACAATAACAAAACAAAATATCAAATATTGGTTCTTTCTAACAGTAAAATCAAATTTTGAATTGAATTTATGTTGTTATTCATGTTCCTAACTCTGAATACTAAAGCTATTATGTAGTAATATGTGCAATACGGCACATTATACTTTGGTGTCATTTTGATGGATTCTTCGTTTTTGTGCTAGGGTGAGTAAAAAGTTTTGCAAATTTTTTTAGGTACAATTCGACAGCTCCGGATAATTTTAGCGAGGACTAGACTGTAAGATACCAAGCTCGCCTGATACTCTCCAAGTATTACTCGCTAGTTTTGCGATTATAGTTTGGAGCACGTTCTCAGAATCCATGGCCTACCTGATTATGCCTGATAATTGAGGTTCTTGCAGCCCTCAGAGAAAATTCTTGAAACCTCTGGTTACTGTATTAAGATCAATTGCACTATAACCTTTCGCCCAACAAATGTTTATGTTTGCTTCTGCTGTATTATGCATACTTTGAACCCGAATTAGACTGTTGCATGTTTATCTGTACGGCTTTCAATTTGCACACGGAGTGAAGCGATGCACAACGTGTCAACGCACCAACTATCACGATTCTACCAACCACAACAAGTACCTTACCACGACTTGAATTGCTTCGATCACCTGATATATATATATATATATATATATATATATATATATATATATATATATATATATATATACCAACATATATATATAAATATATATATATATATATATACCAACCCAGAATTTTCCTTTTTAGGCTTTTTGCTTAACCAAAGGTTAAAGAATCCAGTCTGACCTACTATTTAGCCATAGCTGGAGAGAGTATAGTTGCATACATATCTTTCCTAAGGGTATTAACACTATGTGAAATGCAAACAACCTCGTCCACGATTTGAACTCGAGTCGCCGAGCCCATTTCCTACGATGATAACCATTACACGACCAGTACCTCCATAACGGCCAAGTGATATACGCGCCGCAAACTGGCACGTACCAAAATATAGAAAAACTTTTAAATCACCAAGTAAATAACAACATTTCTTTTTCTTTCTTTCTTGCTGTCACTTGATCTCCTCTGATAACCCACTATTTTCTGTTGGTGCAAAAATTAAACGTGTGCATAAAATAAGAAGAACAATGGCTTTAGTCGTAAAAAAATTACATGTGCATTTATAGCAACAGTAATGACCTTTAGCAGTTTAAGAAACAAAGCAAGTGGTTGTTTCTTATTAAAATGAGAATTGCATTAAAAAATGCGAACAAGTAAATATTACGTCTAGTGAAGAAAAAAAAGGTCTACTACCATTACGACTATTATTTGTAATGATGATTAGTCGTTATAAAAGCACGGTTATTTATGCGATAATAAAAACAATGATCTTTTATTACATAACAATTTGTTGATTCCACCGTTATATCAGAGGTAGGGTTTATGAAGCTAATACGTCATCACTTTCATTCTCTATAATCCAGTGGTTCTCAACCGGGGTCCACTTGGACTCTGGGGTCCATATAACATTATAACATTATTGAGCTTATACACACACACAAATACTGAATTGGAGTCTATGGCGATATTTTCGTGGTCCATAAAACAATTCTAATTGTTATTACTAAGAATTAGATTTTTACAGTAATCTATGCCACATTAAGATACTAAAAGTAGAAATATTCATGTAGCTATGATATTTTTATGGCAATTAAGAAGAAGAAAAAACTGCCTCTGATGTGAGCGTTCTGAAATATGGTAACACTTACGCCACGTTTCTCCCAGACAAATTTAATAAATGATTTAACACTAATCACTAGAAACTGTGGATATCTAGTATGAATGCGTTTAGTATAAATAAATGCTTTATAGAATTTAATTGTAAAATATGTTTATTAGCAATAAATTAGTTTTCCTTCAAAATAAAGTATAATCATTTAAAATCTCTTTAATTTTTAATACAGTTCCTTTATTTTTTTTTATTAGAGAAAAATGTAAGAAACTTTTTTCTGTGGAATGGCTATTGGGTCCACGATAAAAAAAGTTAAGAGGAAAGGGAGTGCATAGTTTAAAAAAGGTTGAGAACCACTGCTCTAATATAAGTAATTTTCTTGCGGTAGGAGAAAATAAAACAATAATTGTTGTATTTTATCATTTATCATATGAAACCGATATATACAGGTTAGGTTTATAGATTTTAGTAATCTCTGCTTATTGACTTTATTGCAACTCCATCACCGTTCCGCTTACTCTATTCATTTTCAAACAAGTTATATATATATATATATATATATATATATATATATATATATATATATATATATATATATATATATATATATATTTGTTCACAGAAAAGAAATTAGTGAATAGACATCGATTGATTAAAAAAAATGACGTAAAACTAGTTTCGGCACTTAAACTGTATGTTGGGCATTAATGATAATAAAATAAACATTAAAATATATTTCAGCCCATAATTCATTATAATCTATATTATTGTTTATATAAATATAAGTAAAATAGCACTGTATTATATAAATACAGTGCTATTTTACTTATTAAAAAACGTAATTAAATTAGGGTATTTTTGGCGGATATGCTGGAACGAATTAATGGCATTAAGTTTATTTCAATAGGAAAAACTGATTTGATACACGAAGAAATTGCATTACAAGCAGAACGAATTAAACACGTAAGTCAAGATACTACTATATATATATATATATATATATATATATATATATATATATATATATATATATATATATATATATATATATATATATATATATATATATATATATATAGCATATCTGACATAGTTAATTGATCTAGACCATGCACTCTGCAAACTACTTTTCTATGGCTCATTTTTCGTGACTAATATTCTCCTAAACTTGGTAATTTATTCCTCAATCTTTGCCACGTTTCTCCCCAGAAAAAGGTAGACAGTACTTTAGTATTTCAATTGTTTTCACTTCAAGATTAAAAAAATGAAAAGTAGAAATTATCCAATTTTATATACATTCAATACATTCTTTATAAGAGGGTTAGTTAAACTTCTATCGCCAAGTTTCAAATACCTATTGTGGTGGAGTGGTGACTAACATAGAAAATTAACTCACACAACAGAACATGAAAAAAAATTTTTCTTTCTTAACATGTGAAGGGTCTACTTGAGATGACGAACAACTAATACACACAACAGAACGTGAGATTTTTTTTAACGTAAGAAGAAATAAATTTGTCGATTTCAGGTCATTTAATGCCGAATCAAGTCATTTTGATATTGTTCTTTTTTTTCTTTCTTTTTTTTTTTTACAGTACCTGCAATTGCTTTAATGTAAACACCGTCGTTCAAACTGGATTGGAAATTGCTTTATTCTTTAAGTTATAGCACGTTGCTCCTTTAAAAATCTTACTATCATCAGCTATTTTTTCTTGGTTACGGTTCAATACACACACACACACACACACACACACACACACACACACACACACACACTTTTTTCTTTTGATTTGCAATGATGTCTACAAAAATTCATTTTCCGTTAACCTAATCAAGTTTATCATCGAATTTGACACCCAGAAATTTTATTCTCTTTACGTTCCCTTACAGTTTGTCATTCACTCAATCTTTGTGTCCCACCTTTTCTGCACCCCCCCCCCTCGTTGTCTTCGTTTCCAGATTTGTAGATTGAAAATTCATCTCTGATGAATTCTTTGATCAAATAAAGACGACACATTAAGTTTTACGCATAAATTGAATCAATTGTTTGTGTTGGTTTATTTACCTTTTCCATTTATATTTTTCACATTTTGTCGGATTTTTTCCAAACTGTTATTTCTTATATATATATATATATATATATATATATATGTGTGTGTGTGTGTGTGTGTGTGTGTGTGTGAGTGTGTGTGTGAGTGTGTGTGTGTGATTGAGAATAGAGGAAAAATCTTTAAGGATTTCTCTAAAATATTTTCAAACAAAAATATCCCCGCCCCTAGATACAGATTGGACATTACACATTTGACCCACACTCTAAATATAAAATTCTCTTCAAAGTCAACCAACTGACCCCGTAAAAATACCATTCCCCAAATACTAAACCCACCCCTAAGTCTTTCTCATTCCTCTATACCACACACCAAAACCCACCCTTTCTCTCCCCCTTACCCTTTTACCTTTTCACTATAAAAGCAGAATGTACAAGCACTTATGTCAATACATCTTGAAAAAGCTTCAGCCAATAATGAGGCGAAATATCAATTGAATTTAGTTGTTGTGTTGTTATATACACATTTCCCTCTATTCTCAACCAGATTTTGTCGGATTTATTCAATCCTTCACTCATATATATATATATAATAAAAAATTACCACTAAAACCATTTTAAATCAGTGCTCTATGCACAAAAATACAGAGCAATATAAAACAATAAAACAATGTAAAAACTCAAAGCTGTAGGGTTTCACGTGGTTGATCTTCAGGTGTGCTGTAGTTCAGACATGTTCATACAAGCTCACCTGAACATCGGCCATTTGTGACTTTTTACCTTATTTTATTTTATTGTTGAATTCTATTATCATACTAAAACTGAGTAAATCCATGATTGTTTGCTAAAGTATTTTTCCTATTCTATTTGATGACACAAAATTTTAATCAAAATATTCCTTAATTCAAGGATGGAGTAATGTTTTCGGGGTGGCCTAAAGTCGGTATCAGTCAGATAGCGAGGGAGTCTATCCCATTTTTCCTAACCCTAAACCAAGGAAATTGTTTTTGGCGTCGGAGGTAGAGCGCCGCACCTACCATCAGCTCCTTACTTTACCACACAGACCCCTATGCTACTCATACGTTGAGTTGGCGTGTATCGAACCCAGAACCTTGTGGTTCCTAGTCGAACGCTCTACCGACTGAGCTAGACTGGCCCATCGTAATTTGAAATTAAGAATGACCCGTCTCTTACTACACGTTCTGCCTGTCACTTCCCCCCTCTATGTATATCTTGATTACCTCCTCGTTATATATGTTAGTTTCTCTATAATTGTAAAGAGAGTCATTAGAGAGTGTGAAATGTATTTGTATGTTGAGTTTCAGAAGCAGCTAGCCCATAGCCTCTCAACATCTTAATCAGGTCAATTTAAATTTAAATTAGGTCAAACGTCCCCTTTCTTAGAAATCTAACAAAATGTTTTTAATGATTTTTTAATTCTTCAGCCGTATTTATTTTTTTAATAAATTTAATTCGCTTTTCCCTAATCCTAATTAGGCGTAATGGGTGACCCAACGGGTCACGGTTTGTTTAGTATTATATATATATATATATATATATATATATATATATATATATATATATATTTAAAAACTGTTTTTTAGATGAAACAAAGAAATCACAGTGCCCAACAACAAATTTGTAGGAGCTTTATTTATTTATTTATTTGTTGAATTTTTTAAATATAATTGTTTTCCAGGTTTCAAGCTATTTTGCTATCATCACGTTGCTAATAATTCTTCTGGTGTTTATGTGAAGAAATTTTTTGCTGTTATGTTTTTGGACCACAAATTACGTCGGTTGATTATTGTGGACGCTCTTTATGCTTTGGATTTTATTTTTGAATTTTTGCATTTAAAAAAAATGCACCTAAAGTTATCTCGCTTTAACCTTATGAAGTTTCGTTCTTAATTGGAATTTATGTAATCAACTTCATATGTTAAAAGACGTATGTATTTTCAAATTTTCTGATGGTAAAGTCCTGTAAATTTCGCAATTTAATTTTTCAGGGTGAGTTTCATTTATCGAAAATCCATTCTTTTATGGAATTATATATCAAAATCACATTTAAAAAAATGCAAGAATTGAAAAATTCAAAAACAAAATCTAAAGCATAAAGAGCGTCCACAATAATCAATCGACGTAATTTGCGGTCCAAAAACATAACAGCAAGAAATGTCTTCACATAAACACCAGAAGAATTATTAGCGACCTGATGATAGCAAAATAGCTTGAAACCTGGGTAGTTGCCTATGGAAAACAATTATATTTAAAAAAATTCAACAAATATATATATATATATATATATATATATATATATATATATATATATATATATATATAACACATCACTCAATAAGTCCCTGGGCAAACGAACAAAACAACTTTTAGGCAAAATTTGACATTATTCATCAACATAGCCTCCTTCGAGGGTGATACACTGATTCCAACGCTTCTATAATAATTCGATGCCTTTATGTAGAACGATTTGTCTTTGACCTCAAAATATGCCTCAGTTTCTGATCTCAGTTTCTTCATTGGAGCGAAGTCATGAAGTCAACAGTGATTAGTACTGATAGTTTCTCACCTATGCAATTTTCAATCCCAAATTTGAAAAAGTTGTTTTTAAAATCGCGTACTGTCAGTTACCAAGCGCTGTTGACTTAATATCTTCACTCACCTAACTTATATATACATACTCTAACAATTATATTTATCACTCTACTTATGAATATAGCAAACTATATATATATACAGGGTGTTCGGGAGAAATTTGACAGTTTCATAAGGAAAAAAAGAAAAAGTGCTTGTTAACTACAAAATTTAATGGATTGTAAAGAAATTCAACAGGCACGGAAATTACACTACTGTCAACAAGTTTCACTCAACATAACCGCCATTAGCGTCGATCACAGCCTCAATCCTGCTCCGGAACCTGGAACATGTTATAGTTTCCATGGGAAGGGTCCCAAAACTACCTTAATTCTGTCGATTAACTGGGCTTTTGTAGTACTGGCAGGGCGATTGGTATCCTTCTCAACAGCGCCACATAAATGATAATCCATGGGGTTAAAATCTGGGGAGTTCAGGTCAAAACATTGGGACTAGTGTAGTCGTAAATTTTTGACTTTTACCAGAGGTGTGGCAGGGGCTGAATCCTGCTGCCATACATATGGCCTACCATTGGCTACCCCTGTTATCTCGGGCTTGACTACAGTGTTTAGCAACTCCACGTAGGCATCTGAGGGTCCCCCAACACTTTTTCTGCAGATTTTCGAGGAATTCTGTTGTACGAACACAATCTGTTATGTTGCTTTCTTCTAGCCACAGCCTTGTAGTGTCCATTGCAATTCTCTAGTTCATGCCTGATTGTTTTACAGTGTTCAGGGAGCATTGGGCAGAAACCATAATCTCCTTATTTTGATGGCCGGTGCAGATCATCATGATACAAGTTTTTCTTTTCCATGATCCAGGTGGGTTCCAGTCATCCATTCTATCTGTCATCACGTATATGAATGAAATAGTGTTCAAGCTTTTAAATGATGCGTAGTGTGCGTCTATACTCCAACCTACGGAGAAAAATAACCAAATATAAATATGTCAAATTTATTCCGAACACTATATATATATATATATATATAAAGACAAAAATCTTCTTGGTCTAACGCTAGCGAAAAGTGTATGGCTGATACCGACTTAGGCCACCCCGACGACAACTTTTATATATATATATATATATATATATATATATATATATATATATCACTTCTCAGAGTTTTACGAAATCCAGAGATACATATTAGCTAAGAAATAAAAAATGAGCAAATAAGAAAATTAGACGTATTGAATACTATCTCCCCTGAGGATGGACGAAGCGAAACTCTCAGTCGTGACTTTTCATTCTCTTTTATTATTACCTGATTTTATACTTGGACTATATTTTGTATGTGAGTGTTTATATATATATATATATATATATATATATATATATATATATATATATATATATAGATATATATAGATAGATAATATATATATATATATATATATATATATATATATATATATATATATATAGATAATATATATATATATATATATATATATATATATATATATATATATATATATATATATATGGGGGGTCGACTGAAAAATTCATAGGTTAAGATACTATCATGAAATATGACCAAATGAGGTTTAGTTTTCAATATTGTCCCCTTACGGTTCACATAACTTTTTCCGTTGTTGTTGCAATGCTTGGATCCCAATGGTGAAAAAGGTCATCAACAACAGATTTAATGTTATCACTTGAAATGTTCATTTAGGTTGTTATCGGAGTTTACTAACCATAACTTTATCTCACACAAATCTTCAAGTATTGAGTATTCACTGGCAATTATATTCACTGGGGTAGTCATGATCCAAATGATTAACTACTGGTGAGATATTTATTTATTCAGGTTGTTACTCAAGTCTGACATAAGGTTACGTCGGTACCATTGGAGAGGATTGAATTCCTGGCACTTCTACTTAGGTACCGCCAATTTGTGCGCCCATTTTCATCTTAATAACGAATTGAAATTAAATAAATCGATTATTTAGTGTCAATTTTTTGTTTAAGTCTAAATGTAGTAACATAAGTAACATCAGAAAAAAATAAAAATAATACAAGCATACAGCGTGACCCCAAAATTTGGGTTCTGTTTTTTCTTTTATTTTCTGCTGGTAGTCTGCATCAGTAATAGCATATATACAGGATGACCCCCCCCCCAAAAAAAATGGGGTTATGTTCTTTTTTTGGGGGGGTCACCCTGTATGTAATTCATTTTTAATAGATTTTTAACAATTAAATTCTGCTAAACATGGGCGCTTTGTAGGAAGTAATTACGGACTAAAATCCCCACATTATTTAAGATTTTAAGACTTATACAGTTTCTTCTAAAAAATCAATAACAAAAAAATAAATACACTATGTACAGAAAAATGACTAACATTTTATATTAATTTAAAGGAAATATCTTTTTTTTTGTTTGAAACGCACAGAAAAATAAAGAGTTAAAAAAATCTGTCTTTTTTTGTTTACAAATATCAGCGAAATCTCAGATTGATAAAAAAGAAAAAAAAAAAAAAAGAAAAGAAAAAACGAAATACCCAAATCAGAATTATCTGATTTGAATAAAATGTTCAGTGTTCACTTATTAATCAACGAATTCTTTCTTTTAACTTACTGAATCGTTTGAATTAAACTGATTCATTTGAAACAAATTAAAATTCTTCGAAATGAATATTACCCTTCGCGGCCCCTACATGCACCTTGATAGCAACAATGTATATATCTAATTAATAGAATTTAATTAATAGAATTTTAATAATTATAATTTAAAATATGAAACGCCTAATTTTAGATTTTAAACTTCATATTATTAGGTAATAATCAAATATTATTTAAGAACAAGCCTACTTTAGTATTGCTATCTAATAATTTTTTTTTTGGTGGGGGGGTAATTCAATTGAAAAGTTTGGCCCCCACCCTTTTAGACAGAACAAATATCAATGTATAATTTGTTCACTTATAATCTAAAAGTAAATTATATACATAAACAACAGAGTAAAAAAAAAAAAAAAAAAACTCCAAAAATATCTTATTTTTTACATTTAATTTTCAGATTTTTGGTACTTATTTTCTACCAGAGGCACTCTTTTCATTTTTCCCCCTTCTATTCACACCTTCGGTCTTTTGTCTTTTTATTTATACTGTAATTAGTTACAAAATTATATAACCCCACCGATATTTTGTGCCCCCAAAATAAGGGGTTCAAAATCAAGTGACCTTAAAAAATCGTAAAGTTCTAAAATAAAATCATATAAAAGGCATTATAAAATTCATTATTTGATAAATCAACAGTGAAAATTTGATTAAAATCGGATAATTCCCTAAACTTTGGTAAATTCTTTTCAATCAGAGAAGTTAAATTTATTATGTAAAATACGTATGTGACACAGAATTGGTGGTACCTAATTCTACTGAATAACCAGTTCAATCCTCGCTGGATGCCCCATACTTGTGATCTTGTATCAAATCCTACCACTGGTGAATGGGTTGGGTAAATAATTCTTTTTAACTCGCAACAGACCATTGAACACAGTTCTACTATTGTAGAGTACCACACTTTTGACTAAGTCGAACTTGGTCTAATTATTAATAAAGTGTATGAACGTAGTTTTAAAAAAGAAGTGTGGATTGTTGTGTTAGTAAATATACTCGAAAAGTAAGATAAAAGAAAGGAAAAAAAAAAGAAGAAAAAAACGAAAGCTAACGGACGTGTCTTTTTTATATGTACACAAAAGCATAACACCAACAAAAGGATTTATTTTCACAAGAGGACAACTTGTTTGTTGAAAATGAACTAAACGTTGGTGGGTGGCGGGGACAGCCATGCTAGCTCTTCTTTCGTTACACGCGGTAAAAACGAGCACGGTTTGCGGAGAGAATGAGAGAAGAGATCAGCCTCTAAGAACGGACGAGTAGACGCAGTTAATGAAAGTTAGGCAGGGTGGAAAGAAAAGCACAGTGTTTGCTTGCAAGATAGTGTAAGGCAGACGAACGAACGAACGAACGAAAGAAGAGAAAAAAAGAACGAATGGTGTGTGTGTGTTCTGTCTTCAACGACAAAGCTAGCAGGTGTGCGACTTTACCACAGCGGACATTCGGATGTATACTTTCTTAATCACGTTTTTTAAAAACACTGCAAACCACAATGTGGACGGGATTTTTGGACAATATTACCTTGCTACAAATTAAATCAGAGGTAAGGGTTGAAAACATTTTTTTACAATTTCTTAAAAAGAATAATAATCAACTTCCTGTTATGCTATAATTTATTAAAAAAAAAAAAACAAACAAAAAAACCAAAAAAACAAAACAAAAAAAACACAAACAAAAAATACAAACCTCTCTTATATTTTAGGCGGTTTTACGAAAGTTCTCTACGTTTTCATTAATTACTAAAATAATAAAAAGAATCCTTAACTTTATGTGATTAAGTAGAGCTAATCAAATAGTTAATATCTCATTATCAACAGGAATGCACCACGCGCACACACATGCGTGCGGAGAGAGGTGAAAAGTTCTCAGCGCAACAGGAAAGAGGAGAATAGATATTTTTTTATTGCAATATTATTTTATTTTTTGCACTGAGAATCTATGAGGCAGGTGTGTTGAATTGTGGCATAAATATGTGGAATAGAATTTTGGTTGCATAGCTCCAAGTCATTCTCTTGGTCAGATCGGGAACTTTTCAGCACCAATTTCTAACTACCTATCAATCGATCTATCCACACACACACACACACACACACACACACACACACACACACACACATATATATATATATATATATATATATATATATATATATATATATACAGAGAGAATCTGATATAGACCTTAGGGGCTCCCTCAAGTTACCTCCAGATAGAAATTTAATTAAGTACATGAGAAAAAAATAATAAAGTAAAATTAATGTATTCAAAGAAAAATATATAAGTTAGATTCCAAAGAAAATTTTTGATTTTATTTTTCTCAATTATATTAACTGTAAGAATAATCTTTACAATATTTTTCAGTTTGTATTATACGACAAAGTGATATAATTCTTCCCAACTTGCAGAAAATCACCATTATTTTTTCAATGATAAAACTAATTTTATGATTATTACAATTTTTATAAAGGAAGTCTGGGTTCCCCCCTGGTAGGGGACTTGGGCTAAATGCCACCTTTTCGCCCGTATAAATCCGACCTTATATATATATATATATATATATATATATCATATAACATTATTATCATATCAGTCTTTTACCCAGTGCACTGCAGTGCTTGGGCTTTCCCAAAATCTGCATTACATACATGAAAGCGTGTAGCACACCCACACATACATACATACATACATACACGCACGTGCACGCTCGCACACACACACACACACATACATTACTCTGTTCATTTATTGATTTAAACTGGGTTTCCCGTGTCTCATCGGACATTTCTTTTGAAACCACTCCTTATTCGGAAAGAAAGAACCTTCGTTTCTAAAAAAAGCAATTTCTCTTTTCCTAGTAAACATTTCGCGCTTTATTTTCCCCGATCTTTTGGGTAACACACACACACACACATACACACACACACACACACACACTCTCTCTCTGTCTCTCTGTCTCTCTCTGTCTCTCTCTCTCACACACACATGTATACACATGCACATACACAGTGTATTTATAGTAATAACAAGACTATAACAACACTATTTCACAATGAACTGACATACGGTTGATACTCTGATATTTTTCACTTCAGTTGAAAATGTTAAAAAAAGAAAGACTGACCACAAAGCAACTGAAATATCTCCCTTGTTAAACCTGAGGAAACAGATGTCATTGATTTGATAGTAAGGCATGAACCTGTCAATTTCAGTAGCTTGTATCTCAATTATCGATCACGCTGCTCTAGATACAAGTGCTTGTTGAATGTGTACACCTTATATGTTTAGTACATATGATATATACAGTTTTGAATATTTTCTAATAAGAATTTGTAACCTGTTCATTTATTTCAGCCTCGTATATATGAGCAGAATCGTAGAGATGTTGAAGAGGGATAATAAAGATATTATCTCTGGAAATTTTATTTAAACATTAAGATAATTTTAAATTAACTGTATCAATCGTGGATATGTTTGTTGGTTGTTTTATTGTATATCAACCCTTTTCAAATCATTTAGTGCCGAATCAAGTTATTTTGATAGACAAGGGACCCATGTCGTTTACAGTACCTGCTATTGCTTAAGTGGTTACCCAATTGAATGGTTTCGTTGCTGCTTAACTTCGCTGATCTAGCGGGAACCGGTGCTTTCAGCGTGACTTGACTGTAATATGAAATTAGTGTTCAACGATAAACAGAACGATAAGGGTATACTTGCGGGTACAGCTTAAGAAGGAGAGGCTACGATGACAGATTTCAGATCATATGTCATGTTTTTCTTTCGTTTTTTTTTTTTTTGATCGGCAAAACAGACATGTGATTATTCTAAATGCCACTGAGGTGCTTGTACGAAAACGAAAGCTACTCTAATAGACATTTATATGAGTATGTCGGCCTCTGTGTGTGCCTCACAATGTTAGACTGAACTTAATTTGATAAATATCTATACAAATTGATTGATTTTAGCAGCATGTCAACTAGTCTAGGGTTACTTTATGCTTAGAGGTTAGTAAATCCTGTTCACTGGAAGTTGATATTTACATTTTTGTGTAGTAGTTGTAGTAGTAGTAGTAGTAAGCGGAGTGGCCTATTGTCGGTATAGCCGGACAGCGAGGGAGTCTATTCTCTCTTCTCTAGCGCTAGACCAGGTAGATTGTTTTTGCATCTGAGATGGAGTGACACACTTACCATCAGCTCCACACTTTACTACACAGATCCAAGTTGTGATACTCATGCTCTGCTCTACTGACTGAGCTAATTTTGTTTTTGTTTAGTTGTTTCTTAAAGGGATTTATTTTGCTCACTGTCCTATAGAATATCAACAGATCTATTTGAACCTCAGATGGAATCTTAACAGGTGCTACCACTTCGAGTCAGAATAGACCTGGAAGTCATGCCAATTATGGGGTAATCCACACTCCCTAGACCCCTAGAACTGGGGCCTGACCATCAGATGCTGTTTAGTCTCTTTTGGGGGGTTGGGGGAGTCTTACCCCTATGCAGGGAATATAGTCGGCGTATTCTAAGCCTCACCGTTAGAACTAACTTTGAGAGCGAACTGAAAAGTTTTAAGGTTGAAACGTTCATATGATAACGTCATATCTGCTGGTACACACTTTTGCGTGTGAATCCCAAGGGGAAATATATTGAAAAAAATCAGCCTAATTTGATCACATTCCACGAGAGTGTCTTGGTCAATCTATAAACTTTTCATCCTACCCTCGTATGTACGAATGATTAACAAAATAATCTGGTATAACTGTTGATGACTGTAAGTTTGATCCTTACAGAGCAGCCCATTATCTTGTTTCAGACAAAATATTGACAGTTTGCTGATATATGACTTAGAAGTAAATGTGCAGTTAGTCTAGTGGTTAACAGCGTGGCAAACATAACTGAGATGAGTGTGAACTCTGTGCGAGGTTGTATGCAATCACTTTGCAATGTTTGATGAACCCACCTGCTCTCTGGAATATCAAGACTTTGCGGCCACCAGACTAGGAGAAAGAGAATTCTGATTTTTTAAAACCACTAGCTGGAGTCCTTAACTCTGCAAACCACGGGGAAGGAAAGAGGGTGTTGACCAGAAAGAGAAATCAACAATGCGCACATGGGAATAGAACAGTCATGGCACTAACAGATCCTGATACTCAAGCATAATGATGATGATCAGGATGATGTTGATGACGATGATAAACGGATTCCCGATTCGCTTTAGGACTAATTGGATAAAGAGTAGAAATGTATGTTTTATTGAACTTAATGCTTAGTATATATGGTATAAGTGTATGCTTTGCATGCTTAAAACTATTCATCCACTTTTTGGTCTCCGTAAGCGGTCGCAAGCGTCGATGAATGGCAATAGGTTTGGTTGTTTTTCTTAAAAGAGGAATTAAATGACAAGCTTCTTCTTTCATGTCAGACGCCATTATTCCAGATTGACGTTTAATTGCTTTCTGTCACAAGGCAAATAAATTATGGGGAATTGGGGGGGGGGAAGTTCAATATTTACTATCATACCACCAATACCAACATATAACACTGAGGAATAACATAGTAAAATAGGAAGCATTACTTACATTACTTCTTCCAGGTGGCATGAAGGTTGCATTGAGAATTATAGAGATTTGATGGAAAATAGTGTTTTGTTAGAAACTTACTCTTCACTAATGTTTATGTTTACATCCGCTTGTTCCAATCTAGTCAGAGTTATCCTGAAGATCCTACCTAGGTAGACATTTTGTGATATTATCGCTTTTCTAAACTAGCTGTACATATGTATTGAGTACGTTTTTATATTCATTAATCATTCCGACTTATTAGATCACTTCTTATTTTTTCTCGACAGTCAAAATTGTGACTCACTCGATTTCTTTTGTTTTTTCGATAAGTCATCAAATATATATATACAAGGTGTGTCAAAAAAGTATCGTAATTTTTTGTATTTTTTGACACACCTTGTATTCAGAAAAAATAACGTTCCATTCATTAATTATTTTCAGAATACAAGGTGTGTCTAAAAAGTACCAAATTTAAAGCTGTATTTACCAAGACAGAAATAAAGAATGAATGGAACTTTTTTTTCAGAATACAAGGTGTGTCAAAAAGTACAAAAATATCTATACTTTTTTTTACACACTTTGTATATATATGTGTGCGTGTGTGTGAAAGATGTACCGAATAGAATGATATTGTTTTTAGTGTTATGTCGGATTAATATCTTTAATAAAGAAATCTACTTCTACTTTTATTGGGGAGAATTACATATACAGGAGACTAGTTTGGGAAACAATAAAGATTTCCAACTCCTGATTAGTTTGAAAACTATCGATCAATATTTTATTTATTTTTTTATACTTCCAGCAACGCTAACAGGTGATAGACATAATTTCGTTTTCTATTATAATACAAAATTGGCAAAACATAGACAACACGTGGCTTAAAACTATTGAAGAATTGATCGACGCAAAGTGTTTTCTTTTCAATCCACTGAATTCATTTTCAGTTCGTGTTTGTGCGTATTTGTTTCAGAACTTATTTTCAGAGTCGTTAATAGTTAATTTTTTTAAGGATATTAAGGTCCCTTGGTTAGGCAGGTCTATGACAATAGCCCCCACCCCACCGTGGTGAAATGTTTAACCAGCTACACCCAAAGATTGCTGAGTAGTGAGTTCAATCTTCATTAGATACCCAATAGTTGCTGCTTGATGTTTTAAGGGCACCCGCTACCTTTAATCATCATCATTATCAAGGCGGGTCTCCATAACTCTTCCTCGCCACCTGTCTCTATCGACCATCGCTTCTGGCAGGTCCTCTGCACAGCATCCAATATTCACGCAGAACTGGTCGATGTAGTTTGTTTTCTTGTTGGCCCATATTGGTATGTCCTTGTGTATGTGCCCATAGGATAATGTCACTTATGAGAACGCCCTCACTTCTCAAGCAGTATCCAGCTGGTCTTGTTAATCTTACTCAGATGGTTTGTGTGATAGGAGGCAAGTGGTCGTACAGCTTCTTTTTAGTAGGGTACTTCTTCCAGAATTTGTTCAAAGTACGCAGCATCCTTGTACAGTTCTCATTCAGCTTTTTCACCAACTGTTTCGTTAGAGTCCAAGTAGTACAGTCATACAGTAGTACTGACATGGCTACAGCTTGGAAGAATTCTCGCTTTAAACAATTATAGCAGGCCATTATTAGTGAATTTGGTTCTCACTGTGTACTCCTTATTTCTAGCCTTTTTGACAAAGTGAAAGAATGCTACTGAGTAGTGATTTCGATCCTCACTAAGTGGTCTTGTACCAAATCTAAGCAATGCATTTTAAGGGAACCCTTGCGTAGTGTAATGATTTGCGACTTATACTATCAAACTTTTGTTAGTGACTTTGATTCTCTCTGGGTGTCCTATACTTGAGGAACTGTGCTAAACTAAACTAAGCTTAGTAAATGACTACAGCTGAGTAGTGAATTAGATCCTCACTAAGTGCTCCATGATTTAGGCTTTACGCCCAATTTAAGATCTTGGTTAATAGATGACCACACGAGTGACAAGTAACTTTCCCGCTGTGATTCCTTAATACATTTCAGGAATATAAACTAAAGAATGAAATGAAAATTAAATAAAAATTAGTTTTCGTGCTTTCCGACACTTAAAAAAATCCAGTGACAATTAAGCTAGTCGTTAATAAACAACTAGCTTAATTGTCACCTGGTACGGGGGGGGGGCTTTAAAGCTAGTTTTTACCATAGATCTAAATAAGATCTAAAGAAATCTAAGAGAAGATTTTTTGTTAATATATATCTAATTAAAAGAAAAAAAAATCCGTTATAATAGAAGTTCCAATAGTCAAGTTATGGACTTCCGAAATTTTCACTCTAGGGGTTTAAGCCTCATAGGGGGTGTCTTAATATAATTGAAATTTGCTGAGATTTTGTAAATAGACATAATTTCTAGTCATTTATCTTTGGTTTAAATTTAATGAAATCGAAGAAGAAAAAAATTAGTACAGGCAATGTACCCATTTGATCAAAATGAAATGTACTTATCCAAGTAACCTGATTGATGTAGTTTCAGAATATATATGGTTGCGGGGGGTGGTGGTGCATCTCCAAACACTATGAAGACTTTGTGAACAAAAAGACTGGAACTACAGCTTTATATATATATATATATATATATATATATATATATACCTCTCTCTCTCTCTCCTTAGAGAGAGAGAGAGAGAGAGAGAGAGAGAGAGCGAGCTAGCTAGCTAGCTAGCTAGCTAGCTTGATAGATAGATAGATAGATAGATAGATATATCAAATCAGAAAATACTTTCTGAGCAGTAACAATGATTGTACTCACAAGATCTGCTTCAGTTCAAGTTGTGATGTTTCTTATCAAATCTTACTGAGTAGCTGCAAACGGTAAGCGGCCAATGCGCTATATTGGTTAACAATATTTAAATCGTCACTCCCAACATAATTTGCGATCAAAATTTAGTTTCTTAGCATTTCGTATGGCCAGAACTTTTGTATGATAGCACCTCCACCTTTTTTCAAACTTTTAGAAAAATTTAAAATTGCAAATTGTCACTTATTTTATTTTCCCTGTAAAGAACAAAACTTAAAATTACATATAATTTACCCCATTAATTTTTTAATCATAAAAATGAAATAAATCATTTATAAAAATCACATTTTAAGAGAGAAAAAACGGCAATTTTTTCTTTCGTTTTAAAGACTAAAACCAGAGATTTTATGTGTAATTAAAAAACAAACTTCCTCTGCAGCTTTTTATGCCGAGAGGTAAGGTTCTTGCGTTCATTGTATATTTATATTCACATTTCTTGTGTAGATATATTTACTAAAAACCCCGCTCGAGCAGGATTTGATTCAGGTTAATTTCTTAAGCGGAGTAACAAGTTTGAATTCAGAGTTTACTTTCTCTTAGACTGGTTGCATAACCATGGTTAAATAACTCCGTCTATCATTTATCTATAACTTGAAGGAGAATTGTTGGTTGCATACCTTTCCCAAGAGTATTAGTAGTGCTATATGAAATCCAAACAGCCTCATCCAGGATTTCAATTCAGGACGCCAAATTAATTTCCTATGACGATAACCATTACACCATGCATCTGCATACATTTCATATATAATTGTTTCTTAAGAGATTTTTTTGCATACGATTATATCTATTTGTATTCCTATCTAATAGAAATAATTTCCTCACAGTTGTATGGTTTCAAGTATTCCTATCTAATATCAATCAGAGATTGTATTGATTGGTTATCTGATTGATTTTATCAGCATGTCAAACGTCCATGTTTAGTTCATGCTTAGGGGTTAGGGAATTGCGTACATTGTTCATTTATATTTATATTTGTTTGTTGTTTCTAAACATTTATGTTGCACACGGTTATATGATATCAATTATTCCTATCTAATACACAACATTTGCAAACAGATCTATTTGACCCCTAGATTGGACTAACAAGTACTATCACCCCGGGTGGTTCCTTTTTAAAAAGTTATTGAAACTGTAAAAATAATGAAAATATTATGCGCGAATATTCCCCAAACTTTAATCACGATTTTCTTATCTTTTTTCCTCCCTTCGGCACTCGGTGTGTGATGTGTGTTACTTATATAGGAGTAATAGCAATGGAGGTGTGTTCCCACTCCCAGATCTTCATAATTTCTTTTTTAAAAAAATGGTGTGTTACCCTTCTGTAGATGATACAGTCAGCGTATTCTAAGCCCCACCGAGACGATGATTATGGATAATTAAGAACAAGTTGCTAATCCTGGAGTCCATGGTTCTCTTTCTATTGGAACGTGTTAGTTTTGTAATGGTTATCGTTGTAAAAAATGGAGACGGCGAAGCGAGTTCAATTCATGAACGAGGATGTGTGGGTTATCAAACCCGATTGCCACGCGTTGGATGCGATATAAGGTCACAAGTATGGGGCTTCCAGTGAGGATCAAACTTGCTATCCGGTAATAATGGATCTGCGAGACTAGCTTGCTCTCATAAAACTATGAGACGCCCAAACGTTGGGAAAAAATGTCTATCCATCTATTCTCCCTCTAACTATGGATAAATAGTAAGTCAGACAGAGCTCTTTAACCTTGGTATGGCAACCTGTCAAGAAGAAGGAAAATTCTGAATTAAAACCTGTTCAGCACCACTTAAAATTGACCTTGTGTCGCATCTTGATCAATATATATTGTGAGATCCATGCTTATGCTCTTGTACCCGACAAAGTTAAGCTGAATAAATATCAATATTATATATGTATTTAGCCCCCTCCCACATATGAACAGGGTGTGACACAAGGTCAATTTTTAATAGAGTTTATCAGGTTTGAATTCAGTTTTCTACTCCTAGATCGGTTGTCATTCGCAAGTAAAAGAGCCCAGTCTGACCAACCATTTACTCATAGTTGAAAAGAGAGAGAGAGAGAGAGAGAGAGAGAGAGAGAGAGAGAGAGAGAGAGAGAGAGAGAGAGAGAGAGAGAGAATAGTTGTATTCCTAGGTTACCTAATATTAAGTTAAGGGTTTAAGCGCTATGTGAAATGCAAACAGGTTTGTCCAGGATTTGAACGTGAGTCGCCATGTTCATTTCTTACGACGATAACCATTACATACGAGCGCATCAATGTTATATAGGTGATTCGTATGTCATGTTTAGGTCAGTATAAACAGCTCTTAAGATATCAACTTTTACCAAACACTTGATCGGTAAGACTAGTGATTATCTTTTTCAAATAAGTGTTTTTAAGTACAGTTCTGATACATAAGCAATACTTGATGACTGTTCTCCTCTCAAGGCGACCAGTAAAACAAATAGGCTGACACAGAAAAAAGATAAACATATCACCTACAAGTGTATAATAAGCCCTTGTATTATTATAGGTATTTCAAGTATTGTCTGAAAGAGTTTGGTGGGTAGACTGCGAGAAAAATGAAAGAAATCAATTTTGTTGTTGGAAAAGAAAACTGACTTGATTAGCATATTAACGAACATTTTTCTATTGTCTTTCTCGGAAAACAGTTGACTACAATCAGTGAAGTTTCCTTAAAAACAGAGTCTCGCCACTCCAGGGATAACGTAATGGGGTCACCGTTGTAGCGGGAATTACATTTAAATAACATAGGCATAAACTAAACATAGTTTAGTTCGTTGGTTCGTTCGTTTTAACGGCATGTTAACCGTTGGGTTATTTTATGCCGAAGAGGTTTTGCTTAGTTAATTCATGCTGGGTATTAATATTTTTTAAAGACTTTTAAAACACACTTTTAAACAAAAAATCTATTCACGCTATAATTGGGACCCTAGCAGGTACTACCATTTCGGGTCAGAGTGGACCTGGGAGTAATGTCGATGAAGGAGTACCCCACGATCCCCAGAGCACTAGAATTGGAGCCTCACCACTAAACGCAGTTTAATGTCATACCCAGGGCACAGAGACCCTTAGCCACCGCCTTCTGGCACATATATGATAAAAAGGCTTGGGGGTTTGCCATAAGAGCAATACGGTCGGGACCATCATATAGGTGTGATGGCTTGATGTGACCAACCGATTAATTGGAGGGGCATATCCGACCGCCCGTCTGGTCCAAAGTAAGGGCCAAAGGGGGTGTTTCATGCCATGCACTGCTCAGCCACCAGGACGGGTCACCACCTACAGCCAACAAGTAACCCAATGGGGGGATGGGTGCCCCTCTGCAGAGATACGTCTTCTACAGTCTCAGCCGACAAGGCTAAACATGGATGGGCGGTTTGACATGCTGATAAAATCAATGAAACAATCAACCAATCCAGTTTCTTATTAGTATTAGATAGGAATACTTGAAACCATACCACTATGTGCAAATTATTTGTATTAAATACGAATACTATTATTATATAACCGTACGCAAACAACTCTAATGAAACTACAAGAGCAGATATAATGTACACGGACTCTATTTCGGTATTTTTAACCTGTGAAATACAATGAACATTCGTTGTGTAGGCACGCGACCCAAACTGCTATCCGACTGTTGTGTCACTTCTCGTTTTGTCCCGTTGATCTCCCGCTCTCGTTCTCTCGTCCTCGTCACCCCTTCATCCGGATATAAACCATTCACACAGTTGAACATAAGAATATCACCAGACTTATATCACAAAAACACACCCAAAAGAATGATAAAACCTTTTTCTTTCAAGTTTGACCGAAGCGAGACTCTCCGATTAATTTGACTCCCCTTATTCAATTTAATCAGTTGACTACACTTAAGGTATTCACTCACTGATTATTCCCACTTCTCCCAGTTGATCTCCTACGCTTTTGATATCAACATACATACACATGCCCACCCTGTATAATGCGCCGACAGCACCTCTGCAAAAAGGTAAGACCCGCATTAATGGAGACACCTGATGGGTGGTGACCCGTAATCCGTATGTAAATAGATATACTCGAAACTATTTACAAAATAAATTTATCTATTCTAATAAAGATATTTACAAAGAAGTTTTAGCATTCTTTATTCCCCTATATATATATATATATATATATATATATATATATATATATATATATATATATATATATATACAGCCGTGTCAGTGCTGTTGTATAGCTTCACCACCAAGACTATAACAAAGGAAACGCTAGATGGGAACTACTCAAAGATTATGCGTGTTGTTTAGAGAAAATCCTGGAAATAGTACACCACAAGACAACAATGGTGCAACAACCTGCCTCCCATTTTACTGTCCATTCAAATGAGACGGATAAGACATGTTGAGAACTGATGAAAAAGGTCGAACTCAAAAACAGAGTACTCATGTTGGCTACTACATATGGACATGCCAGTGCTGGCTGTTCAGCAAAAAAAAAAAAATACATTCATCAGCTCTGTGCGGATACTGGGTGCTGTATAGGGGACCTACCAAGAGCGATGTCCGATAGAAACGAATAACCATATTTTCAATAATAAGATAATTTTCTTCTAACCAAAAGATACCAGGATCTTATTATTTATAGTGAAACATGCAGTCAAAGCGGATATTATCAGGTATTATTTATGAACAAACTCTACATCATTGAAACCCTGTAACCAAAATTATGAATATGTAGCAGTCGAAAAATAAATACACACCTTATTTTATTTTTGCTAATAAAGTTGTTTCAATTTCATCTTTAGTGACAGAGTATCAATCCTGTCGATTCTGGTAATAAATCATAGCTGATAATATCGGTTTCCTTAGATATTTATTTTATCCAAGAAATAATAAAATCCTTGGATCTTTGGTTGAGAGGAATACGTATTATAAGAAAATTGGTAGGAACGTACTTATTTATGATTATATATATATATGTGTGTATATGTGTGTGCGTGTATGTGTGTGTGTATTTGTGAGTTTGTGGTAATTAACTGAATATTAACACCTCTCTATGGGGAGTATCTTCATTAGAAAAGCAGAACTGATGTTATAAAGCTTGCTCATACCTCACATTTTTAGCTTGCAACACAAAAAAATAAAAATCATCCGAATGACAGCTTGTAACTCGGAAAAATCCTAAGTTTAAGCACTCGTAAGTCAAGATGCCATTATATATATATATATATATAGTCAAGGTGCCAACATATATACAGTGGCGGGGGAACAAATATTCATACACATACAAATTTTTAATTCATTATATTTCTAACTATGGAATAAACATGTTTTTCATATAATTAACTGTAAACTTATATCTATAGGAAACAGAAAAAAAACTGATTTAATATACATAATCCCATTTATCCAACGAGTAAAAGCATTCTTACAATGCAAATTGCTTTAATACTCTAAATTATTCAAGTGGAATATTTTAGAATGTTCCAGTAATATCACTAATTATTTTTAGCCTGAAATATACAAACAGAACATTCTGTAATTGATATTCGTGCAAGAAGATTATCATCATGTCAAGGGGTAAGAATTGATAAAGGAAAGTAAATTACAGAAATATCTCAGACAACCTAAATATTCCATTTACAATTATTAGTTCATTAATTGCAAGGAATAAAAACGCAACACTTGAAAACCAAAGAATAACAGGTGCTCTGCAGAAGATTTCTTCAAGATCTTCGAGGAAATTAATGCGTCAAATTAATTAAAATAAATCCACTGGTTACTTGTCCATAGTTGCAGGATGATTTGTTTTATCTGGAATCTGTATCTCAAAACGACAATAAGCAATGAAATCCATAGGAACAATCTAAAGTTACGCTCTCCTCGTAAAACTCCACTGCTAATGAAAAGGCACAGAGATGCCAAGTTGAAATTCGTTCGTGAACATAAAAGGATAAGAAAAATCTTATTAGGAAAGAGTATTATGGCCAGACGAAACCAAAATTGAATTGTTTGGACGTAATTCTAGAAATCCTGTACGGAGGAAAGATGGTGATGCCTTTAAATCAAAGAACAGTTTCAACAGTGAAATTTGGAGACGGCAGTATTATGGGTTTTGGATGTTTTTCTGTAAAAGGTACTGGCACCATATCAGTAATATATGGTAGAATGAATGTCGCAGCGTATCAAAATGTTTTGGAAGCGAATTTAATGATTTCAGTTGAAAATCTTGAATTTACTCTTGATTAGATCTTCCAACAAGATAATAATACTAAGCATACTGCAAAATTTACAAAGAAATGGCTTTGCTGAAAATAATCTAAATATCCTGAAATGGCCAATCGAGAATCTGTGTCGTTATTTGAAAATTCATATCCTATTGAGAACTCAAAAAAACGGATCTGAAGACAATATGGAAAGAAGAATGGAAAAATGCCAACTAAAATTTACAAATCATAAATTGAAAACTACAAGAAGAGGTTGGTTGTTGTAGAAGTGATAATGGCTATTCTACAAATTATTAAATGAAGATTATGTATTTTTCTATTATACGAGTACTTTTTTCACCCATTAAAATGGATAAATAGGATTTATTTCTTTTGTTTTCTATACGTATTTAGTAATTATACATCTGTCTACAGTTTATTAAATGAAAAGTATGTTCATTCATTAGTTGGAAACACAATAAATCAAAATTTTATTTGTGTAAAAATATTTGTTTCCTCAAACTTTATACATAAAGCAAAAACTATTTAATCATCTGCAAGAATAATTTTCGAACTATTACGCTACGGCTAGTTGCGCATAAATATATTTATAAGTAGAAGATTTGCTATTTGTCAAGCGTAGCCTTGTTTGTCCCTATTAGGTCATAACAGTGTGACGCCCTGTTATAATTGGACTCATTAACTAAAGTTATGCTAGATTAACAAGCTAACCATTGGTCTGTGCGAGCATATCAAATAGTTATAAAAATTAGCTTATTCTAAAGCAATCTTTCAGATGTCGAGTCCTGAAGTCACTAAAGAGGATTTCATAGGAAATATCTTTATTCTCAGCAAAACCAAATCAACATAGCAGAGTAAAGTCTGGGGAGTTGGCTTTTTTGTCAGTAGTAGCAGAACAGTAAAGAAGTCTATCCCCTTTTTGCTAGCCATAGACTAGAGAGATTGTTTTTCTGGGGTGGAGCGCCTCACTTAGCGTCAGCTTCTTCATGATTCACCATACCGATTAGATTATCAAAACTGTGTGACTCATGTGTAACTCATTGGGCTTAAGTAGCTTTAGTTATTTCTTTCTAATATCAATAATGTATACACAGTTATCTATTTTCAAATAACAATTTGATAATTATCATTTGTTTGCACACAGTTTCTTGTATTCTTATTAAATACGAATAATTTTTAAACAGATCTATTTGACCCATAGAAGACATCCTTAACATGTACTTTCTCTCAAAGCGAATCTGGATAACGAAGTATTTCCCACTTTCCAGAACCATAGAAATTGAGCATCACCATTAGATAGAGTTTAGTGTCATACCCAGGATACCTCTTTTTTGTTGAGAATTTTACCCCGCTCCCGACAGGAGATACAGTCAATGTATTCTAAGCCCCGTCGACAGGTTGTTTCATAAAATTAATTAGATGTTTATGTTTGTGTCCAGTTTAAGTGATGTGAAAATTCGTGTACATTCGTTTTTATGTACATGTATTCTCATAAATACACACCCCTCATACTCCTGTGGGATGAGAGAGAGAGAGAGAGAGAGAGAGAGAGAGAGAGAGAGAGAGAGAGAGAGAGAGAGAGAGAGAGAGAGACACTCATATTAATCTTTTTTTATTTAAACATAAAAAGAAATCCTACAGATTGTAAGATGACAGTGAAGCTTTCTCGAACAATTTGTCTTCCTTGTGAAGCCACGAGGCCAAAATCCCGAAAGAGAAGTATCGCTTGAATTTCGAAATCCAAAATAATTTTACATACAACACAACGTTTGATTTGAAGAAGCAATATCCCAATTGATTGAGAAGTAGGTTGGTAGAACACTTGGTTGCAGGGAGAATATATTTGTATATAATATAAATGTTCTCTGTGTCGATGAGGCCGAGAATACGTCAATTGAACCCCTGAAAAAAGGTCTACTGGATATAAGAGTAAGTTGCATTCGGTGGTGAGCTTCACACCTGATTCCTGTGGAGTGTTGAGTCACTCCTTCGTTGAAATTATTCTCTGAGCCAGGGTGGTTGAATACCATCTAAAAGAAAACCCGAGAAAATAAAGGGCGCAATTTTAGGTCTTCATGTATGTATCTACCCCCCCCCCGCCTAGGAGAAGTATGCAACAAAATATCAAAGCAGAGTTTAACGGGTTTTATTCTGTTTTCGTTATCCTAGACTGGTTTCCATACCAAGGTTAACGAGCCCAGTCTGCCCTACTATTTACCCATAGCTTGAGAGAGAATAGTTGGATGCACATCTTTTAAAATGGTATTAGTGTTATGTGAAATGCAAAGTGTCTCGTCCAGGATTTGAACTGGGGTCATCATCTCACTTTTCTACGGCGACAACCATTAAATCTCCATGTCGTGCATTGAGTCCGCTGATTTTGGAGTGAAACATTCAACTGCGAAAAAACATTAGTTTTAGAATGTGACACTCTTTATATTAGTTATGGTCGGGTCGTTGAGGTCATCTTGCTGTTCATTATATCACAGCAAGGTGTCCAAGGATATTTTTATCAATGTACTGAAATTAAAACGATTTGGTTTTCCATCACTGCGGTCACCATAATAGCTGTAACATCTGGGATAAAACTCGACGTTTTAAAAATCGATTCGTTGATTATTAAAAAAAAAAAGGAAAAAAAAAAAAGAATCAATTGCTGAATTTTTAAACAGAATTTCTACTTTCCTCTTTGGAACTTAATTAAACATGTTTTACAAACACCTGTCGAGTTATTAAGCAACTATTTCAAACAAGTTTAGTCTTACTACCACAAAGTCTTATGTTCAAGTCTGTGATTCAAACTTGTTCAAGTGTGTAACGGTTACCGTCAAAGGAAATGGACACAGCGACTCGGGTTCAAATACTGGATGTGGCTGTCTGCAGTTCACATAGCACTGATAACATCGAGATAAAATTCACATAGCACTGATAACATCGAGATAAAATCCCTTCTTCAGAAGAACACTGGAACTGAAGTAGTCGTCGTCTTGCTATGGCATTTTTTAGATAAATGAAATTTTTTTTGAAACTGATACAGAAGGTATTTTTTATAACTGTATTCTCGTGTTGCATGTTTACGTCAATGCGCTTTTTTGTTTGTACGTGTGCGTATGTTGTCATGTGCGTGTGCATAAAAATGCGTGTAGACTGTGACGTTATAACCGTATCCACGCGCGTGAGTGCGTATGAATGACCGTATCCACATGCGTATGTGCGTATGAAAGAGCGTATTTGTGTTTGGTGGTCATGGTGATGTATAATAATTCGTTTTGGACGTAATATAACTTATTTATTCATTTATTATTATTATTATTATTATTATTATTATTATATTATTATTCATTTGTTTATTTAAATAATATTTTATATATTGATAAACTTCAATAACAGAACGTACGTTTAAACTAAAAATTAACCTGCACGGATAACGGAATGGGAAAACCTGGTTTGGCATACGGTTAGAACAGTGTATATACACTTTACGGTAATACCCTTAGGAAGGGTCTGGATTTACTTGTCTCTCTAGTTAAGGTTAAATAGCAAGACATTTAGAAGCTTTTAGGCCTGTGGGTCAGTCCACTATGGGATCGGATTAGCACCCATACCCTGTAGAAATTTACACTCACTACAAACAATGACTGAGTCCCTGTGGCTGTTTTGAAATAAAAACCATTGCTTCATTTGTCGTGTGGATTTTGTTGTTTGTTTCACTAATAACACAACACCATACAAACACACGTACATATTCTTAATCAAACATATGTTTCTATTTAGGGAAGTAAAAGGCAGAATATATTTTTTATTTTGATTAGATTATTAGCGTTTTTTTTGTTGCCTTTAACAATAGTCTTTACTGATGTGTTTATTAGAATGTTAAACCTTGTCAAATAAGTTCTTTATGACTAGTAACACTTGAACACACACAAAACAATGGTAAGAATGATATCTATATGTCTATCTATATACTGTATCATATATAATAAGTACACCCCTGCTATTTAAAAAAGAAAGTTAATTATCTTCTCAACCAAAGATACCAGGATTTTATTGTTCATTGTAGAACACTATATATATTTACAAACCCCTCTGCCCCAGCAAAACCATGTCGGCTGGCGATGTAGAATAGAGAGGTAAGACCCTCCCCCCTCACTCAAAAATGAGACCACCTGTTGATGTCTATTTCCTACGAAGATAACCATTACACAACGCGCTTCCACAATGCTTTTGTAGAACATTATACAATCAAAACAAATATCATAAAGTATTATTTTTTACTAACGTTTACACAATTCCAAAATGCGTAATCACACATAAATTGCAACACCTATATCATAAAAAAATAAAATTACTTATTTTTGGACAATAGTTTGGACATTAGCTCTAGGAATGAAAGCCTAGCGTGATGCACGATTTTCATTCATAGAGTTTTCCTAATTTAACTATTGAACTAAACTAGACAGTAAAATAATAAATCTAATTTTTTTGTTGTAGGATTTCTTTTAAGAATTATCGACGCGAAGTTTCGCTCGTATCTATCAAAATAAAATCAACCAATTAGAAACCAAAAATATCTATTGAAATCAAATTTTCAAGATTATTATTCAAATTAGTCCACTCCATTTATATTTCTTATGGTAATTTTAACTTCTTTTAGATGTTAAAACATTACTTGAAGCCATGTTTTCATTCTTGCTATGCTAGATTATTATACCCCTCTTACTGCATATAATTTGACTTTTAGGAAAATATTTCTTACAAAAATTGTCCTGCTCGAAGAAAAAAAATACATTTAGCTAATAGCTTTAATAAATAATGAAGCTAAAAGTTTAAGTTTTATTTTGCAAATAATAAAATATACACAAAATAGGACAACTTATGAACAGGTGTAGCCCTGTTACATAATGAATAGGTAGCCTTTTTATTATCTAAGTGTAGAATCTAAAAGTTACGTTTCAGAAGTAATAACTCATCCAACGGTTCATGTAGTTTGATATATAGGTAATAATCATTATCTTTTGTGATCCAGTGTCCACGTCTATATTAGTCAGAAAGAGATTAAATGGTACCAGCAAAATAAACTAAATAGCAGGAATGATTTCTTTTGCTACTTCAGTGGTCAAAGTTTAATGATTTCGTTTCAAATACTTGTACAAATGACAGTTGTAATAGGTAGTAAATGGACTCGAATCGGACCGAACGAATTAAACAAATGTTTTTCCCATCTGAGACACATGTTTTATGCCCTACATACGTTCTGAAACCTAAATAATATCAATAATCTTCTTGAAAACATATCAATAAAAGGCTGTTACGATTTTATTATATCATCAATAGATTATTGTATACTCAACAGTTTATGATTAGAATATGTTTGTGGTAACTGATGAATATCTTACAATACTAATCTATACATATATGAAGAAATCGTGTCTATTTTTGTATGTACGTGTCGAATTATAACTTAGAAAAGAGATGTCGTTGAGCATTGAAATCGCACATACACTGAAATATGTTTATAATAACGTAAAACATAAAATTCTTATTTTTTAGTTTTACTGATTAAATCATATAATTCAATAATCAAAATCAATTTATCTTTGAACCTCTCTATGTTCTTCATACAAAATCATTCATAGAATAATCGAATGATTAATACTCAAAATTTTCAACTCAAATTTTGGAGATTGGCTAAATTTAAGATAATCCACACCTGGACAAAATTTCAGAAAAATTAAAAGTGCAAAATTTAAAAAAATGTTGTAACTTCGTTTCTGAGCAAATATCAAATTATCTTTTAGGTACAACTAATGTTCAATATATGTGAAATAATAATAGAAAAAATTGTTGTCATAGACGCAGTGCCACATCGGGATATTGATCTTGCTATGAATATATCAGAAATCATCAATAACTTAAAGTTGGTTGACTTTAAAACTTTTTGATAGCATTTTTGGATTCTTTTTTTTTGGGGGGGGGAGAAATGCTTTTATAAACCAATTTATAGGATGAGGGAATCCCTAGAAATCATTTTACAGACAAAAATGTGTTACAAAAAGGCGCCATTTTTCGCGAACCTTCTCAAATTTGGTAAGATAAAAATCAATATAACTCTGCCAATCTTTGGAATTGGAAGCTCAAAACTTGGAGATCGGCTAACTTTATCATAATCCACATTTGGACAAAATTTCAGAAAAATTGAGGGGTGGGTAACATGGCCTGGATGATTTTACATGGAATTACCCTGTAGCCATATCAGTACTGGTGTATGGTTGCATCACTTTTACTCTAACGAAACGCTAGGAGAAAAAGATAGATTGGAAGTACATAGGGATACTGTTTTAAACAAATCTTGAAGCAGAAGCCTATAAAAGAGCAGCTGTACGGCCACCCACCCCCATCTTAGAAACCATCCAAGTAAGGTGATCAAGACATGCTGGGCACTACAAGAAAAGATAAGAGGAACTCATAAGCAACGTTCTCCGATGGACTCCTACAAATTGACACACCAGCAAAAACTTACATTCATCAGCTCATTCATCAGCTCTGTGCAGACACTGGATGATGCGTAGGGGACTTTCCAAGAGTTATGGGCAATAACCATGGATGATGGGAGAGAGTGACAAAGGAATCCGTGTTGTTCGCGCATCTAGCAGATGATGATTACTTGTAACTTATAAGCAAGTGTGTAGGCATATCGTTTCTGTGACCCCATTATGTTATGGGTAATGAAATTTAGAAATTTCAACCTTGCATTAGCTACAAAGTTGTTAAACACGCACATGATGTAAAAATGTTATAAGATAAGTAGAAAATGGAGAAATAGGCACTTGTAAATAGCGAATTATAACCTATCTACTCAATATCTTGTCAGTACTATCCATATATTGATTGTGACTTACCTTAATAATATCTGGCTTTGTACTAAGGAAACGCACTGGTTTTTGTGTATTGTCAGGTTTAGTGTAAAACTATCACTAGTTTGTTTAAATACATGTATGGTTAAGGATCATCACTTAATTTTCTTCTTGGCTGGTTTTATTTTATATAAAGTGCCGGTAAGTGCTATTGTTAAACATTGTTACCTTAGAAAGGGGTTACTGTTGTTGGTGAAGAAGTGATAGTCACCTTGTTTACATTTTCGGAGATGTTTGCGATTTAATGTTAGAGTCACTGCAGCACTAAAACTCAATGAGCCAGCAACACAAAGCTGATCTTTGACCTTATGAGACGCTGGGTGATTTCTGGGTCATTCTTTTTATAAAGCCATCTATATAAGACATAAAATACGGTATATTCTTTTATAGATTATATCGAAGATGCTTTTGTTTTAATCATTCTTGTTAGGTATTCAAATTTTTTGAACACTTTTTTTAAAACCCATTTTCATGTGTTTGTTATTTTTTACGGCATATCAACATTGATAGGTCATTTAATGGCGAGGAAATTTTTGGAATAGATTCGTAGGTATACTTTAGTAGAAAACACACACACACACACACACATACACACATATATATATATATATATATATATATATACGTTGTTTTTTTTAAAATTACTTACTTGGTAGTATTTTGTTCCCACTAGATCAAAGTCTACACACTCTATCAGTATATGTTTCGCTGTAAATCTCTCTTAGCATGTAATGCATATTGGGGATTCTGTGCCCTCTAGTAAATGATGATGGGTGATGTAGGGTGTGGCCTATGTGAAGGCGGGTCAGCACAACCTGTTCTCTTCTATTTTTGTTATATTTTAAGTTCCATTCTCCAATGGTAGGTTTAATGTTTTGGAGTTTGTTATTAATGAATGCATTCCAATGATTTTGCCATTTTTAATAATGATTTTATTCACAATTGTTTTATAGTCAGTATATGGTATTTTTGTTTCTGTTCTTGTGTATTTCATAGCTTTCTTTGCTTCTGAGTCTGCTCTGTAATTTCTAGGTATACCAAGATGGTTTGCTAATTTAAATTCAGTGTAATTACATCGTGCCGTGGAAGACATGGAAGAATTTGCTTTATGGATATATTTGGATTACATTCTTTACGGGCCACGGTTCTCCTATCTAACGCTTGGGGACACGCGAGGTAAAAAGTTAATGTGTCTGCCAGTTGGCGCTAGGTGGCATAGCGAGCATCATCATAAAACCAGAAGAAACAAAGTCAAAACTAGATAAGGAATAAGTAAGAGAAGTAATACGCACCGTTTCCTGTCTACGGACAACAAATTCGTGTCACATGGCACACGTGTAAGTCTTTACGCTTTCCTTTCCTACCAGCTACATATCAAGGAGTCAAGACTTTCTCAACTAAAACTTATTTTCCTATTAGGACATTTCGCTCATACAACAATGTATACGCCCTTCCTTCTATTTCTTTTCATGTTTGTATTCTCTTCTGTTAAGTGTGCTCAGACAATACAATATTCTCGTTATTACTTCGTCATGAATTGTTCTCACATTCATTCCGTATGAGACAATATACTTAACCAACAATTGTTCTTCTACGAATATTTAATGTCTCAACTGTTACGCCACAGTTCGTTGCTGGTGTCCCTGTAGCGGTACAACAAGGCGTTTTCTGGTCATGTTATGCTGAATGGAAAGAAGAGAGAAGTTTTCACGTGTTCTTCTTTTTTGTCTGGCTCTGTTTCCCGTAGCAACGGCGATCACCTGAAGGGCAGTTAATCGACAATCTTGTGTATTAACCACAACAAGTATAAATAATAAGAATGTAAAATATGCGGTCGAAAATAACCTTGTTGAATTGTTTGTTAATTGAGAAGAAAAACCTCAGCGTATCGAGTAGAAACATTTCACATTATTTAATGATTACGGGAAAAGCCACAATTAATAAAAATCTTTCGGAATAGAATTGCTGGGTGGCTAGAGAAATAAAATAAACGACTTGAGACGCTTGTTGATCATTGCAATATAAAATTCATATATTTTGACACTCGTTCGGGCAAATAGATGTTTGTCTTCATAATTATTGACCCACACCATAAATCAGCATGAATCTTTTGTTCATCTGTTATTGCAAAACTTGACCGTCCTGTCGGAGGGTGGGTAGAATACGCTGACTGCATCCCTTACAGAGGGAGAAGACTCTCACAAATGGGGTGTCCTGAGTATGACACTAAACTACATCTGATTTGTGAGGCTTCAGTCCTGGGAATCTGAGGAGTGTTGAGTATCCCTTCATTGCCATTACTTCCAGGTCCACTCTAACCTTGAGTGGCAGTGCCTGTTATATTCCTATTTATGATTCAAATAGATCTGTTTAAAAATTATTCGCACCCGAGAGGAATACTTGAAACCAGATGAACATAAATTAATGGTATTAAGTATAGTCAATTAAATATATAATTGTTTATTAAGTATTACTATTATTAATTACTTGAAAGTATATAACTGTGTAGACAAATGATTATTATTAAATAGAAGCAATTACTTGAAATATTATTATTATTATTATTATTATTATTATTATTATTATTATTATTATTATTATGTAGGGATACATGATATCAAATGTGCACAAAAAAGAACTTAAAAAATAACGACACAAAAATGTAAATATGAACGCGCAATGTAGGCGATTCCTCAAGGCATAAAATAACCCAATATGGTTTGTCATAACGTTGAAATGAAATAAAAAAAACAAGGGAAGTTAATCTCAGCTCGTAGAGCATTCATGTTGGAACAATAAGTTTCCAGGTTTGATACCGGCCATAGCCACCTCGGCGCATGAGTAGCATAGCTGTGCTGTAAAGTAGGAAGCTTAGGGTAGGTGGGTGTGGTGATCCACCTCTGGCACAAAAACAATCTCCTTGATCTAGTGCTAGTGAAAAGGGGATAGACTCATTCACTGTCCGTCTGCTACCGATAATAGGCCATTCCGCAGATTTTGCTTTACTTTACTTATATCTAAAAATATGGACTCCTGCTTAGCGAAACGGTTATCGTCGTAGTTATTGGAATCGGTGACACGAGTTCAAATTCAAGAAGGGAACAGTTTGTGTTTCACTTTCCGTTGGGAAAGACATAAATCAACTCCCCACCAAGCTATGGTTAAATAGTTTACAATAGTTTTTTTTAGATTTGACAAAGCAACCATCTAGGAGAAGGAAAACTCTGAATCTAAACCTGTTTAACACCGCTTATAAATTGACCTTGTGCCACATCCTGCTCGTAACGGAAGGGTGGCGTAAATGCATTCCTAGGACTTGTTGAATCCTGCCATTATGGTCGGGATAGTGAATATCAACAAGAACCACATGATCTGGGCATCCACACACTCTCCTGGCCGCATCGAGACCGTTCCCGGGACTGGGAACGATTTTATGGAATAATCTTTGTTTTTCTTAGTTATTCGTGTAAATTTTATTAATTGAATATTTTCCCAGAGGGTCAAAGAGTCAATGTTACCGTCTACACCAGTGTACTGGACAAGGCGGTCAAGTCCTTGGCGGTCAAGGCAGTGGACAAGGGTGGAATGATCGGATGTCTCTGTAAGCTCTTTTTCTCAGCTGATTTATCTAACTCAGAAGTGTCTGGCTAAGTATATTTACGATCATGTTACTTTCAACATGAAACTCTCCGTCTTGAATCTTTTCAACCGATCGTCGTCAAAAAAGAGACCAATCATATGTCTCACCATAATAAAGACACGTTAAAGGTCACCACCATAGATGGTTGGACCAACATTTGCTGGAACAATAAGATTTCGGCAACTCACTTTCCGGGTCGCATCAAGGCCATCTAAGAGACTAAGATTAGATTTTTTGAATAATCTTTTTCTGATTTTATAAGTCTAATTTGTGTGCGAATTTAAAAAATTACACTACTAAATATCTGTTATTCTTTTAAATATAATTTGTAATTACCTTGTTGATCCAATGTATGTTAAAATACAGTGACTCGATGTATAAATTGTGCAATCATTAGTGCTACACGTTTTTACTATGAATGAGTTTTATTTAATCTGTATAACAGCATTATTTATGAGAGTATTATTTTCTATCATTCCTTTTTCATTGGGAAGCATCCAACCATCTTATGGTTAGGGTTAGGTTCGGTATAGGTGGTTTTACTAACTGTCCAATCAATATTTTGATGATTAGCAAAAAAGGTATGCCATCGTGACGTAATGGTTAACAAGCAAGTCTTGTACATCCATTACTACTGAATAGCGAGTTCGATCCTCACTGGATGCCCTATACTTGTGACTTTGTGTCACATACTAACCATGGCGAATTGTATTAGCAGAAAATAAATTCAACTTGATTTGAGAATTCCTTAGTCTGTTAGCAAAGAATCTATGATAGAACAATATGATACACTCTGCGATCTTTCGCGGAGCATTTAAAAGAAGGAATATTTGAAATGTAACATATTTTCATAAGTAGATATAGTATGTAAATTAAAAGAAGAAAATATAGAAAGGAAGGGAAAGTCTAACTTAATCACATAGTTTTTCTCTTTTCCTTCTTTTCTAATCTTTTTCTTCTTTTAATTTACATAATATATCTCATTAGGAAAATACGTTACATTTCCAATATTCTTTCGATTACCAATCCCACCACCTTAAAAAAAGAACATTTTTCTAATACTTTCTCATCTCTCGTTTCATTTTGAAAAGATTTCCATCACTGATTAGACAACACATTATTCATCCTAATGTCTTGATGACATTAAAACCTTTTAACGTCGACCTCATCATCTAAAATAAATTTATCTTTTTGAAATACTCTATTTTTCATATTTCTACAAATTCAGATAAGTATGAAATAGAGCATCTAAAACTTAAATAGTTATATAAGTAATTCGTCCATGATTTTGTTACATGGCAGCATCAGCCTTCATGTTGTAAAAATAGCGTTACTGTTGGCATATCAGTTAATGATGAACATTTTATTGCATTCATACTATTCACCAGACGAGTTATAAATTTCCAAGTGTCGAGGCCATTTCCTTAGAGAATGTCTTTAATCAGAATCAAATTAAAAAAACTTCATCTTACTGAGTGAAGAATTCTTTTAGGGTGAAATTGATAATATGATGCTAGGGTATAATAATCAGACAAAAAAATATAATTGAATAAATGATTTTACGTAAATTTTCGGTTTATTTTAGGTATGACCTAAATTTCAGTACGACAGCACCTCCCCCTTTTTTTAAAACTTTTATAAAAAATCTAAGATTGAAAATTGTCACCTATTTAAGTTATTATCCTCAAAAACAGAGCCTAAACTTATATAAAAAATTTCTTATGAATTCCTTAATTATATTAACAAATCACGTTAATAACAGCACATCTTCAAGAGAGAAAGAACAGCATTCTGACCCTCACAGATTTTGATTCTCTCGTTTTAAAGGTGGTAAAACAAATCATTTTACTAGCGATTTTTTTTCAAATCTTTTTTTTTTAGTATTCGAGCAAAAATTACGTTATGCTTCATTATATTTTTTCGAGTTTTAATTCATGGTCAATTTTTACGTGGAATACAAAAGGTTTGCATTCAGAGTTTTCCTTTTTCTATACTAGTTGCTGTACTAAGATTAAAGAGCCCAGCATACCGTACTAATTACCCATAGCTGGAGGTAAATTATTGGATTCATTCATTTCCTAAGAGTATTAGAGGTATGTGAAATGCAAAGGGCCTTGTCCAGAATTGAATGAGATACCATGCCCATTTTCTACGACGGTAAGCGCTACGCGATCAGCGCTTCCCCATAACATGTATTTTGTACTGCAAACCCGACAACAAGAAACAATCTTTTACCCGACTTGAGTAGATCTTTCTAAAGTATAAAATATATAAATTTATAACAATACAGAAAATGCCTCCGCACACACGTAAACTCTCTCCCCCTCACTTTCTCTCTCTCTCTCTCTCTCTCTCTCTCTCTGACACAGGCACACAGAGAAATAGTGATGCTCAGAAAATAAAGCCTTCTATTCCTTTTTACAAAAATTACAACACACACACACACACACACACACACACACACATATATATATATATATATATATATATATAAGAAATGCAAATGAAAAATGTTTCATAAAAAGTATCAATGCTAGTGGAGCAGCATTGATACTTTTATGAAACATTTTATATATATATATCATGGAGGCGCGTGGGCAAGTGGTTAGAGTCGTGGAAAATGGACTCGTCGATTCGAGTTCAATTCCTAGACGAAGCTGTTAGCATTACACATAGCGTTAATACCCTTGAGAAAGGTATGAATCCAAATTTTCTCCCTCCAGCTATGGGTTAAATAGTAGGGCAGACTGGGCCCTTCAATCTTGGGTAGGTAACCAGTCTAGGAGAGGGATAACTCTGAATTCAAAATTCCTGAGGTCGGTCGTTGATTGGGTTTGTGGCAACCCTTTATGCACCAATTCTTTCCTATCGACTGTGCTAAAAATGTGGTATGGTCCAACACAAGCCTTCTCCACTATAAACAAATCACTGTGTGGATGTTCATTGTATGAACACTCATACGTCGATTGACGGGGGAGTCCATCATATATATATATATATATATATATATATATATATATATATATTATATCTTCATTCTATTCACATTGTTTTCAATTTTTTTATTACATCTGTATCAGTCTGTTCATTTTATATATATATATATATATATCAAACCGTACAGAATTAGAATCACCTCTCATTGCCTTCACAGACATACACAACAGCAGTGTATTTGCACCTGCAGATCGTTAATAAGTATTTCCCAGCAATAATAAATTATCTTTCTCCCGTGCCTTTCTGATGCAACAAATGATTCAGGTAGACATGATCATTGCCATTTGTATGACGAGATGAACGCATCAATGTTTCCATGGAGACCCGTGTTACGAACACCTGAATCTCTGAGTTTCACTTTCATTGCCTGACCGAAAACCTATCTTTTCCGATTTCCTTATTAAAAAGACAAAAAAGAAAACAAAAAAAGAAAACCTGTCCCCACCCACTCATCCTCAACAGCCATATCAAAATCTGGCGACTTTAACTAGAGATAAGTCACTTTTACGTAAATATCACCTTAATACACGTAAGTATTGGATTATTATGTACACAGCTTGATATCCAAGTTGAATGATTTCAGGGGTGTCAGGGTGTGGAAAAGGAGACGAGATATTAAATTAGATCTACGAATGTGTTTTGAATTATTTTTTTCTTGTTTGTTTGTTGATGAGTAAATTCAGCTGTGTCATTGTGTGTATTGGTTTATGCATTTTTTCAAGAAGATATGTGTGTGTATATATGAGATATCAACTGTACGATGTTGAGACACGGCATTTATACACAATCCTTCTCATAGTAATAAATAATAGCCGCACTTATATATGTATGTAGTGTGTGTGTATGTATGTAGTGTGTGTGTGTGTGTGTAGGTGTGCATTTTTTTTTTTCCAAACACCTTAAATCAACAAGCCAGGTAAGTATATGAATAATAACCGTAAAAATTGCCAAGTCAGAGACATTCACTTTTACGCCTACTTCTATTCATCCATCCATTTACAGGCGTAAAAGTTATTGTATTTAATATAAATTATTACACACACACACATACACACACGCACACACTCAACTGTACGTATATATACATATATATGAATTTAACATTTTTAGAAAAAAACAAATGATGTTAATAGTTTGCTGACAGAATCTGTTTCGACCTTTTTAATAGAGCAGTCTTCATCAAGAGTAAAATATGAAGGAAAGACGGAAAAATAACCTAACGGAGGGGTACAAACGAACGCTGGCTTTCGATGCTGGAATTTAAAAAAAAATACGTATTCTGTGTTAAAAATAAAATAAATTTTATTTAAAAAAAACAGAAGCATTATAATCCATAATAAAAACTCAAAAGAGTTTGATGTAAAATATATATAAAAAAAGTGTATAATAAGTATAAAAAATATTGTCTATTGAAAAAACAAAATATCTGGATTTTTACATCTCCGGAGGCTAATATGATCTACAACACTACGGATTTGTCAACAATACAAATTCTTGAAACTTTACATCTTTCTTCAATTGTGCTGTGGACTTTTAACTTACTTTTTGTAGCTGGAATGCATCATGAACATTTTTGATACTTATTATACACTTTTTTATATATTTTTACATCAAACTCTTTTGAGTTTTTATTATAGATTATAATGCTTCTGTTTTTTAAAAATAAAATTTATTTTATTTTTAACACAGAATACGCATTTAAAAAAACCTTCTAACGGTTATTTTTTCCGTCTCTCCTTCATATTTTGCTCTTGATGAAGACCGCTCTATTAAAAAGATCGAAACAGATTCTGTCAGCAAATTATTAACATCATTTGTTTTTTCTAAAAATGTTAAATTCATACTGTCGGATTGACTTCCATTTACTTCATATATATATATATATATATATATATATATATATATATATATATATATATATATATATATATGTGTGTGTGTGTGTGTGTGTGTGTGCAGAAATGTAAATAAGAAAAAACAAAGTATTCCAAAAGATAAGTTTATTTCTTGATGGTGAAAGTAGTCGACGTTAAAACGTTTCAGTTTTTATAAAACCTTCATCAGGACAATTGGATGAGTAGGCTATTTAACCTAAGTAAGTTCTTTTCAAAATGAAAAGGAGAAATGCGAAAATGTTAAAGAAAATGTTCTTTTTCCCTTAGCAGCTTATGCAATTGTCATGATGAAGATTTTATAAAAGCCGTTTTAACGTTGACTAACTTCACCAATAACAAATAAACAAAATTTTTGGTATATTTTGTTTTTTTCTTATTTACATTTTTACATACCGTCAGATTAATTTCAATCTTCTATCACACACACACACACACACACACACACACACACACACACACACATATATATATATATACATAAACTAAAAGTAATTAAGATCTCACCTTACGATTGCTTCGTAATTATATGTTTCACGTGTCATCTATAGAAGAGAAGAAGGAGACAATAGAATGAATTATGAATAAGAATACAATTTATTTTATTGTCTATTTCTGCCAAAAAAGGTTCATCTGAAGACACATGAAACTTATGGCTATGAAACAATATTTAAAAGATGAGATCTTAATTACTTATATTTTTCTACTGCTCTGCTGGCATGCTTTTGGGGAATTTTTGATTTATCAAACGTTTTTTATATGTTTTTTTAATTCTCATTTGTCTAATATATATATATATATATATATATATATATATATATATATATATATATATACAATTAATTCATTAGAAACCAGCGATATATTTGTGATTATAGAAATAATTATATTCACCTACATATTCTCATAACTTATAGTTTTAAAAATAACCATGAAGTTTCCACACATAGAGATACTATACACTAATCCTAACCTGTTAATATCACTTTGATACTAGGCAATGCATATTAATACACAACTGATTCTAAACAGAACAGTCCAAGGAACGATTCCTGCATAAATAATCACGTCATTCTTAACAGAACGTATGCTAATATATATACGTGTGTGTGTGTGTGTTGCATGAGTGGGTGGGTGTGCGTTTGTGTGTGTGAATATCCCCACTCCTCTGTATTTGCACTGAAATATCAATTGTATACAATATAACCTTTTTCTTTAACTTAACCTAGATTTCGACTAAAGTTAAAACCAAAACATTTTACTTCCCCCTTCCTACTTTATCCCTCTTTCTCTTTCTTTTATTATCTATTTCTTCCCGCTCTTTTTATGTTCATCTTTTTATCATTGTCTACGTTTTCAAATTTTCAGTTTGTTGATTAATTTCTGATGAAATCTTTGATGAAATAATGACGAAAATATTAAGTTTTACCAATGAATTATATATATATATATATATATATATATATATATATATATATATATATGATATGCATGTGTGAGTATATATATAACCACCCATCTTCGGGCTCAAATAAGACGATTGACGACTCGGAGTATCCGCAATCGATGTTTTATATATATATATATATATATATATATATATATATATATATATATAAGGAGTTTGACAGATGAACATTCTGTCGGGTTTCGCTCCCGGCTAGAAATGGCTGTTAAGAAGTCGATCTGAACTTATGAAACGTAAACGTCAAAACACTGTGGCAATATTCAACCCATCGCTGGGGAATAAAAGGGTTTATACCTTTCTTAAGTTTAATCAGTGATAGAGTATATATAAGTTGGAATGGCGTAGACACATTCATGTTGAAGAATGACAGTTTATTATTTCCTCAAACGGTATCATTATATATAGACCAAATCCCAACGAAAGTGATAACAAATAAACTTTATTATCTGAGAAATGTCAATAGAAATATTACAAAATAGGATAGAAGAATACAAAGAATATATATGTAGAGAATAAATATCATAATTGGCTAAGAGTCTCTTAGGGTAAAGTCGTGTGTGTGTCTTAATACAGTTGCCATTTAATGGTTTAGAAAAGCCCTCGTGTATCTGGTACACGGAAGGCATGAGGACAAAAGACGCAACTGGTGCGTGTTTCCTCTACGAAGCCGGTCGATGAAGCTCTCGTATAAGAAATAAACGGAATGCCTGTGGAAGGAAAGTTCCCCCGTTCCAATGAATAGGCGACGTAACCGGCTGGACGGTTTAAGAGTAAAGAGGATTTGACAGTGACATTACTGTCTTTTATACTACCAGTCGCAACGACACTAGTTGCCTAACAGACAAGTAAGGGAAATAATCGCAACAGTAACATAGGCGAGAAACTGTCAGTTACCGAGCGACGTTAACTTTATATCTACACTATCCAAACTTATACATCTTAGCCAAATATATCAAAAAAGTTTTTCCAAATTCCTCACATCTAATCTCATTAAAGATTTCCAGTCTTAGGTTAGTTAAGATGACTTTATCTAAAGAATGGAAATGTCAGAATAAGAGTAGAAAAAATGATTTCTTTCAATTTTTAGTTCTTTCATCCCTTTTTTTTTCTGCTCAAATTGCTAAATATCGGGTAAAATATGACCTACAAATCGGCATTCAATCGACATGACCTACAAATCGACAAAAGCATTCAATTATAAACTTCAAATTGAATTATTTTTAATATAATGTCATAATTTAAATCAAAATTATTAATTTTCTGTGGCTACGTAACACACACACACACACACACACACACACACACACACACGCGTGTTAGGATAGTGTTGACATAGATTCAGAACTTCGTAACTGTCTGTTTCTTGCAATCATCTGTCCGATGACTGAGTCCCGCCGATTGGGATCCTAATGTATATTGGTGTTAGGATATGGAAATAAATTCGACGTTATGTAGAAATAAGAAAAACAAAAACTATTCCAAAAGATAAATTTAGTTCCATATGTTGAAATCGAGGTTAAACCTTTCAGCTTGTTATAAAACCTTCATCCGGAGTTCAGACAATATAATACTCATCCTAATGTCCCGAGGAAGATTTTATAACTCACCATAACGTTTTAACATCGACTTCATCTACAAATGATTTTATTTTTTGGAATAGTTTATTTCTCTTATTTACACACACACACACACACACACACACACATATATATATATATATATATATATATATATATATATATATATATATATAGAGAGAGAGAGAGAGAGAGAGAGAGAGAGAGAGAGAGAGATATATATATATATATATATATACAAATTTGTATATTTGTAGACCAAGATTTCCCTCTAAGATTCATGATTTTGACAGAGATGGGAAGTTCACCATCATAGAAATGATTTAACAAAAACAAAAAAACAAAAAACAAAACAAAAACAAAAAAACAAATACACATTGGACAATTTTATGGAGATAATAAAAACACACGAAAACAAATGGATGATTCACCGCCAAACACTGAACCCAAATGGATTTAACATAAAACCAATGATCTTCAAAGCACCGCTTTAAAATAGGATACATAGATTTGGGGTGACACATAAACACCTAAACAATCAAAGTAAGCAGTCACCGGATTATTAAAACCACCCGCATACCGCAAACTCGCACATACCAAAATATTGCAAAACGTTTGACTCGCCTTAGCAATAATGAATTCATGAAATCAATTCCATTTTTTTATATCGGTTACTTTTTCCTGTCAATAAATAAGAAAATGTAGAAATTGGATTCTTGTTTTATGCCAATGTATCTAGATGGGTAGGTTGCAGGTGACGCTTTATCCGCTACACCTCTGCAGTTTGTCAACCTGTCCTGAACAACTCAATTTACGAACGGTTTGTGGCTTTTTTTCTCGTATCAACTTAAGTGTAAGCACACTCTGCAATACAGGAACATTTATCGGGATTTTCTTCTTCTTCTTCTTCTTCTTCTTCTTCTTCTTCTTCTTCTTCAAGGTAACATTTGTTTTTTTTATTGACATTTCCTATCTGGCATTTTCCTCTCACAAATGCATGGAGTGGAGGTGCGGCTGCCAAGTTTACGGCACGTAGAATAGAATCGAATACAATTTAAAGCACTAGTAGTCGATAGATTTTCTTGTCTGTTTATGTGTGTGGAAGGTAGTAACATTTTAGAAAAATACAGTGGTGACTTGACTTACGAATTTTATACGTTCAGTTCTTAACTCAGTTTCCTCGTATATAAAAACAATTTTCCACATTGAAATAAACTAAAATTTGATTAATCCGTTCTCCACCCCCAAAAAAACAAATAACAAAACAGCTGAAGTCTTTGTTACGTTTTTTATTAAATAAGAAAAATAGCACTTATTGTATAAAAACATAATAAAATAGAAAGTAATATATTATGTGCTGTAATCGTTTCGGATTGAATTTTTGATAAATGATATTTGTTTTCGGTGTAATAAAATTGGAAACTTAAATTGTTTGTAGATAACTTATTAACATACGCATATCTGAAGCTCGCTCGGAGCTCAAATTCTAGCTCTTAACACAAAGCAAAAAATCGACCGAGTAAAACTGTCAAAGCTATTTACATAGTTAATAAGACGAAAATCTACGAAATACTTTTGTTTTAGTGATTTGAATGCGTTTCTTTTACCACAAACCATACTAGAAAACATCAGATCTAATTTGATGACTGAAAGAATAAAGAATAATATTGCCCACCAAATTTGAACTTGCATTAGAAAAAGGATGAATTAGAATTTTGTTTAAAACCGGAGTCCATACATACTTTTATCATACTAAATTTACATAAATAAATGCATATGTAGAAAATAATAACAACAACAATAAAAATAGATACAATAATAACAATAATAGTATATAAAAAAATAAAACACCGAAATAAATTAAACCCAATAAAAGAAAAGAAAACACAAAAGTAAAAGAGAATATCACAGAAATAAATGCAGTGAGTTAGAACCCCCTCTCTTTGATCCAACACTAAGAAAACCAACATTCCCACCATGCATCAGAAACTTAACTAGAATCAACTAGACTAAACTGATTAACCCTTCCCATAATGCACCACACAACAGCATATAAGGAAGCACACAAACAAAATTTGAGTAACTGTCAGTTACTAAGCGCCGTTGGCATCATGTCTCAGCTACCCTAACACATACACGCACACACACACACACACACACACATATATATATATATATATTGTAAAAGTATATAAAACTAATAGTAACTATCATGAAACTATCATGAAGAGGGAAATAAACACTCATTCCTTTTTGGTTTTGTCCTGCTCTACTGGCTAGTATTGGGCCATTTTTTTATTTATAAAATTTTAGAAGAATTTCTTTATTCCATTAGCATATATATATATATATATATATATATTATATATATATATATATACTTTTCAATATAGTTAGCTGTCTAATGAAACTCATAAGTATATACAGATAAGCTTTTGGTAGGGCATAATGAATAGACAATATCTAAAAGGGCAATCATATTTAATAAAATACTCATTTTTCATCTTTGTGTATTTCATTAAATATGATTCCTCTTAAAAATTGGCTATTCATTTATGCTATATGAAAACCTTATTCACACATTTCCGGGGTCAATACAGGGTTCCATTTCATATGTGTCCTCAACAATGTTATTTGTTTGAGGGTTAAATTTAATTCCCTTTTTTAAAAATTTATTTCCATCTTTGTGCATTTCATTAAATATGATTCCATATATATATATATATATATATATATATATATATATATATATATGTGTGTGTGTGTGTGTGTATGTCTGTGTCTGTATCTGTTTAAGATTGAATGGTGTAGACTCAAAGTCAACGCTTGATGACTGTCAGTTTCTCGCCTATGCGATCATCTGATTGAGGTATTCCCTTTATATACCGTTGGTTAATGCACAGTAAGAATGATAATCTAGTTTTTGTGGCATACTGCTCGTTTAAATTGTTTTCCTTCTCTTAGATTAGTTGCCGTACCAAGGCTAAAGATCCTAGTCTGTTTTACTATTTTGCCCGATGGAGTGGAGATGGATTTGGGCGTTTCATAAGAAATCAGTGTGAATTGAAATACAAACAGCCTCGTCCAAGATTTGAAATTGGCTCACCAAGTCCCTTTTATGTGATGATAACCATGGAAGCCTTATCAAAATGGGAAAGTAGTCTTAAGTTGTTTTTCATATTTAATAAAATGTGTCTACAAAAACATCGCTGTCTAAATGCACTCTATTTTGGAAAGGAAATGCCAAAAAATATATCTAAATTTTTCTACTCTTCGAGAGTGGGAACACTTTCTATATTCAATCCGGAGTAAGCTGATATATTCGAAAAACAGGAAAAAATTATAAAATACAGCATAGATATAGTAGTGGTAGCAGGAGTTGCAAACGTAATAGTCTTAAATTGCGTGAAGTTTTTAAAGGACTTTTAAATTTTTATTCATATTTTTTTACTTAATTTTGTGCCTTTCTAGCGCATTTGAAAGGTTGTTCAGAATACATCTCTCTCTCTCTCTCTCTCTCTCTCTCTCTCTCTCTCTCTATATATATATATATATATATATATATATATATATATATATATTCTAGCAGTGTCCTGTTTATGATCAGACTGAAAGAATTTTAAGAACACCAATGAGTGAGAGAGAAAGAGTGAATCGAGAAAGTAAGAGAGGGTTTCAGATGAAAATAATTTATCAAGTTCCTTATAAAAAATTTTAAGAATTCGCGTATTATTCGTTTATTTTCGGAATTAACTTTTTTACATTTAGAATATCATTTTAAAAAATGTAACCGTAAATTTGTGAGCGTTTTGAAACATAATTTTATTTTTCTAAAGAATAGTTTATAATTGCTGGTTGAGTTCCTTTGATAAAAAATGTATTCGTTTAATTCAATTCTATGAATCGATTGATTTTTAATTATTGAATTATATAATTTAATTTGAAAAATCAAAAATTAAATTTTGTATTTTCCTTATCATAAATATATTAAAGTGCATGCGCGATTTTAATGCTCAATAACATCTACTTCTTGAGTTATAGGATGCCATATACATAACAGACGCGACTCCTTTATATTTATATATATATATATATATATATATATATAGAGAGAGAGAGAGAGAGAGAGAGAGAGAGAGAGAGAGAGAGAGAAGAGAGATTTAATAGTAGATTATCTACCATCAAAAAACGACAAATTCCTATATGGATTTCACGTTTGCCGACAAAAAATGTTTGGAAGATACAAGCACACCGTGAGAGTAGAAAGGCAGCGAGGCGCTTAAGTATGATCGTCGTCTATTCGTAGAGAAAGTCGTCAAGATTTCGGATAATGTCCTTCTCAATTTGAAATAATTATCCATAAGGCTGTTGCAATAAAATATCAATATCTACTTGTCTATATTCATGCAATCTTCTTTTGGTTATACAGTTTTACTGCTAAAGTAATTTGTTTTTGTCCCTTATCATTGTATAAAATATTATCTATACTAAAATGATTCCTTCAAATTGGCGACATAACTCAAAAACGTGATAGCGACGAATTTGAAGGTATCCAGTATTCACACAGTGCTGACCAATATAAGTTTTGCTGATCGGTCTACACTGGTGAGTCCATGTCTATGTGTCCACAAGAGAATGCCACTTATGAGTTCGTCTTTACTTCTCGGTAGTATCCAGCATGACTTGTCCATCTTACTTGGATGGTTTGTCTGATAGGAGGCAAGTGGTCGTACAGCTGTTTTCTTCCTAGCGTTCTTCTTTAAAATGTCCACCAAAACGGACGAACCAGTATAGGTATAAGTAAAAAGTAGTAAAGACGATATAAAAATCTGATCTGATTAATAAAATAAATCAGAAATTCTTCCAAGCTATGGTTGTGTCAGTACTACTATATGGTTGCACCACTTGAACTCTAAGGAAAGGCTTCGAGAAAAAGCTAGATAAGTGGTCACCCATCTAGGTATTGGGCATGTTCCTCACTGCTTAACTGGTGATATTTACCCAACTCATTCACCACGGGTAGGATGTGACACAAGATCGAAAGTATGGGCATCCAGCGAGGGACCCAACAAGCTGTTCAGTAGTATTGGATCTGCGAGACTAGCTTGCTAACCATTTTACCACGATGCGACGCCTTCCAGTGTTTTTGAATATGACAACCGTGAGTCTTACTTACATATTTCCAATTAATTTTGATATAACTTCTATGAATAAGACATGGCTCGACACTAAGCTTAATAGCCACGGAAGGTGGTTTTTAAGTAAGTATCTATAATTACGGTATGCGTTCACAAAATAAATGCTATACTAAAACAATATGTGTCTATAGTGGATAATTATTTGTGAAGGTGTATATTTTCTGAGTGTACATGCAGGCGATCATGTCGGCATTGATGTCCGTCTGCGAGCGAAGCTGCTTCTGAGGATGGACGCAAATTCTTCTATGAGAACAGTTGCTGTTGACATGCCCCCGCGTGAACCGGTCTTTTGAATGTAGCTTCAAGATGAAGGCCTTTCAAATTATTGACCTTCTGGCCGGAAGTAGGCACTCGTGTTCTTTTATTCAAACAAGTAGCCATCTCTGAAGAGGAGCTTCCCAATGGCGGTGAGTACTTCAATGAGGGAACAATCACTGGATGGGAAACTAACTGCACCTCAACACCTCTCTGGCACCGATCCTCACCAGCTCTGTTCTGAATAATCATACAAATGGTAAAATGGAGCTAGGAGGCCGACGGAATGAGCTACACAAAATTAGATGTTATTCTAATGCATTATATCTACATTTAAGCACAAAATACACACATGTATGTATATATGTATATAAATATGTATATATATATATATATATATATATATATATATATATATATATATATGTGTGTGTGTGTGTGTGTGTGTGTGTGTGTGCCTTAGACAACATAATTTGAGATAGTTATTCAAATAATTAAAAAAAAACCAAAGAGTTGAATAAGGAAAAAGAGGGATCAACTTAGTACCTTAATTTTACACATATTAGAGTCAAATCGAGGATTAATTAAAAGAACGGAATAAGAGTCACATATTAAAGAATGAATTGAACAATGATTGTTAAAAAAACACTAAAGACTATATACACAAAACTCTCTATAGTTTTTCAATACTTTAAAAAAATTATCTTTAAAATTTCAAACAATCATTGTCCAATCCACCCTTTACCTGTGACTCTTATTTCATTCTTTTAATTAATTCTTATTTCGACTTTGATGAGTCAGGAATGAAGTACTAAATCAATCTCTCTTTTTGCCCCACATCTCTTTGTTTTTATTTATTTATTTTTTTTTTGATTATTTGAATAAATACCGTAAATGATGTTTTTAAGGCATTCTACAAATTCTGTTCCCCTACAAAAATATTCACACACAAACACATATATATATATATATATATATATATATATATATATATATATATATATATATACATATATATATATATATATTCTGGTGATAAAATAATACAAATTCAATATATAAAACAAGACCACTCACAGCACAGAGATTGATGAAAACGATCTTCAGGTGATTCTATGCAAGCCCACAGGCAGTCTATATGCAATATAAATTCTGAAGAGCCAATCTAGCAGATGTATATACTCAACCCCTTCGATACGGAATTCATGTGATACGTGATCACCTTTTAAAGGAAGAAATACTAGTTTGAATTCATACTTTTCCTTCACCTAGACTGGTTGTCTAACTAAGACTAAAGAACATAGTCTGCTCGACTATTATCCTATAGATGAGGGAAGCCTGATAGATTCATGCCTTTCTCTAGGACACTAGCGCAAAATGAAGCAGAAACAGATTCGTTTAGGATTTGAACTTGTTCTGCCGATTCAATTGACTAGAACGATAATCCTTACTCTACCTCCTAATAATCTATGCCAATGTAGTTCAAACACATATTAAGCATTATCTCATTAGGCTTTGGGCACGGTTGCCCGACAATCGGTTTCGTCAAACTCCAAAACGCGGGTGATCTTATTTTATGCATTAAACTTATTTAGATATTTCATTATATGATACTGTGATATTTGCTCTGCTCTTTCACGCACAGAATATATATATATATATATATATATATATATATATATATATATATATATATATATAATTCTGCTCTGTCAGTGGATCTTGGAATACGCTGAATGTGCCATTGAATACGAATAAGTTTTAAACAGATCTATCTGACCCTCCTTTCCATTTCTTACGACGATAACCGTTACGCGACGGACTTAGAAGATTGTGATGCGTTAGTTTTCTAAGAAAGGCAAGTATGCTTTTCTTTAACACCTACTTTTCGTAGTGGTGAGAAATAAGTTGCTAATTCAGCCAAGAGGCCCTGAAATCTTTTCTTGAATAGTGAATGCCAATTACCTGAGTATTTTCCATGTTGCCATTTTCGTAATCATATTTCGGCATTATGCTGATTGCCTTTTTAGTAAATAGGTTTGCTCTGCCTACAGATATTTGACCTTAAATAGTTCCAGAAAGCAAATGTCTCGGACACGTTTTTTGGTGAGTGAAGATTACCGCCTATTTGTATCTACTCGTATATAATGGAGTTTTATTTAATCTGTCTAAACAATGCCGCACATCGGGTTTGAGTCTGGATAACTTTGCCAGTAGCCAAGATTCCTGATTATTGGTCTGACATTGAATAATCTTAATTATGACTCTTATTCAAAGTGTGCCAATCCACGAAATATAAGGTGACCAGCGGATTTCTTCCACATATTTTTCATGTTTGTTTGTTTTTCATTCTAGATTAAAGTAATAGAGAGCGATCGAATGATATCCCGGATTTAAAATTACCGTCGCACAGTTTGAACAGGATCTACAATCTCTGGTAGAATTATGAAATTACCATACTTTGAAGATTTTCATGGTGTTTTTTGTAGCAGTAAGTAAACTAATAACAGATAATACGCAAATTTTTTTTATTTAATAGCTGAACATTCTGTCTTCATAAAAAATACCTTAAATAAACTAGATTAAATTACCTAACTTACTGGTATAATCTTTTCCAAAGTGAATCAGAGGAGAAAAATATGGAATAACCCAATATCGAGGATATAATTATGGAATAATTTGATTATTCAAATTAGTTTTTTACCAAGTCACACAGAGGAAAATATTATATTAATAATTTTTTGAGTAAAAGTTATGGAATTAATTAACAAAAAACAAAATTAGAATTATTACCTGGTTACTCCTCCGCGGGCTTTTATGATATCATTGTTTCAAACATAGATTTCACTAAGTAAAATTATGTTATTACTTTATTTAATGCTAAATTAAAAAAACAAAAAAACAAAAAAACAAAGACAAACAAATAGACCTAAATAACGCCATGAAAGTAAATATTTGCATTTGGCCCCTGATCACGTGACTTAGTATGTCAACAACGTAATAATCACGTGTCTAAAAATGAGTTCATATTTGTTCAGTTGAATCTAACAAAAGTTAGACATGTTAAATGCCAACTCGGGAGAGGGAATGGAAGTCCCTGTAGCGTATTGGCTAAATAGCTGGACTGCAACATCTTAGTAAGTGAGGTCGAGCTACAGTCGTACTTTTACGTTTACTTTCGGACTAATATGATTGAGAAAGATATGGTCCTCCTCATCGTCCTAGCTATGGGTTAGATAGTACTATTACTGTTCTTATACAAGGATATCTTTGACATTAAAGATTGATATGCCATTAAACAAAGAAACTGAAACCAAAACGTGTATACTAACCCACCTAAGAATCCACCACGTGAAACTCTGATTCCTTTGTTTTATAATAATCCATTTTCATTCTAGAAGAATATTGTAATATTGCTCTGCATGGAAGTGCATAGCGCACTCTGATGATCTTATAGATTAAAAACACTTTTTATCGTGAAAACATAATCATAATTGTATATATATATAATATATATATATATATATATATATATATATATATATAAATTGTAACGCTAATCTTATGAGTGTTTTTAAACCTAATTTAAAAATCTTTAATATATATATATATAATATATATATATATATATATATATAATGTTGAAAGGATAAAAATAAAGGAAATGAAAATGTTGAATGGATCAAATTAGTTTAATGAATGACCAACACGTGTTTCGGTCAGGAGTTTGTTCATGTACACATTGTATTCTATTTATTATTATTTTAAATATGAAATGAAATAATAATTTCAAATATTTAAAATAATAATAAATAGAATACAATGTGCACATGACCAAACTCCTGGCCGAAACACGTGTTGGTAATTCATTAAACTAATTTTATCCATTCAATATTTTCTTTCCTTTATTTATCCTTTCAATATATTGTCGGATTCATTTCCATTTTCAACTTATATATATATATATATATATATATATATATATATTATATTATCCCCTCAAATCTGCTGTCATGAAGAATATTTGAAAGACTAACTTGTAAATTGTTGTGACGACTGACGATAATTGTAAATCAGTGAGGTGACAACATTATTTCCCATCATCATAATAGGTGTCCATATAATACTTCCGGTCAGTAAACAACATTTCCTTTAAGATATTTTCTATCCTGTCAAGTGCCCCAATCAGCGTCTATTTCTGACCCTGATCCTGAAATATCAGGAAATGAAATTGTAACTTGAATATATTTCAATTTACTATGGTAGGTTTGTTGGTTGGATTTTAGGGCACGACAAACCTTGGGTTATTTTATACCAAAGACGTTATTCTTTTATTCATTCTTGTTGAGTAGTCACATTTTTTAGAACTCATTTCTAAATAGATTTTTTAAAGAAATTTTGATCTATTTAACCCATAGATGGATATCTAACAGGTACTAACCCCCTGTTCAGAGTAGACCTGGGGGAAATAGCAATGAATGGATACACCACACTCCCCAGAATTAGAAACTCACCACCAGATGCAGTTTAACATCATACCCAAGACAGTAAGACACTCAGTCACCGCTTTCTAGCACATATACGTCAAAAAGGGTTGGGATTTGCCATAAGAGCAATACGGTTGGGACAATCATTTAAGTGCTAGGGTTTGACATGACCAGCCGATTGATCAAAGGAGAACTCTCAGACAACCCGTCTAGCCCAAGTAAAGGTCAAAGTGCAGAGGTTCAGTCGGGTATTCTATAGACCCAGTAGACAGGGTTATCTATTTATCAAGTATGGCTGGTTTTTGTGAACGTTCCACAATAAACTGCTTAATCATAATAATTCATATTAATACACTTTATATTATTAATACACTTTATATCATAAGCAGAAGTCACACTCTATAACACAGCGTGTCACAATTCTATTTTCTCTCATTGACGATGTCAGTAGTTTTTCGCCATAAATATACTTACTCACAGATGTAAATCATTAACATCAGATATGAAATACAACACAAAGGAATGTATATCCGAAAGCAAGAATGTTTGCATAAACATAACTTCAATTTAAGAATTATTTTCTGTCACAATTTAACAATAAAGAACTTTATTTATCACAAGAACCCCCCCCTCCGGCTTAAAGACTGAACTCTCCACAGAATAATATATTCGACGAAGAATGAATAAAAATAAACTTGATATTATAAATATTATTTCCCTCCCCCCGCCATTATTTTCAGAGCCCTGTCGGCTGGGGCTGTAGAATACACCGACTACACCTCTACAGAGGGGTAAGGCCTTCCCCCAATGGAACCATCTGTGATGCTTAAGGACAGAATCCAACTGGCTAAGCAGTTAATGACATGCAACACCCCACTTTGGCCATTAATTGGGATGGACAGGCGATCGGATAGACCCCTTCGATCAATCGTCTGGTCACGCCAAGTCCTAGTACCTATAGGATTGTCCCAACTTTTTTTCTCTTAAGGAAAAGCCCCTACTCTTTTTATCATATTCTTTCTAGAAGGCGGTGACTGAAGGTTTTAGTGTCCTGAGTATAACGCCAATTTGCATCTGGTGGGGAGATTTCAGTTCTGGAGATCTGGAGAGTATGCTTCATTGCTAGTAATTCCAGGTCCACTCTGATCCGGATTTGTAGTACTTGTTGGATTCACATTTATGGGTTTAAATAGATCATGGTGAGGTGCAGGCAGCGTATTCTACAGCCCCAGCTGACAGAGCAATGACAGCACAAATTTCCTAAAATCTGACTCGCCATTTTTCCTCATTGACCATTTCTCTTTGTAAGTCCTCTAGTCGACATCCAGTGTCCACATACATTTGCCAAATGTAAGTTTTTGCTGGTCGGCCAACACCGGTGTGTCCATGTGTAGGAGTCCAGAGATGAAAGTCGCTTATTAATTCATCCTTAATTCTCAAGAAGCTTACGACTGCCTCAATAACACCAGCGTGGTTTACCAGACTGATGGTGATTAATATAACTGCTCAAATGTGTGATTAGTTCTCCATTCTTGGACCGATCTGAAATTTCTAGCATTACAGTAGAAATGCCAGAATTTTTCAGACACGTAAAAAGAACCTACAATTCTAGCTGCAGGGAGAACAGCAGTTCTTATGAGTCCCAATTCAAGTTAGGTGAGAATTTAAAACCAAAATATCTATCAAATCCAAAAGACAGTCTTGTTCTAATTAAAAGTGCATCATTTATATATTCACTATACTTCCCCCGCCCTATCAGCGGAGCATAGAATACGTTCATTGTATTCCCTGCAGATGAGTAAGACCCCTCTAATGGGGTGTCTTGGGTCTGACCCTAAACTGGATCTGTTATTGAAACTCCAGTTCATGTAGATCTGAGAAATGTGGAGTACCTCTTCATTTTTTGAGTCGGACTGTTAGGATCACATCTATATGTAAAATACATATTCATATTCGATAGGAATATGTGCAAAAAACAAACACACAAGAGCAACAAAGAAAAACTCTTAAGAACACTACACAAAAATGTAAATATTAACGTATAATGAACGTGATTCGCTAACCTCTAGGCATAAAATGGCACTGGATGGGTTGACATGCCGTTAAAATCATTCAATGAATTAAAAAATTCTGTTACACTGAATTATTTTCTTATAATCTATACGTTTATACGCCAGTACCTACCATCGTGTGTCATGCCAAGTAATCTGTCATTACTTCAGAAAAATACTTCAGAAAAATAATGGACCATTCCATTTTGATTCAGAAGATATGAATGCATATGTTCAAATGTTATGCTCTGTCATCCCCTCAGAGAAAATAATGGACGATATCGTTGTAATTGTGAAGCTAGAAATGGAAGGAAAAGAAAGCGCTACACGTCATAGAGGAAAGAAAGCAAATCTATAAAGAAAAGAAAGAAAGAAAGAAAGGTGAGAGACGGGAAGCAATATCACTTATCGTCTGTTTCAATGAAATGGAAAAAATCAGGAAAGAAAGAAAGAAAAAAAAGCTAGAAAGAGAAAATAGAAAAGGAAAGAAACAATTTTGCTAGAGATTATTATATTTTTTACATATTGAACTATTGCAATAGCTCTTAAGTAAACATATCAAACGATGTAATAGTCAAATGCATATCCATGGTTACCGCTAGTAAGAATTATTTTGTGTTAATTTTTTATGTGTGACAATTATTGTAAAATAACAAGCTGTGATCTAAGCATTGACTTCTTAATCGTACGTTGGTGGATATTTCAGTTAGTTTTTATAAGATTAAATAACTGTACACTTAAAAAAAATATGCGATTGCTTTATAAATATTTGAGTATTTTAGATTCTAAGATTCTGTGGGAAAATAATCAGCCATTTCAAAAACAAAAAACAAAATGCTAGTGTCAAATTTTGCAGTTTTTTAGCATTTGCTTAGATAAACATCATAATTGACTTTATCCAATGAAGAAAAGAAAAAAATGAAATAAAATGCTAAGTAAACACGACCAGATTTGCAACAATTCCCAAGTGGGACAAAATCTTGTTTTAAGTAAAAATGATCAGAACAGATTCTATGCTGTTTTTATTTCAAACCAAAGCCAACTTTACTTTGAATTTTTTACCGTTTCGGCCATTTTGAATTGAGAGCTTTTTTCTTTCTTTTTCTTTTTTCTTTCTTTTTTTTTCTTTCGAGATAAAGGAAATGCTTCTTGTTAAAATGTAACGTGCTGGTTTCTTATCGTCATAAGAGAAAGAAAAAAACGTAGCTTTGAAGTTACAAGTCTTGATTTACTCGTATTTCGCTTGTTTTATAATTGATAGTGGCGATAGAGCTTGACGTGAACAAGGTATTTCAATCTATTTGAAAACGAGGCTGGTCTGTTAAAAACTAAACTACCTATATATTCTGTTCTACTTTTGGGATAAAGAACTACATTTATGGAGGCACATTGTATCATAGGAAATTGACTTGGCAACTCGAGTTCAGATAGTTGACGAGGCTGTTTGCATTTCACATAGCACTAATACCATTGGGAGATCTGAATATCCTTCCTTTAGCTATGGATAAATATGAGGACATACCTTAGTTTCGCAACCAGTATAGGAGAAAGAAAAATCTGAATTCAGACCTGTATAAGAAATTGCCCATGCTCGTGTGGAGGGGTTTGGTATATGTATAAATAACTAAATTTAACTGTATGTCTTTATTCTACTTTACCCAATGTTTTTTATATAAGAAAATATCACCAATCTGAAAACTAAAAGGTATTTTATTGATTTTTAGATAGCATAATGTCAACTATGAATAGATAGCTTTTATCTATAGATGAATGATTGTAGATAAAGTGTTGTGGAAATAATTTTGTAGATAAATTCCCCGGTCAAATTGTATAGTCTTTTCAAATCTAGCAACTAATATCAGATTTTTAGGTCAAGTTTACCTAGTTATTTGCTTTCCTTTATTTTTACTTTATGATCTGCTGGAATGGGGATGTTCATGATTTGGCAGATTTGTTTTGTTGATTACAACTAGATTTGGTTTTCAATTTTGACGAGGGTTTTCTTTTCAGTTTCATTTTTTAATTGCTTTGTTTTTATCGCAGTTCAATCAAACCTTTAATCTACGGCAACAAGGCAACAGTGAGGATTTTAAAGAATGAACACTTGATGATATTCGTACTCATGTCAACTTATTTTCCTGGTAACGCTCCAGCTGCTCTAACAATTGTATCCTCGTTCCCCTAAATTGACAGCACCTGAGAATTGCAATACAAAGAAAACTGTTAAAAAATCAAATGAAACAATATTAGTCTAAATTACTACTACTACTACTACTACTACTACTACTACTACAAATAATAATATAATAATACTAATAATAATAATAAAGACTAGACCTTGAGTTGATTAACAAGAAAAGGGAATTTGTTAACTGGTAGATTTTGCAGTCCTAGCAGATCACAGGGGAAGATGAAAGAAAACCAAATATCTGAACCTTGCCAAAAGAAGCGAAAAAAACTGTGGAATATGAGGGTGAAGGTTATACCAATTGAATTTGGTGTCCTTGGAACAGTCTCCAAGAGTCTAGAAAACAGAGTTGAGGAATTGGAAATCAGAGGAAGAATTGAGACCATCCAGACAACAGCATTATTAAGATTGGTTAGAATATTCAGAGGATTCCTGAAGACTTGAGGAAACTTCTTGTTTCAGACTCCAGTGAAAGACCACCATCTGACGTTGGTGTGAAAAACTCACAAGGAGTGAAATATTAGAGACGCATAAAATTCTCTGGGATTTTGAGATACAAACAGATCACCTAATCCCGACCAGAAGACAAGACCTAGTGTTAATTAGCATGAAAATAAAATAAAATAAGTAATTTGTAATCTAGTTGGTTTTGCCGTTCCGGCGGATCACAGTGTGAAAATAAAATTGCTGAAAAAGAGACAAAACTGTGGAACATGCGGATGAAGGTGTTGCCAATTGTAATTGGAGCCCTTGGAACGATACCCAATGGTTTGATAAAAAAAAACTGGGGGAATTGGAGATCAAAGGAAAAATCGAGACCATCCAGACAACAATATAACTAATATCAGCTAGAATATTCAGAAGAGTCCTGGAGACCTGAAAATTCCTGTTATTCAGATTTCCCTGAAAGATCAACAGCTAATGCTGGTGTGAAAAATACATAGAGGGTGATGTAATAATAATAATAATAATAATAATAATAATAATACCAAACATTGAAACAGAAATCTCATCAAATAAATAAACATCTGGGCACCCCTCACTTTTTAAAATACTCTGGACCATTTTTAAAATAGAAAAATGTGGGACCCAGACAGATGGACCAAAGAAAAGGAAATTTATGATAATGCACATGTATTTGTACTCTAGAGATGACATAGACAGACGCTATGAAAATAATGAGGAAGAGGACACGCCAGCATTGAGGATTGCGTAGATGCAACAATTCAGAGACTCGAGGATCACACAAAAAAAGAGCAAAGAAAGAATAATTACAGCGGTAAGTTACACTAATGCAAACAGAAATACATTAAGGACAAACGGTAAAACAACAAAATCTGGAAAACAATAATGGAAAGAAAAACATCTGTACGGATACTTCAAGTGACAAACCGGTGAGATTGCTCCCGAGATTATCTGGACATGGGTATGAAATGAAAATCTAAACAGAGAAATTGAATCATTTTTAATAGTTACAAAATAATTCCAAATTATATAGGGACAAATTATATCAAGAACAAAATTAAATTTTGACCATGGTGACAAATGGTATATGCACAAACCAGAATCTGCTCTAGAAAGTTTGAGATACACGCAGATCGTACAATGTCTTCCAGAAAACAAGACCTGGTTTTAATAAAAAAGAAAAGATTTTCCCATTCCAGCGAATCATAGAGTGAAAATGAAAGAGAGCGAAAAGACAGAAAAATTCTTGCCAAAGCTGAAAAATCTATGGAACATGAAAGTGAAGTTAATATCAATTGTAGTCAGTGCCCTTGGAACGCTCCCAAAAGGCCTGGAAAGAGACTGAGGGAACTGAAGATCAGAGGACGAATCGAGAGCATTACGGACCACAGCGTTTTTAAAATCGGCTAGAATTCTTAGAAGAGTCCAGGAAACCTGAGGAGACTTGCTATCATTTAGACTTCAATGAAAACCCGTATAGAGTGAGAATAATAATAGTAATAATAATGTTGAATACCGCTTCATCAAAAATGAGAGATAGATTCAACTAATACTAATAATGTAGAAATAAGAAAAAAAAAGATTCCAAAAGAAATAATGTAAAGAAATAATCTGTTACATAAATGGCAATTTCGCTCTGTCTGTGTATAGCCGATTGGAGCGTACACTAGTGATTCGAGCATGATGAAACTTTGCAGGCACATTAAGCTAATATTCAGAAACAGGACTGATTAATTGGACTTCTGTAAAAATCAATAATGTTACCCCTGGGGACATCTATACAATGGAGGAGGAAAGAGAAGACATTTTAATGAGAGAGGGGAAGTGGGATTAGTAGTAACGTTGGAATCAAATAACAGCAACAGAGCATCAAATACGCAAATATAGCATTGAAATAAAGATTCGATTTGGTTTAACTAATGGCTGTTTGTAGCAAAAATAGAACGTGAGTTCGAATTTCACTGAGAGCTTAACCTATTATAGCATTTCTAGGCTTCATTAGTCAATTTCTAGAAATTATTAATCAATTTGTGAGTATTTTCTATTAATTATTAATACACAATAACATATATAATTTTAATTAATATAAACACACATACACACACACACACCTTTATATATATATATATATATATATATATATATATATATATATGACATGCCATGGCCAACTCTTGTCGAAAGCTAAGTGTTAATATTTCTTTTTCTTAAATGCCGGTGTATTTTTGTTTGAATTACTGATATTTCATTATTTTGCACCTAATTCATTTCATCTTACAGGGATATATTTAAAAAAACCTATTTCACCCCTCTCTTTCTCAAATAAGTTAAAATGGCCAGAACCCAAATCCATGCCCCCACCTCCTCTCACTATTAAGGCATTGGTTGTTGAAAGTAAGTCAGTAAAAGTTGAAATGACATAGTCATGCCATGGCCAACTCTTGTCGAAAGCTAAGTGTTAATATTTCTTTTCTTAAATGCCGGTTTATTTGCTTTGTCGTAAAATATTTGCATCTATTTCATAAGCTCTCAATTTTCTAATAGTTTGTCCACAGGTACAATTTTCTAAGTTAAAACTTAGGAAAAAGCTGAATTTAAAAAAAAAAAATTCACGGTGTGGTGGACCCGTTGATCTCGACAGATCATCCACCTGCGCTCACCAAATACTTTCAGTCATCTTGCCTCGGCTTGTTACTGATTCCAGTCTTCGGGGAAGGAGAGCACAACATGTCACCATGTGCAGATATTTCTACATGCGTGGCGAGGATGTGAGTGACTGAGTAGCCCCTGGGCAAGACTGCCCACCCAGATATCCGGGAAGGAGCAAATATCAAGCTGGCCGGTAGCCTGCGGCTGGTGGCTGTTCACATTAACAGAATGAAAGCAAGAAAATATTACAATAAACCTAGGCTAACAATAGCCACCTGAAATTTTCGACATCTCCCGGGGCCCTGGACAAGGAATTGGATCCATAGTAAAGAACTCTTGATATGGGGCAGACATCTTGAGCCTTGCGGAAGTTTGCTTCAGCGAGAAGGACCAATTGACAGAGGTGGGGTCCGGGTATACATTCTTTTGTATAAGCAGCCTCATGGTAGCTGTATGGAATTGAGGTAAGGCAGCTCGAGCACCCCATCATAAAGTGGCCTCTGCGTAAGGTCTAGCAGTCATCGTCTTCTTAGCCCAAAATCATTTCACACGGGACTTTATCCACGGGTCGTCCCTTTACGATAGTGACTTTACTATCTTGTTTGAGTCCATTCATGTTGTAAATAGAGCAGACTGGGTTTACTTCTCAGACATGCGAGTTTTTAGGTAAACTTCTCGTGAACAAGAGCCTTTCATCGTTTTCAGGACAACAGCTTAAACGCACGCCTCCTGGCTCTAACTGCCTCTGGGACCCTCACTGCTCTGATCGCAGACCCTAACTAACTGCAACTTCCCGTGATTCTATTACGAAATAGCCTATATAATATTCCAGAAGATTCGAATTTTCGACTTCTTTCTGGACTAAATCGAATATTCGATTCGTTCAATCTCACTGGTCAACCAGAGTTCACAACCTAAAAGATCGATTTCTTGGAGTCCAAAAGACTGAATCCTAGACTTATAAAAGATGTGCTGTAACTCAGATAATCGGTAGTACATTTTTCTAAGGTTCTTTAAGTCTGTATAGGTATTACATAACAATATATATATATATTGTGTGTGTGTGTGTGTTATATTATTATACACGTATGTCTGAGGCATATGTTTAATATGCTTACTTTAAAATACAGAATAGGAGATTTATTAAAGATGGCTACTAAGTAATCGTCAGCACCTTACAATGCTTTATGGGTTTCTAAATGCTTTTCGTGTCAGTTCTCCGATTGGACTTAAAAGAATATCCAATTGTCATTTATTAAACAAAAGAGAATTTATGAACAAGTGGACGAAACTTAAAGTTTTCATATATCTGAACTTCTCAGGTCAAAATGAAGACACATACCATTGTTCTACCCTGGGAAATATGGCCAGTCCACTTATTATCCCGGGATCTATTTAACCTAAACGGCAGATTCCGGAGGATAGTATTTCTGACTTTTTTCCCAAGGGAGATTAATACTGAATTGTTCTTTAAAACAAATACTGATAATAAGTTGGTGGAATGGTGAGAACAGTTCTGACAATAACGATGAAAATTCGTGATGCTGGGAATGTATTTCTCTTTATTTGATTCTGGAATAATATGATTTCATTTTTATGGTTATATATATATATATATATATATATATATATATATTAGAAAAGAATAGAAATAAATTGGACGGCACGTAAATATGAAAAATATGAAAATAATAATAAATATAAAATATAAAAAATAATAATCAATCAATGTGTATGGTTGGTAATATCACACTTGAAGAGGCAGTAGTAAGCCAACGTACAGTATTATTAGGCGAGTACACAATATCTGTGATAGAGCGTTAATGAATGAAGGAATAAATATATATTTTAGTATATATTTATTTGAATGGAAACAAGTTTGCTACCATTGGCTTCATGCTATTTAAACTTAATTGTTTAAGCGGAGCAATCGTCGGGCAGCGAAAAACTTTTTACCAGTGGGTAGTATAAACTTTCGCAGGTAAATAACCTAAAGTCTTTATATACGAGGTTAATACGCTGGGGACGCAGGGGGTCTGTTGGTGCGGCAATTGGCAACACTTTTGTATTTATTGTGCAGGCGCCTGCACCTGCCATTAGCGTGTGCCTCGCTGACACGCTCAGTATTTAGTTGGTAGTCGTTTCTGATGAAACTGCCGATTGACACTACCGATTGATTATGTGGAAAGAAAGATACATGACACTTTAAAATGATGTAAACATCATTGACAATAAGCAATAAACGTTTCCAAGATTTCTAAATATTTTGGGGTGCTTTGTTTTGGGGATTATACTCGTACAATTAAAAAAAAATGATGACTAAATAAAAATCTACGTGTGCTAATTCCATAATTTTTGCCTGGGGTTATATAAAATTTCATAATTAAATAACTTACCTTTTGTATATATAACAGAACCTCTTATGTAAACAAACGCAATTTTGATATCATTGTGTATTCTTAAATATTTCTTTTTAAGTGGAAGTATTATATATTATCAAATAGTGATCCCTGATGTATATGATCTATATATATATATATATATAATATAATATATATATATATATTATGAAGTTAATATTAAAACTAGCCTGTATCATATTAGAATGGTTTTACTGTTCGGACTGATTTCTAATATCTGAAGCCTTACTGTTCAAGATTCTCCCCTAAGTAGAGAGTGTCTAACACATCTGGACAGATTATTCCACTCTTCATAGAGTGGTAATCGAATTGATAGTCTAATGGGAGATGTGCTTCATCCGTCACTTCAAACGCTCTCTCACCGCCTTGTTGCAAGTTTGAATATTTCTCTCTCGTTACGTCCGTTCCCTAGTTCCATCATTTCTTTTTACCAGAACTCCATTTCCAAATCAATTAAAATTTAAACATTTTGGATATTTTCTGGGCTCCTTACAAGTTCCAAATCAGACAACTTTCCCCCAGAATAGCTGCATTGTGGGACATACCTCATTACCATTATTTTCCTGTTGAATATAAATGGATCAGTGTTGATTGGGCCTTAGGTCCAACTATGTCACTTCATGTATTGAGTAGATTTTAAATCTTATAAAACTTGAACAATTTTTCAAACAACAGCTTTCATCAAAACAATGATATAATTTGTCTATAACTTAAAAAAATTTCATTATAAATATCCAATACAAATAGCTTGTTTCCATTCTCAACCCTTAACCAACCCAAAATAGAGCTGGTTTTCATCAAATAAAGTCCAATTACTTTCAATTAAATGGTTATCGTACAAAAAATTCGTCCCAATAGATAACGTTAAAAACATTGCAGTAATTACAAATTGGGAATAAAAAAAAATCAGGATTGCGGGTCCGGATTCGGCCCGGAAAGTTTTTAATTTGCTCACGGAGTCGGCCTGATTTTGAAATGGTATGATATGTTGGGCTACGATGTCTAGTTGTAAAGTTGAAAAATATAACACACTGACACGCTGACATTAGCATTTATTTTATATATATATATATATATATATATATAATATATATATGTACCAAACTTGTTGGTAAATCCTCGCGGTGAGAAAAAACCCAGCAAATAGTTTGATTGTAAAAAATATACTACCAAACATCAACCGGGAAGAAAAAAAATTTGTAAAAAGAAAAGACCAAGATAATCGTACCAACAAAAATAATCTATTAGTACACAATTTGGGCCAAAAGAAAAAACAATTTATATGCATATATATATATATATAAGATATATATATTCATACAAAACCGCCAGGAGACTAAAGCTAATAAGTAAAAAGTGCTCAATACCTAAGTAGAGCAAATAATAAAGATAAATCTAATGAGTCAGACGAACCTACTAAAAGTTTCGCTTAATGCTCTTCAGGGCTAAGAGTCAGATCTTAGCCCTGAAGAGCATTAAGCGAAACTTTTAGTAGGTTCGTCTGACTCATTAGATTTATCTTTTATATATATATATATATATATATATATATATATATATATATATAATGTAGGACAGCAAATAAGAAAAGTGTTTGCATAGAAATAATTTTCAACCCTATAGTAGCTGAGAAGGTTTAAAACTTAAAATATAATATCATAAATTACCTTTACTCAATTTTCATATGCATAACACAATCCTCAGACGGGGAAATTGTAAAACCGGACTGGTCAAGCATTTGTATATCGTGATGTATGTTCAACTGATCGGATCTGAAGATTCTGTTATACACATGCAACTTGAGTAATGGTAAAATAGTCCTATTATATATATATATATATATATATATATATATATATATATATATATATATATATATAAGAGAAAGGAAATGAATCCGACGGTATAAGTGTAGGTAAAAGGATATGAAAACACACAATATACTGTTAAAATGAAAACATTTTATATCATATTCATAGCAAATATTGAACAATATTTCGATTTATAAAAATCATCTTCAGAGCTTGTTTTTACTCCGGACTCATCGATAGAGAGGAGCTGAAAATAATTTAAATTCAAAACGAAAACATTGATGTTCCCAAAAGTTATGCGATAGTTTCAAATATAAGCACATCCGCCACGCGTTTCTCGGTCAGCGACAATCATGTATATCTTACATCTGAACAAGCTCTGAAGATGATTTTTATAAATCGAAATTGTGTGTTTTCATATCCTTTTATCTACACTTATATATATAATATATATATATATATATATATATATATATATTAGATATGACATGTATTATTGTTATATTTTAAGCGATCAAGCATTCATAAAATGTTCTTGCTTCATTTATAAGTGTACTTCTATATAAACTCACAAGCATTAAATATTTATGCTCATTCATCACATGCAGCTGCAAGCAATAGGGTCATATACACTATTTTGTGCTGTCTAGTCATGAAGCAGGAATCAACAATCTAATCTCATAGTCCTCATTTTTTGCCTTGTGCCAGAATAAAGTAATTTCTTTCTTTTGGGTCTTACACATACCAATACAAGAATATACAGTCGAATCTCACTCAAAACACATATCAACATTTATGGGACTTGATTTCTTGGAAAAAGGTGAAACCGTAAACAGTGCTTCATATGGTCAGCTACTTGGGCAAAATTCATCTTATTTATTGAATGACCCTCGTACTCTTAATCTTTTTACAATTAAGGTTAACGCCTATCATAACAATACCATTCACTTTATTAGCGTGTTTCAGCCTCCCTCTAGAACGTCTCAAGTTAAGAAAATCTGACGTGGTATTTTTGAGTTGATGAAGCAAAGATCCTATTGTTCCACAAATCAGTTTTGCTTACTCTGAAATTTGAGTTCCTTGCGTATCTTTTGCTGGTTAAAAAAAAATCTGCAATTCTCTTGTGACTGTTTTTCGCACTTATCACGAGAGTTCTCGTAGTTGATCCTCTGTTGTCGTGTCACAGGTTAATCGGGATTGGTCAGGATGCTATTTCATTACATGCTGAATCTTGTAAAAAGTTGCTGGAGACAAAGATGAAATTTAGAGATCACGACGAGTCCACATCATGGAAAAAGACATTTGGTCCCGGAAAAATACCGTTCACTTTATTATCGGTGTTGGAACCTCCCTATAGTGCGGTCTCAAAATAAGTGGAGAGATGTGAAGTGGTTTTCTTGAGTCAATGAAGAAAATCTATTGTTCAATGAATCAAAAATATCATTAGGGGCTTCAAAATACCTATAGCATAAGAGTCTAAAAGTTTTAAACTTATCATGGAGCAACATTTTTATCTGTAAAAGAGCGCATAGACACTATACTTTCGTGCGACGATTTCTCGCAAATACCGTGAGATTTCTAATGGTTGACTGTTGTTGGTGACATAGCCGGCCATCAGGTTAATTCTTGGCCGAAATGTTGATCCATTCTAAAATAATACTGCTATTTTGAGGGGAATTATGCTTGTTTACCATTATCCTAATTGTGACACCTAGATGGGACCTGCACAAGAATGTTGCGTGCAGTCCTGAACAAGTCGTGGAAGCAGCACCCCATAAGGAAGCAACTATATGGTCACCTGCCCCCCATCTCACAAACCATCCAGGTGAGACTGACTAGGCATGCAGGACACTGCTGGAGAAGCGGGGACGAGCTCATGGGCGACGTTCTCCTGTGGAAGCCAACACATGGACATGCTAACGTAGGACGCCCACTAAGGACCTACATTGACCAACTATGCGAGGATTTTGGATGCTGCGCAGAAGACCTCCCAGGGGCAATGAGGGATAGGGAAGGTTGGCGAGAGATTGTCATGGATATCCGTACTACTTGCGCGACATGATGATGATGATGATGATGATGATGATGACCATTCCCCCCCCAAGTAGTGTAATCTAATGACTGCCACTAGTGAAACTGGTGCCCTGCTGTAGGACTGACAGCAAAGGATCTCTCACAGGATTGTCCCGGTGGGGGCAAGAAGCAGTCATACAAGAGAGTTTCTTTTTAGGGTGAGTCAATTAGTAACAAGCAGATTGCAGAGAACGTCTTAAATTTCGGCCCAGCCAAACTGCACTACAATTATGATGAACCACGATTTATAAAACAATTGTATTTTTGATTAATCAACTCGAGAATACATCTTCCTGTTTTAAGACCGGTCCAGAGGGAAGTTGCAACATAGAAATAAACTGAGAAGATTTTTTCTGTGACCAGGTGATCTCTCATCTCGTCTGTGTCTCAAATAACTTTGTAAGCTTGATTTGCAAAATTATTACTGTTGAATTAAAATCTTACTGGAACCTCAATACTCATGACCTTATGTCAAATTGCAGATAAGCTTAGAAAATAACTACAAGTGGGTGGGATTTTGTGTACAAAGTGTAATAGTTAGGGAATCAATATAGTGATTCGAATATTACTGAATAATCCTTACTTCTGATATTGTGTTACAGCTAAGCTTACTAAATACCTATTACTTGAGGGGTCAATTCACATGGAGTGCCCCATACCTCTAGCCTTAAACTTAGTAAATAACTAAAATATGATTAATTTATTTCAACGGTGTGTCAACCCGTCTAGGGTTATTTTATTCGTTTGCTATTTTTTCTGCATACGATCCATTTGAACCAGAATAACATTAGAACAGATCTATTTGACCAATAGATGGAACACGAAAAGTAGACCTGGGAGTAATGGCATTGAAGAGATGACTCAACATTCCCCAAAGATGTAGAACTGGAGTTTCCCCAACAGATGCAGTTTAGTATCGTACCAAAGACACGTCTTTTCAGGGGTGTTTTATCCCCTATATAGGGGATACAGTCAGCGTATTCTAAGCCCACCCGACAATATTTACGCTCATATTTTTTTTTGTCTAGTTGCTTCTTGAGGATATTTTTGCACACGGCCTTATCAAATACGAATAATTTTTAAACAGATCTATTCGAACTAAAGATAGATCCCCCACTGGTACTAGCACCTAAGTTCAGAGTGAACCTGGGAGTAATTGCAATGAAGATATACTCTACACTCTCCAGATTTCCCAAAACGTCAGATGCTGTTTAGAATCATAGGACATCAGATCTAGTGGTGTCTTACCTTTCTTTGGGGAATACAGTTACAGGACATTAATATATGATTTATTTTCTTGTTAAAATCGTAGCGATATCTACCATGAACATAAGATTTCTTAAAGACCTACTGCTTTATTACTGGGCTATATCTGCAAGCGCTAGTTTATCAATTGCAGTGAACAACGCACTGATATTTCTGTTTCCTTGGTAATGGGTGAAGCAGTCAATATTTCCCCCCTTCTTTCTGCTCTTCCGACCTCGCACGTCTTCGCCTGGTTATTTTGAAAATCCACCAATTCCCCCTAGAAAATAGAAAAATCAGAGCTCTGTCAACCAACTTTCATATTATCGAGTCAAGATCTATATCATTTCTTTCCTTTTTTTTGTGTGTATGTGTGTCATTTCTTTTTTCTTCAGGTTAGCGAAGATGGATTTTTTTTTCTTGTTAGAAAATATGTTGAGTAAAAGAGATAGAGCACTTGCGGCAAATATGGTGCGTTGTCGATTATTTATTCAAATTAAGGAAAAAAAAAACACGAAAAATTTAGATTTCGTTACTTTGCTTCATAAATATGAAAATCTAATCAGAAATATGTTTTTGCTATACATACTTATCACATTATATATATATATATATATATATATATATATATATATATATATGTGTGTGTGTGTGTGTGTGTGTGTGTGTGTGTGATTGAAGACCACGGAACATTTCATTCTTATAATTTTTTTCTGCTTTCGCTCCAGCCTTTGTGCTATTTTCCTTATGTCAGGGTCCGAAATATAGATTGCCCCCAATCGCTTTTGATCGCATTCTTGTTCGTCCACGAGGGGTTTATTGTCTTCGGGGAGATTATAGCACCCCGACCTACAATAATCTCTCCCATCTGAATTAACCTAGCACCCACAAAAAATATTATCTACAAAAATGTTAGTAAATCAACCTAGGTATGTACGAAGTAGAGAGCCTTAACATATTCTCTCTCAATAAATCAATAAACAATACAAACAATAAACAAATTTTGTACATCAATGTAAATTGCTTGCAGACATATTTGGAAAAAGTCGTATGCAAATAATACTGATAGACCATCCATCTGTAACAATAGTTTAAGATGGGGATGGGGACTTCTAAAACAGTAATTGGTTATTTATTTGTCCCCTCACAGGAAAAATTCTGATGCAAGGTCGGTTTGATATGGGGGTAGCAAACCTTCTGAAGTGTGGAGGCAAATATTGCTTAGTTCCGACGGCATCCCCTTTTAGGAGCAATATACGAAAAACCCTTTTAGACGAGAGTGAAGGACCCCTGGGCCTTTGCTAACTATTTCACTCACCCACCCCGACCTTGTTAAAATATCAATTAGAATTACATACCTAATCTTTAGAACTTCATACGACAATGCTTGTATTGCCATATAACCAGGAATTTGAATACGCTGACTGTGTCCCTTGCAGAAGGGTAAGACCCCACTCCATTAAAAGCAGTGTCAGGGATATGACACTAAGCTGCACCTGATGGTGAGGCTTCAGTTCTCGAGATCTGGGGAGTGTGGATTACTCCTTCATTGCCATTCATCACAGGTCCATCCTTACCCGGAGAGCTAGTACTTGTTAGTCCCATCTATAGGTCAAATAGATGTGTGCAAAATTATTCGAATTCTATAGGACTGTGTATAATAAATAACCCTATTAAATAACAACTTCATAAAAATGTAGATGTGAACATACAATGAAGGTGATTTCGTAGCCAATTGGCCTAAAATAAAAGATCAATCAATCAGTTCCAAAAAGGAATCTAAAAAATCTTTAAAAGTTTAGTAAAGTTTTCCATTTACTTTATGTAGCCATGTCAGAGCTACTGTATAGCTGCATCGCTTAGACTATGAAATGTGTGTGTGTGTGTGTGTGTGTGTGTGTGATAGATAGATAGATAGATAGAGTGAGAGTAATGAGTACTGTTGCTGTAAGCGTGAGCCGATAATGATTGATTGTGTTTTGACGAAGTTATTAGATAAATAAATAAAAATTGGTGAAAAGAAAAAACACAAAAAAAACAAAAACAAAAAACAAACTAGAAATATAGAGACAATACATTTCAATGTGGCTTTTAAAAATGAATTGTTTCCGCACTTCTCGTTTATAATCCCATGACATCATAGAAAGACAGGGTTAGTTATTAGAAGGTTGTTTTGTCTACTGTGTATTCGGTGTTATTTCACGTTGATGGTTTCATTAGACAGAGCGAAAATGTTGGTTTAAGATACGTATTCCTTTCATCATCTGATGTTTGAAAATCTGCAGTGCTTACTGTATATAAACATATATATAAAAAAGTATTAAGATCAAGTTTGTTTTTGTGTTCACATCAAGTGAAATTGCCAATATTGCATGGAATAAATTGCCTGATAAAGCGGATTGGAGACACACACACACACACATGCACGCATGCTTGCATATATCTATATCTATATCTATATATATATATATATATATATATATATATATATATATATATATGCGCACATACACACATGCACGCATATGTGTGTGTATTAATATTGATAATATAGTTTGCTATATTCATAAGTAAAGAGTGCTCAATAACGTCGATAGAGCATATCGATCTAAATTAGGTTGGTTGGGTTTTATGGTATGTCAACTCTTGAGCTATTTTATGTCGAAGACGTTTTTTGCTTTAGTCATTCTTGTTGGGTATTCAATATTTGTAAAACACATTTTTAAAACATTTTAAAACATGTTTCAAACATTTTTAAAACATATTTTATTCAACTAATTGATGGGATCCTAACACTCCGGGTCAGAGTGGACCTGGAAGTAATGTCAATGAAGGGGTATTATAAGACGCAGTATCAGTGAACGGATCTATTTTCATATATAAGGCGCACCGGAGTATAAGGCGCATAAAGCAGAACAAAGCAGTTGGATAGGTCAGATTTATTCAAGTCACTAAAAATAACTATCAATATTGTTCACTTGTAACACAAAAGAACAGAAAAATACGATAAATAAATATGTCATGTGAACGTGTTTTCCCCTCTCCTTTTCTAAGTTCAAATTTATAAAGAAAACACTTTTATTTGTTTATGGATTCCCAATACGATATGTAAACTTTTATAAGTTCTTTCTTTATTTAGCCTGGCCTTCTTTTTATGGATTATGGCAATTTTGTTTGAATAGTTAACAATGAAAATGACCTTGAAATAATTTGACTTTACGTGAGTCATTCACAGTTTGTTTGGATCAAAAGATCTTACCTGTATAGGAGATTTCACTCAAGGCCTATTGACTTTTTAAAATATAAAATCTATATGTGTGTGTATGTGTGCATCTGACTCTGTAAAAGTATTTAAGAAAGAATATGTAGTATACAAGATGTTTCAGAAAAATAAATATAATTTCATAGTCTAATAAACTTGACCAATTCTTATTCAAATGATCTAAAATTTTAGCAGCATATGTAGAAACATCTCAAACTCCTGTGTTAATTTTGTTCTTTTCTGGTATAGAAATTCCATTCACCGGAAAAGAAATTGCGTTTAAACATTAAACATAGAAATTGAAGTCTTTTCTACATATACTGTTAAAATTTGAGAAATTTGAACGAGAATTGGACAAGTTATTAGATTACAAAATATAATTTTTTATGAAACAATCTGTACATCTCAAATAATATCAAATTTTATGAAACACCCTGTACATGAATGATTGCATGTTTCATTTCGTGCATCTATCTCTGTCTCTGTCCCGGACTCTGTCTGTCTCTCTTCCTCTCTGTTTGTCTGTCTGTCTATATGTCTCTTCTCTCTCTCTCTCTCTCTCTCTCTCTCTCTCTCTCTATATATATATATATATATATATATATATATATATATATATATATATATAATATATCAGTCAGTGTAGCGAATGTATTTTAGCATTTAGTCCTGCACCATATCCAATATTTTACAAGACCGCTTACTAAATTGTGTGATAAAATTGTTATTCACAAATGTTAGCTGTGAAACAAGGTCTGAAGTAGAGGATACCCAGTAAGAATCAAGCTCATTAACAATGGTCTGCTGATCCAGCTTGCTAACCATTATACCACGTGTAGTGCTATTTCTTTTTTTTTCACTAAGCTTAGATTTGCCGTGACATGAGTATGGGGCACACAGTGAGAATCAAACTCACTAACAATGGTGTGCTAATTCAAATTGCTAAGCGTTGCGCACGCCAAGAACAATAGTTAAACTTAGCTTATTTGTAGCATAAGGCTACGGAGCATCCAGTGAAAATCGAATTCGTTAACAATGGAGAGCTAATTCAGCTTGCTAGACATTACATCCCTATATGTGATGAATTAGATTGTAATATCTATGCCATGTTTCATTTTAAGATATTTTAATGTGAACTCAGATAAAACTGAATTCATGTGTTTTAAACAAGATATTTCCATACTGGATGGTAAATTTCTGAAATTAGTAGATCATTTCACTGACATGCCTAAATCGTATTATCTCATCTACATAAAGCGATGTCAATATATGCATAAGAAAAGCATGGACTATTATCGAAAGAGTATCAATCATATAGAAATATACTCTCACTGGTAAGCCGTGTCAGAGCTACTGTACGGACTCTAACGAAGAGCTTAGAGAAAAAACATAAATAGGAGATACACAAGGAATCAGCGTGCTGTTTAAAACAAATCTTGGAAACAGCATCTCACAAAAAAGCAGATTTACAGCCACTTAACCCCCCACCCTACGTCACACCAACCATCCGAGTAAAACGATTCTCGATGCTGCGCAGAGGACCTCTCAGAAGCAATGACAGATAAGGAAGGTTGCAGAGAAAGATTCATAGAGATACGTGTTGCCAGTTGGAGCTGATGATTATAGTGATCTTTTTTTCTGATTGGAAAGTTTATAAAAGAGAAATAAAAAAAAAAAACTGCACATTTTCAAGATTTATAAAAGAAATAACAATTTTTAGTTTCTTTAATTCTTTGTTCAAATAATTTCCTCTTTCACTTGAAATTTTTTTCCTCTTTCACCAGCGGAATTCTTAGAAATAATTTACGGTAAAAATTTTGAACGTAACTTTTTAAAATAAGTTCGGCGACTTAAGTTGTTTTAAAATTTAAATAAAGCAATTCTTTATCATATATATATATATATATATATATATATATATATATATATATATTAGTAAAGTGAGAAATTTGAAAAAACACAGGTTTAAATAAAATGAGTGGTAAGTTTATTAGCCGACGCTGCAGTGTTTCGATCTGTTGAGTAGATCTTCTTCACGGCTTTTGTTGATATAAAGAAGAGTAAAAATTTTTTATCACAGATTAATGACTGTGATAGTCCTTGTTTATCAATCTGTTCAAAGGTCTTTTGAAGGGAGAACGTTAAGTTCTTAGAATAATTTGAAAATTGAGAAACGCTGGAAAGATAGACGGTTTGAAATAGGACATTAAATAAACTATATATATATATATATATATATATATATTATATATATATGTCAGTGAAATGATCTAATTTCAGAAATTTACCATCCAGTATGGAAATATCTTGTTTAAAACATGAATTGTTCCAATGCAAATAAATATAAACTAAAACACACACACACACACACACACACACACACACACACACACATATATATATATATATATATTGTTTAGAACTTACTCTTTCTAATTGAATTACTGTGCCACCTGAATTTGTTGTAGTCTCCGTGGAAATAAATGACTTTACTTTCGGAGTGTCTCAAATATGTGTACGTATGTGTATATGTATTCACCAACGCCTTCACACCTGCAGGATCCGACTCATGGTCAATTTCTTAAGCGAAGTTTGACTGGTTTGAATTCAGAGGTTTCCTTCCCGTAGACTGATTGCCTAACCAAGATTTAATAACCTTAACCGCCCTCCTATCTATCCATAACTGGGTAGAGAATAGTTGTGTGCATAGCTTTCCTAAAGATATTAGCACTATGGGAAATGCAAACAGCCTAGTACAGGATTTGAACTCGTCTCGCCGTGTCCATTTTCAACGACGGTAACCTTCACACCAGATGCTTATGTGGGCGTTTGTGTGCTCAGGGTATATATCCAACCTCCCATAGTACCGGAATGTAAGAAAATATCAGTTTCATGTACAGACCCCAAAGGAAGCAAACCTTAAGGGAATTTGTGCCAAAAATAGCTCAGCTCCATTGGTATGCCACTTCTGGGGTTCCGGGCAATAAGCTCAGCTCTTACCCCTTTTAGACGGAGGGGGAGGACTTACCGGGGGATATTCCCTGGAGCTGAGCTGATTTTTCACCATCCTGCATAAATGCTAAAATGTGTGTGTGTGTGTGTTGGAGATACCTGTCCGCATATGTGTATTCATCTTCCCAGATCGATATAATTCTCCCAAACTCGATTTGTATTTTTAACGCTACTTTTATTTTCCTATTCGATTTTTCAGTCCAGTCATTTCTTTATCCAATAAAGCCAAATCAAATATTTGTTCTTAAACAGCAAATGTTGAAGTTTTCACATCTGATTATCATTGTTCCATTAAGTGTTGTCTCTTCAATAAAGCGCAAAATTTGTTTGCCGCAAAATTTGTTTTCTTTTCCCAGACTTTTTTTTTTTGTTCATTATAATCAATAATATCATAATCTTTTGTTATATACAAGGGTAATCCTAAAGTTAAGGTCTCCAAAATATTTAGAAATCACAGAAACGTTTTTTGTTTATTGTCAATGATGTTTACATCATTCGAAAATGTATCCATTTTTCAACATAACCGCCATTTCGGTCGAAGTATCCTTAGGCGCTGTGGCAGTTTTTGCATGCCCATGTAATACCAGCTCACTGCCATGTATTTGAGGAAGCGTTGAACCTCGTAGTCGTTGAAAACTCCCTACACTACTGTTTTTGACATCCATGCGCGACTTGTCGTACACTTTCGTTAATTGGTGATGAGTTTTAATCGGTTTAAAACTTTTTGCATTTTAAAACCGAATATCTGCACGAATTTCACACTTAGTGGGGGCGTCAATCGGGAGTTCTGCAGAAACGTCTGCTAAAACAAGACTGAACATGTCAGCGAGGTGTGCACTGGGGCAGGCGCGGACGTGGGCACGGACGCATGTATAACAAACACAACAGTGTTACCAATAGCCGCATGAACAGTTTCCCTGCATCCCTAGCACTTTGGAGACGTTACTTTTGGGATTACCCTCGTATTATGATATTTCGTACTGCTGATCATCATGAGATGACAAACGTTTGTCAAGACAAACAAATCAACAGACGGTTCATTAATTGATTTGATCAGCATAACGAATATTTTATACCTAGAGGTTAGGGAATCACTTTTATTGTACGTTCATATTTATATTTTTTATATGCTGGACACTCGGGAAGCAAGGACGAAGTCATAAGTGACGTTCTCCAGTGGACATTTACACATGGACACACCAGTGGAGACCTGCCCTGAGCGATGCTTGGTAGAGACGGTTGGTGTGTGTGTGTGTGAGTGTGTGTGTGTGTGTGTGTGTGTGTGTGAGAGAGAGAGAGAGAGAGAGAGAGAGAGAGAGAGAGAGAGAGAGAGAATCAGGGGAGTCCGTGCTGTCAGCGCAACCTGATGATGATGTTTCTTAAGAGTTCTTTCTTTGCACATGGTCCTATAGAATATCAATAATTTTCTACCACTCCGGTTCTGAGTGGACCTGAGAGTAATGGCAATTACTCCACACTTCTTAGATCTCCAGAAATGGAGCTCAGCAGATGCTGTTTAATGTTATAACCAGGGCACACTTCTTTTCTGTAGAATGTCTGATCATTACCACCTGTTCTTAACTTGAATACTCCATGCATCTAGCCTTATGCCAGTCAAAGCTAAGCTTATTAAACGACTAAATTTCTAGTTGTGTATAAAAACTAAGGTTAATAAATATGTATAAAGTGCCACTTAGAAACGCAGAGATTAGCCAAGTCGTTTTGCTGACTATCACTACTATAGTGAGTTTGATCCACACTGAGTGCCTCATATTATTAAAAAGCGGTTCTTTTATGGTTTGAATCTCTTCTGTTATTTAATTCAAAGAACATCAGAGGTTCTTTTCCTCTAACCACGATAAAGAATCTCCCATATTTGAAGTGCCACAACAACAAATTTGTCTAATTTACTGTCTTCTTCAAAGCAAGTATGGAGTTTTATACCGTTCAAGTAAAGCTAATACCACACATATCGCAAATGCCTTTCCTTTAGATATTCCTTTAAGTAAAGATAGTTCATCTTGACATTTCAAGCAATGTTATTCACGATCAAGCTGTTGATAATTATATGCACGCGCATGTGATAGTGGTTGCTGAAGAGTGTTACTTTTTTTTTCTACAATTCATCAAGCTCTGACTTTTGCAGATAATACAATGAAGTACAATTTTTTTTATATTGTCAATTTTGATGGGTTGGTTGGTTTGATGGTTGGATTTTACGGCATGTTAACCATTGGGTTATTATAAGAAAAATACGTTTTTTGTTTTATTCATTCTTATTGGGTATTACAAATTTTTAAACTCATTTTGAAACACATTTTTTAAAAACTCATTTTTTTTAATCTATTCAACACATGAATTGTAGGGTATCCAACACAAAATTATTTGCATACATTTGTATGGTTTCAAGTATTTCCCTCTAATACTAATAATTGTATGGTTTCAAGTAATTCTCATTAAAAATAGTCATTGTTTGCATACTGTTATATGGTTTCAAGTAACTAATAATAATTCTTAAATATATGACATCAATGATTCGTATCTAATACGAATAATTTTCTAACATATCTATTTAATCCATAGATCGGACCCTAATAGGTATTACCACACCGGATCAGAGTGAACCTGGGAGTAATGACAATAAAGGATTCCTCCGCACTACCCAGAACTTCAGAATTGGAACCTCACCACTAGATACAGTTTAAATTACACTAAGACTCTTAACCACCGCCTTCTTGCATGATAAAAAAGGGTTGTGCCTTAGCTATATAAGAGCAATACGGTCGGGACAATCATGTAGGTGCTAGGGATTGACGTGACCAGTCGATTAATCGGCTGGGGCCTCTCGGATCGCCGTGTAGTCCAAGGGCCAAAGTGAAGTGTTGCATGCCAGGACAGGTCAACCACCAGGCTTCCGTCATTAAGCATCATGGGCCACCATGCGGGAGTGGGGAGTAAAATGTCCATCGTGGTATAATAGCTTGCAAGCTACTATCGCATATCTATTACTACTGAAAAGCGAATTCGATCCTCGCTGCATGCTCCATACTTGCGACCTTGTGTCACATCCTTATCTGTGGTGGACGGGTTTGGTAAATACCAACAAAATTAAAACCGAATATTCTATCTTTCCATCCACGTTTCTTTTCTTTTCTTGCTAAGGTCATATTTCATTTACTAGTTGGACTTGTGGGAATTCCACGGTAGTTGATGATAATGATTACCCATCATTTTATATCTCAGCTCTTCCTTTTAACTTTGTCTGCATCTCCTCATTCTCTACCCCTGTCACAAGAAAAAATGTCTCACATGAGTGACACGTTTCCATCTTGACATTTGATTATACATCACGCTATATGATGAGCCACTTTTCTCACATTTCTGTCTGAGGATTGTGCACACTACATGAAATTTCAATCGAGTTTTAGTGTCCATAATTATGATATTTTGAGGTTTTGTGCCTGTCCTGCAATAATAGTACCAAACACTTTTATAATAACAAGAAGAAAATCACATTTCAAAGTGGATTTCATTCATATAAAGTCATGTTTTAACTTGGGCGCATTTGTTTACAAACAGAGTTGAAAAATGTCACTATTAATAATATTTCACAAGCATATTGATATATAGAATATAGTGTATACACCAGTTCATTGAGAATTGGTCCAACACATTAGGAAGAAAAGTAAGAAAGAAAATCAAAGGATTTTTTTCAATTCGTTGTAAACGCACGTGACGTAGTTGAACTTTACTCCTTGTGCCTTGATTTCTTTCTTTCTTTCACTCATCCCTTTTCTTTCTTTCAATCTAATCCTTTCTTTCTTTAACGTTCATCGTGTTCTTTTTAAAGGAATTGTCCGATATTTATCGGAGGCGACGACAGGGCGTGGCACACGGAGGTATAAGCGTAATAATATATAGACATTTGCTAGGTATATGTGTTGATATTAATTCATTACACTCTAATATATAGTCAGCAATCGACAGTAATCTATTCTAAACATTAACCTGAGCCTGAAGTATATGTCAAGAGCTAGACACATTTAACGACGTGGGTCTCTCGCAAGGTTATCATTAGATCCATGGTAACGAAAGAAATAAACAAATACGTATTTAAAATTTTGGTTCCCACATTTATTCATGCCTAAAAATGTCTGGCCGGCCAGCACATAGAGTTTCCAAATAGAGCGGAAGGTATTGGATTGGTGTAGTTTATATGGAGTCCCTATGAGTGTCTTCTAACCAGCATTAACTAACCCCAAAACAAATCCGCTCTTTAGTACTCCGACCGCTAAAACTCAAAACAAAAAAATCCCAGGCCTATTTCAATCGAGTTGACCTCTAATCTGTTATCTGTCTATCAAACGCCTCCACACTTCCTTTATTGGGGGGGGGGGGTTGATAACACCTTTTCATCTCACATTTTCAAATTCATAACGAGATATGAATTTCAAATAATCTATTATCCACATCACTACTACTACCATTAATATTATTATTTCTATTACCATTAGTTTTTCATTTGTTTTTCAGTCGTTGATTTGCGGTGAAAAACTCACCAACTTTTTTGTCTCTCAGGCTACAAATATAACGGTACATATTTCAGCCCCAAAAAATATGCAGATGTCACCCTACAAATAATGACAATGGATCACATATTTTAAAGTAAAAAAAAGACAACACCAAAAATTACGTCTATTCCGCTTCCAGGAATGAAATTTTAGTCTCCCCCTCCCCCCTCTCTACTCTCTCTCTCTCTCTCTCTCTCTCTGTGTCGTCATGAATTTTACAATATAAATATTGACCATGTCAAAAAAAAAAAAAAAAGCACAAGGAAGTTTCCTCACGTCACAAGAATTACTTGTGCCTTCCATGAACATTTCAAGACAACGGCTTTTTATGTCTTCTAACAGGCACAATGCAGTCTTGGCATTAACTGATATCTCCACCCCGACTACATTGGCCAATGTGTACTACTACCGACCCCACCGACCTGGGAAGACTCAATCCAGCTTGGGGGTCCAGGAAAGGAGGTTTCATATATTCTATATGAATACTACTTTATGAAAATTGACATGTAGTAGAGTGTAGATCATAGATTCGGTGGGGATGAGACCCTAGCACCGACCCTGTCTTTAGACTGCAGAAAACCATACTTTATGGTCACTACCCAACAAAAAAGAATCTCCTTGCAAAACAAAGTGTGGCGTCTAGGTTAAAATCTGATGAAAATGTTGTTCTTGAGCTAAAAATTGATGATAATTTTTAATTCGTGATAAAATAAACACACAGACGTAGTCTTAGATAGCGAGCGAGAAATGCGTGCCTTTTGAAAGGAAATAAATACTTTGTTTTCACTGCTTGCTCAATAGTTTCAATATTATTAATGATAATCATTAGTAAAATTTACAACGTCAAGTAACGACACAATATGAATTTACAACAATTATGGGATTTCAAATGTTCCTATATAATACTAATCATTTTCAAAGAGGTCGATTTGACCCTTAGATGTCATAGTGGAGAATTCTCTTCTCAGGTCAAAGTTCGTCTTTTTCTACTAACAGATTCTCTTAACCTTTTCAGCACTTCTAAATAAATATTTTCATTGACAATTTGCCCTTGTGCAAAGATGTTGCAGTAAATTAACTCTTTATGATCAAAGAAACACACAAGTATGGTCTTAATCTGCAAGAAAGGCATGCGTGTTTTTTTTCAACGGAATATAAATTTGCTTTACGGTCAATCATTCTGAAAGTACCAGTTAGTGCTAGATCACCAAAGTTAAGCAGCTACGAATCTGTTCAATTCTTAATTGGGTGACCACTTAAGCAACAAGAGGTACTGTAAGCAATCTGAATCCTTTGTTTAAAAAAAAATGACTTGATTCGGCATTAAAGGACCCGAAAAGGGTTTATATGTCGTAAAACAAAACAACCAACCAAATTTGCACAAAGTCATGTGATGTCAAAGAGGTCTATTTGATCAATAGATATGACCCTAACAACTACTACCACTTTGGGTCATACAAATAGGTGCTCGCCTTGTCGGTTGGGACGGTAGAATACTTCGACTTCACCTCTGCAGAGGGATTAAATCCCCAATGGGACCATCCCTTGGTCGTGGGTGGCGACCTGTGATGCTTGAGGATGGAACCCTGACGACTGAGACGTCAATCACATACAACACCCCACTTTGTCCTTTACTTAGGCTAGACGGTGGTTGGGGAGCCCACCTCCGATTAATCGGCTGGTCATATCAAGTCCTAGCTAGCGGTGGCTGGGGGTCTTAGTGTCCTGGATATGACATTAAACTCTATCTGATGATGAAGTTACAATTCCGGAGCTATGGGGAGTGTGGAGTACCCCATCATCACCATTACTCCCAGGTCCAACTTGACCCGGATTAGTAGTACCTGTTCGGCAATGAAAGGAGACTCCGTACTCCCCAGATCTAGAATCTGACCTTCAGAAGCAGATTAGTACAAATAAAAAATAGTTGAGTGGTGGATCTTACCCATTTACAGTCGGTGTTCTAATCCCCATTGACAGGGTGGTTGTTACCTTTAATAAAGAGTCGGTACTTCATAAATGTATTTAGTGCTTACATACCAAGAAAAAGTCTCTTCCTTTACCAAAATAAGAATTATGGCCTTAGAAAATAATGTTCTGTGTTTTATTGGATATGAAAAGTGTCGTCTACCCCGAGATATTGACTTGTTATGAAACAGTTAATTGTAATATATATTGTTGTCAGATGGAAGCAAAACACCAGAAATTGCTGAAAAAACTAAATCACTTTGTAACACAAGTATCAGAGTTAACAGAGAAATAATGGGAAAAACGCAACGAGGAATGAGAATAGGGAAAAAGTTTTACTAAGCAAAGATACAGATTAATTAGCAATTGCAAGGTTGAATTAACAAGTCCTGTGAGATATCGTTGTTTTTCTCTTCTGAGGTTTTGTAGGACATGATTTACAGGAAAAACAGATGATTCCATTCTCATTATTTAGGTACCATATGACATACTTATTATTCGGGAATATGTTTTTAGTGTTATACCTAGGAAACCGCTTGCATTGCCCATGTGGAGTAAGCGAGTTAGAGTGGATTGTGGCTGGTATAAAATAAATTAAAAGGGAAATAACTGCTTTCTTGCCTCAAAAAAACATTTGCAGCAGCAACATATTTTGTCAATTTAATTTTGTAATATTAGGAAATGGCTCCCAGGTTCTGTCTTAATATTGGTTTTGCTTTATTTTCTGCTCGAAAGCATGATTCAGACACACACACACACACACACACACACACACACACACACACACACACAAAACGATTATGGGATGCTATGAATAGATATAGATGAGCCTAGAAACGTTTCCAATCTCCCTGATAAACTATTATCATTTGCTTCGTTCGTCTGGCAAGAAGATTTCATTAATTACACGTTCCAAGTCTAATCATATTATGGAAGTTGTCTGAATTAAAAATTATTGGATTGTTGTCTTGGAATATTATTTGTATTTATTCTTTCACTGTTACCACTGAAGAGTAAGATGTTCTCTGTTAACACCAAGGTTTTACATTTATAAGATACTAGCATTGATACTCAGTGTTACCCGGGATTTAAAGTTAAAAATAAATCTCTTATCTATATTCATAAGTAGATTGTTTTATTCTATATCGTAAGAGTATTTTCTAAAATCGATTAGATTATGCAGTAGTAGTAGTAGTAGTAGTAGTAGTAGTAGCGGTTACAATAGTAGTAGTAGTATTTTTTGTTTTTGTTGTAATAAATGAAACATTCAAGAATTACGGTAAACACTGAGAGAGGGGAAAGAGGTTACTACAGATATTCCTCTTTCCCCTCTCTCAATGAAACATCTTTTCTTTCATCCCCCATTGGAAAGATCTCATCAGGTGTTCAATTAACCAGTTCTGTTGCTGAATACTAGCTCAGCATGTCTCTAAAGTTTCATCATGATCGGATCATGATGTAGGCATGTTATACAGAGACAGTCATTGTCTTTTATGTAGTAAATGGTAGTTGTGTGTGAATGTAATTCGCCTGGATTAGAACTGTACAAATTCTGGGAGAATGATTTTTCTTCGGTATTAGTGCGGTTCGCCATCTAAACAACTTCAGCTCCACGTTGTGTTTGTTTTTCAGATTTGATTTGTTTTTTTTTGTTTAATTGAATATCAACCTTCGTGGGTTATTTAATGACAAAACCATCCTTACAGAAGAACATTAGTGATATTATTTAACTAATATCTGGGGGAATTAGGGATTCATACTTTTCCCAAGGGTATTAGTCCTAAAGTGAACGTAAGAGTGCGACTGGAGTTAGAAATCGCATACTACGTTAGCCACGATGCCATGGGGACTCCTCAAGTTTAGTCGATCGCAGATTTTTGTTATCTGTATAAGAAGCTGTTTGTTTCACAAAGAATATGAAAGAAACAAACGAATCCGAGGATACATTTACCATTTCTTTATTCACTCTTCATATTTATCCTGGTATGGGGGTGGGTGACCCTTCGCCCCTCAGTCTAAGGGAGTAGATCCTTGATTCAAACTATGAACACACCTTGCAAATATTACTATTGGAAATCCAGCATGAAACTGTGAATAACGGGTACTTAAGCTCTGGCAATAATAATGTACGTAAAACAATATTATAGAAAAGGAAAAGTAGATAATAAGAAACATGTTACTTCACTTGGTGATTATCATGTGTGAAATGAATTTTTTTATGTATATTCTGGCCCAAAACTTGTAAGTTAGGGTTGCCTTACACGCACACACACACACACACACACACAAATAAAATAAATGAATTATGATAAAAAAAAAAACATAAACTGTGTATTCACTGAATTTGAATTATCGTCCTGTCGGCAGGGATTAGAATACACTGCAGAAGAGATAGACACTCCCCAAAACGACATCTAATGATATAATTATTAGTATTAGATAATTGAAAGAATACAACTAAATGCAAATTATTTATATTTGATAGGAATAATTGATATATAACTGTGCCAAAAAAATTCTTAAGAACCAACAACACAAAAATGTAAATATAAACGTACAATTACGCGATTCTCAAACCTCGATATATAAACTAACCCACGCATGAAACAACCCCAGACGAATTGAAATTCCATTAAAATCAATCTCTTTATACTTTATAGGTGGTGCAAATTTTACTCTGAATCAAACAGCGGTTTCGTCCACGACCAAAATAAATGTGTAAAAATGCAGTAATTTATTTTTAACACGAATTTATTATACTAGAAGCTGTGATTTTTTTTTAATCCTCTGTGTTTTGTTGATTTATCGTTTGGTAATCCTTGCTCATCTGGCAATTGATTTAAATCTTAACTTACAACTTTGGTACGATACTCTTCTGACATGTCAATACTCGATACAACTCATTCAAGATTAACCGATATACCAAATAAAAACAACTCTCTCAGCTCTCCTACCCTCCTCTACCCATGGACAACTCTGTTGACCAGCAAGAAGACACCGCAACACAACCCGCCTAACATCACACAACTCGTACACTCATCACACGCCACATACATCACATCTGCACGCATATTTCTTTCACAACTGACAGACTCTCCGACGGAAAAAGCAAATCGTGACACCGAACATAGAACACCTCCACACTACCATGCTAACAGCTCACACGCAATGACGGCACCTATACTCCTAATCTCCGGTACACCAATCATGGCCCCGATACAACAACCCGCTGTCTGCACTACAAGCGCTCAAGACAACAACCGCCACATATATATATGCATATATACTATGATACTCTCACAACCGCTCGCACGAAGCGACGACACACATATATCACGCGCACCAGAAACTCATCTACATAGACGTAATATACATTATATATAGCTGCTCAACTCGCTCTCAGCGCTCGAGACTCGGGCATATACTAAGGAGACAAACTCTCTCAGAAAGAGATCAAAATCTCTCCCGCACACATAGAGACACGTCTCTCGAACCTCACGCACTTATAACATAGACCAACGCCACTCCTCCTCGCTCTCCTCCTCTCTCTGTCAACTCCATAGAGATTACGCTCGCGACCTCAACAAATACTCTACACAGGTAAAAGGCATATAACTCCTTACATAACTCCACTTTCTCTCCTACGCTCGCTCTCAGCGAGTCAACCAAGCCACTCTCCCAATAATACAGTCACCTACAAAATCCGCGCAAAAACCCATCCTAACACCGCTAACCAACATAACTACCATTGACATCGCAAACTCTAGAGTCTAATCAGAACAAATATCTAGATGTGATGTTAATATGTAAACATATTGTATTTTAAAATGTATTTCTATGAAGACCTCATTGTGTACAGAAGATATATCTATTAATTATCAATTAAAATTCAAACCCAATATAACTGTGAGTGCAAAAATCAATTTTATTATATCAATACCAATCAGTTACTTAATAAACATTATAACTTTGTATAAATTATTAGATTAGGAAATGCTACTGCTCTCTCGCATGGACTCTCTTCCGTCCTCCACGCTCTCTATACACACACCCACCGCACACATTACCACTCAAAAATTCTCGCTCACTGTCACGCTACAATATCAGAAACCTACACCAACTCGTACAACCACTCGCAACGGCACCCACCGCGCATGGTCTCTCTCGCAACATTAAGCTACAAACTTCAGACAATCACGATGACCACACTGCAGAAAACTCAAATACGCGCACATCAAACAAAAAAACTCCACAGCATCCACTCTCGCTCTCACTCTGATTCCTGAACCTCTCACTGTACATACATCTCATTACAAGCACGCTCACATAGACAAATAGAACAAACGCAACCAGCACACTCGCGCACATCTATAACCTCTATTCAAGCGCGAAATAATCCACTCTGTCGCGCAACACAGAGATGCTCGATCAAAATAAATATCTCACAGTAAAACCCCCTGATAATCATCGCGCACACAGCCCCATGAGTCTAACTCGCCCGTCGCGACCCGACCTCGCCACTCACCTGCTCACCACATACTCCGCACAGCTCAGGCTGTTTGCATTTCCCACCCTAGGCGCTAATAACCCTATGAAGACACTCGAGCAGTGCTACGCAATCGCACCCTCTTACTCAACACCTCGCCGCCAAAAGCACACTTACGCAACATCTAGAGACCAGATCCTGCAAACCACTCGATATGCAAGCCCCTAAACCATCCAAAGCACCTACGCCTCACAACACCCCATATCACCACCTCACTAAACGCACTCACATCTCGCCCTAACTGAACTCAACTCCATGACACCTCATCCTCACCGAAAGACACCACTGCTCAAGATCTCTACCGATAACTCTTAGTACATCTCCCTACTCTCTAGTACCACACCCTACCCCCCACCACCCATAATCTAACCCCCCCAAACACAACACCAATCACACATCACATCACAATCAACCTAATATATATCATATTATATTTTCCCTCTTATACAAGAACCGGAAATCGGCTTCGCTCGACCACGAGTCCGCAACGCGCACACGGCACCTCTACACCCACCATACTCCCTATCATAACCTAAACACCCTTTCTCCTCCTCCACCCTTCTGCCATTCACGAGCTGGTATCCTATATACATCTACAGTTCACACTATAAACACAAACAAACCCGACACACACACCAAACAACAGCTTCACCATAACTCTCTTCGCACAGACCACACGGAAACACCTCTCTTTGATCTCGTCTCTTATATACAAACATAGTAACTCTCTCCACCCGCCACAACTTTCCTTTAACAATCACGCTAGACTCCTTCTTCAATCGACACCCTCGCTCATATCCTAGCCCAAAACGTCTAATACGCACCTCCACCCTCCGCACACCGCTCTCTCTATAACCATGGTCCCCGTCACCGCTCGCTCCCACACACACTTCATCTTCGTACTTTAAATCCACCACACCTCCGACACTCCTGCCAGCTCAAGAGCATAGACGTCATAACACACTGATCGCATCCTCGACCCTCGGCCATAACGCATCCAGTCCTGACACACGCCGAACGCCCAACCCCCAACACAAAAGACTACCGAAGCATACACAGACATCGCGCAGCAACCCCATATCCGCCAACACCCGCAACCCACAACATCCCTCCCACTCGCTACTGCAGCCGTAGCTGCGGTTTTGATCGCAACGAGTCAAATAACACGACTAGTTCGCTCTCCCTCTCCGCCGCGGCGGGGCTCTGGTATACCCAATTGGCTTTGGGGTTATCGTGAAGACAACCGCTCATGAGACTCACCCCTCACCGCGCATCTTGCACACGCCACGCGTCCACTGCTGCTCCTCCATTCCTCTCCCTCCACTAACTAAACTCACAATACACGTAACAACTCATCATCACACACACACTCAGATCAACCCAAGCTACCCGCAATAAAATATCACATATACGCAAATCTCTACTCCAACCTAGCCCCCCACAGCATAACGCCCTCTGTACACACACACACAAGTTCATGCATGATTACAGTTTACTTACACTCATCTAATGTATTGATTGATTTTAAAGGCATCTCAACCCACCTAGGGTTATTATATGCCTAAAAGTTAAGGAATCACGTCCATTGTACGTTTATATTTGAATTTTAGCGTAGCTGTTTCTTAAGAAGTGTTTGTTTTTGCACACTGTCGGATCGAATGCAAATAATTCTTACACAGATTTATTTCATTCATAGATGGAACCCTAACAGGTAACTGCCACTCCGTGTCACAGTGAACCTAGAGTAATGCCAATGAAGGGATACTTCTCTTCCCCAGATCTACAGAATGGATAGCAGCATCAGAGGCAGCCAGTGTCACACTCAGGCCACTCTTTGGGGCCATTTCTCGCATGCTCGGGAATCACTTAGTATATTCTATGCCCGCCGACAGTAAGACGCTTTCGAGGCAATGTTTAGCATATGTAGCAGACAAGACATATAATCTCCAACACAGACTCAGCGGCACAGCTCCGCGCACCTCCATATGTCCGACCCATACCAACGCCGAATAGACGAAAAGGAATTCACTATAACCCTCCCCACCTCTCACTAGCACGCCTCAGAACCAATAAGGAGACTCTAGCATAATATTGCTGCGTTACCGCCGCGTCACAACCTACCATCCCCTTCACTAACATTTTCTTAATGGCACTACGATCACAACACCCCTCATCATATTCTCTTCGTCATCCTCACTTATACAATACGCCTCCGATATGACAACCGCTTCGCCGGCCGTCAACCCCCAAAACCGCTGAACCCATATAGAGGACCAGCACCAGAACAAGCACTCTTCACCCGTCCTATACAAGTCTCCTATTAGATATAGATATATTAATATATGATGCGCGGGGACGGCCGAGCTGCCAAACAGCCAGCATAATCGTGCAAAGACTCAAAATATCGCTTAAAAATGTCATCCTCTTCTCTTCTCGCCTTACCACAATAGTTACCATTCATTACTTTATACGACAGTCTCTCTGCGCATACATTCTGATTGAACTCACCCAACCCTCAGCAACCAAATGCCTAGAACCAACCCATATAAACACCAACTCATACAGACCCTTCAGCCTCACAAAAACAAACACTGACTGTATCCAGCACATGAAACGCCACAGATCCACACCAACCAACTCCGAACATGCTCTAAACCTCTACACACACCTCTCTCGCGCTCCACAAAGACACATATCTCCACCGCGGATATATATCCAACGTACCACTCGCACAACCCACTTAGAACCTCTCAGCTTCGCCGGCTCAAACACTAATTTCGTCCTCGCTCTCCCTCCGCACACAAGACACAAAACCCCCACACCACAACCATCAACTCACATCTCACTCGCAAACCACATACAACTCCTCATTCACTCCTCTCCAGAGAGATCCTCGAATACGCGCATAGAATCATCTCTGCGCTCCGCGCACATCTATACATCTCAACTCGACTATATAATATAATATTATACGGTTCTCCAGATCAACCACAATCGCCCCAATACTTCCCAAAAACGAAGAACATTTACACAAAACCAGACTAAGCTAAAACCCTAACCTACTCTATACGCAACTTAGGACTCCCGCTAGCTCTCTCGACAGCACCATACTCCCAACCCTACGAACTCTATCCCTACCACACCATCACCAGAACAACCCCCACACAGCCTTACCAGCTGCACGCATCCCAGCACTCACCCAAACGAAGCTGCAGCTATCAAAACATCTACGAATCACACAAATAGTCGACCTCGCTATAAACACATCTCACCACCACCTACAATAAACCGACACCCAACAGCTCCCCCACCCGAACGCACCGACAAAGCCATCACCACATTCTCCAACGACACTCTTCCTGAAGCCGCACCGCAACCAACACACACCCCACCGCATCGCATGCGCCCACTACCCACTAATTCAACACATACCCACGATAGGCTACACCGGCCAATCTGCGCCGACCTAAACAATACCTTTCAACTACTCTACCTATACTCTACCTATCGCCATATTCTACCTCGCCATATCATGTCCACCTCGCACGGCCCACGCTCAACAAAATATAGAATAAGCAGACGCAACGAGCAGAGACGGGACACACACACAAGAAACATCCGCGACCAGAGCTGACACGACCAACGACGCACGCGCACGAAAGCACGAACACAGACCGCAAAAACACGAACCGACGGAGAACGCAACCGAGAGGACTGAGAAAGAATAGACGATTCCTACCACCTCTTCTACTTTACAACATAATTAAGAACACCCGAACCACCACAGTCCAAGGTACTTCACCAATTTTCCATTACAAAACTCCGCCGCGCCAATTCTCCAACAACACTAGGGCAGCTCATTTCACTAAACTCTCAGGCCCGTCACAAAGACGCTCCGGCCACGTTGTGTCAATCCCAGTTCTGCAGATCAATAGTAGTAACTAGCCGGAGACACATGTGATAGTGCACGGAGCCAGGTCATTTCATCAAGATACCGTGGACTAGCATAGGCCACAATCCAATACAATCTTTAATTTTCTTCGCTATTGTTGTTCTTGCGTCTGATTACGCACTTCGTTTCAAAATAAATTTACAGGAGAATAGTGAAATATTTTGATGTGAATGATAATCAAAACTCAAACTCAGACTCTAATGTGCACACCCACATCACACCACAACACACAGAGAGAGAGAGAGAGAGAGAGAGAGAGAGAGAGAGGAGAGAGAAGAGAGAGGAGAGAGAGAGAGAGAGAGGGGTGGAAGGGGGTGCAAGAAAAGAGGTAAATAGATAGAGATAATCAACCTGTAGTGAATCTAATTACAATTATCATATTACAATTTTGATATTTTTGTATGCGTATATATTTGTAATATTTACGTATCTAATTCTTATATGTATGTATGATTTACATATATAGATGTATGAAGTAATAGAACACTATCACATATAATATTAATATTGACATATAGTGTGCTAATTTATAAGAAACTGTGCTCAATATCGTGGATAGTGCCTGTATATCTAAGTTAGGGGACAGTGTGAATATGAAATAAAGAGCGTTTGATTACTAAGAGTTTCTCGCCAATGCGATTCTCAACAAATGTGGTCATCATGTCACGCTTTCCCTAACTTATATACACACACACACACACACACACACACACACACACACATATGTTATAATAATTATATATATAGTAAAGGTTCACTATATTTATAAATAATTGTGCTCAACGTAAGTGATGTAACATATGTATCTAAGTTAGGGTAGCAAGGCATACAGTCAACAGCGCTTGGTAACTGTCAGTTCTCACCTATACGACAGTTTGAAAATCGCATAGGCGAGAAACTAACAGTTCCAAGCACCGCTTGACTTTATGTTTTCGCTACACTAACTTAAACTATATATATAGATATGAAGAAATAAAATAAACAAAGTATTCCCAAAAGAAAAATATTTTAGATGCTAAAGTCGAACGTCTTGATGAAGGTTTTACATATAAAAACATTCTTAACTAAGACTTTACCATCTAAAAATAAAGTTATCTTTGGAATACGTTTCTTATTTCTGCACACACACACACACACACACCACACACAACACAACCACACCAGCATAATATATCGATATATATACTATCTAACATACCTACATTAATCTATAATACACTACTAATCACAACCCTATAAAAACCCACACAGACGTAATACTAATGACCCTAAGTATATATAACATGAATTTAAGATTTTTAAGTAAATTTCACATACTGAAATATTTATACGTAACATATTTAATGTAAAATATTATCAAAATATGCATTCATTGTATTTTTCTATCTTTATCGCAGTTCAATTATTCAAAAACAAAAAAAAAAAAACACACAACACACAACCATCACAACAGCCAAGACATGGGGAGAGCCCTATATAACACAGCACAATCTAACCGTTAACGTGCTAATCGACCTCTCAACTAGTTCTCCAAGAAAACGCTCTAAAAGACAAACATTCTTACAAAGCAACATATTTCCTTCTGAGTCTTGTTTTTACATTCCGTTTTGGGAATCTCTTTTAACTCTGTTTAATAATAATCCTACAGGTATTATATATACTATTATATATAATAATCATATATAATATACTATAGAGAAAGAGACGACGACGCGAAGACGAGAGAAGAAGTAGGGAGGAAAAGAGATCAATATGAACATAACGCGCAATATATCCTGTATACATATACTCATGTCTGCGATCTCATAATCCCTAATATGCGCTCTATCACTGATCAAAAGGAACACTATAGGTACTCATCTGCCTAATTTTCACTCCCATATCGATATACGCTCTCTCATCTAGATATACCCGTCTGTCTCTACTCTTCTCACTTTATCCTCCGCGTCGCACGCTTTCTGCGCACTCGCTATAGACGAGAGCGCGGGGGCACGGGGGAGCACTACCTGCACAAGCCACCTTACTTCGCTATATAGAAACAGATAATGTCATATAATGTTTCGTCTCCCCCGACTGTACTTACTGATAGAATGTAATTTATATCTCTCTCTCGCACTGCTCTTCGAATACTCTCTTCTACTATCGTCTCTTCTAGACTCTCCCTGCGCTTGCGTTCTTCTTTCGCGGCAACACCATTGATGTCCACATAAACCCACTCTATACCAGCCACACTACCTACAACACTCACTAACTCACCTAAACTATAACCCCCTCACACACCCTCAATCCCTAAACACTCCCCCACTCACCACCACCTATCCCCTCTCTATCACTACCATACGCTCCTCATCCAGATAAATGAGCAGCTACTCCCAGCCGCTCTAAGCCCCATTCTCCGCTCAGAACAGCTCTCTTGTTATGTCAATCCTCTCCTCTCTCCAAAACGCTATCTTCTTCCTTCTACCAAACACCCGTCTCCTCGCGCCCTCACTCGATACAGCACACACTCTCTCTCTCGCAGAGACAGACATCTCTCGCGCTCTCTGGCCCGCATACCACTCGCACTCTCGCGCGCCTTGCCAACCCCTCTCTCGTCCTGCATACTCCACATAAACCTCACGTGGAACGTTTTTACCCACCCAACACGAACGGCCTCTCCCACATTCAGATATACTCGCGCTCGCGCTCCTATCATCAACCAGATCTCTCCCTATTAAACGTACCGAAAACACATACACTACCAATAGCGCTCCTCGCACGTCAAGGCTCATCACCAACCGCCACAGACCACGAGATGTCCATAGAGCATCAGAACCCACCGCAGAGCCATTTACATGACAGCACAAACAACAAACAATGTTATTCAAAAGCCTTCACCGCGCACTTCTGGACTCATCCCACAATATAACAACTACCATCTCTCATACCCTAGTACCCTATTATACTACAATCGCGATAGTGCAGATGGCTATAGATAGACATAGAATAAAACAGGTCGCTCGCTCGCTGTGGTGTGCCCGTTACGCGATCTCTTCAGCTCCTTGATACCATCGCAGACCTCTGAATCATATATTTCTCTCACACATATACCACATATGGGCCACATCTACGTTTGCTCTACGCCACCATACCCACACTGCCCTCTCGCTCAAGTTTATGAATGGAATTTGAAAAATTCATCACCTTATTTACAAACTGTAAAAGATATTTGTTTATGAAGCATATCGCTAAATATTCCTCAATTGTGAAAAAAAAAACATGGAAGAAGCCAATGTATTATTTGTATTTTGTAGCTATCAAATATTCACGTACTTATTAGCTATTATTCGAATAACTCCTAATGTTATAATACATTTTAAAAAGCAAATGTGGAATATATATTAAACTAACCTTAAAATTGCATGTTGATATTTACCCAACCCGTTCTCCACGAGGTAAGATGATGCTCTGTCGGCTAGGGCTGTAGAATACCCCGACTGCAGAGGATAACATTCCTCGGTGGGGGGGGGCACCTGTTTGACATAGGTGGCGATGTATGAAGCTTAAGGACGGAATCCTTAACATGCAACACTCCACTTTGGCTCTTGGGCTTGACGAGCGGTCGGAGAGCCTCCCTTCCATAAATCGGTTGGTCAAGTCAATCCTTAGCACCCATATGATTTTCCCGGCCCTTTATTCATATGGCACTCCCCAACCCTTTAGATCATACATGTAATTCATGTACAAGGAATAAGCGTGTTTCAATTCAATGAGAGGATTAAAAGATATATATCTTATTATGATGGAGACAATGTGTGTATCTGTCTATAATCGAAAGTACATTTGCCACCGACGTCAAAAATACCGTGCTTATTTTGACCACATTCTCGACGATTATATTTGCTTATCTATTATTAGAAAATAGCAAGTTTGTTCCTCGCTAGATTCCCCATAATAAATCCCTGTGTAACAAAATATTGAGTTAATCCGGTTTGGTGGGAGGTCAGGAAAAAATTTATATATTTTTTTTAATCTCAATTTTTAGAAAAATTGTATATGATATTAATACTGTTGGCCTATATAAAAAGAAATGCAATTGTACTCATATATACAATAAATAACGATTTACAGTATGAATGGTTGTATTAAAAATGTGATTTTAATGAATATTTGCCTGGCACTATTGATTTTAATTATTTTTTAAATTTTATTTTAATAAATATGAAAAAAATCCTTAATTTTTTATGAAATCCATTTAAAATAACCGTAATTTTATTCTTTACTGCCTAATTTAGTTAAAGAAGAAATTTAAAACCGTGATTGATGGGAAGAGTTATCGTCCAAGCTGTTCTATTCTTCAATCATATCCCCTCTCTTTCAAATAAGTTCAACATAATAATTTGACTTTAAATAATATTAAATGCTATTTCACCATTTTATTAATTTTGTCTTATATTAGAATTTTAAAAAGATATTTAATATATTTACTCACACAGGAAACAATAATGTTTAATTCTCTATAGAAATTAATCAGCATGAAATTAAAATGAATTTAATATTTTTATATGCGTTCTCCTTTAGTTTCGTTAAGGGCCGGTTTAGCTAAGTCAGTAGAGCACCCGCTTAGGAATCACAAGTTTCCTGTTTCGACACTGCTCCTCGCCAACACGGCGCATTAGTAGCACAGCTTGGCTAATCTAAACTGTGCAGTAAGCAGCACCTGTAAGCTGGCGGTAGATGTGGCGTTCCACCCAAACCAAAACCACCTCCCTGCGCAAGCGAAAAAAGAATAGAAACCCTCGCTGTTTGGCTGATACTGACAATAGGTCACTCCGTCGACTTTACTATTACATAAAACTAAAATACTTGTGGAGGGTGCATATTTTTCTAGTATTTGTTATGTATCTCACTGGCAACTTGTGGAGGCGTCCAAAAGATATGTTGTGATTGGCGTGAAGCGTTCTACAAGCAGATCATTTTCAGTCACTTGATATTCAAATGTGTTTGGTTGGACAATCGACCCTTAAAAATGCCGGACACAAGAAGCACAAATATAATTTATTTGACTTGTGATTTTCGTGACTTTATTAAATAAAGGTTCAAACGAAAGTCATAAAAAGGATTTTGTTCAAATAATATTCCTCTTAATTAAAATCCACAACCACGGTTATTATTCATCTTGACACGTTCCCATAAAGAAATTCTGATTAGCTCAATTATTATAACAGCAAATTTGCTGTGCAAAGGTCTTATCAAAAGAACACAAGAGATAATCATCTCTACTTCAAATGAGGTAGTTGAAATATTCTGGTTAAATTTCCCGTTTAAATCACGATCGACGAACTTAAAGCGATTTACTAAGCTCATCATAGTTTGGCGCAAGGTCAGAAGTATTGCACACCCAGTGAGAATCTAACTCATCAGTAATGGTCTACAAGTCTAGCTAGCTAAACTTGTACCACATAAAACCCCCTTAAAACTAAGCGCAGCTTATTTAACATTGTAAGCAAATGGTATTGGGGTTCGAATAGTAGTAAAGTAGACGGAGTGGCCAAATATCGGTATCAGCAGGACAACGAGGGAGTTTATCCTCTTTTCACTAGCCCTAGACCAGGTATATTGTTTTTCATCTGATCCTACCATCATATCCCCACTTTATCGCACAGATCCAAGCTGTACCATTCATGCGCTGAGTTGGCGAACCCGGAACCTTGTGGTTTCGAGACGGATGTTCTCCTAACTAAGCTAAACCGGCCAACTCAAAGTCCTCTTAAAACTAAGCACAGCTTATGTATCATTGTAAGTAAACAGCAAATCGTACCGGGTTCGAATAATAAGTTATCAAAAATGCTAGATGATGTAAAAAAGACAAGTTGACAAAGTTCAGCATCTCGTCTAGTGGGCTAGATGTAACGAGATATGCATAATCTAGCACCCAGGGCTGGATCTTGCCGAGGTCACCAGCGATCGACCATCTAACCGGACGATGTCACCCACCCGAGATGGGTATTCTGTGAACCCTGAAATAAAGCGACGGAATTCTTGATTCATCCTCGTTTGGTGGCAACAAGTGACAAACTCTTTTCGCGTGAATGGAGAACGAGGAATAAATCAAAGAGAAGAGAAGAAAATCAAGCAAATTTATTCAAATGCCAAAGAAAACTATCATTTATAAAGAAAGTAAACATTGAACATATTACAGCATATAATTCATTTTTATACAATATATTGCTGTTTATCTTGTCTTTTTTTAGGGGGGGCTTGGTGTTTAGAACAGATTAATGGAATTTCAGTTTATTTCAATGAGGAAAATTGTTGGTATTCGATAGGACTGTGAACAAAAACAAAACTCTTAAGAAACAACTACCCAGAAAATGTAAATATAAATGTGTAATGTAATCAATTCCTTAACCTCTTAGACATAAAATAACCCTAGGCAAATTTAAGGGAACCTCATAAAATTACGGTTCAGTGAATTTTACGAGAATTTGCTTGTCACTGAGTTCCTTACAGCTGTGGATTTGTATCAAACTAATCTAAAACACTGAAAATATTTACTGAAGCGCTCGCCCTGTAATGGTTACCGTCGGAGAAAATTGACACGGCTACCCTATTTCAAATCCTGTACGAAGCTAACTTCTACTGTGGGTAAGAGTGGGGCTGAGATGATTAGCAATGAAAAGGTACTCCACATTCCTCAGATATCAAGAACTGGAGCCTCACTATCAATGGCAGTTTAGTGTCATTCAAAGAACGCTCCTTTTTTTTTTGGGGGGGGGTCAGGAGATACAGGCAGCGTATTCTTAGCTTCGCTAACAGAGCTAAGAAATGTTTGAATGTAGTTTGTTAGCTGAAAAAGGAAAATTACTTTATTTGACCGTGTTCCGCCTCAAAATAAATCTCTCTTCTCACTTCCAACATTATTAATGTCGGACATCCTTCTAAACTTATCTGTATTATTACTAGCAAAAGGTTTCAGGCTAGCAGATCCATTGAGTAGAACAAAAAAATCGTAACCTCTGCTTCGTGAGGGCCGAAACGCTTCATCACCAAAAGGTCGCTGCCTCACAATGACTCAATGTAGTTACCCGTAACACTTGACTTACCTTAGCTATCTTTTTCTCCATTAGCTTTTCAAATCAATCATACGTTGACAGCTATTGTGCTTTTTTCCATTTTATTTTAATCAAGGTCATATCTCGCACCCCCTTCAATTCGACAACTGATACATCTTGGTCTGATACCATTGCCCCTAAAATTTGTAAAAATGATGGAAACTGCTAAATCCAGGATTTTCATACACTACGTAAACGGTTTATATCAATAATTCGTCAAGCATTTCTGTCTGTGTGTTGCATAACTTAATGATGTCTAGTGCTTTCACCCCTTAAAATGTTCTGTTGTCTTTTTAACACATCGCAGAATGGTTTTGATATACTTAAAAAATATAATATAACTAGTTGTATGTTGCTCATTATATAGTATTTATCTAAATGTAAGTATACACATTTTAAAGCGCATATTGCTCACCATTGGATTGCAGCAACTATCGCTCGAAGTGTTTATTGAGAAAATGTTACAACGGAAATTTGTGCATGTTAAACCCCATTAATGAATAACGTGAAAAAAAAACTAAATTTTTGAAAAGGAGTGAGACGTAATATCAACATGAATGCAATTATGAATGCAAATCAACCAAATAGACACAATGCTTAATAGGAAAATTCATTAAATTTGCAAATTTATCGGAGTTATTTCCCTTAGCCTATTTACTTTTCCACTATTTTCTCATAGAACAGCCGGTAATTTAATGAATCAAATGAATTCAGGCGTAAATATAAATACCACCATTGAAGGCCACATAAAATTCTACCCTAGAAAAGGTTTGTTTGATCTTAATACAAAGATTGTTTTTCAATTGTATTCCTAGACAGGCAGACAGACAAACAGACAGATAGATTGACGGGTAAATCACAAATAAAGTATTATGATGCTAAACTGGACCCTTACTTTGTATTCGTCAGAAGTGTTAAATGTAATCTTTCTTTTTGTATCATGCAATGGGGATGCTCCAGTTCTGAACATCTGGGGAGTGTGCAGTACCATATTATTGCTATTACTCCCAGGTCCACTTTGACTCGATATTAATAGTACCTCATAGGGTCCTCATCTATAGGTCGAATAGATCTGTTGTTATTCAAATTTGATTGAACTGCGCGCGAAAACTCTTAAGAAACAGATATACAAAAAATGCGACTTTGAACGCGATTCCCTAAACTCAAGGCATAAGATAACCGTGGACTGGTTGGCATACCGTTTAGAGGACTTGCCAATAGCAATTACCGATTGGGACAGATATCGAGAAAAAGTCAAGGGAATTCATGCTGTCAGTGCCCCATGATGATGATGATGATGATTTACTCTCAGAGTTGGGCAAAGAGGGAGAATTCTTACCCCTTCTTTTTATTTGTCATTTCTTTCTCTAGAGCTTCTCTTATCTTTTAATTCCCATGTGTCCCTCCTTCGTTACCGATTTTCTATTAAATATGAAAGAGACAAAGTTAACAACAATGACTATGCATTATTTGCAGATAGATAATTAGAAAAGGAATTTAAAAATATAAAGAAAAGTAGGTTTCTGGATAGAAGTCTTTTCTGTTGCATTGTTAGATAGCTTCTTTATTACTACGCTATATTCTTATCTGCTTCTTCTAACTTTCTCTTTTAAGCCTTCTCACTGATCGGGTTTGGTCTTATCTTCATATGGGTCGTTTTGTCTTGGTCTTTCGTCTTGGTCTTTCGTCTCGGGTTATTGAATATCTCCGCGTCCATTTTGTTCTTAATAATGAATACACTTTAGCCAAACTCAACAGCTTTGCCACATGTTTCAGTCACTAATGAGAATGTGGCTATAGGTCAATTAGGGATTAGAAGCTATCTATCAAAACTCTGGATATCATCCATGACTCTTCTCCAGAATTAAAAGTTAATTTTTGAATCTAAATATTATACTCTGCACTACAAAAGTAATAGGCTACCCCATCCATTATGTCACAGCATTACTGATATACTTTTCCGCTGGGGCAGTTGGTAGGATCCCGACCTATCCTATGGGGTTTCAGCGTTAAAAACCCTGCTGGGGCAGCGATGCAGTGGTATTAGTTTAGTTGCTCGGTGTATTAGTTTAGTTGCTCGGTGTAGCTCGGTATAGCTCAGTCAGTAGGAACAACAAGGTGCCAGGCTCGATATTGGCCCTCGCCAACTCAGTACATGAATACCACAGCTAGGATATGTGCTGTAGGTGATGCGCTACACCTTAGATGCCAACACAATTTCCTTGGTCTAAAGCTATAGAAAAAAGGGTGTACTCCGGCTGATACCGACAATAGGCCACTTCGCCGACTTTAATTTTACCTATAGATGAACTCGACTTACACACGAGTATACACTGCGTTTTTTTTTAAAATAATTGCATTAAAGATGATTTCTGAAGCGAAAGTTCCCATTGAGAGGTTTATGTTTATAAATTGTTTTTGTTTTGTTTACGCTTTTCGATTTGATTGAAAATTTGCTTGAAACAAAGAAAACTCTTTTTCCCGCTTAATTATACCCCGAGATTCTGCGGCTTAAATTAGAATCATTGATTCTTTGCGGCTTTCTTCGCTTTTGCCTAATTGACGTGAAAGGGGAAAAAGAAAGAAAAGAAAATATCCATAGAAAGAAAAGGAATTGCTCCGTTTACGTTGCCTACCTCGAAGCAAAAAGAAGAAGAAAAAAAAGAAAGAAATGACCAAATCTTTGATTTCTTTAATCGACTCCGTATAATTCCGACAGGATTAAATATCCGTTTAGTCGAGAAAGCCAAGTTAATATTATCCTCATTAGCAAGGTCATTCGAGTAAGATAACCATCACGCATGCGCGCCACACACATTCCTATGGACTCACATTTTTGAGTAGTCTCGTCGAAAATGAGATGGTTGCAATTTTTCACAGTAGCACCAGTCTCTCTTTATAAAAGCCCGGATAAAAATGATATTGTAAACATTTCCGTAACCAAAAATATAATTGTATAAACATAAATGAGAGGTGTACTTATTTTTGGATTGCTTTTCAGTTCTAATACTGTAAAAAATATGGTAATAAATTAGATCTAACTATATCCGTTTTGATTACACAATGTTCCGCAAGAATTTCTAATGTCTTGGTATATTTCATTTAGTAGAAGATAAAATGTTGCAGCTCTTGAGTTTCATCTGATTTTATTTTATACATTACGTTTTTTAATTATATATATATATATATATATATATATATATATATATATATTATATATATATGTGTGTGTGTGGTGTGTGTGTGTGTGTGTGTGTGTGAGCCTGAGACACTGATTTTTCTCTGAAATATTCACTGCGTAATATTTTGTTTATATGATTATTGAAGAAGGTTGTGATTTGGTTCAATGACAAGGGATCGAATTATGTTAAAACATAAATATTTTCTGTGTAACGTAGATACTATTTTTAATCATCGGGCTTGATATTGTTGGAGGCGCTTGGTGTAATTGTTAGAGTCGTAGGAAATGGATGAGATTGTTTGCATTTCACAAAGCACTGATACCCTTGGGAAAGGTATGTATCCAACTACTCTCCCTCCAGCTATGGGTAAATAGTAGAACACACTGGGTTCTCTAGCCTTGGCTAGGTAGAAAACTCTGAATTCAAACCTGTTTAACTCCGCTTAAGAAATTGACCTTGTGTCTCATCCTGCTCGTGCGCAGGAGTTGATATATATATATATATACTTTTCAAAATCATATGTAAATAGTTAACCATATAGGTTTTAATTGTTGTTAGACCATCGTACTTGTTCTTTTATGTTGCTTGCGTCATAACAATATAAGCAATAGAAACTAGAGACGGTCCATTTACAATGTATTCTTATAGTATTGTGTTCTTTGTATTGTTTCGATAAAGAAATCTTTTTAAAATAAATAGTCTAATCATCTTGGCTAATCTTTGTATAACACTGACTCATCTAATAAATATAGATGATCTATTTACAATCTATTTTTATCGCAAGATCTTTTTAATGCATTTGAATAACATAACTCGTAATCTATTTCTATAGTAAGATTATTTACAATATATTTAAATAGTAACATCATTTTCAATACACATCTATAGTGAAATCTTTTGAAATACATATACAAATGATGTCACTAAATATATATATATATATATATATATATATATATATATATATGTGTGTGTGTGTGTGTAGGGGGTGTGGGGTGAGTGCGCGCGTGTATGTGCGTGTAGTAACATCGTGTGTAATGTATCCCTATAATAACAGTATTTGCTATGCATTTCAATAAAACACCTTATACAAATAGTTGTAGTGTGATGGGGTAGCCTATTCATTTTGTAGTGTAGAGTATAATATTTAGATTTAAAAGTTAACTTTTAATTCTGGAGGATAGTCATGGATGATAATTGCCTGTGTAGTGGCTAAAGTGCTGAACTGCGACATCGTGGCGAGTTCGAACTTCAGTCACGCTATTACATTCACTTTTGGACTAATAGCCCCTCTAATCCCCGCAGTTATGGATAACCACTACTGTTCTTGTACAAGGCTGGCTTGACATTAAATAACCCATAAGGGTTGATATACTATTAAAAAGAAAGAAAACAAACCAAACAAAGAATTGTCCGAATATTTTTTTCTATACGAATTATTTAATCTAAATTTTTTCTATACGAATTATTTAATCTAGATTTTTTCTATACGATTTTTTAAATCTAAATTTTTATCTAAATTTTTTAATCGAAAATATTTGTATAACAACATCTTATACAAAAGATTATTGGAAGAAAATCGTCAAAAATAATGGACACAATAAAATACACTATTCTAAATATTGATTCATATTTCTGATTGGTCAGATGTTCCCGCTATGTTGCCGTGATGAAGCAATATTTCTTAATCCTTCTATAAATTTATCTACTTTTTTTGCTTTTTATCATTCATCTTTAAAACAAAACCAAAAACCAAAAAAAACAAAGACAAAAACAAAACAAGTCATTTCTTATTATAATTTGTGACAGTTTTTAATGGTGTAAAACCTGTAACAAATTAAAATGATAAAACACGTGCGTTGTCAAATTTGTGACGCATACTTGGACACAAGTTACAATTTCATCGTCTAAAGCTAAAAAGTCGAAACAGGCATTATAATGTGCATGGTACGACCAGGCACAATATGGCAGTCTTGTGTGTGTCACTTCTTCAGTATTTGATTCAAGTGGGTATCTCAATATACAGTTATCCCTCTTTCTCCATAGCGTTTTATAATCGCCGCCATGACGTTGGGGAAGCATTTAGCCTTGTCGTCGTTGACGACTCCCTACACCACTTGTGGACGTTTATGGCATTCTGTTTATTGGCGATGAATTTCAATCGCAATGCCTTTTTGCGTTCAAAAACCAAATAACTGCGTGAATTTCACACTTGGTGGTAGCGTCAATCGAGAGCTCTCAGAAATGACTGGGAAACCATGACTGAGCATAGCATCAAAGTCCGCACAATGACAGGCATAGACACAGGCGCAGTTGCATGTACAGAAAACCTAGCAGTCTTGCCAATAGTCACAGGAACAGTTTCTCTGCGTCCTCGGCGTTTTGGGGACCTTACGTTTGGGATTACCCTCGTATTTTCAACGTCAGATAATTATATATATATATATATATATATATATATATATATATATATATATATATACTTTTATCGAATAGTACGTTGTTTATATTTATCAAAATTTCAGACAATTTTTGACCCAAAACAAAAAGAACCGGAAGTCTACTTCCAATGGACCTGTTTACCCAGACTGCATTTCATATTGCATTAATAGGAATAGGAATAGGTTCTAATCGCCCCTGGCGTGACAGAAGGCAAACATGACGGAAGTAGCCATTTCTGTTTCCACCCACAAATCGACGTGAAGGTCCCGCTTTAAAAATACCATCTGTCGCATCTGCTCCCAAGAGAAAACAATAAATACCATCTATATACAAGGAATCACACGATTTGGGATCGATCGTGGTCCTCGCCAACTTAGCGGATGAGTAGCAAAGCTTGGGTAATCTAATCTGTGCGGTAACGTGGGAAGTTGACGGTTGGTTTTGCATTTCACTTTGGACGCAAAAACAATCTCTTTGGTCTAATGCTAGAGAAAAGGGAATATACTCCCTCGCTCTCTGATTGATACCGACGATAGCCCGTTCCACTGACTAGTACTTTTTATATTACATCTAAAAATGCGCTCTATTTGACGCTAACACCCTTGCAAAAAGCATGGATCCATCTCTTCTAAACTCCATCAACATCCCCATCTCCTTGTTATGGGAAAATATTAGAGGAGATATGTTTTTTTTGCCTTGGTGTGGCAACCAGTCTAGGAGAAAGAAAGCTCTGAATTCAAACTAGCTTTACTCCAATCAATAATTGATTTCGTGTCACATTCTGCACGTGGTGGGGTGGGGTGGATAAAAATATATATACATTTTCCTATCCTTCCACCGGGCTGGATTAACACGTCTTTTTTACGTGGGGATTTTATGAGGCATTCTCTAGGATCGAACTTGCTATTCAGTAATAATGGATCTGCAAAACTAGCTTGCAAACCATTACACCATGAGTATACGACTAAAGATTTTATTCTTTTTGAAGTATAAGACTTGTATTACTAAATGCAATAAGCTAAACAGATTCACGCTTTATACGTTTGTAATTCGAAGTAAACTAATAAATTTGGTAAGATTTAATATTGTTTTTGTCACACTGGATTGGTGTGTACGTGATAGATGCGACAATTTTGGAAAACAAATATAAATATAAAATAAATTTATAAAATAAAAACATTTCTGATTCTGGTGAGACTTACAAAGAAAAACGAATCAAAATTTCTGTAGGATTTTTAATGCACACTATACAGAAAATTTCGTTTTTCAGTCAAAGATCAAAGAACAGTTTCTTCTTTCTAATTCGAGATGCAAAGAGGTTAGAGAATAAAAGAAGAAATGTGTACACTTTTAGGTGGATGGAGAAGAAATCATATAACTGTGTGTGTGTGTGTGTGTGTGTGTGTGTGTGTGTGTGTGAAAGAGAGAAAGATGCAGTCCCTCTGGTGTAGTTGCTAACATGCTGAACTGTGCCATCGTATTATTTGTCTGAGATGTTATTTGTTTTAGATGAGGTTTGATAATTTATAATATCTAGATTTTTCCGATTGTTGTCCTCATCTTTATTGTTATATACACAATGTTTCGGCCGATGTGCGCTATCGTAGTAAGTGAATTCGAACTTTGGTCGCACTATTACGTTCGCTTTCGACCTAATAACCCTGGAAAGGTATGAAACCCTTTACCCCTCCAAATATGAGCTAAATAATTACACTACTGTTCTTCTACAAGGATGGCTTTGTCATTAGATAATCCACAAATATGCGATTAATAAAGAAACAAAACCAAATCAAAGAGAGATATATTAGCAAAGAGAGGTTTCTGTCTATTCCTATATTTACTTTTGTATAACGTGTGTGTATGTACTTACTCAACACCAACGTCACGGGAATGATTTGACACGTTGGACAATGTTTTAAGCGAAGCACTGCTGCCATGAATTCAGAGTTTTCCTTCTCCTAGACTGGTTACATGTCTAAGATTAAAGTGCACCGTCTGTGTACTATTTATCCATAGCTCGAAGAGGAAGAAGAGATGGATTCAACTCTTTTCAAAGGGCATTAGCGGGAAGTGAACCGCAGGATTTGAACTCGGGTCGTCGATTCCATTTCCAAAGACGATAACCGTTACACATCTGAGCCTCCCTCTGAGTTTGTGTGCATATTTGTGTGTTCTTACTTTGTGTTGTGTGTGTGTGTGTTCTGACGTGTGTGTGTGTGTGTGTGTTTGTGTGTTTGCGTGTGTATGTATTTGTG
>CM042149.1:36583992-36596492 GCA_023376005.1 Doryteuthis pealeii | reverse complement strand
CATGAACATGATAAAAATCTTTTCGGAATGACACTCATTGTATCCTGATAAATGATACTACTACCTTATCATAATTAGTTTTTTGAACAGCCTAACATCTTGTCACGAAGTTGTACTATCCCTGCCCCTCCCCGCTTTCATATTCAAAGACTTCCGCTTGGGAACTGTTCAATTATGACAACCACCGCCCACCACCTACCACAACTAATAGAGTTATTCATTTAGTGTTTAATAAGAAATCACATGATGTACTAAAATTATAGAATTTCATTATATACAATTTACTAGGAATACGGCTGAAAAGTTCATAGGCCGACGAAGATACTAAAATTGAATGTGATCCAATGAAGTCTTCTTTCATAGGTGTTGTAGCGTTTGGATCTCACTGCTAAAAAATAACCAGTCGCAGATATGATGATGTCATATAAACTTTTCGCCTATGTAATTTTCAACCCACCCGCATATTTTCATTTTCTACATTATCAACACACACCGACACAGACACAGACACACACACACACACACACACATATATATATATATATATATATATATATATATATATATATATATATATTGTTCTGATTTATTTTAACATATCTCAACGAAAAAAACAAAAAAACAAAATGGAAATTTGCCTCGTTGAAATTTGGCCTATACTAGCCAATAACCAAATTTCAACGAAAACAATTTTAGATTTTATTTTTATTTTTCAGATTCTCATTTTATCTATCTATCTATCTATCTATCTATCTATCTATCTATCTATCTCAGTCTGATCCATGTATCTATGTCTGTCTGATTCCATCTATTTGTTGGTTCCGATCTCTCTCTCTCTCTCTCTCTCTCTCTCTCTCTCTCTCTCTCAACACACACACACTTACATATACCTACATACATCCTGTCTGTCTGTCTTCTCTGCTGTATCCATATCTCTATCTCAACCCGATCCTATCTATCTATCTATCTATCTATCTATCTATGATGTCCAACCACCAACATTTCAACTCTGGCCCATATCAAGTTGGCATCTAACATCACACTCGTCTCATTCTTCCGATTTCTTTTTGCTATTTTTTGGCCGTTAATGCCGCTGCCTTATCATTCCCAATGCACTTTGACTCGCATTAATTCTCCGTCTCTCCAAAATCTTCTCATGAATAAAGACTTTTGAAAAGAAAAAGAAAAAAAAATCTCGGTGTAGCTAGAATCTCTTCACAGCAACAAATACAAAATATGCCTCCTTTATATCCTTTCGAGGCGACTACACGGGAAAACATCGAACAAATATCGAAATCAATCCAATAAATATAGAAACCGAATGTTGGCGTGTAAGCTAAAGGATTACCATAAGAGGAATCATGGCTGACGGAAATATTCCATTATATAGGTTTTTCTTATCGGATATATATTTTCTTTTTTTTTGTCATTTCCAGAGCTGTACACTTTCATTACTGGATTTAGCAAAAATATTGATCAATTTATAGCAAGGGCATCAGTATCAATATAGCGGCGACATTCTGGCAAAGTCTTCATGGCTGTCAGCTTAGAAAAATTTACTGATTCCTTGCCAACAGACACGAAGAATATTTTCACATTACTTACTATAATGGAGCTAATGTGGTTAAAAGTTGTCGTTAAAAATTCACTGTGTATATATTAATAGATCTGATATAGTCTTAGGTAGATAGAGAGAGATGACAATATGAAAAGAAGAAAATCATACCAAACATTTTGGATTTGTAATGATAAATTAAATGCATAAACTTTATCTTGAGACACCAGACAAGGCAGCTGTGTGAGTGTTATTAAAGTCGACCCTCGAAAATTCTATGGGAACATCTTGAAATAAATCCTGTCTCCCCCTATATCTCCCTCTCTCTCCCTCTCTCTCTCTTTCTCTCTCTCTCTCTCTCTCACAGACAGACAGACAGACACACACACACACACACACACACACACACACACACACACACACATATATATATATATATATTATATATATATATATAAATGAATCCTTATTATTTTCAAGCTTTCTATTCTTTCTTTCAAGCTTCCTAATAATTATTTTGATCTTAGAATCTTGAAAGGCATTAATGATTTTTCCGAATATATATATATATATATATATATATATATATATATATATATATATATATATATACCGTGGTATATTGACTAGCGAGTTTATGTTCTTTCCGATCGTTACCCAATTTCATCGTATATCAAATCAATTTTACCCATTGAATTAAACTGAAACAACATTAATCCGTTTCAGCCCCCCACCCAATACCCTATTTATTTGGTGTTTTAAAATAATAAAAATTGCACTGTATTTTATAGAAACATGTTAAAATACAATATATTGAATTATGTGCTTTAATATATTCTAATGTTTATTTTTTATAAATTATATTTTTTTTCAAAGTTAATAAATTTGGCAACTTAAATGTTTTTAGTGAACATAAGCGAATCTGAAGCTCGCTCGTACTTCAAATTTAAGCTCTCAACATAAAGCAAACTATCAACCGTTACTGGGAAAACTCGTAAGTTGGGTACTCGTAAGTCAATGTAGCACAATATATATATATATATATATATATATATATATATATATATATATATATGCGTGTGTGTGTGTAGTTATGATTAAAATTTAACGTTAATAGCGTTTTTAATGCATAAAATCTTGTATTGTTCAATGCACAAAAATTGACCCATACATGGGATCTTAACAAGTGCTATCACTGCGGATTTGTGTAAACCTGGGAACAATGGCAATAAAGGGATATTCCACACTCTCCAGATGGTTAGAACTGCAGCCTCACTATCAGATGTAGCTTAACAAGGACACTTCTTTTTGTAGAAGACACAGTCAGTATATTCTAAGTCCCTCGAACAGAACAGGATAGCTGTTAAGTAAATGCTGAAGACTAATGATGCAATCGTGTTTTTTCCATTTTTTTAGAATTTTATATTACTTTTATATTACATCAAATGGCTCAGTAAATTGTTTATTTGAGCATTACTTGGCATACTTCCATTTATAGAATGCTTTAATAAGATCTATAGACTTGTTAGTATATCCATATCTCTAGAGCACAAACCACAGTGCTACCTTATTCGTTGGACCAAAGGGCTTTTTTTAATTACAGCAAATAGGGGTTGGGTTTGCCCAATGCATCTCTTTCGCACTTGCCTGGGGGACAACGATCTTATCGATATTGCCCCTTCCAGATCTAAAGACACACTGTATCTCAGAGAGGACATCTTCAAATAAATGTTTGTTCAAAAGAATCCTGACGAGCACTTTGCCGATGATATACAATCCTCTGCAGTTTTCACAAAATGTTCTTTCTTAAAGATGATGACTGAGTTGACATCAATAAAAATTTTTGTAGCCCGTCCTGTCATTGGGCTTAGAATACGATGACCGTATCTCCTGCAGAGGGGTAACCCCCGCTAAAGGGGTGTCCTGTATATGACACTAAACTTCATCTGATGGTGAAGCTCCGATGTTGGACATCTGGGGAGTGTTGATTACTCCTTCATTTCGATTACTCCCAGTTCAATTTAGAGTTGAAGTGATATTAGCTTTATGGGTCCCATCTATGAGTCAAACAGATCTGCTTAAAAATAATTAGTACCGAACAAGATAATGTGAAACTATATAACTGTGCACAAACAAATGATTATTATTAAATAGAATCATTAATGTGAAGATGATTTGAAACCTAAGGATTACCATTAGTTACTTTGAAACAATTGAATGAAAATTATTGTTGTTAGATAAGAATACCTGAAACTATATAATTGTGTAGATAAATGATTATTATTAAATAGGAATAATTACTTTAAACCATATAATTACTAACATTAAATGGGAGCACTTGATACCATATTGTATGAAAAGAAATTATCATTATAGATCTGTTGGAAAATTATTCGTATCCAAGAGGATTGTGTTAAAAAAACTCTTTAGAAATAAATAGCAAACACACACACACACACACACCAACACACTCACCCCACCCATATATATATATATAAGAATCTCTCATAAATAAGCACACCCACGTGACAAATTAATTTTCTTCTAAACCAAAATTTTATTGTTCCCAGTGGATATTTTACAATATAAACGGATATTATTAGCTATAATTTATTAAAAAAAAATTGGTTAGTGCAAATTCTCTAGTTATTGGAACACCCCTAACAAAAAAAGAAAATTCTCTCTCTCTTTCTCTCTCTCTCTCTCTCTCTCTCTCTCTCTCTCTATATATATATATATATATATATATATATATATATATATGTGTGTGTGTGTGTGTGTGTGTGAAAATGGAAAAGGAATTGAATCCGACAATATGAGGAAAAATGAGTAAAGAAAAGAAATGTAGATGGATAAAATGAATTTAATCGATATTACATTAATCGATATCACTTACACATGTGTTTCGGTCAGTTTATGTGTGTGAAAATATTTCGCACACATAGAAGAATCGACCTTCATCAGAGTGCACATTTATTTTGAATGAAAAAATTCGTTGGGGGGAAAAAAACCCCAGAGATTTTTGGAAATATTCGAAAATCGAATTTTTAAAAATTTGGAACGCTGAGAATAGAGTTAAGATAGACCGTTATGATTTGGATATTTGTTTTTTTCTAGGTACAAAATAGTTTGTTTTTTTTTTACAAAAAATAAATAAAATAAAAATAAGTGTTATTATTTATCAATAACATGTTGAACATTTTTCTCGGAGCTTAGTTTATGTTTTGAAAAAATCGGTGAAATGTTAAAAGTTGTCAATTTTTTTCATTCTTGTCAGGGTGATGGAATATCCCCTCCGCCATTGGTCCGGGGCGGGGATGCTTTTTTAATAACCTAAAAAACGTTTAAAATGAGCTTAAGAAATAATAAAAACGAAAAGAAAGAATAAAACAAAAACGTCTTCGGGATAAAATAACCCAAGGCTTGACATGCCGTAAAGCCCAAATAACCAACAAATCAACCAACCTGGTATCTGTAGTTTAGAAGAAAATTGACTTAGAAGTGGACTTCACAACACTAGTATTCTGGGAGGCAATTATAGAATGGATATTTTCATACGTGATCAAGATCAATATTGGTCAGTTGATTTTTTAAATCAGAGTAGCCAATGAGAAATAATAAAAATAATAGTCTACTTTCTAGACCAACCTTGTACCTTTCTTTCTTTGCAAAGTTCCTATTCGTGATAATCGTTTTTCTTGGACTTTCTTATCGTGCCAGTTCGTCTGCCAAGGAAAATCCAAATCAGAATAGAAATCTGGCGTAATTAAAACGGGTAGCTACACAATGTCAACATTGCTTCAGATAATTCTGTCCCAAAACATTTTGCGTAGCATGTCACTTGACAAACTGCACGAATTTCTGTCCTCTGGGGATATTTAAAGCAAATCCAGTGTGATTAGAAACGAGACGTTGCAGATAAAATCTGCTAAAACTGAAACTGAGAGATGATGTTTGTTACTATAGACAACGCACTTTCAAAAGAAAGTGAAATTGCGTGTGGCCGACATTCGGACACTTTTTTTTTTCTCAGTCATTGGTACGTACTGACCTCACCAGTCAATAATAAGAAAATAAAATTGAGTGGCCAATAATCTTACTATCAGCGAAAATTCTTCCAAACTGGGGCAAGTTAGCTGGGGTTGTAAAATACGCCGACTGCACCTCTGATGAGGGGATAAGACTCCCCATGGGACCACCCGTGATGCTTAAGGACAGATTCCAAGTGGCTGAGCCGTCCATGATTGGGCTTGACGGATGGTCAGAGAGACCCCCTCCGATCAATCGGCTGGTCACGTCAAGCCCTAGTACTTTTATGATTGCCTCGACCCCATTCCTCACTTACTTTTATGTCAAACCCCAACCCTTTTTATCATATGTGTGAGAAGGTGACTGAGGGTTTAGGGCCCTGGGTATGACGCTTAACTGCATCAAGTGGTGAGGTTCCAATTCTGGAGCTATGGGAACTGTCGTGTACTTCTTCATTGCCATTCCATCCAGGTCTACTCTGACCCAGAGTAAAACATCATCAACTTAAGATACCCAAGGGTTGAAACACCGTAAAATCCAATGAACAAACCAACCAGGCTGTAGGCATATTAGTGCTACAGCATGGATGTACCACTTGTAATCTAACGATTAAGAAAAAAGCTAGGAGATAAATATAGTTTTGACGAGTGGAGGCAGAGAAGCATACATTTAATGTGCAAAAGAAAGATTTCAACGAGCTCTATTCAACAATATAATGGATTTAAACTGGCAGTAAATATTTACTGAGTAAAACACAAAATAGGTATCAATGGTGCCGTGGAGTGTTAATACAGATAATTAGCCCAGTTATATGGTTTGAAGTATTCCTATCAAATACAAATACGTATATGGTTTCAAGTAATCATGTATATTTATAACAAGGCAAATAATTATTATTAATAGAAGAAGGAAGTTAGTTTTATGACAAAGCAACAAATCACTTAATATCAAACAAATGGGCATTCAATGAAGTAGAGAAAATAAATTTGTTTTGATGGAGTGAAAAAATACCTACTACTTTCATTAAATGGTTATAAAGAAATAATAGAAATAATTCCATTAAAAATCAAATAATTAAATAAATAACGACTATATAGATCTTGTCAGCGATATACTGAAGTATCACAGCACATATGGAAATTTCTGTTAAATTTCTGTTTATATTAAAAATATACAAATTTAAAAACTTAAAAAAAATTATAACCTTAACATTCGCACGGAAATGCCGATGGGACCACACATTTTAGCACTGGCTATCGTCTGAGCTTCAAGTTTGTCTGCGGATCACCAGGAAAAAAATTATGTTAATCTGGTTTGATTGGAGGTTTGAAAAATAAAGCTTACATATCAATTTATATTTGACTTTCGAGTAGTACAGGGTGGTCCGAAAGTTTTGTCACTCCTACATATTTTTACAGTTAAAATAATTACATAAAACAACCCGAAATTCTAGGAAATAATTTATGTTTTAAAGATTTTTATAGAGGTAAAATAAATACATATTACTAAAACAAAAAATAAAGAAAGTTTAAAAAATATGTATGGGTGATGGGATTTTCAGACCAACCGTGTTAACTCGTTTTACCAAAGACCAATTCCCCATCAATAAGAGAGAACTTCATATGATGTTTGTAGTTATTTTTTAAAAAATGCGTCTTATACGATGATAATTCAATAATGAAGGACAAATCTAAATTGACCAAAACGACGAGGCTTGAACTTTTTTCTTGTGGCGATTCAATAAAGATGATTGAAATAAAAGGAGAACATTTTCCCATTCCTTTACGATACGGGGTTGCATGTCTAGTGACTAGGACAATCATTACCTCAGCACTCAATACCCAAGTGTACAAAAAATTGAAGACTTTTCTCAATCCAGTGATACAAACCCCCCCCCCAAAAATAGAATTGCGGAAATCTCTTTGTGCATCCAAGGGCAAATAACTGCATTTACCTAGGCTAATCTAATTCCTACATTTCTTTCTTTCAGTTTACTCTCTCTTGTCTCTCCCTTCTTTTTTTTCTTTTCTCCTAATATCCTTTCATATTTTTTGTTTACTTTTCTTCTTTCTCTCTCTTCCTTCTTCTTTCTTTCATTTGCTTTTCATTTTTTCCTTTCTCTTTCTTACCCTGTCGGTGGGGCTTAGAATACGCCGACTGCATCCTCAGCAGAAGGACAAAACGGGGAACTCGGATATGACAATTGCATCTGGTCGAGAGGCTCCATTTATGGTCCTCTGGAGAGTGATGTGTACCTCTTCATTGCCATTACTCCCAGGTCCACTCTAACCAGGACTAGTAGCACTAGTTAAGGTTCGTTACTAGTATTAGATAGGTATACTTGATACCAGATAACTGTGTGCAAACATACGATATTTTAAACGTAGGAATTCAATTACTTGAAACCATATAATTGTGAATTATTAATAATAGTGACACTTGAAGACATAAACTGATTCCCCCCCACCCCGACGTAGTGGGTAACGTGCTGGACTGTAATATCCTTCAGAGTAATATATTCGGAAAAGGTATGAGCCCTTTTCTCATCCCGCATCTATGGTTTAAATAATACAACTACTGTTCTTCTAAAAATATGTCTTTGGCATTAAATAACCCACAAAGTTTGATATGCTATTAAACTAAGAAAACAAACTAAAGCAAACCTATTTCTTATTTCCCGTTTCTTCTTTCTTCCTGTTTCTTTTCTTTATTTCAATTTTTCTATTCCTTCAGTTTTTGTTCATTCTTTAAATTACATCATATTTTTTCTTTCTTTCTTTCTTTCTTTCTTTCTTTCTTTCTTTGTCTTTTTTTCTTTCTATGTCTTTCTTTTTTTCTCTTCGTATATTTCATTTGTACTTTTTCTTCCTTATTTTTATTTCTATTTTCTTTCTCTTCTACATCTCTATTTATATACAAATACGCACCGACACACACACGAATATATATATATATATATATATATATATATATATATATATATATATATATATATATATACGTGTGTGTGTTATAAAAGATAAAAGTACTGGGTTTATATATATATATATATATATATATATATATATATATATATATATATATATATATGATTTTCCGTGCTCTTTGGCTAATTTCACGTATCAGTGAAACCTTTTCAAGCAGAAAACTCAATTCTTATAACCTACACTAAATTAATCAGAATAATTAAAAAGTTTTCGAAAATTTACTCAAGACAAAGTTTGACCTGAGCCAAAATTGCCCTCACCCTTGCTCCACAAAAAAAAAAGAGAAAATTATTCATTACTGAAAGTTTTTCTAAAATATTTGAATGAGAAAATTATTTGTGCGATTAAATTGCTTAATCGTTTCGATTAACGATTTTTTTCTTCTCAAAGTAAAAAAAATGTATTAGACAGAAAATTGTGTTTTGCTTTTTTTAAAGAAATTTAATATGGTCTATATGTTTATTCTAAGATGGACGCCTAAAATGGATGGAAAAGAATGGAGGTAGAAATGTCAAGTATTTAGTTATTGTTTTTATTTGTTTACCTCATCCTTTTCTCTTTCTTTCTTCTTTCTTTCTTTCTTTCTTTCTTTCTTTCTTCACTAACTCCTTTTTTCTTTTTTTTTGTTTCTTTATTTTCCCTTTCTGCATCGTTTAAATTCTTCCTTTTTTTTCTTTTTTCTCGTTCTACTTCGTTTTCCTTTCGTTGTTTTTCCTTTTACTTCCATTTTTTTTCTGTTTTTCTTTTTTCTTTCTTTTTATCTTTCATTTCACTCTATCATTTACACCATCCTTCTATTTTCTACTTATTTACCTTTTATTTATTTATTTATTTATTTATTTGTTTATTTCTTCTCTACGTTTGTTTTTTTCTTTCCCTTTCTTTTCTTTTTTTCTTAGTTCTGTAACTTTTTCTTTCTTTATTTCTTCTCTAGCTTTTTCATTCTTTTCTTCTTCTCTACCTCTTTTCTTTCTTTATTGTCTATCTTCCTTTCTTTCTCTCTACTCGACGTAAGAAAATGTATTCGAGAGAAAACTGTTTTTGGATTTTTAAAAAATAAACTGAATGTGGTCAATATATATATATATATATATATATATATATATATATAATATTTGAATATGGTGCCTAAAATGGATGGAAATGTCGAATGTTCAGTTATTGTAGTGTTGTCATCGACGATTTTTATGTCGGTGATTGGCATTCATCGCTGGGGAAGTAAAAACATAACTCATTTCAGTGTTGGGACGTTCGTTGCTTTGCCTGTTCAGTATCTGAAACCGTGAAAGCAGGGAAAACCGACAATGGGCATCACGTGATTAAATCCTTTGTTCTTCTAGGAACATAACAATTCTCAAATCTTTGATAAGTTCCCCGTTCTCTGATCATTGCGAATCTTTGCCTCATTGCATCCTAGTCACGAAAATGGAAATGAGCAGCAGAATTTTGAAAACTGTGATATATATATATATAATTATATATACATCGGTCGCATCATTGTTTCTACTTTATACTTTAAATGAATTGGAGAGATGTAAAGTCTTCATCAGACAATAGCGCTGGGGTAATGCGGTTTCGGGTTTCATACGGTTACCACTGATCCAAGGTGCCAAACAGCATAGAGTTGCCGCCAAAGTTATTGACAAAAATTGGGAATATAAAGCGGCAGAAGTTAGTTTTCAGTAAATTTCTATAACAAAACTTATTACTATTCAATTGATATTTAAAGCGCGGATTACAGACTTTCCATAATATCTATATATACTATCTATTCTATATATATATATATATATATATGGGTTCACAAAAACAACCCACCCAACTTCTATCCGGTTGGTGACATCATCTGGTCCTCGTTGCCACCTAGAACACTCCGGGAGGCTAGATGAAGCATATCTTTTCAACAACACAAAATCATTAAAGTCTGCTGTCTTTGACATTACGTAAAAGGCTACATTATACCCGCGCATCACAAAGAGTTTTCGAGATGTATGTATTTACCCGACGCCTCCACGCGAGCAGGATGCGCACAAGGTCAATATTTAAGCAAGTTTATTAGGTTTGAATTCAGTTTACTTTTCTAGACTGTTTACCATCCTTATGTTAAAGAGGCCAATCTACCAACTATTTACCCATTGCTTGTGTGGTGGTAATAGTTAGATTAAATACTTTTGAGGGATTTAGCGCTATGTGAAAGCAAACAATCTCGTCCTGTTTCGAACTTGGGTCACTGTGTTCATTTCCTACGACAATAACCATTACACGACGAAACGTCGCCCCCTAAGATTTGTAAGATGGTAATGCAAAGTGATTTTGGTGTCTAAGTGTAATTACCTGAAATTACCCTGAAGCTGTTTATTCGCTTTTTTTATTGTGCCTGGCTCGATCAAAAAAACTGATTTGATGTAATAAATTGTTTTTTCCTTTTTAACGCTATGGAGCAGTTCATTAAAGGTTGATAAATACGAATAATTGATAAGCTCTCACAAGTCCTTTTTACTGGGATATTGTTGGATTTCTTTTAACCACAACCCTTTTCAAAGACTAGAGAACAGAACTTTTAGGGAAGTACCCGTGGTGCAGTGGCTAACGTCCCTGTCTGCGATGTCGTAGTAAGCGAGTTTCTAAACACCAGTTATTACCTTTATTTTGGATTAATACTTTGGGAAACGTATGAATCTCCTCATACCCCAGCTATGTGTTAAATAGTACGACTTGCCTTACCTTCTTCTAAAAAGGATCGCTTGGAATTAAATAACCATGAAGGGTTATATGCATTAAACGACCAAAACAAAAACAAACCAAACAGAAGTTTAGTAATCGGTCGTCAATTCTTGGTACTTTCTTTTCGTTGTCATTGCCATTACACCTTGCAACTCGGACTTGAAGTGGTAGTAACTGCGAGGGTTCCATCTAGGGGGCAAATAGATATGTTTAAAAATCAATTGTATTCCGATATGACTGCTGTTTGGAGTACAAGCTTGGTTTCAACCGTCCGGAAACGAACTCACAATAAATTAACCTTCCAGCACAGAGCATCATCTTTTGTCAAAACCAGTATTTATGTACTAGTATATTTGTTATTATAAACTTGTTGGAAATTATATAAACACGGAACAGAAGTTCTTTCAACTAACAGTAATGAGTTTGATCATCAGCGAGTCCTCATACTATCGTCTTGTGCCTAAAAATCAAGAGTTTCTTAACAGTAAAGATATGTAAGTGGGGATATTTGTGTACTGCAATTAATTACCATCCTAATTCCTTGTCAAATAGTTTAGAAATAAATATTCTACGCTTTTCAAAACATTCAAAAGCTTCGGTTTTTGAGAATTCAGTGATCCTATCGAAAATGAATAGACTAAAATATTTTGCTGTGTCATATTAACGATTTTCCGGGCTGCCAGTCATTTTAAAGGAATGTCTTGGTTGTTTACAATTGACTACTTAAAACACACAACACACACACACACACACAAACACACACACACACACACACACACTTATATATATATATATATATATATATATATATGTATATATATGTATATACTATAAAAAATACACTGTAGATGCGTTATTTTGCGTCCCAGGTGTTATGTACTGGGGATCATTTGATGTTTCAAAATCGATTCTTCCTGACGGTGGAGATTAGAATACGTTGAATGTATTCCCTGCATAGGAAAAGTAAGGTCCCCCCTAAAAAAAAAGAAATATTGGGGTTCCTGGTATGATACTAAACTCCATCAAATGCGAGAGTCATTTATTGGAGATATGGAGAGCGTAAGAGTACTTCTTTATTGCCATAACTCCCAGGTACCACCCTGACCTGGTGTCATATTACAAACAAATACAACAAAAATGTTAATGTAGATGTACAAAGAAAGAAATTCCTAACCTGTAGAATAAAATAACTCTAGATGTGTTGG
>CM042149.1:36568992-36578992 GCA_023376005.1 Doryteuthis pealeii | reverse complement strand
CAGCGTAGAATATTTATTTCTAAACTATTTGACCAAGGAATAGGATGTGTAAGTTTAATTGCAGTAACACAAATATCCCACGTTACATATCTTTACCTGTTAAGAAAACTCTGATTTTTAGGCACAAGACGATAGATATGAGGCATCGCTGATGATGCAAACTCATTATGTTAGTTGAAAGAACTCTGTTCCGTGTTTATATAATTCCCAACACAGTTAATAATAACAATTACTATACATAAATACTTGGTTTTGAACAAAAGATGATGCTCTGTGCCTGAAGGGTTAATTTATTGTGAGTTCGTCCGACGGTTGAACCAAGCTGTACTCCAAACAGCATTCCTTGTCATATCGAATACATTGATTTTAAACATATCTATTTGCCCCATAGATTGGAACCCTGTCGTTAACCACTTCAGTCCGAGTTTGAGACCATAGGTGTAATGGCAATTGACAACGAAAAGAAAAGTACCAAGAATTGACGACCGATTACTAAACTTCTGTTTGGTATTTGTTTTGTTTTGGTCGTTTAATGGCATATCAACCTTCATGGTTATTTAATTCGCAAAGCGATCCTTTTTAAGAAGAAGGTAAGGCAAGTTCGTACTTATTTTAACACAATAGCTGGGGTATGAGGAGATTCATACGTTTCCCAAAGGTATTTAAATCCAAAAATAAAGGTATACTGGTGTTAGAACTCGCTTACTACGACATCGATGACCAGGACTTGCACTGCACCACGGGTACTCCTCCCTAAAAGTCTGTTCTCTAGTCTTGAAAAGGGGTGTGTTAAAAAGAAATCAACAATATCCCATAAAAAGGACTTGTGAAGGCTATAATTATCGTATTTACAACCTTAATGAACTGCTCCATAGCGTTAGATAAGAAAAAACAATTTAATTACATCAAATCAGTTTTGATCGAGCGGCACAAAATAAAAAAGCGAATTTAAACAGCTTCAGGGTATTTCAGGTTAATTACACTTGACACAAATCACTTTGCAAATCTACCATTCTGATCAAATCTTAGGGGGCAAGACGTTCGTCGTGTAATGGTTATTGTCCGTGGAAATGAACACAGTGACCAAGTCCGAATACAGGACGAGATTGTTTGCTTTTCACATAGCGCTAATCCCCTAAAAAGGTAAGTTAATCTAACTATTTAACCCCACCACTACAACAATGGTAAATAGTTGGGTAGATTGGCTCTTTAAAACATAGGATGGTAAACATCTAGGAAAGGTAAACTGAATTCATAACCTAATAAACTCTGCTTAATATTGACCTGTTGTCGCATCCTGCTCGCGTGGAGGCGTCCGGGTAAATACCTACATCTCGAAAACTCTTTGTGATGCGCGGTAATGTAGCCTTTTACGGTAAATTGTCAAAATAGACAGCAGACTTTAATTGAATTATTTCTGTGTGTTGAAGAATATGCTTCATCTAGCCTTCCGGAGTGTGTCTAGGTGGCAACGAGGACAGATCGATTCACCAACCCGGATAGAGTGGGGTGGTTGTTGTGAACCCATATATATCATATATATTATAATGATAGATAAGAGTAGATATATATAGATATATATGGAAGTTCCTGTATCCCGCTTAAATATCAATTGAATGTAATAGTTTTGTTATAGAATTTACCTGAAAACTAACTTCTGCGCTTGTATAATTCCCAACATTTTTGCAAATAATTTGGGGGCAACTCTATGCTGTTCTGGCACCTTGATCAGTTGGTAACGAATTGAAACCCGAAAACACGCATTACCCCCAGCCGCTATTGTCTGAATTAAAAGACTTTTACATCTCTCCAATTCCATTTAAAGTATAAAGTAGAAACAATAGACGCGGCCCGATATGTATATATATATTAATATATATATTATCAGCGGTTTTCAAATTCTGCGTGCTCATTTCCCATTTTCGTGATAGGATGCAATGAGGCAAAGATTCGCAAATGACAGAGAACGGGAACTCAAAGATTTGAGAATTGTTATGTTCCTAGAAGAACAAAGGATTTATCACGTGTGCCCATTGTCGGTTTTCCCTGCTTTCCATGTCTCAATACTGGCACAGGCTAAAGCAACGAACCGTCCCACACTAAAATGAGTTTGTTTTTACTTCCCCAGCCGATGAATGCCATCACCGCAAAAAATCGTCGATGACACACTACAATAACTGAACATTCGACAGTTTCCATCCATTTTAAGCACCATAGTTCAAAATATAGTATATAATATATTATATATATATATATATAAATATATATATTGACCCACAATCAGTTTTTTTTTTAAAAATCCAAAAACAGTTTATCTGCTCGAATATCATTTTCTTACGTCGGTAAGAGAAAAAAGGAAGATAGACAATAAAGATAAGAAAAAGACCGGTAGAGAGCAGGAAAAGAAGGAAAAAGCCTAGGAAGAAATAAAAGAAAGAAAAGTTACAGAACTACGAAAAAAAGAAAGATAAGGGAAAAGAAAAACAAACGTAGAGGAAGAAATAAACAATAAATAATAAATAAATAAATAAAAGGTAAATAAGTAAAGAAAAATAGAAAGATGGTGTAAAGGATAGAGTGAAATGAAAGATAAAGAAAAAAGAAAGAAGAAAAAAAATGGAAGTAAAAAAAAACAACGAAAGGAAACGAGTAGAACGAGAAAAAAGAAAAAAAAGGAAAGAATTTAAACGATGCGTAAAGGGGAAAATAAAGAAACAAAAAAGAAAAAAGGAGTTTAGTGAAGAAAGAAGAAAGAAAGAAAGTAAGAATAGAAAGAGAAAGAGAAAAGGAGAGGTAAACAAATAAAAACAATAACTAAATACTTGACATTTCTACCTCCATTCTTTTCCATCCATTTTAGGCGTCCATCTTAGCAATAACATATAGACCATATTAAATTTCTTTAAAAAAAAAAAGCAAAACACATTTTCTGTCTAATACATTTTTTACTTTTGAGAAGAAAAAAATCGTTAATTCGAAAGATTAAGCAATTTAATCGCAAACAATTAATTTCCTCATTCATATTTAGAAAACTTTCAGTAAGAATAATTTTTCTCTTTTTTTTTGTGGAGCAAGGGTGAGGGCATTTTTGGCTCAGGTCAAACTTTGGTCTTGAGTAATTTTCGAAAACTTTTTAATTATTCTGATTAATTTAGTGTAGTTATAAGAATTGAGTTTTCTGCTTGAAAGGTTTCACTGATACGTGAAATTAGCCAAAGAGCACGGAAAATCATATATAATTATATATATATATATATATATATATATTATATATAATATTATAATAAACCCAGTACTTTATCTTTTATAACACACACCGTATATATAATATATATATATATATATATATATATATATTATATATATTATAATATAATATATTCGTGTGTGTGTCGGTGCGTATTTGTATATAAATAGAGATGTAGAAGAGAATGAAAATAGGAAATAAAAATAAGGAAGAAAAAGTATAAATGAAATATACGAAGAGAAAAAAAGAAAGACATAGAAAGAAAAAAGACAAAGAAAGACAAATATAAAGAAAGAAAGAAAGAAAGAGAAAGAAAGAAAAAAAAGATGATGTAATTTAAAGAATGAACAAAAACTGAAGGAATAGAAAAATTGAAATAAAAGAAAAGAAACAGGAAGAAAGAAGAAACGGGAAATAAGAAATAGGTGCTTTAGTTTTGTTTTCTTAGTTTAAATAGCATAATCAAACTTTTGGGATTTAATGCCAAGACATATTTTTAGAAGAACAGGTTGTATTATTTAAACCATAGATGGCGGGAATGAGAAAAGGGCTCATACCTTTCCGAATATATTACTCTGAAGGATATTACAGTCCAGCACGTTACCCACTACGTCGGTGGGGGGGGGGGGAATCAGTTTATGTCTCAAGTGTCCACTATTATTATAATTCAAAATATATGGTTTCAAGTAATTGAATTCCTACGTTTAAAATATCGTATGTTGCACACAGTTATCTGGTATCAAGTATACCTATCTAATACTAGTAACGAACCTTAACTAGTGCTACTAATTCCTGGTTAGAGTGGACCTGGGAGTAATGGCAATGAAGAGGTACACATCACTTCTCCAGAGGACCATAAATGGAGCCTCTCGACCAGATGCAATTGTCATATCCGAGTTCCCCGTTGTCCTTCTGCTGAGGATGCAGTCGCGTATCTAAAGCCCACGGACAGGGTAAGAAAGAGAAAGGAAAAATGAAAGAGCAATATGAAAGAAAAGAAGAAGGAAGAGAGAGAAAGAAGAAAGTAACAATTGAAAGGATATTAGGAGAAAAAGAAAAAAAGAAGGGAAGACAAGAGAGAGTAACCTGAAAGAAAGAAATGTAGGAATTAAGATTTAGCCTAGGTAATGCAAGTTTTGGCCCTTTGGATGCACAAAGAGGTTTCCGCAATTCTATTTTTTTGGGGGGGGAGGTTGTATCACTGGATGGAGAAAGTCTCAATATTTTTTGTACACTTGGGTATTGAGTGCTGAGGTAATGATTGTCCTAGTCACTAGACATACAAACCCCGTATCGTAAAGGATGGAAAATGTTCTCCTTTTATTTCAATCATCTTTATGAATTCGCACAAGAAAAAGTTCAAAGCCTCGTCGTTTGGTCATTTAGATTTGTCCTTCATTATGAATTATCATCGTATTAAGACGCTTTTTAAAAATAACTACCAACATCATATGAAGTTCTCCTTATTGATGGGAAATTGGGTCCTTTGGTAGCACAGAGTTAACACGGTGGTCTGAAATCCGTCACCCATAGCATCATTTTTAAACTTTCTTTATTTTTTTGTTTTAGGTAAGTATGTATTTATTTTAGCCTCTATAAAAATCTTAAAACATAAATTGATTTCCTAGATTTCGGGTTGTTTTATGTAATTATTTAACTGTAAAATATTGGAGTAACAAAACTTTTCGGAACCACCCTGTACTACTCGAAAGTCAAATATAATTGATATGTAAGCTTCATTTCAAACGCTCCAATCAAACCAGATTACATAATTTTTTTTCCTGGGGATCCGCAACAAACTTGAAGCTCAGACGATAGCCAGTGCCAAAAATGTGTGTCCCCAATCGGCATTTCCGTGCGAATGTTAAGGTTATAATTCTTTTAAAAGTTTTTAAATTTGTAATTTTTAATATAAACAGAAAAATTTAAACAGAAATTTCCATATGTGCTGTGATAACTTCAGTATATCGCTGAGAAGATCTATATAGTCGTTTATTTATTTAAATTATTTGATTTTTAATGGAATTATTTCTATTATTCTTTATAACCATTTATGAAAGTTAGTTAGGTATTTTTTCAACTCCATCAAACAATTTTTCTCTACTTCATTGGAATGTCCATTTGTTTTGATATTAAAGTGATTGTTTGCTTGTCATAACAACTAACTTCCTTCTTCTAATTAATATAACTTATTTGCCTTGTTATAAATATACATATTACTTGAAACCATATACGTATTTGTATGATAGGAATACTTCAACCATAATAACTGGGCTAAATTATCTGTATTAACACTCCACGGCACCATTGTAGCTATTTTGTGTTTTAACTCATTTTAATAATTAACTGCCAGTTTTAAATCCATTTATATTGTTGAAATAGAGCTCGTTGAATCTTTCCTTTTGCAACATTAAATGTATGCTTCTCTGCCTCCACTCGTCAAAACTATATTTATCTCCTAGCTTTTCTAATCGTTAGATTACAAGTTGGTACATCATGCTGTAGGCATAATATGCCTACAAGCCGGGTTGGTTTGTTCAATTGGATTTTACGGTGTTTCACCTTGTGTAGTCTTAAGTTGATGATGTTTACTCTGGGTCAGAGTAAGACCTGGATGGAATGGCAAATGAAGAAGTACACGACAGTTCCCATAGCTCCAGAATTGGAACCTCACCACTTGATTGCAGTAGCGTCATACCCAGGGCCCTAAGACCTCAGTCACCTTCTCAACCATATGAAAATAAAAAGGTTGGGGTTTGACATAAGTAAGGGTGAGGAATGGGGTCGAGGCAATCATAAAAGTACTAGGGCTTGACCGTGACCAAATGCCGATTGATCGGAGGGGGTTCTCTGACCATCGCCGTCAAGCCCAATCATTGGACGGCTCAGCACTTGAAAATCTGTCCTTAAGCACACGGGTGGTCCCAATGGGGAGTCTTATCCCTCATCAAGAGGTGCAGTCGTGGCGTATTTTACAACCCCAGCTACTTGCCCAAGTTTTGGAAGAATTTCGCCTGATAGTAAGATTATTGGGCCCCAATTTATTTCTTATTATTGACTGGTATGGCAGTAAGTACAAATGACTGAGAAAAAAAGAAATTCCGAATGTCGGCACACGCAAATTTCACTTTCTTTGAAGTGCGTTGTCTATAGTAACAAACATCATCCTCAGTTTCCAGTTTTAGCAGATTTTATCTGCAACGTCTCGTTTCTAATCAAACTGGATTTGCTTTAAAATATCCCCAGAGGAAAGAATTCGTGCAGTTTTTTTCAAGTGACATGCTACGCAAAATGGTTTTGGGAACAGAATTATCTTGAAGCAATGTTGAATTGTGTAGATCCCGTTTAATTACTGCCAGATTTCTCTATTTTGATTTGGATTTTCCTTGGCAGAGCTGAATCTGGCACGAATAAGAAAGTCCAGAAAAACGATTATCCGACAAGGAACTTTGCAAAGAAGAAAGGACAAGGTTGGTCTAGAAAGTAGACTATTATTTTTATTATTCTCATTGGCGTACCTGATTTAAAAAATCAACTGCCAAATTATCTTGAATCACGTATGAAAATATCCATTCTATAATTGCCTCCCACGAAATACTAGTGTTGTGAAGTCCACTTCCTAAGTCATATTTCTTCTAAACTACAGATACCAGGTTGGTTGATTTGTTGGTTATTGGGCTTTACGGCATATGTCAAGCCTTGGGTATTTATCCCGAAGACGTTTTTGTTTTATTCTTTTCCTTTTCGTTTTTATTATTTCAAATTTTGAATTGGTATTTCCTCTTTTAGGCTCATTTTTAAACAGATCTTTTGAAAATTAAAAAATCTATTTAAAAAGGACTACCATACCCTTCAGAACGGAGCCAGGAACAATGCATGAGGGGTATTCGGAATCACCCTGACCTCAGAATTTCGGAACCTTTCCCACTAAATTGCAGCTTAGCGGTCATGCCCAGATACGTAGATAACCAAGGATTCTATTTCAGTTAACATTAACACAAATCAAACGGATATATGTGGTTTAATTAACGATCTCTAAAATATTGAAACCTGTAAAGCAAAATAGAGTAGGCAAACAGTACAAAATTATCTCATTATATATATATATACTTATATTATATATATAATATTATAATAATGAGAGAATCTTTGTACTGAAGCTGTTAGCATTACATAGCGCTAAATCCCTTGGGAAAAGTATGAACCATATATTCCTTCCATCCACTACATGGGTTAATAGTAATGCAGACTGGGCCCTTCAGCCCTGGGTAGGTAACCCATGTCTAGGAAGGGATAACTCTGAATTCAAACTTTCCCCTGAGGTCGGCTCGTTGATTGGGTTTGTGGTAAAGCCCTTGATGCACCCAATTCTTCCTATCGACTGTCCAAAAAGGTGTGAAGGTTCCAACAGAAGCCTTCTCTCACTATAAACAAATCCCTGTGTGGGATTCATTGTGTGGGGTATGATACCTCATACGTCGAAAAATCGATGGGAGAGTCCAATTTAATATATAATATATATATATATATATATATATATAATATATGAGAAAAATAGTAAAAGAAAAGAAATGTAGATGGATGAAATTGATTTATCGGATATCACATAATCGTATCACTTACAACATGTTGTTTTCGGTCAGTTTTGTGTGTGAAGAATATTTCCGCCACATTAGAAGAACGACCTTCATCGATGTGAACATTTATTTTGATGAAAAAAATCCGTTGGGAAAAAATTGACAACTTTTTACACATTTTCACCCGATTTTTCAAAAACATAAACTAAGTGCTCCGAGAAAAATGTTCAAGCATGTTATTGATAAATAATAAAAATTTATTTTTATTTTATTTAGTTTTTTGTAAAAAAAAAACAAACTATTTTGTACCTAGAAAAACAAATTCCAAATCATAACGGTCCTATCTAACTCATTCTCAAGCGTTCCAAATTTTTTAAAAATTCGATTTTCGATATTTCCAAAAATCTTGGGGTTTTTTTCCCCCAACGAATTTTTCTTCAAAATAAATGTGCACTCTGAGAAGGTCGATCTTCTATGTGTGCGAAATATTTTCACACAATAAACCTGACGAACACAGTTAAGTGATATCTGATTAATGTATATCGATTTAAATTCATTTATCCATCTACATTTCCTTTTCTTTACTCATTTTTCCTCATATTGCGGATTCCAATTCCTTTTCCATTTCACACACACACACACACACACACTATAATATATATATTATTTAAATATATAATTATATAGAGAGAGAGAGGAGAGAGAGAGAGAGAGAGAGAGAAAGAGAGGGAGAGAATTTCTTTTTTTGTTAGGGGGTTCCAATAGCTAGAGAATTTGCAACTAACAAATTTTTTTAAATAAAATTATAGCTAATAATATCCTTTATATGTTAAAATATCCACGGGAACAATAAAATTTTGGTTTAGAAGAAAATTAATTTGTCACGTGGGTGTGCTTATTAATGGGAGATTCTTATATATATATATGGGGTGGGGTGAGTGTGTTGGTGTGTGTGTGGTGTGTGTTTGCTATTATTTCCTAAAAGAGTTTTTTTTAACACATCCTCTTGGATACGAAATATTTGTCCAACAGATCTATAATATAATTCTTTTCATACAATATGGTACAAAGTGCTCCATTTAATGTTAGTAATTATATGGTTTAAAGTAAATTATTCCTATTTAAAATAATCATTTTTCTTACACAATTATATAGTTTCAGGTATTCTATCTAACAACAAAATTTTCATTCAATGTTTCAAAAGTAACTAATGGTAATCCTAGGTTCAAATCAAATCTTCAATTAATGATCTAATTTATAATATCTTGTTTGTGCACATTATAAGTTCACAATTATCTTGTTCGGTACTAATTATTTTAGCAGACTGTTTGACTCATAGATGGGAACCTCATAAAGCTAATATACTTCAACTCTAAATTGAAACTGGGAGTAATCCGAATGAAGGAGTAATCAACACTCCCGCAGATGTCAACTCGGAGCTTCACCATCACAGATGAAGTTTAGTGTCCATTACAGGACATCCCTTTAGCGGGGTTACCCTCTGCAGGAGATACGTCATCGTATCTAAGCCCAATAACAGGACGGGCTACAAAATTTTTATTGAGTGTCAACTCAGTCATCATCTTTAGAAGAACATTTTGTGAAACTGGCAGAGATTGGTATATCAATCGGCAAAGTCTCGTCCAGGATTCTTTTGAACAAACATTGTATTTGAAGATGCCCTCTCTGAGATACAGTGTGTCTTAGCTCGGAAGGGGCAATATCGATAAAGAATCGTTGTCCCCAGGCAAGTGCGCAAAAGAAGATGCCATTGGGCAAACCAACCCCTATTTGCTGGTATTAAAAAAAAGCCTTTGTCCAACGAATAAGGTGGCACTGTGTTTTGTGCTCGTAGAGAATGGATATAACTAACAAGTCCTATATGATCTTAATTAAAGCATTCCTTAAATGGAAGTATGCCAAGTAATGCTCATATAACAATTTACTGAGGCATTTGATGTAATATAAAAAAGTAATATAAAATCTAAGAAAAATGGAAAAACACGGATTGCAATCATAAGTCTTCAGCATTTACTTAACAGCTATCCTGTTCTGTTCGAGGGACTAGAATATACTGACTGTGCTCTTCTACAAAAAGAAGTGTCCTTGTTACTACATCTGATGTGAGGCTGCCAGTTCTAACCATCTGGAGAGTGGTGGAATATCAGTTTATTGT
>CM042149.1:36536076-36568892 GCA_023376005.1 Doryteuthis pealeii | reverse complement strand
AAAAAGAGAGATCCATATTCATAGTATATTTATAGTTTTTAATATTATATTATATATTAGTAGATGACCACATTCATTTATTTTTTAAAATCAAAAACAGTTTTTCTCGGAACATTTCTTACGTGAGTAGAGAGAAAGAAAGGAAGATAGACAATAAAGAAAGAAAAGAGTAGAGAAGGAAGGAAGAAAAGAGAAGAAAGCTAGAGAAGAAGATAAAGAAAGAAAAGTGTATGATAAGGAAAAAAAAGAAGAAGGGAAGAAAAAAACAAACGTAGAAAGAAATAAACGAATAAATATAAAAAATAAATAGTGTAAATAAGTAGAAATAGAAGGATGGTTGTAAAGGATAGGTGAATGAAAGATAAAAAGAAAGAATAAGAAAGACATGAAAAAAAATGAAGTAAGAGCAAAAACCGAAAGGAAAACGAAGTAGAAGAGAAAAAGAAAACAAAGGAAGAATTCAAACGATGAGGAAAGGGAAAAATAAGAACAAAAAAAAAGAAAAAGGTTAGGTGAAGAAAAAGAAAGAACAGAAGAAAAAAAAGAGACTGAGAAAGAGAGGTAAACAAATAAAAACAATAACTAATCTGACATTCTACTCATCTTCCATCCATTTAAGGCGTCCATCTTAGATAAAGATATAGAACATTTATTTCTTTAAAAAAGCAAAACAAATTTTCTTTCTGTCTAATACATTTTTTTATTTGAGAAGAAATATCGTAATGGCAGGAACGTTGCAATTTAATCACAGCATATTTTCTCTTTGATATCAAAGATATTTAGAAAAACTTTAGTAATGAATAATTTTCGCTTTTTTTATTTGTGGAGCAAGGGGAGGCAATTTGGTCCGGTCACTTTGTTTGAGTATTTCGGAAAACTTTTATATTGCTGTAATTTAGTGTAGGTCTTTGGAGAAGATTGTTTTCGCTTGAAGAAGGTTCCGAGAAATTAATCAAGCCAAGAGAGCACCTGTAGAAAGATCATATATTAAGTATATAGGTAATTATAGGATAGATATATATTATATTATTTAGTATATAAAACCCTATTTTATCTTATAAAACAGCACGTATATTATATAGTATAGTGTAATGGATATGATAATTGACGTATTGAATGTAAAGTATTAGGATATATATAGATTTAATGATGCGAGTGATATCGTGTTTGTGTCGGTGGCTGTATTTTGTATAATAAATAGAGATGTAGAAGAGAAAGAAAATAGAAATAAAAATATTAGGAAGAAAGTAATTATGAAAGGAAATTTCGAGAGAAAAAGAAATAGGTACATAGGAAAGAGATAAGAAGGACAAAGAACACGAGAAGTAGGTGACTATAAAGAAAGAAATAAAGAAAGAAAGAAGAAGAAAAAGAAAAGTTGAGTATATAAGAATGAAAAAAACTGAAGAAAATAAAAAGAATTGAGAATAGTAAAGACGGAAGAAATGAACGAGACTAAGAAAGAGTTGTGCTTTTTGTGTTTCTTAGTTTATAGCATAGCCAATCAAACTTTGTGGGTTTATGCAAGAGATTTTAGAAGAAAGTAGTGATTTTTACAAGCTGGGAGTTGAGAGAATGGCTCATGGCTTTTCGAAGATAATTACGTCGCAAGATATTACAGTCAGTTAGGTTGCGTACACTATGGGGTCGAGTGGTGGTGGGGAGATCAGTTTATGGTCTATCATTGTCATTGTCTATTATGTTAATTATTCAGCAGTTTAATGGTTTATGTTATTGATTCTACGTTTAAAATATGTATGTTTGCACGAAGGATGTGACAGTATGGTGGTATCTAAGTATACTATCTTAAACTATAACAACCTTACTGGTGCTACTGATGCGCGGGTAGAGTGGACCTGGAGGGACTGCGACTGAGAAGTAACATCATCTCCAGAGGACGAAAATGTCTCTCGCATCGAATGCGATTGCATACGAGTTCCCGTAGAGGAGTTGGCGCTTCTGCTGTGAGGGGATCGAGGCAGTCGGAGCGTAATTCTAAGCCCACGACAGGTAAGAAAAGAAAAGAAAATGAAAGCAAATGAAGAAGAGAAGAAGAAGAAGAAAAAAGTAAACAAAATATTAAAGGATATATTAGAGAAAAAGAAAAAAAAGGAAGGGAGAGACAGAGAGACGAGTAAACTGAAAGAAAAGAAATTAGGAATTGAATTAGCTAGTTAAATCAAGTTATTTGCCTTGGATGCCAAAGAGTTTCCGCAATTTATTTTTTTGGGGGTGGGGGGTTTAATACTGAGTGGAGAAAAGGTTTCAAAAATTTGACACTTGGGTATTGAGTGCTGAGGTAATGATTGTCTAGTCATAACATAATAGCACCCGGACGTAGGAATGGAATAGATGTTCTCTCTTTTATTTCAAATCACTTTTGAGTGAATCGGACAGAGAAAAAGTTCAGCCTGTGTGGTCATAGGTGCGATTTTGTCTCATTATTGATTATTATGGTATAAGACGCGATTTTTAAAATAATGAAACATATATGAAGTTCCTCTATTGATGGGGAATTGGTCTTTGTGAAACAAGTTTAAACGTTGGTCTAAATTCCGTCATCATTACATATTTTAAAACTTTCTCTTTATTTTGTTTTAAGGTAATAGGTATTTATTACCTCTATAAAAGTCTTAAACAATAATTTTTCGTGAATTGGGTTGGTTGTTATTAAGTTATTTTAACTGTAAAAATATGGTAGGAGTGAACAAAACTTCGGACACCTGTACTGAAAGTCAGATATAAATTGAAGTGTAATCTTTCATTTTGCAGATCCAATAAGACCAGATTAACATAATGTTTTCCTGGAACAGATGGAGAGAGCAACTGAAGGCTCAGTACATGGCAAGTGCCAAAGTGTCGCCATCGGCATTTCCGGCGTAATTTTAGAGGTTTAATTGTTTTAAGTTTTTAAAATTTGGTATATTTTTAATTAAATACGAAATTTAAATTCAGAAAATGTCATATTTGCTGTGATACTGTAGTATATTGTGAAAATTATATAGTGTTATTTATTAATTTTGATTTTATGTTATTTATTATTTTTATAGACATTTAATGAAGAGTAGGTTTTTGTTCACATCATAAGAACAAATTTATTTTCCTACGGTCTTGAATGCCCATTGTTTGATATTAAGTTTTTTGCTTTGTGATAAAAATAACTTCTTCGCTATTGAATAATATTATTGCCTTGTTATAAATATACTATGATTCCTGAAACATATACTATTTGTATTTGATAGGAATACTTCAATACATATACTGGCTCAATTCTTATTAACACTCACGGCACCATTGAGATATTTGTTTACTCTTATATATTTACTAGCAGTTTAATCCATTATAATTGTTGAAATAGAGTCGTGAAATTTTCTTTGCAATTAAATGTATGTCTTCTCAATGCTCACGCGAAAATATTTAATCTCCTAGATTTTTTCTTATCGTTCAGATTACAAGTGGTAACGCATCGTCTGTAAGCATATATGTCTACAGCGGTTGGTTTGGTTCATGGATTGTTGTCGGTGTTCAACCCTGTGTATTTAGAGTTGATGATGGTTTTACTCTGGTCAGAGTAGACATGGATGAATGAATGAGAATAATCAAGTGTCCATAGCTTCCAGAATTGGAAACTCACCTACTTGATGCAGTTAGCGTTATAGCCCAGTGGCTCTAGACCCTCAGCACTTCTCAACATATATATAAAGGGTTGGGGGTTTGACATAAAAGTAGTAGGAATGGGGTCGAGGCAATATGAAAAGTCTGAGGGGGGACGTGGACAGTAGCGATGTGATCGGAGGAGGTCTGCTACTGAAGAGGTGGACGTGAGCAAGGCTCGAACATGGAACGTCAGCCACTGAATCGTTGTCCTTTAAGGTCAGGGGTGTCTGGGGAGTTTACCCTCACAGAGGTGCAGTCGGGTAATTACAACCAGCTAACTGTGCCAGTTTGGAAGAATGTTCGGTGCTGCAGTAGATTATTGCCAGGGTCATTTTTTTTATTATTGGCTGGTGATTTCAGTAGTCTACAATGGGACTGATGAAAAAAAAGGAAATGTCCGAATGTGGTCCAACGCAATTTACTCTTTTGAAAGTGCGTTGTCTATAGTAAAAACATCATTCTCTTTTCATTTAGAGTTTTTCTGTCAAGTCGTTTCAATATCACGGATTTGCTAAATATCGGGCCGAGGACATAGAATTCGGTGCAGTTTGTCAAGTGACATGCTACGCAAAATGTAGTTGGACAGAAATTATCTGAACAATGTTTGAATTGTAGTACCGTTTAATTAGCGCAGATTTTATTTCTGGATTTGATTTCGCTTGCAGACGACTGGCACGATAGAAGTCAAGAAAACGTTATACGAATAGGAACTGTTGAAGAAAGAAAGGTTAAAAGGTTGTCTAGAAGTAGAGCTATTATTTTTTATTATTTTCTTCATTTGGCTACTTGATTAAAAAATCAACTGACCACTATTGATCTTGATAGTGATGAAAATATCATTCTATAATTGCTCCCAGAAGACTAGTGTGTGAAGTCACTTCTAAGTCAATTTTCTTCTAAACTAACATACAGGTTGGTTGATTTGTTGGTTATTTGGGCTTTACGGCATGTCAAGCTGGTTATTTTTGTCCGAAACGTTTTTGTTGTTATTCTTTCTATTCGTTTATTATTTCATTTTGATGGGTATTCCTCTTTTTAAGCTCATTTTTAAAAGACAGATTTTTAAATTTAAATAATCTTTTTAAAAGGGTGTGTTTTTGTTGGTCTCATATCCCTTCAGAACGGATACTCAGTGGGAAATGGCATGAAGGGGTATTGCGTGCACAAACCGTGAGCTTCCAGATTGGAACTTTCAAGATGGCTAGCTTAGCGTCATCCCAAGAATACGTAATCCAGTTCTAATTCAGTTAAATTCAAATCAAAACGGATTAATTGGTAGATTAATCTCTAATTAGTTGAGAGAGTGAAAAGGCAAAATAGTAAGTTTGCAACAGTAAAAATTATCATCATTATATATATAATGATATGTATTATATTTTATTATAGTAGTAATAGAATGAGAGAATTTTTGTGACGAAGGCTGTTAGCTATTTCACATAGCGCTAATACCTTGGAAAAGTATTGAACATATATTTCCCTTCCAGCTATGGGAAATGTAATGCAGACTGGGTCTCAGCTTGTAGGTAAACATTCAGAGAGGGAATAACTTGAATTCAAAATTCTGAGGTGGTCGTGATTGGGTTTGTGTAAACTTGATGCAGCAATTCTTTCCTATCGAGCTGTGCAAAAGTGTGAATGGTCAAAGGAACTTTCACACTGATAAACACATCCCTGTGTGGGAGGTTAATGTGTGTATTGAACTCATCCGTCGAAAATCGATGGGAGAGTCCATTTATATAGTATATTATATAGTATATATAGTATATAGTTATAGTATAGATGAGGAAAATGATAAAGAAAAGAAATGTAGATGGATAAAATGATTTAATCGATATGCATTAATCGAAATCACTTACACGAATGTGTTGGTCAGTTTAAGTGTGGAAATATTTCGCACACATAGATAATCGACCTTCTGCAGATGAACATTTTATTTGAATGAAAAAATCGTGGAAAAATTGGACAACTTTTTAACTACCGATTTTTTCAAAAACATAAACTAAGCTCGAGGAAAAATGTTCACAGTTATTGATAAATAATGAAACTTTATTGTTTATTGTTATTATATTTTGTGTATGAAAAAAGGACTATTTTGTACGTAGAAAAAAAATATCCAAATCATCGGTCTATCTTGAACTCATTCTCAGCGTGTGATCATCTTATATTTAAAATCGATTTTCAAATATTTCAAAAATCGTCTGGGTTTTTTTCCCCCCCAACGAATTTTATTCAAATAAATGGCAATCTAATGAAGGTCGATTCTCTATGTGGAATATTTTCACACTACTGACCGAAATACATGGTAAGCGATATTGATTATGTAATATCGATAAGCATTTTATCATTACATTCTTTTTCTCATTTTCTCATATTGTTCGATTTCAATTCCTTTTCCATTTTAACAACACACACACACACACAAAATATAATATATAAATATATATAGGATATATATAAGTGGGAGAGATGAGAGAGAGAGAGAGAGAGGGCGAGAGATAGAGGAGAGAGGAGAGATTTTTTTGTTTGTTAGGGGTGTTCCAATAACTAGAGTAATTTGCACTAACCAATTGTTTTTAATAAATTATAGCTAATATTCCGTTTATATTGAAATTCACTGGAAATAATATTTGGTTTAGAAGAAATAATTTGTCACGTGGTGTGCTTATTTATGGGAGATTCTTATTATTATATGGGGTGGGAGTGTGTTGTGTGTGTGTTGTTGTGTTGCTATTATTTCTAAAGAGTGTTTTTTAACACAATCCTCTGATACGAAATAATTTTCCAACAGATCTATAGATAATTTCTCGTTTCATACAATAGGTGATCAAGTGCTCCATCAGATGTAGTAATTATATGGTTTAAAGAATTATACTATTTAATAATAATTCATTTTTACCCAATGTAATATTTCAGGTATCCTATTACAACATGAGATTTCATTCAATTGTTCAAGTAATAGTGTATGCCTTAGGTGTTCAATATTTCACATATGTTTATTAATAAAATGCATTGTTGTGATCAGTATTAATAGTGTTTGCACATATCTGTTCGGTATAGTTTTTTAAGCGGATTGTTTGACCATAGATGGGACCATTAAATGCTAATATCAATTCAACTCTAAATTGAACCAGTAATGGAATGAAGGAGTATCAAGCCACTCCGTGTCAACATGCGGAGCTTCACCATCAATGAAGTTTGTGTATATACAGGGACACCTCCTTTACGGGGGTTAACTCTGCAGGAGATACGGTCGATGCGTATTTCTAAGCGCAATAACAGAGGTGCTGACAAAATTTTATTGATGTAACTCAGTCATATTTTAAAAGACATTTGTGAAACGCAGAGGATTGTATATCATCGGCAAGTGCTCGTCAGGATATCTTTGAAATACATTTATTTGGAAGATGTCCTCTGATGGATACAGTGTTCTTAGATTGGAAGGGGCAATATCGATAAGATCGTGTCCCAAGGCATGTGCGAATAGAGTGCATTGGGTCAACCTAACCCTTCTGCTGTAATTAAAAAAAAAGGCCCTTTGGTCCAACAATAAGGTGGCACTTGTGGTTTGTGCTCTAGGAAGTATGGATAGTAGAACAAAGTTATAGATCTTATAAAGCATTCTATAAATGGAAGTATGGCCAAGTAATGCTGCAAATAAACAAATTTACTGCATTGATGGTAATGATAAAAGGTATATAAATTCTAAAAAAGGGAAAAACCGTACGATTGATATAGTCTTCGATCATTTAGCTTAACACTATCTCTGTTCTGTCGAGGCTTAGAATATACTGACTGTGTCTCTACAAAAAGAAGTTTGTCCTTGTTAAGCCCACATTCTGAAAGTGAGGCTGCAGTTCTAACATCTGGAGAGTGTGGAAATATCCATTTAGTGCATTGTTCCCAGGTTACAGACACAAATCGCAGTGATAGCACTTGTTAAGTATCCATGTATGGGGTCAAATTTTTGTGATTGAACAATACATTAAGATTTTTATGGTTAAAAAAGCTAATAACGAAATTAATCGATAACTACGACACACACACGCATATATATATTACTATATTACTAGTAATATATATATATATATATAATATGATTGTGCTACACTTGACTTATCGAGTAGCGCAACTACGAGTGTTCGCGCTGTCAGTAAGGCTGGGTGCGAGTAGTTGTGCTTTATGTTGAGAGCTTATAATTGAAGTTGACGAGCGAGCTTCAGATCGCTATGATCACTAAAACATTTAAGGATTGGGCCCAAAGTTTATTAACTTTGAAAAAAATAGTAATTTATAAAAAATAAACATTGAATATATTAAAGCACATCAATTCAATATGATGTATGTTTTAACATGTTTGTATAAAAAGCGTGCGATTTTTATAGTTTAAAGAAGCACTAAATAAATAGGGGTATTGGGTGGGGGCTGAGACGGATTAATGTTGTTGTCAAGTTTAGATTCAGATGGGTAGTTGATTATATAGCGGATGGAAATTGGGTAATGGCGATCGGATAGAACATAAGGACTCGCTAGTCAATATACCACGGATAATTAGTATATAGGTATATATATAAAGTATATAGTATATAATAAGATATATAGATATATTATCGGGAAAAATATTTAAGTTGCCGATTCAAGATTCAAGATCAGAATATTATTGAGGAAGCCTTGAAAAGAAGAATAAAAGTTGAAAATAATAAGGATTCATTTATATATATATATAGTATAATATATATTATATATGTTGTTGTGTGTGTGTGTGTGTGTGTGTGTGTGTTGTGGTGCTGTTGTCTGTCTGGAGAGAGAGAGAGAAGAGAGAAAGAGGAGAGCGGGAGAAGAAGAGGGAGATATAGGGGAGAGGATTTATTTCAAGGATTTCCATAGAATTTATCGAGGGTCGACTATTGATAACACTAACAAGCTGCCTTGTCTGGTGTCTAGAATAAAGTTTATGCATTTTAATTTATCATTATAATCGCAAAATGTTTGGTATGATTTTCTCTTTTCATATTTGGCCGATCTCTCTCTATCTACTAAGACTATATTCAGATCTATAATATATACACGTGAATTTTTAACGACAACTTTAACACATAGCTCATATAGTAATAATGTCAAAATATTCTCGTGTCTTGTTGGCAAGGATATAAATTTCTAAGCTGTACAGCCATTGAAGACTTTGCCGAGAAGTCGCCGCTATATTGAACTGACTCTTGCTATAAATTGATCAATATTTTTGCTAAATTCAGGTATAAAGTGTACAGCTCTGGAAATGACAAAAAAAAAAAGAATATATAGTCGATAAGAAAAACTGATATTATGGAATATTTCCTAGCATGATTCCTCTTAGTAATCTTATACACGCCAACATTTCGTTCTAATTTATGATTTGAGTTTCGATATTTGTTGATGTTTTCCCGTGTATCGCTCGAAAGGATATAAAGGAGGCATATTTGTATTTGTTGCTGTAAGAGATTCTAGCTACAAACGAGATTTTTTTTCTTTTCTGTTGCAAAGTCTTTATTCATAGGAAGATTTGGAGAGACGGAGAATAAATTGCGAGCAAGTGCATTGGGAATTGAAAGCAGGTCAATTATAGGCCACAATAGCAAAAAAGAAATGGAAGATGAGACAGTGTGATGTTATGATGCCAACTTGATATGGGCAGAGTGAAAATGTTGTGGTTTGGACATTCCTGATAGGATAGATAATAATAGATAAGAAGGATCGGGTTGAGATAGAGATATGATGCATGCGAGAAGACAGACAGACAGATGTTGTATGGTATTTGTAAGTGTGTGTGTGTGTGAAGAGAGAGAGAGAGGAGAGATGAGAGAGAGCAGAGAGAGAGAGATCGAACAATCAAATAGATGGAAACAGACGACATAGATAGGCATATAGACTGAAGATAGATAGCTAAGATATATGATAGATAGATAGATAGATAGATAAATGAGAATCTGAAAAATAAAAATAAATCTAAAATTTGTTTCGTTGAATTTGTTATGGTAGTATAGGCCAGATTTCATACGAGGCAAATTTCCATTTTGTTTTGTTTTTTTCGTTGAGATATAGTTAGAAGAGTAATCAAACATATATAGATATTATTATTTATATTATATATGATATTAGTATAGATAATGATTAGTGTGTGTGTGTGTGTGTGTGGTGCTGTGTCTGTGTCGGTTGTGTTTGATTAATTGGAAAGTTGAAAATAGCGGGTTGGGTGAAAATACATAGCAAAGTTTATATGACATTCATCATATCTGCGACTGTTATTTAGATGAGATCAAACGTTACAACACCATAAAGAAGACTTCATGGATCACATTCAGTTTTAGTATCTCGTCGGCCTATGAACTTTTTCAGCGTTTCTAGTAAATTTAAATAAGAATTGCTATAATTATGTACCTTCATGTGATTTCTTATTAAACACTAAATGAATAACTCTAATTAGTGTGTGTAGATCTGGGGGGCGTGGTTGTCATAGATTCGAAAGTTCAAGGGAAGTCTTTGAATATGAAGCGGGAGGGGCAGGATAGTACAACTTGTGACAAGTGTGGCTGTGTCAAAAACTAATTATGATAGGTAAGTGTATAATTTTAGGATAGCAATGTGAGTGTATTCCGAAAAGGATTTGTTACATGTTCATGTACTGCACGCTGTAGGTTCAAACTAGTCAATATAGTAGAGTTTTTTAATGTTTTCCCGCATTTCTTACTGAGGAATTATCATAGGTAAGTTTATCGAGAATCTTTTTTTTTTTGAGCTAATGTTTAATTTTTGAGGTGTGGATTAAGGTTATGAGATCGTAGGGAACCCGATTCATCTTAGCGAGCTGCTGTATTTCACATTTCCAGATACGTTGGAATAAATTAACTATTTTCCCAACTATGGATAGGATAGTAGTAGCAGCTGGCTCTTTATTTGTTAGACAACTAACCTAGAAAAGCCAAACGCTTGGAATTCAATACATTGTTAAACTCTCACTAAGAATACCTTGATCACATCTACTAGTGCGGATGGATTGGTAAATTATATATTTTTGGTTTGTTGTTTTCTCTTCTGTTGTTACTGGGGGGGGGTGTTTTTTGTTACTTTATATAGCAACAGAATAACGACGCAGACCATTAAAAAATTAAAAGTTGCAATAGTAATCATTATAAAATTATCACCATACATGCTTGTATAAATTCGCCAAAGTAAAGTGTTAGGAAAATAAGGAAATTTCCATTTCGTTAGAAAACAGAACTGCCTTTGTTATGAATGATTAGGCATTCTCTTATGAGATGAGCTCCCGAGGTATGAATACTGATTGCAATCTCAAATTATATATATATACAATATTGCAATTAATTATTATTAGTTTGAAACCAACGATTAAAATTTAACAACACAAAAAAATTCATATAGGAAAATGATGGGATAGCGAAAGACACACAAAGTAAAGTAAACCTGTCAAAATAATTTTGTTAATGTCAATCATAATATCTGCTAAATAATATATATATATATAATATATATTATAATATATATATATATAGTGTGTGGTGTGTGTGTGTGTTGGTGGGTGTGTGTGTGTGTAGCGATAGTTATAAGTGTGTGTGTGTATTAGTGAACACACTACTGCAGTACACAGCTTTAATAAACATATTCTTTGCACGCAAAATGTCATGATTTCGACTGTGAAACAAAACTTCGACTAGCCATACTTTCTACTGTCTCCTTTGAAGTATCTTTGCTGCTGTTTATTCATTGCTTATAAAGAGTAGACAAAAAGTGGAGACAAGCCGTACACATTCAGGTACACACGCCTGTTTCAATTTCTGAACATTCAGCAGATGCATATATATATAGTAAAGTATCATATTTAATATATAGCCAAGTGTTGTAATCTTTGCGGAGAGAAACCCGGCAGAGAGTTGATTGTAAAATTACTACCAAACAGTAACTCAGAAGAAAAATTTTTGAAAAAAGAAAAGACAAGATATCGTACCACAAAAAATAATCTATTGGTATAGTAATTTTGCAAAAGAAAAATAAATTATTGTACATTTATTTATAGTTAGAGATATTATCTATTTATATATGTAGGAAGAGGCTAATTTGTAAAAGTGATCGATACCTAAGTAGAGCCAAGTATAAGGATATACGAGTCGCGCACTAAGCGTATTGTTTTGATATAAGCTTTCAGGCTAAAATCGTGTGGCGTGCTGGTTCATTTTGGTTGAGGGGATTGATAATGAGAGGGTGCTGTGACTTATTTATGGTTTATATCTGCTTGATTCTAAATAATATATAAATAGATAATAAAAAATAAAAATAAAAAAAAAAAAAATCAGTTAATCTAGGAAATTAAATATTTTTAGATTAAACAATAAACTTTAGCGCTGTGTTTTATTGGTCATAAATGGATTTATAATTTTAATGATTAATGTGTTATAGTATGTATTGGTCTTGCTCTTTCTTCTTCAGTCACGAATTTTAGCCGCTGAAGAACTTATGCAAATCTAATAGTGGCTTGTCTGATCAGTAGATATCTATTATATATATTATAATATAGGTAGTATACTACTAGTAAATGTGTGTTGTGTGGTGTGGTGTTGTGGTCGGTCTGTGGTGTGTTGGTGAGAGAAGAGAGAGAGAGAGTGAAGAGAGAGAGAGAGATATCACATGATTAAGACGTGCAGAAGACCATTACTATTTCACTGGGAATTCCATGAGAAGAGTCGACTTATGATGTACGTCTGTTGGCTTCTCCAGCTGGTTGAGTATGTCTTCTTCGTGCTATTCAAATGTTTGTGTGATGGGGTGTAAGTGGCGGCGCAGCAGTTTGCTTTTCTGTGGGAGATGCTTCGATGGTTCAAGACAGCACGCAGCGTTCCTGTGTATGCTTTGCATTATGTTTCTATAAGCGTTCGTTAGAGTCGCGAGTGGTGCGGACATACGTAGCACTTGATGATTAGGGTTACAAATTAGAGAGTAGTGGTGGCGGTTTGTAGTCTTATTGCGAGTGTTGAGGGTTTGAGTTGATATTTGCATGAGTATGGATTGGTTATTTGTATTGTGTTATACTAGTTATTTATAAATATAATATAGTATAACTATGTGACAGTAGCTGGTACATCATGCAGTATACATAGTAAATTATTAAGAAAACTTTATTTAAAGAAGAGAAATAAAAAGAAAAGAAAAACTCAAAGATGCGTGGGCGAGCAAAGGAAGTAAGATTCAAATAGTTTTTTTTGTACGAAGCAGTGTTAATACTGGACCTTGTCCTTGAAATGAAGGTTGTACTGCTTCCCCCGAAAGCTCAGGTAGGGGAAAGTAAAGCATGTATTTCAATTGTGACCGCGTAACCCTAAGAGTAACCTTAGCCCAGGATGTGTATGCTATGACAACGACTGAGACGGCATTTTGTCGAAGATTCGCGCAACGGCAAGACATAGTTGAAAGAACCAACCGCGATGGTCAGCACTGTAAAACGACCTGTTTGTCAAAAGAATTCGATATTTGGATGCGAAGAGGGAGGACGGAGGAATTAACGACATTTTTACTATGAATTAAAGTTAATTCCGTTGTTGATGGAAAGAACGAATCACACGTTGAAAAAAAATGACAAAAAGGAAATGAACAATTTAATAAAAGGAATTCTTCGATTTACAAACGTGTGGTTAACAAAAGACATATTATATTTTTGTATTCGTGAATTTTATTGTCTGTCATGTAGTTTAATGTAATGTGATATCGTTGATATATATTGATTGCTCGGCCATCATTTGACAATAGAATCATGGTATTATTTTAACTTCGCCTGACCCGTGAGATTTCTAATTGCTTTACCTTTTATATAAATGATTGTAATTAAATGTTAATAAAAAAGTTCGTAGTGTTTATAAGAAATCTGTGTTGTTCTTCGTCTTTATAGGCTGTTGCCTATTCATCAGTTTTTACCCTTTCACAGGGAGGAGAGAGAAAGAGTCTTAAATGCCGCATTGTCCTTTGTACTTATTGGTATTTTAATCTGGGGACTTTTGCATTTTTTTTGCGTTGATTGGTCCGTGGTCTCCGTAACCGAGGTGCGTGCGAGAATACTTATAGATATTATTAGTATAGTGGTAGAATGTAGTGATGAAGTTTATATATAGTTTCGTGTGTGTGTGTGTGTGTAATGTCTGTGTGTGTGTGTGTGTAACATAATTGAGATATAATAATTGAAGAAATAGAGAGAGAGAGGAATCAGCACACGCCACATGGTAATGTTTCTGCTTGACGATGAGTGTGCACGGTAAGGTAAATGGTAAGAGAAGAGAGGAGAGAGGGAGGAAGAAAGAGAGAGAGAGAGAGAGAGATGATAATATTAGGTGATTTGGGACAATGCGTACTGGAGTTGAGGACGTGCTTTGCTCAAGGCAATTTTTGTGATTTTGAATAAAAATCCTCATGAAAAATAGAGCGTGATCTTGTGTATAAAAGCTATAGATTTAGCCAAGGATAAAATTTCTCGCTAGCATTGCCATTGTCGGTCAGACTCCAACAATCAAGGATGGTTCAGCCTCATCATATCTAGTGCAGTAACCGATTCGAGTCTCCACGTAGACGAGAAATAAGATAAGTATAGTGCGACGAATTTATTCTACTACACATCTTCGCTTGATCCGGCATTTTAGAGCCTCGACGTTACACACTACACACACACACACACCCACAATATATATCAGTTGAGTGTGTGTGTGTGTTGTGTCGTGCGTTTGTGTGGTTGTTGTGGTGTGTGTGTGTGTGTTTGTGTGTGTGTGTGCGAGAGTATATTTAAAACATCAGAAATTAACATAATACATTATTGCTCGTCAAAACGTAAGAGTAACGAATAGTGAGAATACGCTTATTAATTAGATTTATTACAATCAGTCTGATTAATTATTAGATCAAGAGTTTATATAAAACAATACTGATCAGTGTATTTTTACTAAAATATCTGATCTCACAGACAAATAGCAGTGAGAGTCTTTTGAAAGAGTAATCTGTATTTACCTGCATCTTTGAATACGACTTTTACAGGAGTTCAGAGTTTGGACTTTCTATGGTAATTGGTAAAGCAGGAAGTCAGCCGGCAGAATAAGAATAAAAATAGAGTGAAAGCCAATGCGTTATTTTCGTCAGTGCGTCATCGGAAAGAAGAGATGGGAGTTGAATTAACGATAGAAATGTTGCATTTTTTGACTGATTCTTATCACTGTGAACTTTAATTTGAAGACGACAAGAATGAAACACGTTAGAAGTAATAAAGAGATCTGGTAAATGAAAAGTTGCTATATAGGACTTGATCTCTTTCTTAGTTCTATAAACGTGAAAGCATTTTGGTAACTTGGAGGAAACTTAGGGATATTGCTTTTTATTATAACAATGATTATTTGTTATACCTAACGAAAGATACGTAGAGCTTCTTTTCTTTCAGATACACACAACACACATACACACAAAGTCAGAACACCAGACACAGGTCACCATACAAAGCAGCACACACAAATCAATACATCCAAACCAAACACACACACTACACACACACACACAGGATAGCATCAACAGACGTCAGAAATCAGACACACACACATACAAACACACACACAGCATACATACAGCAGCAAACACACAAAAGACACAGCACACACACACACAGGACGTCAGAAACACACCAACACAACACATAGTAAGGACCACCAAATAATGCCAAACTCAGAGGGAGTCTCAAGATGTGTAATCGTTTATCGCTTTGAAATGGAATCACGACCCGAGTTCAATCTGCGGTTCACTTCCGCTAATGCCTTTGAAAAGAGTTGAATCCATCTCTTTTCCTCTTCGTAGCTAGGATAAATTAGTAACAGACGGTGCATTAATCTTAGACATGTACCAGTCTAGAGAAGGAGAACTCTGAATTCATGGCAGTCAGTGCTCGCTTAAAAAGCATTATCCAACGTGTCCAAATCATTCGTGCCGTTGGAGTTGAGTAGTACAAGTAACACGCCGTCATACAAAAGTAAGATTAATAAGGAAAAATAAACCAGATAAAAACCCTCTCTTGCAATATATCTCTCTTTGATTTGGTTTTGTTTCTTTATTAATCGCATATTTTGTTGGATTATCTAATGAAAGCCATCCTTGTAGAAGAACATCACAAATTATGCGATTAATAAAGAACAAAACCAAATCAAGAGAGATATATTAGCAAAGAGAGGTTTCGTCCTATTCCTATGATTTTACTTGTATGACTGTGTGTAGTTACTTACTCAACTCCAACGTCAGGGATGATTTGACACGTTGGATAATGTTTAAGCGAAGCACTGCTGCCATGAATTAAAGTTTTCTTCTCCTAGCCGTTACTTTAAGATTAAAAGTGACCGTCTGTAATATCCATAGCTCGAAGAGGAAGAAGAGATGGATCAACTCTTTTCAATGGCATTACGGAATGACCGCAGGATTGACTCGTCGTCATTCCATTTCCAAGACATACGTTCACATCTGAGCCCCTCTGAGTTGTGTGATAATTGTGTTGTTAGCTTTGTTTTGTGTTTTGTGTGTTCTGCGTTGTGTGGTGTGTGTGTGGTGTGTTTGTGTGTTTGCGTTGTATGTATTTGGTGTGTGTTTGTATGTGTGTGTGTCCTGATTTCTGACTGTTTGTGTTGTATGTTGTGTGTTTGTTGTGTTGTTGTTGTTTGCGTGTGTAGTATTGTGTGGGTTTGTATGTGTGTGTGTCGAGTGTTGACTTTTGTGTGTATGTGGTGGTGTGTGTGTAGCTGAAAGAAAAAGAAAGCTTACTATATTCGTAGCGTATAACAAGCATAATCATTGTATATAAAAAGCAATATCCTAGTTTCCTCAAGTCAAAATGCTTCACCGTTAGAATCAAGAAAGAGCAATAAGTTCTATATAGCACTTTTCATTTACATAAAGATACTTATTACACTTCTAACGTGTTTCTATTTTGTCGCTTCAAATTAAACGTGTCAGCAGTGGATAAGACTAGTCAAGAAAATGAAACATTTCCTATCGTTATTCGACTCATGCCTTCTTTCCGACTGCGCAGTGTGAGAAATAAGCGATTGGCTTTCACCTATTTCAAATCTTATTCTGCGGCTGATTCTGCTTTACAATTACAATATAACGTCAAACTCGAACTCCTGTAAAGTCGTATCCAAAGATGCAGTGTAAATAAGATTACTTCTCTTTAAAAAAGACTCGTTCCTGCTATTTGTCTGTGAGATCAGATATATTTAGGTAAAATATACACTGATATATTTGTTTTAATATAAACTCTGTCTAATAAGTAATCAGACTGATTGTAAATGAATCTGTTATTAATAAGTCGATTCATCTATGATTTCGGTATTCTTTACTTTTTGACGAGCAAATAATGTTGATGTAATTTGTCTGAGGTTAGTCAATGTCGTGCCACACACACACACTATCACACACACACACCAACAACACACCACATAACGCATGCACACACACACACACAACACACATATATTATAGTTGTGTTGTGTGTGTTGTGTGTGATTGTGTAACGTTACGGCTCTTATGCGGAATCGAGCGAAGATGTGTAGAGTGAATAATCGTCCGTTTACTTATTTGCTTTTCTGTGCTACGTGTGAGAGGCTCGAATCCGGTTACTGGACTGATATGAGATGGCTGACAATTCTTGAGTGGAGTCTGGAACCGCCTGGGATGCGGAGAAATGCTTGGCCTTGCGGTTTAATATAGCTTTTAGTTAAGCACAAGTCGACGTCTTTTTTCCATGAATTTTTTATTTCCCCAAAATCAAAAATTGCCTGAGCAGAGCACGCTCATCAGTTAGCGCATTGTCCAAACCAACCTAATATGTACATCTCTCTCCTCTCTCCTCTCTCTTCCTCTCTCTCTCTCTCCTGTCTCCCTATCTACCACTTACCGCTGACACTGCTCGTCAAGTAAGAAAAATACCATTGTGGCCGTTGTGCTGATTCAGTCATTAACATATTCCATGGCTAAGATACTGGCTCTTCCATTATAGTATACTCATTAATGTTACACACACCACTACAAGAATGTACACAACACACCACACACGCATATATATATAATGTATATATATATTATATAATATAATATATATTAATTCTGTACGCACCGCACACTCGGTTAGGGCGACAGAAAATAACGAAAAAAATGCCAAAAGTCCAGATGTATAAAATGAAGATAGTAAAAAGGGATGGGATTTAGACTTTCTCTGCTCCTGTAAAGGGTAAAAGACTTGATGGAATGCAACACACTTAATACGAAGAACAAAACAGGATTTTTATAAACATAGACTTTTATTAACATTTATTACAATTATTTATATAAAAAGGGTAATCATAATACAATCTACACGGGGATCAGGAGTAAAATGAAGACATGATTCTATTGTCAAATGAGTGGCGAGCATTGAAATATTATCAACATATCACATTACATAAAATACAGTGACAGACCATAGAAATTCACAGAATACAAATATAAATGTTTTTTTGTTACTCACTGAGTTGTATATCGGAAGAATGTCCTTTTATTAAATTGTTTCTTCCTTGTTGCCATCTTTTTTTTAAAATATCAACGGTGATTGTCTTTTCCACAAAAGGAATTAACTTAATTGATAGTAAAATGTCTTTAATTCTCCTCTCCCGTCTTCGAATCCAATATATCATTTTGAAGAACAGGCGTTTCAGTGCTGACCATCGGGTGGTTGCTTTCAACTATGTCTGCCTTGCGCGATTCTCGCGCAAAATGCGTCTCAGTGTTGTATAGCAGCACCTGGGCTAGGTGTACTCTTAGGGTACTGGGGGTTTACAATGAATTCCACATAGCTACTTTCTCCATCACTGATCTTGGGGGGAAGAGTACGACTTGTCTTCCTAAGTACAAAGTAGTAGTTAACATTGCTTCGGTAATAATAAAAACTATTTGCATCTTACTTCCTTTGCTCGCCAAGCTGCTTTGAGTTTCTTTTCTGTTTTATTTCTTCTGTCAATAAAAGTTTCGTTATATTCTAACATATGTATATCTGATTGGATGTAACAGCGATATGTCACGAATATACTATTATATTATAATATATATATATATATATATATATATGAAATATCGAACCTCACTGATAAGAAAAATACGAAAAACTCTTCCTATTTGTAACTGTAGTCAGTGCTTTACTGTATGTCCCACCGCACTTCGACTCAACGAAGCGCATATAGAAAACATAATGAAATCTACACAAGGACGCTGCGTGGCTGTCTTGAACAAATCTGGAAGCATCTCCACAAGAAACAACTGGTGGGCCACTTACACCCTATCACACAAACCATCTGAATAAGACGAAGGAAGAACCATACTGGACAAGCTGAGAAGCAAGATAACCATAGATGAGTTCTCATAGTGGCATCCCATGAAATAGAATACTGGTCTTCTGCAGTTAATTGTGATTATCTCTCTTCTCCTCTCTCTCTCTCCCCTCTCTCACACCATCAGCACGAACAGACACACACACACACACACATCCACAATATATATATTATATATATCATTATATATATTAATAAGGATGATCTACTGAGTCAGACGTAACATACTATTAGTTGCAAAAGCTCTTCAGGGCTAAAATCTACTGAAGAAGAAAAGGAGCAAGACAATATACTACTACCACATTAGATTCATGTTAAATATAATCATACTGACAATAAAAACACAGAACGCTAACGAGTTTATTGTAATTAAAAATATTTATTTCTAATATTACTGATTTTTTTTTATTTTTATTTTTTATTTTTTTTATTAATTTATATATTTATGTTAGATCAAGAATATAACAATAAATAAGTGTAACACCCTCGTCATTCTCATCCCCTCAACAATGGAACCAGCACCCAACGCTTTTAGCCTGAAGAAGCTTTATGCGAACTAATATAGGTTCGTCTGAACTCAGTAGATATCCTTATACTGGCTTACTTAGGTATCGAGCATTTTTACAAATTAGCTCTCTAGCGGTTATATGAATATATATGTTAATATTACATATATTATATCTATAGAGATTTGTTTTCTTTTGGGCAAAATACTACAATAGATATTTTTTGTTGGACGAATATCTTGTCTTTCTTTTTTTCAAATTTTTTTCTTCTGTTGATGTTGTATATATTCTTTACAAAAACTCTCTGCGGGTTTTTCTCTCCGCAGGATCTACAACAACTTGGTATATTAAATTATATAATATATACTAAAATATTGGCCGCTGCTGATAGTTCAGAGAAAATGAACAGGCGGTGTACTGAATGTGTAGAGCTGTTCCATTTTTAGTCGTACTCTGTAAGCCAGAATAAACAAGCAGCAAGAGACTACTTCAAAGGAACAGTAGAAGAGGTGTGATCGAAGTTCTTTTTCAGTGTCGATAATTCCATGAATTGTGCGTCAAAGATATGTTATGTAAGCTGGTGTTTGCAGGTATGGTGCTCACATACATACACAACACAGCTATAATATTAACACACACACACACACACACACACACACACACCACCACACGATATATATATATTATATATATATATATATAGTATTATATTATATATATTGGCAGATATTATTGTGATGACAATTACAAAATTATTGTGACAGTTTTATTTATGTTTTGTGTTGTCTTTTATACTCATTTTCGTAGAATCTTTTGTTTGTTTAATATATCGTTGGTATTCAAAACCAATATAATAATTTGCAATCAATGTATATATATATATATGTGAGATGCAATCGTATTCCATAGCCTCGGGAACCATCCTCATAGAGAATGCCTTAATCAATTTTTGATAAAAAGGCAGTTCGTTAAGGAGGATACAGTTTCTATTTCCTAACATTTACTTTTGGGATTTATTACGACGCGTGTTGTTGATAATGTTAAGTAAGTTGTACTATTGGCAACTTTAATTTTTAATGGTTGCGTCTATTTTGTTGCTATTAATAAACGTGCATAAAAGCCCCCCCCAGTAAGAACAAACAGAAGAACAACAAAACCAATATATATTAACAATCCATCGCACAGTAGGATGTGATGCAAGTTAGTTTCTACGTGGATTTAACAGGTTTGAATCTCAGCGTTTGCTTTTTCTAGTCTATTGTCTAACATAGATAAAGAGCCCTAGCTCGTACTACTATCTATCCAAGTTAGGGGAGGATAGTTAAAATTATTCCAAAGTGATTTGGAATATGTGAAATACAGACAGCTCGTCTAGGATTAACTCGGGTTCCTAGATTATAACTTACTATCACACCTCAAAAAATTAAATTAGTAAAAAGTAAAAAAAAAAGTGCGATAAATATACTAGATAATTCTTCAAGTAGAAGGGAAAACATTAAAAAAACCTACTATCATTGACTTTAGTTGAACCTAAGCTGAGTACAGAAATTGATAAAAATCTTTCGAATGCACTGCATGTATCTGATAATGACTACTACCTTAGCATAATTATGTTTTGAACAGCCTAACATCTATCACGAAGTTGTTACTATCCTGCCCCCCGCTTTCATATTCACGACTTCCGTTGGGAACTGTTCAATTATGACACCACGCCACCACCTACCACAACAATAGAGTTTATTCTTTTAGTGTGTTAATAAGAAATCACATATGTACTAAATTATAGAATTTCATTATATAGTCATTTAACTAGGAAACGGTGAAAGAGTTCATAGGCCGAGGAAGATACTAAAATTGAATTATCCAGTGAAGTCTTCTTCATAGTGTTGTAGCGTTGGATCTACCTCTAAAAAAATAACAGTCGCAGATATGATAGATGTCATAATAACTTTCGCCTTATGTAATTTCACCACGATATTTCATTTTCTAAATTATCAACACACCGCGACACAGACAAGACACACACAACACACACACACAGTACATAATATATATATATTATATATATATATATATATATATATAATATATGTTTGATATTTTAAATATCTCACCGAAAAAAACAAAAAAACAAAATGGAAATTTTGCCTCGTGATAATTGCGTATCTAGCCATACCAATTCAACGAAACAAATTTTTAGATTTATTTTTATTTTTAGATCTATTTTATATTATCTATCTATCTACTATCTATCTCTTATTATCAGTCTGATCCATGATCTATGTCTGTCTGATTCATCTATTTTTGTTCCGATTCTCGCTCTTCTCTCTCTGCTCTCTTCCTCGCTCCTCTCACCACACACACACTACATATAGCCTACATTGACATCGCTGTCTGTCTGTCTTCTCTGCTGTATGCCAATCTCTTCTCAACCCGATCCTATCTATTATCTACTAGTCTATATACTATGATGTCATCACCACATTGTCAAACTCTGGCCATATGCAAGTGGCGATCTAAACACACGCCCTCTGTCTATTCGATTTCTTTTGCTATTTTTGGCCGTTATTGCGCTGCCTTATCATTCTCAATCACTTGACTGCATTAATTCCTCCGGTTTCTCTCCAAATCTTCTCATGAATAAAGACTTTTGAAAAGAAAAAGAAAAAAATAATCTCTGTGTAGTAGAATCCTTCACAGCACAGAAGTACATAAATATGCCTCCTTTATATCTTTCGAGCGACTTACACGGGAAAACATCTCAACAATATGAACACAGTTCTCAAGAAATATGAAACCGAATGTTGGCGTGTAAGGCTTAAAGTTACATAAGAGGAATATGGCTGCGGAAATATTCCATTATATAAGGTTTTCTTAATCGGATATATAATTTCTTTTTTTTTTGTCATTTCCCAGAGGCTGTACACTTTCATGTACTGTTTAGCAAAAATTGATCAAAGTGTATAGCAAGGGGCATCAGTATCAATAGCGGCGACATGCTGGCGAAAGTCCTTCATGCTGTCAGCTTGAAAATCCTGATTCCTTGCAACAGACACGAAGAATATTTTCACATTACTTACTATAAGGAGCTAATGTGTTAAAAGTTGTCGTTAAATTAACTGTGTTATATTAATAGATCTGATATAGTGCTTAGGTAGATAGAGAGAGGATTGGAATATAAAAGAAGAATCATACAAACATTGTTGGATTGATGATAAATTTAAATGCATCAACTTTATCCTGAGACACAACAAGGAGCTGTGTGAGTGTTATAAAGTCCGACCTCGAAAATTCTATGGGAACATGTGAATAAATCCTTCCGCCCTATATTCCGCTCTTCTCCCCTCTTTCTCTTTCTCTCTCTCTCTCTCTCTCACAGACAGACAGACAGACACACACAGCACACACACACACACACACACACACACACACCACACATATATAATATAATATATATATATAATATATATAAAATGAATCCTTATTATTGTTCAAGCTTTCTAATTCTTTGCTCTTTCAACTCCAAATTTTTGATCTTAGAATTTGAAAGGCATATGATTTTTTCCGAATAATATATATTAATATATATATAATATCATTATAGTATATATATATATAATATGTTATATACCGTGTATATTGAAGCGAGGTTATGTTTTCCGATCGGTACATCAATGTATCGATATCAACAATTAACATTAATTAAATGAAAAAAACATAACGTTTCAGCCCCCACCAATACCCATTTATTTGTGTTTTAAAATATAACAAATCGCACGTATTTTATAGAAAAGTTTAAAACAGATATATTGAATTTGTGCTTAATATATCTAATGTTATTTTTGTATAAATTATATTTTTTCAAAGTTAATAAATTTGCAACTTAAATGTTTTAGTGACATAAGCGAAATCTAAGCTCGCTCGTACTTCAGAATTTAAGCTTCAATATAAGTAACTATCAACGTTACTGGGAAACTCGATAAGTTGGTATCGTAAAGTCATGTAGCACAATATTAATTTATAATAAATAAATATATATTATATAGTATATATAATATATGCGTGTGTGTGGTTAGTTAGATTAAAATTTAACGTTAATAGCGTTGTTTAATGCAATAATATTTTTGTTCAATGCACAAAAATGACCATGACATATCTTAACAAGTGGCATCAGGCGGATTTGTGTTAAGACTGGGAAAATGCAATAAATGGATATCCACACTCTCAATGGTTAGACCTGGCAGCCTCCTATCAGATGTAGCTAACAAACCACTCTTTTGTAGAAGAACGAGTATAATTCTAAGTCCCTCGAACAGAAAGGATAGCTGTTAGTAAATCTGAAGATAATGAGTGCATGTGTTTTTCTATAGAATTTTATATACTTTATATTACATCAAATGCTAGTAATTGTTTATTTGAGCATTACTTGCATACTTCATTTATAGAAATAGCTTTAATAAGATCTATAACTTTTAGTAATTCCCATATCTCTAGAGCAAAAACCATCAGTGCTACTTATCGTGGACAAAGGGCTTTTTTAATTAAGCAATAGGGGTTGGGTTGCCCAATGCTCTTTCGCACTTGCTGGGGGACACGACTTATCATATTGCCTCAGATTAAAGAACCACTGTATCTAGAGAGAATTCAATAAATTTTGTTCAAAAGAATCTGACGACACTTTGCGATGAATATACAATCCTCTCAGTTTTCACATAGAAATTTGAATTGGTTCTTTCTTAAAGATATGACTGAGTGACTATCCATAAAAATTTTTGTAGCCCGTCCTGTGTTATTGGGCTTAGAAAAGACGGATGAGGTATTCCTGCAGAGGGGTAACCCGCGCTAAAGGGGTGTCTGTATATGACACTACTTCATCTGATGGTGAAGCGTCGATGTTGGACATTCTGGGGTGTTGATTACTCTTAGTTCGATTACTCCCAGTTCAATTTAGAAGTTGAAGTGATATAGCTTTAATGGGTCCCATCTATGAGTCAAACAGACTGCTTTAAAATAATTAGTACCGAACGGATAATGAAACTATATACTGTGCACAAACAAATGATTATTATAATAGACATAATTGAAGATGATTAAACCTAAGGATACATTATTACTTGTGAAACAATTGAATGAAAATTTTGTTGTTAGATAAGAATATCTGAAAACTATAATGTGTAGAAAAGATTATTATTAATAGGAATAATTACTTTAACCATCTAATACTAATTAAAGGAGCACTTGATACTAATTGTATGAAAATGAAATTAGTCATTATAGATCTGTTGAAAATTATTCGGTATCAAGAGGATTGTGATTTTTAAAAAATCTTTAGAAATAAATAGCAGAACAACACAGCACCACACCCAACCACTCTCACAACCAAGAACACAAAAAAAAACATAATAAAAAAAGAATATCCCGAAAGCAAAAAAAACACCAACAGTCAATAATATGACAACACACTCAATATATATAAAACACGAAATAAACAAACAAAGAAAAAAGAACAGAGAAATCCCTCATGCATGAATAATACAAAAGTAAATAAAAAAATAAACCATCAAGAATATCACACAAGAACAAATGAAACACAAGCCAAACCAGAAGCACATACAAACACATCCCAAGAAAAATAAAAATTCAATCATGAAGTCAAAAAAGTGAACAGCCATCAGATCCACAGACCATCAGAAAACAAGACAAGACACACAATGTATAATACACAAAAAAGATACACAGCAATCAACACCAGATCAACCCCGTAATAAAAAAAAAGAGGACTAAAATATGCACCAAGGTAAAGCAAATAACAGCCATAGCAAAAAAACAGAGGAAACTCACCCACCTATATATCATATAAAGAATCCCCATAAATAAGCACACCCACGTGACAAATAATTGTCTAAACCAAAATTTTATTGTTCCAGTGGATATTTTACATATAAAACGGATATTATTGCTATTAATTTAGATTGAAAAAAAATGGTTAGTGCAAATCTTAGTTATGACACCCTAACAAAGAAAAGAAAATTCTCTCGTCTCGTTCTAACTACTATCATCTCTCTCTCTACTCCTTCTCTCTCATATATTATATTGTATATAATAATAGTAATATATTATATGTGTGTGTGTGTGTGTGTGGTGAAAAGGAAAATGAATTGAATCCGACAAATGAGGAAAAAGAGTAAAGAAAAAAATGTAGATGGAAATGATTTAATCGAATCATTAATGATATCACTTACACATGTGTTTTCGGTAGTTTGTGTTTGGAAAATATTTCGCAGCACATGAAGAATGACCTTATAGAGTGCACTTTATTTTGCATGAAAAAGTCGTTGGGGGGAAAAAAACGCCAGAGATTTTTGGAAAATTGAAAATCGAATTTTTAAAATTTGAACCTGAGAATAGAGTAGATAGAGTTATGATTTGGATATTGTTTTTTCTAGTACAAATATTTGTTTTTTTTTTCCAAATAAATATAAAATAAAATAAAGTTATTATGTTACCAACATAAAGATGTTGAACATTTTCTGAGCTTAGGTTTATGTTTTGAAAAAATCGGTGAAATGTTAAAAGGTTTGTCAATTTTTTTCCCAAAGGATTTTTTTCATTCACAAATAAATGTTCATCTGAGTGAGGTGATCCTTTATGGGCGAATATGTTCACACACAAAACGACGAAACAGCATTGTAAGTGATATGGATTAATGTGATATCGATAAATTCATTTTATCAACTATCATTCTTTTCTTACTCATTTTTCTTTCATAATACTATATATATATAGAATTCTATAATATATATATAGATATAAATTGGTCTCTCCCATCGATTTTCGAAACGTTGATGAGGGTCATACCCACAATGAACTCACACACAGGGATTTGTTTATAGTGAGAAGTGCATACTGTTGGACCGATTCACACTTTTTGCAGCAGTCGATAGGAAAGAATTGGGCATCAAGGGTTACACAAACAATCAACGACCGACCTCACGGAAATTTTGAAGTTAGAGTTATCCCTCTCCTAGACGGTTACTAACCAGGTGAAGGGCCAGTCTGCATTACTATTTAACCATAGCTTGGAGGGGAGAAATGGGATTCATAATTTCCAGGGATTAGGGCTATGTGAATGCTAAAGCTTTCAGTAAAAAATTCTCTCATTTAATATATATATGATATAAATTATAAATTATATAATATGAGATATTTTTACGTTGCATACTACTATTGCTTTACAGTTATATTTTAGTAGACTGTTAATAATTCTCACATTATAATCGTTTTGATTGTTAATGTTAAACTGAATAGGAATCTGGTATCTTACGATTTGGGGCATGAGCTAACTGCAATCTAGTGGAAAGGTTCTAATTCGGAGGTCAAGGGAGTGCAAACCTTCAAGCTTTGTTCCCTGGTCGTTCTGAAGGTATGGGTATACTGTGCACTAGATTTTTTAAATTAAAAATTCTGTTTAAAAATTGGCTTAAGAGATACCATCAAAAATGAAGATATAAACGATAAAGAAAGAATAAAAAAAAACGTTCTTCGGGATAAATATAACGCCAAGGCTGTGACATGCGTAAGCAAGATAACCAAGAAATCAACCTACTGGATATGTGAGTAGAAGAAAAATTGACTTAGAAGTGACTTCACAACATAGTATTCTGGGAGCAATTTAGAATTGGATATTTTCATAGTGATCAAGATCAATATTGGTCAGTTATTTTTTAATCAGGAAGTAGCAATGAAAATATATAAAATAATATCTACTTTCCTAGATCCAACTTGTACATTTCTTTCTTTGGCAACTTCCTATTCGTGATAATCGTTTTTCTTGGACTTCTTATGTGCCCAGTTCGTCTGCAGGAAAATCCAAATAGAGTAGAAACTGGCGTAATTAAAACGGGTAGCTACACATGTCAACATTGCTTCTAGATAATTCTGGTCCAGAAAACATTTGCGTCGATTCACTTTGACAAACTGCCAGCGAATTTCGTCCCTCTGGGATATTTAAAGCAATCAGTTGATTAGAAACGAACGTTGCAGATAAACTCTAAAGACTGAAACTGAGAGATGATGGTTGTTACTATAGGAATCAGCAGCATTTCTAAAAGAAATGAAATTTGCGTGTGGCCGAATTCGACATTTCTTTTTTTCTCAGTCATTGGTATACTGACTCACCAGTCAATAATAAGAAAATAAAAATTGAGTGGCCAATAATCTTACTATCAGCGAAAATTCTTCCAAACTGGGCAAGTTAGCTGGGTTGTTAAAATACGCGACTGCAACCTCTGATGAGGGATAAGACTCCCATGGGACACCCGTGATGCTTAAGGACAGATTTCAAGTGCTGAGCCGTCCATGATTGGGCTTGACGGATGGTCAAAGAGACCCCTCCGATCAATCGGCTGTCACGTCAAGCCTAGTACTTTTATGATTGCCTCGACCCCATTCCTCACTTACTTTATTCAAACCCCAACCTTTTTTACATATGTGTAAGAAGGTGACTGAGGGTCTTAGGGCCCTGGGTATGACGCTTAACTGCATCAAGTGGTGAGGTTCCAATTCTGGAGCTATGGGAACTGTCGTGTACTTCTTCATTGCCATTCCATCCAGGTCTACTCTGACCCAGAGTAAAACATCATCAACTTAAGATACACAAGGGTTGAAACACCGTAAAAACAATGACAAACCAACCCGGCTGTAGGCATATTAGTGCTACAGCATGGATGTACCACTTGTAATCTAACGATTAAGAAAAAGCTAGGAGATAAATATAGTTTTGGACGAGTGGAGGCAGAGAAGCATACATTTAATGTGCAAAAGAAAGATTTCAACGAGCTCTTCAACAATATAATGGATTTAAACTGGCAGTAATAATTTACTGAGTAAAACACAAAATAGGTCTCAATGGTGCCGTGGAGTGTAATACAGATAATTAGCCAGTTATATGGTTTGAAGTATTCCTATCAAATACAAATACGTAATTGGTTTCAAGTAATCATGTATATTTATAAAGGCATAATTATTATTAATAGAAGAAGGAAGTTAGTTTTATGACAAAGCAACAAATCACTTAATATCAAACAAATGGGCATTCAATGAAGTAGAGAAAATAAATTTGTTTTGATGGAGTGAAAAAATACCTACTACTTTCATTAAATGGTTATAAAGAAATAATAGAAATAATTCCATTAAAAATCAAATAATTAAATAAATAACGACTATATAGATCTTCTCAGCGATATACTGAAGTATCACAGCACATATGGAAATTTCTGTTAAATTTCTGTTTATATTAAAAATATACAAATTTAAAAACTTAAAAAGAATTATAACCTTAACATTCGCACGGAAATGCCGATGGGACCACACATTTTTGCACTGGCTATCGTCTGAGCTTCAAGTTTGTCTGCGGATCCCCAGGAAAAAAATTATGTTAATCTGGTTTGATTGGAGGTTTGAAAAATAAAGCTTACATATCAATTTATATTTGACTTTCGAGTAGTACAGGGTGGTCCGAAAGTTTTGTTACTCCTACATATTTTTACAGTTAAAATAATTACATAAAACAACCCGAAATTCTAGGAAATAATTTATGTTTTAAAGATTTTTATAGAGGTAAAATAAATACATATTACTAAAACAAAAAATAAAGAAAGTTTTAAAAATATGTATGGGTGACGGGATTTTCAGACCAACCGTGTTAACTCGTGTTTACCAAAGACCAATTCCCCATCAATAAGAGAGAACTTCATATGATGTTTGTAGTTATTTTTAAAAAATGCGTCTTATACGATGATAATTCAATAATGAAGGACAAATCTAAATTGACCAAAACGACGAGGCTTGAACTTTTTTCTTGTGGCGATTCAATAAAGATGATTGAAATAAAAGGAGAACATTTTCCCATTCCTTTACGATACGGGGTTGTATGTCTAGTGACTAGGACAATCATTACCTCAGCACTCAATACCCAAGTGTACAAAAAATATTGAAGACTTTTCTCAATCCAGTGATACAACCCCCCCCCCAAAAAAAATAGAATTGCGGAAACCTCTTTGTGCATCCAAGGGCAAATAACTTGCATTTACCTAGGCTAATCTAATTCCTACATTTCTTCTTTTCAGTTTACTCTCTCTTGTCTCTCCCTTTTTTTTCTTTCTCCTAATATCCTTTCATATTTTTTGTTTACTTTTCTTCTTTCTCTCTCTTCCTTCTTCTTTCTTTCATTTGCTTTTCATTTTTTCCTTTCTCTTTCTTACCCTGTCGGTGGGGCTTAGAATACGCCGACTGCATCCTCAGCAGAAGGACAAAACGGGGAACTCGGATATGACAATTGCATCTGGTCGAGAGGCTCCATTTATGGTCCTCTGGAGAGTGATGTGTACCTCTTCATTGCCATTACTCCCAGGTCCACTCTAACCAGGAATAGTAGCACCAGTTAAGGTTCGTTACTAGTATTAGATAGGTATACTTGATACCAGATAACTGTGTGCAAACATACGATATTTTAAACGTAGGAATTCAATTACTTGAAACCATATAATTGTGAATAATTATTAATAATAGTGACACTTGAAGACATAAACTGATTCCCCCCCCCCCCACCGACGTAGTGGGTAACGTACTGGACTGTAATATCCTTGAGAGTAATATCTTCGGAAAAGGTATGAGCCCTTTTCTCATCCCGCAGCTATGGTTTAAATAATACAACTACTGTTCTTCTAAAAATATGTCTTTGGCATTAAATAACCCACAAAGTTTGATATGCTATTAAACTAAGAAAACAAACTAAAGCAAACCTATTTCTTATTTCCCGTTTCTTCTTTCTTCCTGTTTCTTTTCTTTATTTCAATTTTTCTATTCTTCAGTTTTTGTTCATTCTTTAAATTACATCATACTTTTTCTTTTCTTTCTTTCTTTCTTCTTTCTTTCTTTCTTTCTTTATTTGTCTTTCTTTGTCTTTTTTCTTTCTATGTCTTTCTTTTTTTCTCTTCGTATATTTCATTTATACTTTTTCTTCCTTATTTTTATTTCCTATTTTCTTTCTCTTCTACATCTCTATTTATATACAAATACGCACCGACACACACACGAATATATATATATATATATATATATATATATATATATATATATATATATATATATATATATACGTGTGTGTGTTATAAAAGATAAAAGTACTGGGTTATATTATATATATATATATATATATATATATATATATATATATATATATATATGATTTTCCGTGCTCTTTGGCTAATTTCACGTATCAGTGAAACCTTTTCAAGCAGAAAACTCAATTCTTATAACCTACACTAAATTAATCAGAAATAATTAAAAGTTTTCGAAAATTTACTCAAGACAAAGTTTGACCTGAGCCAAAATTGCCCTCACCCTTGCTCCACAAAAAAAAAAGAGAAAATTATTCATTACTGAAAGTTTTTCTAAAATATTTGAATGAGAAAATTATTTGTGCGATTAAATTGCTTAATCGTTTCGATTAACGATTTTTTTCTTCTCAAAAGTAAAAAAAATGTATTAGACAGAAAATTGTGTTTTGCTTTTTTTAAAGAAATTTAATATGGTCTATATGTTTATTCTAAGATGGACGCCTAAAATGGATGGAAAAGAATGGAGGTAGAAATGTCAAGTATTTAGTTATTGTTTTTATTTGTTTACCTCATCCTTTTCTCTTTCTCTTTCTTTCTTTCTTTCTTTCTTTCTTTCTTCACTAACTCCTTTTTTCTTTTTTTTTGTTTCTTTATTTTCCCTTTCTGCATCGTTTAAATTCTTCCTTTTTTTTCTTTTTTCTCGTTCTACTTCGTTTTCCTTTCGTTGTTTTCCTTTTACTTCCATTTTTTTTCTGTCTTTCTTTTTTCTTTCTTTTTATCTTTCATTTCACTCTATCCTTTACACCATCCTTCTATTTTCTACTTATTTACCTTTTATTTATTTATTTATTTATTTATTTGTTTATTTCTTCTCTACGTTTGTTTTTCTTCTTTCCCTTTCTTTCTTTTTTTTCTTAGTTCTGTAACTTTTTCTTTCTTTATTTCTTCTCTAGCTTTTTCCTTCTTTTCCTTCTTCTCTACCTCTTTTCTTTCTTTATTGTCTATCTTCCTTTCTTTCTCTCTACTCGACGTAAGAAAATGTATTCGAGAGAAAACTGTTTTTGGATTTTAAAAAATAAACTGAATGTGGTCAATATATATATATATATATATATATATATATATATATATATTTGAATATGGTGCCTAAAATGGATGGAAATGTCGAATGTTCAGTTATTGTAGTGTTGTCATCGACGATTTTTATGTCGGTGATTGGCATTCATCGGCTGGGGAAGTAAAAACATAACTCATTTTAGTGTTGGGACGTTCGTTGCTTTAGCCTGTTCAGTATCTGAGACCGTGAAAGCAGGGAAAACCGACAATGGGCAACACGTGATTAAATCCTTTGTTCTTCTAGGAACATAACAATTCTCAAATCTTTGAGTTCCCCGTTCTCTGATCATTGCGAATCTTTGCCTCATTGCATCCTAGTCACGAAAATGGAAAATGAGCAGCAGAATTTTGAAAACCGTGATATATATATATATATATATATATACATTATCGGCCGCGTCTATTGTTTCTACTTTATACTTTAAATGAATTGGAGAGATGTAAAGTCTTTATCAGACAATAGCGCTGGGGTAATGCGTGTTTCGGGGTTTCATATCGTTACCACTGATCCAAGGTGCCAGAACAGCATAGAGTTGCCGCCAAAGTTATTGACAAAAATGTTGGGAATATAAAGCGCAGAAGTTAGTTTTCAGTAAATTCTATAACAAAACTTATTACTATTCAATTGATATTTAAGCGCGGATTACAGAACTTCCATATATATCTATATATATATCTATCTATCTATATATATATATTATATATATATGGGTTCACAAAACAACCCACCCCACTTCTATCTCGGGTTGGTGACATCATCTGGTCCTCGTTGCCACCTAGACACACTCCGGGAGGCTAGATGAAGCATATCTTTCAACACACAAAATATCAATTAAAGTCTGCTGTCTTTTTGACAATTTACGTAAAAGGCTACATTATACCCGCGCATCACAAAGAGTTTTCGAGATGTATGTATTTACCCGACGCCTCCACGCGAGCAGGATGCGACACAAGGTCAATATTTAAGCAGAGTTTATTAGGTTTGAATTCAGTTTACCTTTTCC
>CM042149.1:36511076-36531076 GCA_023376005.1 Doryteuthis pealeii | reverse complement strand
TGTGTGTGTGTACACGTATCTGTTTGGCTGTAGATACTCATTGTACCTTATATCAGTGGTTCATTTTCTATTTATATAATAGAGCACTATTTGTAAATTTATGTTTCAAAATAAGAAAAAGAAATGTGTCATTGTTAATAATAATAATAATAATAAAAATAATAATAATAAACTTATTCACTTATAATAGTAGCTCAAAATAATACCATAAGAATGAATTATATCAAAGCGAAAATAGATAAGATGCAATAGAATCGCAAAGGTAGAATGTGTAGACAGAGACAAAATGTTAACCACATTATAAGCAAATGTAGCAAATTAGCACAAAAGAAGTATAAGACTAAGCACGACTGGGTGGGAAAGGTGATCCACTGGGAATTGTACAAGAAATCAAATTTTAATCACACTACCAAATGGTATATGCACAAACCAGAATTCGTCCAAGAGAATGAGACTGGAATTTGTGATGCAAACGTATCACCAAATTCAGACCAGAAAACCAGATCTAGAATTTATTAGAAAAAATAATCTCCCATTTAGTGGATTCTACTGTTACGACGGACCACAGAATTAAAATGAAAAAAAAAGCGAAAAGGCAAATACCTGGATCTTGCCAAAGAACTGTTTAAAACTGTGGAACATGAGGATGACGGTGATACCAATTTAGTTGGCGCCCTTGGAACAGCCCCTAAATGTTTAGCAAAAAGACTGGAGTAACTGGAAATTAAAGGAAAAGTCAAGACTATCAAGACAACAGCATTTTTGAGATCGGCTAGAATACTCAGAGGAGTCCTGGAGAACTCCGGAGGCTTGCTGTCACTCAGATTCCAGTGAAAGACCACCGTCTCACGCTGTTGTGAAAAACTCATAAGGAATTATATAATCTTATTATAATGGAGATTGTGTGTTTTTCTGTCTGTAACCGAAACTATATTCCTACTCAAGTCACAATTCTTTAGTTTTGACATCACATTCTTGATTTTTTTTTTATCTAAACCTCAATTATTAATAAAATTGTCTTACATTATTAATACTATGTCTACATACTGACAACATGCAATTATATTTATATATACAACAAAATAGCGTTTACAGTGTGAACGGGAAGGCTAATTTGCATATATTAAAAATCGAATTTAAAAATATGTGCTTAGTATTATTGATTTCTAACTGTTTGGTTTATTTTAATGAATATAAGAAAAAGTCTCTTCAATAATCTTAAATGAAATCCATTAACAAGATAAATAACTGTCATTTTATTCTTTACTTCCTCTTATAACTAAATGCTTAAATTAGAAAAAAATAACAATGAAAGACGAGAGTGATGGAAGAGTAAGTTTCAGTTGTTCTATTTTTTATCATACTCCCTCTGTTTCAAATCTTTTATTATACCCACCTCTGTTTCAAATCTTTTTATCTGCATTCTTATTTAGTTTCATTAGCCTTTCTAATTTAATACAATATTCTATTACATTAAAACTTAAATACTTGCACCCGGAGGGTGCATATATTTGCTAGTAATAATAATAATAATAATAATAATAATAATAATAATAATAATAATAACAATTTCATATATGGTGTTTAGATGTGTACATGAAATAAGATTTAGTATAAATATTTTTGATCCACCCGAATGAATAACTTTGCTCATAATAAAATTATTTGTGAACTCTATTTGAGTTATTTATTTTGAAATTCTTTCTTGACAGATTTTGATTTTGTAAGCATTTATTTTGTAAACTTTTTTCAATTTGTCTCTCAGATCAAACCGACTCAAACAATTTGTTTTTAAATTGCTGTTTTTCTTTAGATCAACATTTGGGCCATTTATGTCTACATAAATATCAATCAATTTAATAATTTACATTTCAAAGAAAAATAATGGGAGATAGCGTAAGTCATAGAGAAAGAGGGTGGGAGAGATAGAGTGAGGAGGTGGAAGAGTAGAAATAAAGATTTGAGAGAGAGAGAGAGAGAGAGAGAGAGAGAGAGAGAGAGAGAGAAGAGAGAGAGAGAGAGAGAGAGAGTATATATCAAGAGAGGAAATAGAGAAGAGAGAGAGGTGGAGAGAAACATAGAAAAAGAATAGAGAGAGAGAGAGAGAGAGGGGGGTTAGAAAGCGAGAGTGGGAGGAAGAGAGAGAAAGTGAGAAGGTGGACAAAAGAGAGAGAGAGAAGAGAGAAAGAGACATTAAGAGAGAAGAAATTGGGGAGACGAGATAAATACGGAGTGATTAAATTACTTATCCTTTTTCTTTATTTTTTCAGGTCCTGTGCCGCCATTGTTTAAAGGGCCGACCTGATCGTATTCGACCAAAATTTTCACGACGGAGATCGGGGACAATATCAAATTTCTAAGGAGTGAAAAAAAACCGGAGCATTAACCTAAGATTAACACTTACTTGTAATTTAATAAATATATATATACACACACATATATATATCACTAAATTACTTTTAAAATAGCAATATACATTAATTTTAAACTAATAATTTCTTAAAAAACAAGTGCTTATTTTAAGCATAAATTTTACCATATTTGACATGTATTTTTTTGTCAGGAATTTATTAACTCAAAGAGGCTCAGAAACTATAAGTGCAAAAGATGATCTTCATGGATTTTTTGTTTAAGATAAACGCCTTTGGCTCCTAATAATTTTTAACCTCTATATTTGTACACGTGGATAAATATATGCAAACACACGCAATCACTGAAATACATAAATATATGAATACACGGATATTCATATATATATATTCCTATATATATATGTGTGTCTGTGTTTGAATTATTCATTTCCTGCATAGAAGGATTGCTACATTGGATGATTTTATTGGATGCTAATTTGCTAATCGGATTAACTTCGGAAAACTTCGGCAAGATTCGGCCTTAATCGGAATACCTTACGTGACGTTTCATCGACAACTGCTCTTCCAAAGAAAAGAAAAAAAATCAACATACGGAGGGGAACAGACGAAAGTCGGAAATCAAGATGGCGCACAACGTAAGTAGAAATGTTAATTTGTATTTAGCGCGAAATCCTTTTAGCGCTGATGTGTTGTTTGGCAATAATACCGTTAGGAGTAAGAGAAAGAGAGAGAGAAAAAGAAGACTCCTATGGCCATTATTGATTAATGGCTAAAAGAGGTTAACGGGTTCTGGAAGAAGATAAGAAAAATAATTGAAGAGTAAAGATTAAAAAGTGGGGAGAAAGAGGGAATGATCAGAAGAAAAAGAGGGGAGAAAAAAATGAATGATCCGAAGAAAATGAGGTGGAGAAAAATGAATGATCAGAAGAAAAAGAGGGGGAGAAAGAGTGAATGATCCGAAGAAAAAGAGGGAAGAAAAATGAATGATCCGAGGAAAATTAGGGGAAAAAAATGAATGATCAGAAGAAAAAGAGGGGGAGAAAAATGAATGATCAGAAGAAAAAGAGAGGGAGAAAGAGTGAATGATCCGAAGAAAAAGAGAGGGAGAAAAAATGAATGATCCGAAGAAAAAGAGGGGTTAAAAGAAGAAAAAGAACAATGGAAAGGAATGAAGTGTAAATAAAAAAGGGTTGATTGTTTCAAAGAAAAAAAACGGAAGTAAGGAAGAAGGATATGAAGAAGGATATGAGTAGAGAGAGAAAAAGAAAGAAAGAAAGACAGTGATAAGATAGAGAAAAAAGAAACGATAAAAGGAGGGAATATTTTAGATAAACATATAAATAAATGAAAATGGAAAAATAGAAGTAAAAATTAAGAAAAGTAATGTTAAACTAACTAAATGCAGAAAGAAAGAAAGAAAGAAAGAAAGAAAGAAAGAAAAATACAGAGAGAATAAAAAGAAATAACATGTAAGGAAATATAAGCAAAATTAATGTTTTGAATAGATAAATAAATAAATTATGAAAGAAAGAAAGATGGATTACCATGAAAAAAAGAGATGGGAGAAGAAGTATAAGTAAGATTAATATTTTAATTTAAGAAAGAAAGAAAGATAGAAAGAAAGAAAAATATGGAGAAAAAACAAAAAGCAAAGTAAGGAAGTATAAGTAAAAGTAATGTTTTAAAGAAAAAAAGAATGAGGAAAGAAAGACGGAAGGAAATAAAGACAAAACGTAAATAACTATAAGTAAAATTACTGTTTTAGATTAATAAAGAAAGAAAGAAAGAAAGAATGAATATGGGTGAAATGAAGAGAAATAAAAAGTAAAGAAGTTTAAGTAAAATTAGTGTTTTAAATAAATGAATAAAGAAAAAAAAGACAGAATGGAAGGTTGTATGAAATAAGAAGAAAATGAGATATAAAAATAAATTAAAAATAAAGAATACGAAGGTAGATGCTTTACGTAAATAAATAAAAATGGGAAAAGAGAAAAAAAAGGAAAGATTTATTTTTAATTTTTAAAAGGAAAAAAAAATAAAGTGAATATCGAAACAAAGGAATGAAAAAAAAGAAAACAATGCAAAGAAAAGGAAAAAAATATTTGTAAAAAATAAAGAAAGAATGTGAAAGGAAAAGTTTTTTTTCTTCTAAAAATGGAAAGGAAAGACAAGAAAGAAAGAAAGAAAGAAAGATTTGTTGTTTTGATAATTTTGTTTTATGGCATATCAACCCGTTTGGTGTAATTTAATGCCAAATCAAGTCATTTCGATAAAAAAAAGGTCTCAGTTTGATTACAGTAAAGAAAGAAGTAAGGAAGGAATGAAGGAAAGAAAGATTTGTTGTTTTGGCTGTTTTGTTTTACGACACTTCAACACTTTTTAGGTAATTTAATGCCGAATAAAGTCATTTCGATTAACGAAGAACTCGGGTTGCTTACAGTAAAGAACGAAAGAAGGAAAGAATAAAACAAATGATTTAGAATAAAAGAAAGAGAAAAATAAGCCAAGATAAACGCGTTTCTACCCCGGCCAACACATTTTCTTTTTAAATCAACATTTCTGCTTCAGTTCAACTATCAAGACACTCTGTTCTCCTAGTGTTTCTTACGCAAGCTGTCGTTTTGTCACTGGCCATTATTTATGGTGTGCAAAGGCCAAATATGTATATTACCGCGTGCGTAGATGTCTAAATGATAAATGAAGCACTAAATGTGCATGCACATACATGCATGCCATTGTACATTCATGCGTGTGCAACTTGTAACTTTGCATGTGTGTAAAAAAGAGGGGGTCGATATGCACAGAAAACCGCACACATTAAAAGATTAATAGCTGTTTGTATATAATTATAATGTCCATAAAAGAATTGACTTGAAGATTGTCTATCAAATTCACGCAAAGAATGAACAGAAATGAACGGATAGGAAAATGATAGGGATTACATTATATTTTAAAGACTGACTGTCTGTCAGTTTCTCTATCCCTCCCATGCTCTCTCTTTTCATTCTCTTTCCTCTGCCCCCTCTCTCTCTCTCTCTCTCTCTTTCTTTCTCTCTCTCTCTCTCTCTGTATATATATATATATATATATATATATATATATATATATATTATATTATGTGTTGTGTGTGTGTGTGTGTCTGTGTCTGTGTGGTTTGAAAATTGCGTCGGCAAAGCACTGTCAGTTATCAAGCGCCGTTGATTTCATATTCACGGTACCCTAACTTAGATACACACGCTCTATCTATGACATTGAACACTCTTTACTTATAAATATTCCAAACTATTATATATATATATATATATATAATAATATATATATATATGTGTGTGTGTGTGTGTGTGTGTGTGTGTGTGTGTGTGTGTGTGTGTGTGTGATTGAACGTGACAGACATTTCCTGTCTGACGAGTTTCTTTTCGATCTTCTCCAATTGTCTGGCCATCTCTTTGGTGAATGATTCATTCACCAAAGGTTCTTTCACTAGTACTTAACTGATACAAGTTCGATCATGCAACACTTAAAATCAAATGCATGCCCCCCCTCTAATTACCGGGAAATTCTAACTGAAAACGCACACATACTGCAAAAAAGAAAAAAATAACTTCAAATACTCGAAGTCCTATACATGAAACAAAAAGCAACACCTTAAACAAAATCAACTTCGAATACAACAACCACATTCTCAAATGCCTATAATTTCTCGCCAATTCACCTCCCCCATTCACCATAACATTTCATATAAATCTGTGAGTCCCTCCAACTGACTCCTATTGCTACTCTGTTTAAAAAGAACCACGAAGACACCTCATAACTCTACACCTGATGATGGCACTAAGTAGTGCCGTAAATACTAGTGGATTCATTCACCAATTCCACCCCGACATAAAAAAGATGGACGAGTGTAGAAGATCGAAAAGAAACTCATCAGACAGGGTTCAACCAACATGTATAAAGGAAAAAATGCTGCCAAAATATACTTCTTTATCCCTGTATATTTTTTTATGTGAGACATGATGGGCAGGGTGATCTAGTCTGTATGGTATTGTAGGAAGGGTGGTTTAAATTATCTTGCGTGTTTATTTATATGACTATATTTTATGAATTTTTAAAACTATATTTTCTAATTTGTAAAAATTTAAACTATTAAGTTTAATTTATTATTTTCTAGTGTTTTTAATAAATTATTATTACTATTCAAAAAAAAAAAAAACTATTCATAAAGAAAATAGAAATAGAAGATTGTTGTACATCTATCTTACATGCAAGGGGATCTGTCTCTCTCTTTCTCTCTCTCTCAATGTGGTCCATATATATTTACCCCTCTGCACGAACAGGATATGATACAAGGCCAATTTCTGAAGCGGAGTTTAACATGTTTGAATTCAGATTTTTTGGTCTCTAGACTGGTTGCCTAAACAAAGATAAAAAAAAAACCCAAGTCTGCCTTACTAGTTACCCATATATAGAGGGACAATATACAGACAGTCTCGTTCAGGATATGAACTCGTTTCGCTGTGTCCATTTCCTTTGACGATGATCATTACACCACGCGCCTCAAAGTGACCCATATAGATCCCTGAGAGTGAATAAAATTTTGAAGGGGGAATTTACCAAATTTTATTTATAAATCCCTTTATATCAGTTGGGCAAATATCGCCGGGTTATGTATTTACTAGATATCGCACATCTAGATGAATTCCAGATTAATGCTATGGCCACGAGTTTTGTGCCATTCACATAAAACTCGTTCAAAACATAAAAGTCGTTTAAATAAACAAATGTCACAAACTTGTAACGTAATATTCGAATCTTCCCAGTGTCCAATCCTTCTTAGTAAAATACAATTTAAGAATTAAAGGTGCGTTTGCATTTATCCATATATATTGATTCCTTTGTCATGTAAATTGGATTAAACACAAGTAAATTAATTATGTTCTATAATTTGATATTCGATTAATTTATTTGTTTGGTTTGTTGGTTGGTTGGATTTTACGGCATGCAACCCTTGTTGGGTTATTTTATGCCGAAGACATTTGTTTTATTCATTCTTGTTGGGTATTCAATATTTTTTTAAACTCATTTTTAAACACATTTTTAAAAACTCATTTTTTAAAAATCTATTCAATCCATAAATATGGCCATAACCGGTACTACCACTCCGGGTCAGAGTAGACCTGATAGAAATGGCAATGAAGGGTCATTCTACACACACCCTGAACTCCAAATCTGGAACCTCACCACTAGATACAGTTTAACGTCATACCAAGGTCACTAATTTATTTTGTGGTGAATGGAAATTAAATTTGGTTACAGGGGTTTCATCAAATAAAAAGTTTGGAAAGACCTCGTCTAGATAGTCAGCCTTTGACATTTTTCTCACTGGTGATATTTCATATAATCTCATTATCTTTTGTATACAATATAATTGACTAGAATGTGTTGTTTCTAGTCTGTTTCCTTCTTTCATCAAATATGTGTTATATTTGTATGTAACACTGAATCGCGGGTAATGTCTAAATAATATCTTGGACTGATTAACATGGAAAGGTTTATTTGAAATAAAATGCTTTTCCTTACGGTAAATATGATAGAGGCGTAAAATATTGTTCAAAACCAAAAAATGAATAAATAAAATGCCGATGCACTCATCAGACGGTAAGGTGATTATTGTAGATACGGGTTTACGTACGTATTGAGCACTTTCTTTGAGATTTTTTATTGTTATTGTGCCTTGTTCGATTTCTTTTTCTCTTTTTCGACGGAGTCTCTATTGTGACTCGTTCGTTTTTTTCTTTTTCTTTCTTTGTTGATTTTTTTAAATAAAAATTATATATATATATATATATATATATATATATATATATGTGTATGTCTGTCTGTCTGTCTGTCTGTGTATATGTGTTCCTAAAATGCAAGCCAGAATTCTCTGTTCAATATTCAGAACGCCTTGTTTCCTCCCGATGTCGTGGATATGCGGGAAAAATTCGAATAATAATGATGAATTCTAAAACCGTTTCATCACTTCTTCAGTCGAGAGAGCAAGGTGAATGACGCAGTTATTAATTTTATTAAAGTGTTGAATCAACCCCCCCCCAACTTTACTTTGTATACTGAAGTCCGGCCAATAGGTTATAGGATATTGAGAAAGCGCTATATCTTCGGACATGAACGATTAATAGTTCATATGATGGCCTCAAAGCGTGAATATTCAATAGTCATAGAAAACTCGTTGTCGCCCAGAGCAGACTTGAAAATTCATCATGGTAAATGTAACTTGGATTTCACCTTTTTGACTAATACTTTGTCTAATAATTTCTCTCAGCAATTTAACGTTTCAGGGGTCAATTCTCCGATCCTCTTCAGGTGACTGTTTATGATACCGGTTTTACAGATTGACTGATTTTAAAGACATATCAATCCGTCTAGGGTTATATTATGCCTAGAAGTGAAGGAATCGCTTTCATTGTGTGTTCATATTTACATTTCTGATTTTTTAACTCATTTTTTAAACATTTTATTTTTGGATCTATTTAACTAAAAGATAGGACACTGACAGCTACTACCACTTCAGGCACAGTGGACCAGGGATTAATGGCGATGAAGGGCTACTCCACATTTCCCAGAGCTCCATAATTGGAACCTCACCACTAGATGCAGTATAACGTCATAGCCAGGACACTACCTTTTTTGTATAGGGTCTTAAGAGTTTTTTGTACATGTTCCTATTAATAACTTTTATACATATCTATTTAATCGATAGATAGGAGCCAAACAGGTATTACCATTCCAGGTCAGAGTGGATCTGGGAGCAATGACAATGAAGGGGTATTTCACACTTCCAAGATCTCCAGAACTGGAACCTCACCATCAGATAGAGTTTTATGTCATACCCAAGACACCCTTTTGGGGAGTCTTACACCCTGTAGGGGATGCAGTTAGCCTATTCTAAACCTCACCAACGGGGCATCCTATTTCACAGAGATTTTGTTTGTAAATAACGTTTTCTTTTTTAACTTGAGGAATTTTTAGCCATAACATCCAATACAAGGAAATCGCATCCGTCATTTGAGAATTGAATGATCGTGGGGGTTCATATGGACCTTAATTCGCGAGGGTAAGAGGGACTGTATCATTCATTGCAGCGTCAAAAACGTGAATAATTCTGTCCATTTGTCACCCTTGATTGTTAATAATGTTTACCATAGTTAATAAGATGTAACAAGGATGAACACAGTGGTAAACATCTGGCTTTACTCAACAAATTACCAAATAAATTGTACATAGAAGAAATATCTTATTTGATTTGGATAACTCTTAAGTTGCCACAATTAGTAATAAATGATTAATTAGAACTTCTTTCTAAGAACATGGAAAGATCAAAACAGTTCAAATTGCTCTGTTTTAATCGTCTCGTTTAAAGTTGTACTGTTCAAAATCGTACCGTTCAAGAGCATAATACTCAAAATCGTACTGTTAAAAATTGTACTGTTTAAAACCGCATTGCTCAAAACTGTACTATTCAAACCGAAATGAAGGATAAAAACATAAGAAAACAATTTTAGTTTTGATATCGTAAGTTAAAACTATCTGAACTGAAAGACAATATGACTGTGCACTATTTCACAACCAGCGAGAAATACCTGTCATGTTTACTGACATTTTTGTACCTGAAACATCTACTTTTCAAGGACAATTACCTCAGTCTATCAGTCCCTACTATCAACTCTTTGTCCTAGTTTCATTGCCATGACTCATGGCTGACATATCAAAACAAAAGTAACAAGGCCTTATTTTTTCTTTCTTTACTAAATTCATTTTTGTGAACCCAAGGGTCCTTTCTCTCTTCTTAAACAGAATTTTTATTGCACAATTCAACTTGGGAAATACGAATTTATAAGAAACATTCATTTTATAATGAAACCTGTTTTTTTTTGTTTTTTTTTTTTTTTGCATGAGATGCATTTTAAGAATTAGTTTAATGTTGGTTGTTTAGGTTGGTTGTTTTGTTTTACGGCATATCAACCCTTTTCGGGTCATTTAATGTCGAATTCAAGTCTTTTTTTTTATAAACAAAGGACTCAGATTGCTTACAGTACCTTCAGTTGTTTAAGTGATCACCCGATTAAGTATTGAACAGGCCCATCGCTGCTTAACTTCTGTGATCTTGCGGAGAATTGGTTTGGAGGATAAATAATAGCTCCATACCTAGGTAGCAATATCTCATCTGATCTACTGAAAGTTATTACCTCGGTAGCAATATCGTATCTACTGTAAGCGATGTCAACATACGTATAGATAAGGCATGGACTGCCATTGACAAGTTAACGACCATATGGAAATCTCATCGCTCTGATGAAATAAAACGGGGATTTTTCTAAGCTGTGTCAGTACTATTGTATGGTTACACCTCTTTGTGGAGGATGGGAACAGCATAAGGATGCTGCGTGCTGTTTTAAAAAATCCTGGAAGCAGTATTCTACAAAAACAGCAGCTGTATATGATGAACATAAATAAACTATTCGTCTCTATCTGTCAAATGGCCAATCAAACCTGCTGTCTATGTTGTTCTTATGAACGGTAGGCGGAGGATAATGCTCGATGTTGCCCAGCATCCAAAACTTAACTGCTCAACTTCTGATTGCTTCCTTGAATATATGCAGCTGGGCTTCCTGTAAAGAAAACCGTTTTCATGCACAGACTCTCCCACAATACTAAAGTACTTAAAAAAGATACTCCTATCAGCTGACCTGTGGTACTACTATCGCAGAAGACTTGAGATTATAATTGTCATTAAAAAGTAACCCTTTCATCCGAGGAAACCTTCGCGTTCTATTTAATCGCCCATTCAAATCTGCCGACCTCCTTAACTTGTTTAGCTATCCTTTTAATATTACTGTACACACCCATGTATATATGGATCTATACGCTACGTCAGTCCTCAACCGTATAGATAAGCACACTCCAGATATGCTATGCCTATACATACTTAAATAGACATGTTCGCACCTTCACTTATATGCATTATTACTGCTGGAATGTATGCTCTATTAAACGGTAATACATAGTATTGAATAGCACTTTTTCTAGCTAATCCAACAATTATATTTGAATATGTGCACTCAGGAGCATAAGAGCTTATAGCGTCACAGGGATCACTCATCAAAACACACACAAAATGCCAATGAAATATTCAATGTACTCTAAATTGCTAAGGTGAATGAGTTATAAATCACAGAAAAATAAGAATAAAGATTTATTAATCAAACCAAACTCTACTTTTGTGTGATAGATATTCGGTAAGTAAAGCTAACATTGACTAAGGTGAATATTAATGAAACAACTGATGAGGAACTAATTAAAAAGCCCTCGAGATATGCACTCTAACACAATTTCATTAAAGAGATGAATATAATTTACTTATTCAATTTGTGATATCCAATTTATCAATTCTACCTGCTCAATTCATCAAAGCTGATATTTTCATCTCGCATATTTTAACCTCAACCTCCATAGCATAAGACAATATACCAATAGTTGTGTGTGTTTTATTTGGATTATTCGGATTATTGCACTCATCTTTATTGTTATATACAAAATGTTTCGGTCGATGTACCTTCCAGCATTTTTCAGGTGTTTCGTGTCGAACTCGGGAACTTTCTCAAACTTGGGAACCTTCTCATCAAATTCGATACATGGCGTAACATATATAAGGGTAAGTGTTGGTTGCAGTTTTAATCCTGTCCAAGGGCGATGATAACACAGAATACTTAACATAGCTTAACACTAACTTAGACATGACTAACGGAATGAGAACAGTCTACCCTCGTGGATTGAATTAAGGGTTCGGTTCGAAATTCCGTGAAGGCTCCTGATTACAACATGAAGGCTCACCAGTTCGACAAGAAGGTTCCCGAGTTCAAAGTGAAGGTTTCCGGAGTTCGAAACGAAACACGTGAAGAAGGTCGAAGGGCACATCGACTGAAACGTTGTGTATATAACAATAAAGATGAGGGCAATAATCCAAATAACCCAAATAATCCTAATTATCAAGCCTCATCTAAAGAATTCAGACACACACACACAAAGACATACAGATAAACACACACACACACACACACACACACATATATATATATATATATATATATATATATATACGAGGGTCATTCAATAAATAAGGTGGATTTTTTCTAAGAATGTTATGTTACGAAACACTATTTATGATTGCAGCTTTTTAAGGGAATCAATAGTGATTACTCCTTTTATGTTTCAGAAGACTGTTTCTCTATCAGAATGTCATTGTGTTTGCACTCTATGGACTGTCTTTTCGACTCAGGATTGTAATGGCAAACCCATGTTCAGTCCATTTGTCAACACATTTTTACTAAGAGATGCTTCTCCGTACACGTCACACATTCTTTTGTAAATTTCCTATGATTTTCACTTCTCAGCCACCAAAAATGAAATGATAGACCTCTGTTCCAGATTGGAGCATTCTATTTGACACCATTTCGAATAGCCCCAAAACACGTATTTTTGGAGAGAGTAAAATATTTTTGTTATAAATCAATTCGAAAGAATGCTGAGTTTACATTTATGAAAAAAATTTCGAAAAAAATCATTTTGCTTTTTCAATATGTTATCATTATAGACGCAGGTGGTTTTGTGAAAGTAAATGTTTGAAAACGTTTAAAAAGGCTGGGAGAGATAGATATAAGAGATCGATAGATAAAAGACATCGATAGATATAAACAGAAAGAGATAAATAGATTGATAGTAACATACTGAGATAGATCAATAGATATGAACAGAAATAGATAAAAAAATGGATAACAACAGATTGTTATCTATATATATATATATATATATATATATATATATATATATATATATATGTGTGTGTGTGTGTGTGTGTGTGTGTGTGTGTGTGTGTGTGTGTGTGAAATATATGAAATATTATGAAAAGTTGAAAAAAAACAAGTTCATAAAACGAGAAATGTTTATTTCGTCTACGCTGCAGTGTTTCGATCTGTTTCAATATATCTTCATCAGGGCCTTCGTTAATTTGGGGAAAAATGAATTTATCACAGAAAATAAGAAATCTGCGAGACTCTTTTATTTTTTCGGTCAGTCTATTTAAACATTGTTGAATGAAAAGCGAGCGTTCGTGGATGTTTAAACGCAAAACGATCGCTGAAAACGGTTGCCGTAGATTAAAAAAAAAACAAGTAATTATAATTCATTTCTTTGGTGAACAAACAATTGAAAGTCGGGCAAGAATTTATTGGAAGAATTTTCTTTTGATATAAAATCTAATTTTTATTCTGTAAGACATTTATTCGATGAGAAGACTTTCCTTTTTAAAATGCATTTCTTTTCAAGTTTTGGTATAATAAGTCGATTTAATGCTTAGAATATTTAAAGAAAAATGAAGTTACTTTTTGACCAGGTAGTAAAACAGTGAAGAACTTGTTTTATTAGTTTTTGTTCTCGTCATAAAACCAGGTAGACATGACAAAATATCAGGTCTTACTTTGATCTAAGAAATAAGAAAGAAAGAAAAACAAAATCATTTACCGCTTTTCTCAGTGTTTTCATGCAGTAAAAAAGAATAAAAAACAGAAATGTGGATAATGTAATGGTCATCAGAAAATAAAATCGGTGAGAAGAGTTCGAAATCTGTCATTGTCTGTTTATGGTTATCTTACACTAATGCTCTTGGGAAAAAGGTAAAAATCAATTTCCCCACTCCCACAACTATGTATTTACTAACCCCTTAGCACGCGCAGGATGTTGCAGAAGGTCAATTTTTAAACCAAGTTTAACAGGTTTGAATTTAGAGTTTTCTTTTTCCTAGACTAGTTGCCTAACCAAGATTAAAGTGCCCAGTCTTCTCTACTATTTTACCCATATCTGGATGGAGAATAGTTCGATACATACCTTTCCTAACTGTATTAGCACTATGTGCCTGGTCCAGAATCTGAACTCGGGTCACTGTTTCCATTTACTACGACGATAATTATTACACCGGATAAGGCAGACTGGAATTCTAACACTGGTTGGTAAGCAGTATAGGAGAACAACTGTGAATTCAAAATCATCTTAGGTTTACAAGACCGGTAGATGATAACAACTGATTGAAAAATTCAAAATTATCTACTATTTATGAGGACAACAGACCGAAAAATCCAAATAATCAAAACTATTTATTATTATGTATTAGCCCAACCCTTGCACCACGGACAGGATGTGACTCCAGGTCAATTTTTAATCTGAGTAAAACTGGTGTGAATTATGTTTTCCTTTTCTTAGACAAATTGCCGTATCAGGATGAATAACCCAGACTTCCCAACTATTTACCCATAGCTAGGGGGAGAACAGATGGATTTATACCTTCCCCAGTGCAATTAGCACGAAGTGAAACTCAAACAGCCTCGTCCAGGATTTAGCTCTAGTCAGCGATATCTATTTTGTGTATAATAGTTTTTGTTGAGTAATCATTTGAATGATGTATAAAATAATCCATAGGAAAAAGAAACAAAAAAATCAAATATGCAGTTAGATAACAAAATGTTTTACAATTTATTTCTATACAGGATATGACAGATATACCTCCCACATTTTAAACTGTCACCTGTGTGGTGCAAGTGAATTTAGGCAAGTGATAATGGTAGATTCTAGCTAGCTAATGTCTTATGTTCAGATACGATCAATTATAATCCTGGTTTAGACTGGTGCTAACTGTGCGTTTTCTGTTGAAAAGATTTTTAAGACGGGTGAATCTGTGATTGCTAAACAAAAGTTTTTTAGAGCTCATTTTAAGTTACATCGGAATGATGCTGTTTCGGCTAAAAAAAATAAATATTGCAATGGGTAGAAAATTCAATCTATCTTCTCCGAAAGAGGTGTGAAGAGGTGTCAAAATTTACCACAGTGATAACTGGCTTGTGGCTGCTAAACGTTCGTAGTGACTTCGCTGTTTGATGCTTCAATGTCGGCTCTTCCCATCATTATGAAGTAGAATTCACCAAGAATTGGATTGTTCACCTACTGACAGAGAACGTGTGAGACAGGTTAGTTTTATCCTTCTGGTTAATTCTTTTTTTGTATATGTAATGTGAATCTGTGTTGTCATATTACAAAATATGATCCACGTTCGCAAAACTTGGGAAACAAGCAATTCTCTTGGAGCTACATCTGGTATGTTTTGAGGTTACTGCTTACCATTGTTGATTGATTGAATTTAACGGTATACCAAGAGGCTAGAGAATTGGGTTCAATGTACGTTCATATTTACATTTTTTTGTGTAATCATTTCTAACAGTTTTTTTCTTGCATACAGTCCTATGGAATATGTATAGTTAATTTGACCCATATATGGGATCCTGACAGGTACCACCACTCCGGTTTAAAGTGGATCTGGGAGTAATGACAATAAAAGGTTAATTCACACTCTCCAGATGTGCAGAACTGAATCCTCACCATCAGATGTAGTTTAGTGTGATATCAGTTTCTTTGGGGACAGAGCGGAGTCTTACCCCTCGACAGGGGATATAATCATCGCATTCTAAGTTCTGTTGAGTGGATGAAAAAATAGTTAAAAAGTATGAAGACTGGCTCGTTTTTATTGGCACTGACTCAAATAGACGAGGAATTGATGTCTATATCTAAGTCTAGACAATAAAAAATCATCCCTTTGTATATAAATTGATCATTTAAATTTTGAAATTGTCGCATAGTAATTAGAAGGCCCGTCAACCTGTAGTTTTTTTGTTCTTATAGCTTTCCGTACTGATATTTATGCTTCTAATTTAGGATTCTAATTAGCAGCTTATACTTATCTCTGCTGTACCGAGAATTAGTATGATGTCGTGAACAATAACACCACAAATTTATCCTGCATATATATATATATATATATATATATATATATATATATATATATATATGGTTTTCACCTAAAGAAATTGATATATCACGTCACTAATACATTTTTCATCGCTTCTTTTGGACTATTTTCAACCACTAAGTAAACTGTTTTAAAAAATCTTTCTAAAACATTTTTTCACAAAAAGGTCGAAATTAATTGAAAACAATCAAAAAACAAATAACATAAAATAAATATTCTTATTTGTCTTATCCCTTTTGGTCACGGTATATATATATATATATATATATATATATATATATATATATATATATATATATATATAATGAGTATTTTATAGAGACAGAGAGATATGCTGATCCTATTGTATACGTTAAATTGTCTCTATATAATCTTATGAGTAAATTATATGTTGATAAAGAATTGTAGGTAAATTACAACCCTCTGGGCTTCAAAATCTGATACGAGATAGTACACTTTGTATTAGATTTCGAGACGTAGAGAGACTGGTGAGGTCACGGCACCCTCTGTCTTTTTACAGCGTAAAGTGTGTCATAAGTTAGCTATGGTCAACAACGAAATCGATTGATAGATATAGAGAGATTATGAGGCTGGTCTAGAAAGTAATATAACTTCTTTTTTTATACTCTTTAGGTTGGCAACCCTGATTGAAAAATACGTATAAACTGTTTCAGTTCCTGTTTACCTCTCATAATTCCTGTCCAGTTGAGTAATCTAGTGGATTTGGTTAAGTACGTCTAATCATCTAATTCTATTCCAGACTTCAGGACAATACGACAAAAACACTAAACAGTTTAACAGACTTGTGGAGATATAGTTCAATCCTGGCCACTAGATGACATATGCATTTTTTAGTGGCAAGGTTAGACTGTGGAAGTTGAACGGCGCTCTGGACGATCGGTCACTTTACGAACTGAGAACATTTTAAACAATTTCCGACATCAGATCTGATCAACGATGATGAATGATTAAAATTAATGAGATGATTTTCAATCAGGGTTGTCAATCTGAAAATATTTTCTATAATCTGTCCGATAATTTTCTAATTAAATAAAAGTAATATAATTACTTTCTAGACACACTCTCTTCTGTGAACGAATTTAGGTTAAAAATAACATTTCTGTGCCAAAAGATCCTCTTAATCTCATTCTCTGGGTCATGTGACTATTTCTTGATCCAGATTGTGATCGCAATTTAGATACTGAAACAACGCCGTGACCAACAAAGGCAGTGTCATCGGTATGTTGTTTTACAGGGTAACTATTATGAAAAAGATAAAGTTAGTTTTAAAAATCCATTTCATGTAAATGTTTCACTGCTTAATAGACCAACCTTGTATAAGATGAATATGATTCCAGTCGAAAACCTGATTTCTGTACCTCCCCCAAAGAAAATCTATAACAGAATAAAACACTTGACTTACGAGTGCCCAACTTACGAGTTTTCCAAGTTACGAATTATCACTCGGTTGATCTTTTTTCTTTGTGCTGTGAGCAAAAGATTTGAGGTACGAGTGACCTTCAGATACGATTATGTTAATAAGTTCACTAAAAACATTTAAGTTTCCAAATTTATGATATCAAAGAAAATATTGTTTATAAAACATTAAAAACAATTATAGAACATAATTCATGATATTCTATTTTATTATATTGTTATACAATACAATGCTATGTTTTCTTATTTAAAAACATAATAAAAATAGGGTGCTTTTTGGAGGCTGGCTGGAAGAGATTAATGGGGAAAATTGATTTGATATATGAGAAAATTGAGTTACAAGCGGAACGAATTAAACTCGTAAGGTACCACTGTATGTCTTTATTGAATATTTAAAAACTAAAAAAATCAGCGTTTGAAATATCCGATTGTTCTTTTATTTGGGTTCGAAAATCGACCTCTGTATCGAGAAGAATTACTTAACTGAAAGAAATTGTAAGTATTTGGCCGAGTCAAAAGTTTTGTAATATTTCAAGCTATTTTGTATTTCAAGTATTTCATCTTCTGTTCACAAGGCCGAACTTATGGGGACTTCACTTTTCACAACAGAAAGTTTTCTGTGACCCTAACTTTTCACAAGTTTATTATTTGTATCACTGTTTTAATATGTCACATCTTTCAACACCATTGTTTTAATATGTCACATCTTTCAACACCATTGTTTTAATATGTCACATCTTTCAACATCACTGTTTTAATATGTCACATCTTTCAACATTCTGTAAGATGTCCTTGATGATAACTGCTCACTGGTGAAGTACTCTCTATGTTTTAGACAAGAGGAGGCGCGTTTAATGTACCAGTTATCGTCATAGGAAATGGAATCGAATTCAAATCCTGTACGAGGCTGTTTGTATTTCACATTGCGCTAATGCCCTTAGGAAAGGCGTGCATCATTCACTACTTCCTCAATCAGATATGGGTAAATAACAGATCAGACTGGGTTTCTTTAGCCTAGATAAGGCAACCAGTTTAGGAAAAGGAAAACTATGAATTAAAAACAATCTGTACACCGCTTTAAAATTCCCCCTGTGTCACATGCCTCCGTGGCGGAGGGGTTAGGTGAATACATACAAATACATAATGTTACATTTATCAAGCAATTGTCATTCTCTACTGGCCTTCTAAACCTTTTTAAGGCTGGATTTGAATCCTTCTACCACTCACCGTCAAAGATATGGGTAAATAGTAGGACAGACTGGGTTCTTGGGATAAAGCAATCAATCTTGGTGAAGGAAGTCTCTGATTTAAAAATCAGGTGCACTTCGCTTCGAAATTCACCTAGTGTCGCATCCTCTCAGTGGTGGGGGTGCGTTAGTTTGGTTGTTGTTTTAGTTGTTTTATTTTATGACATATCAAACCTTTTCGGATAATGTGATGCTGAATCAAATTATTTTTTATAAACAGAGGATTCAGGTTGGTTATAGTAGCGACTGTTGCTTAAGTGGTCACCCAATTAAGTATTGAACTGGCTCATCTCTGCTTAACTCCTGTGTTTGCAGTGTGACCGTAATTGGACGGGTTGGGTAAATACATACTGATTAGATGAGGAACGCCCAGATTTTTATTTAAATATCATTTTGCAAAATAATATTGTATCGTGCAGACAATCATCTGCTTATTAGTTTGACATTTTAATTTTTTTTTAAATGCAGCAACGAATGTTAAAACGAAATTGTTTTCTGTGGTTGTGTATTTGTTTTGTTTTGTTTTCTGTGGTTGTGTATTTGTTTTGTTTTGTTTTTATGTTTTTTGCTTATTTAGTATTAATTACATTTATGTTTGTTTCAAAATGTGACGTCTTTCTTTGATGTTGGTGTTGGTGTTGAAACAGACAAAGACTGCAGTGAAGTTACTCAATTAAAAATGCATTTAGGTTATCGTATTAATAATTTCTGTTAGAGCAAAAGATTTCAAAGCGTTCCTTGTTTCATAGTTGCTGTCAGTTATCTCCCTTTTAAAAATGGCATCAACGCCGGAAGTAAGAAATTACGATAAGCGTTATTTCTGGATTAAAAAAATACCGTTTTAATAACACACACACACACACACACACACACACATATATATATATATATGTGTGTGTGTGTGTGTGTGTGTGTGTGTGTGTGTGTGTGTGTTAAATATATAATTAACTGAGATAAACCAATTTCCAGTTCAATTAGCGACTGAATGATTACTTTGTGAGGTTTCCATTCGCACTGAGTGTCATTTTAATTATC
>CM042149.1:36491076-36508576 GCA_023376005.1 Doryteuthis pealeii | reverse complement strand
TACTGGCCAAAAATATATAACTTTTTTTCTTCTTACAGACATACATAAACTTTTCTGAATGTATTTGTTATCCTGATTACAAATCCGGTTTAAGTTTTTTTTAGAATGTATTTTTTTAATTATCTATTTTTTATTTTATGAAAATCAACGGGTGCAATAAATCCCATTTCATTCAAATCATTTATTGTTAAGAACTAAAGTATATATAATACAACGCACCGAATTGTAAGCAACTAATTTACATCATGAAAGCTCATTGAACATACTTGTAAAGTAAGAATATACACAGTACAAAATCTTAAAAGCGTTAAGAGTACGCTTTTCTTTTTTAAAAAGTCCTCTGTTTTTTTTTCGTTACAACATCGATCATCATGGTTTCGCTCCAATCATTGACAGTGAACTTCCATAGTCTGAATATCTTGAGGAAAGTGTTCCCCTTGTTTGTAACTTACCACATCAAGGTTTTTCGGGAAAGAAATCTAAATGAGAATGCAAAAACTGCATTTTTAAATACATTCAACAGTCCATTTTTTTATAAGCATCCAGGAGTTTCTCAAGTTCATCTATATATTCATGTGACTAGTTATTTCCAACAACAAAAAAAACAACAACAAAAAAACAGCCACACTTTCAATTCCAATTCGTACAATTTCCATATCCATTAAAAATTCCAAATAAATACCACCGTTCAATTTTGTTGCTCTGACTTTCGGAAATTCTAAGAAAGGTATTCAAACTTTACCCATTGCTTTAACAAGATGGTAGGAAGATATTTTAGGGATCAACAGACTGAACACTTCTTGTTTCTCGGACATATGTAGATCTTAGTGACCAGTCACATTTTATATAGTTTTCCTTTGTAGCATGACTGCCCTAAAGGCAAAGGAAACAGCATTATTTTGTAAATCCTGCTTGCATATACATTAGCATACCTATAACTTTAAGATATCCACAGAGGTTCCATTGATGACTGACGTATTGGATTGCCTTAAGTAGTGTATCCATATTGTCATATGTCTCTTTTAGATGGATAGAATGGCCAATAGGAATGGTTGGCCTTACATTTCCATTATGCAAAAGAACTGCTTTCAGGATTCTCTGCAATAAATCAATAAAGAAACGCCAGTCATGCCACATACGTCTGGAAAAAAGTTTGTGAATAGTCCATGTATATCATGGCAATAACCGGGAGGACCATCTACAGTAAAGAATGTTGCTCAATCAAAATTTCGATTTCAGTAGAAACTGATACGAATATTTTTGTCAAGTAAATTGTTCTCCTTGTTGTCTCAATGCGAAAAGCTCTGCTTTTTTTTGTGATAAATCTCTAACAAAATCATTCATAAGTTTTTAGATTAAGAACCTTGGCTTGGAATTTCTACCTTTCAATGTGTAATCTTAATCTGCAGATGGTTCGTGAACGCCATACCTTGCACTTTTATCACAATCCATGTTGTCTTCTTTATAATCTACACCATCATCTGGGTGAATTGGAATGGACAATTCTTCACCATGCTGCACTAGTGTACGTGATGAACAATCTTATGTTTGTTCTTTGTAGAAAACTCTATTAGGTTTATACTACAAAAATAACAGTTTTCATAATGATCTCTCAGCTCCCTCCATATTATGGATATGGCAAGCAACACTGAATCTGTTTTATTTGTTTACATAATCATGCACTCCGTTTTAACAAGGAGAACATATTTTATGTTTTATCTAAGTCACCTCGATTGGCAATCAAAGTATAGATTGTATATTTTCTAAAGATCGGTTGTAATAGTTTATCGTAGTAGTTTAGTTGTGAAATTTCAACCTAATAGAACTTGTCTGAATGATTATTACATTCTCGAGGCATACTGATTGATTTAAGCAAAGACAGAATGTAACAAGCTGTTCTCAGAATGGGGAGGTGTATATTGCCAGACGTACGATAAGATGCCTAGAATAAATAGATTAATTAACAGATAAAATAGATAAATAAATACGCAAGACTAAAAAAGATAAAACCTATCAAATGTTTAAACATTATAACTTTAGCCCATCTATTGTCCAAAGAAATACATAAGATAAATCTAATAAAATGTTGAAAAAATAATAGATTAACCCATATAAAATGGTTGAATCTGTATTTACATATATGATTTCATCATAAAAACTATACGTGCGAGAAAATGTCCGGTTGCAGTTTTGAAATCAGTGTCCTATATGCTATCCAGGCCACACAAATTTAGTGTTTTATAATTCATTCAACGTTTGTCATTCGTTCTTTGTTTTTGTGGGTGGAGTTTCAGTGATGTAACGGTGTAATAGCTAATGTACTGGACTATGATGACGTAGTAAGAGAGTTCAAACACCAGTTACCCCTTTACGTTCATTTTCGGACATAATTAACTTAGGAAATATATGAACCTCTTATACCTCAGCGATAGGTCAAATGGTACCACTAGTGTTCTTCTACAAGGATGGCTTTGCCATTAAATAACACACGAAGGTTAATATGCCATCAAACAAAGAAACCAAACCAAACCAAACCAAACCAAATATATATATATATATATATATATATATATATATATATATATATATATATGTGAGTGTGTGTGTGTGTGTGTGTGTGTGTGTGTGTAGTAAAACCATTGATTTTACACAGGTTCACCATGGTCGTGCTTCCAGAATCGGAAATTTATCAAATTATGAAATCGGAGTTACCTTTTAGCCCTTAACCCATAGAGATAGAAGTTTGCAGGTGGAATTGAGGTCAGAATAACCTTCCCTTGGTTCAATGCATTGGTTAAAGTTGATACCACGGGAAGTGCTACACAGACGTTTTTTAGGACCAGATTTATCAATAGGGAGTTGCCCTTTAGCCAAAAGAACTCTTGCCGAAATAAGCTTCTATTTCTCCATAAAATTCTCAGAACTAGACATCCTTAACGATACTCCTTTAAACTCACGGTGATTACTTCAGCAAGAGTCAACTAGTTCATCTTTAATGTATTGCAATGAACACAATCTTTTTAGATTTCATATATATTTTCAGTGTTTCAATAGTGAAAACATATATTACTTTTTATTATCAAATTCACCTATTTCTCACGTACTTAATCTCCTTTCAGAACAAACGATTCTCTGGAAACAGTTTTCAAATATTTAGTAATGAATAGAAACTTTTAAAAAATAAAATAAATAAGAAAATTGAAGAAAACTAAAACACGTCATATTGGGATGTATCAAAAATATCTTCGTCTTTTAATTTACTAGGAGTTCATTGTGAATCTCTGAAGTGTTTCTGTAAGTTCTTCGAAAACTTTTTAATACTAACACCAGTCTTGAATAGAATACGCCGATTACAGCTCTGCAGGGGGTAAGACCTCCAATGAGGCCACCCGTTGGTCATGGATGGTGACCAGTAATGCTTAAGGACAGAACACTTGTGGCTGAGCAGTTCATGACAGGCAACATTCAACTTTGATCCCACCCAACACCCAATCAATCGACTGGTAACGTCAAGCCCTAGCTCCTATATGATTGTCCCGACCGTATTGTTTTTATGGCAAAACGCCAACCCCTTTTATCATATATGTGCTAGGAGGTAGTGGTTGGGGGTCTTATTGTCCTAGGTATGATGTTAAATTGCACCTAGTGATTATTCTGGAGCTCTGGGGAGTGTGTAGTACCCATTCATTGCTATTATTCACAGATTCACTCTGACCCGGAGTGGTAGTACCTGTTAGGGTCCCATCTATTAAAGTTTAGGTTAGTTAGATTCGTCTCTAAACAGTTTATGTCATTCGTGCACTTAAATCCTGTAATGTGTGTTATATATCACTAGGAAATAATGGTTTGCATTATACATAATGTGGATAATTAACATGCTGGTTTTAACAAAACTGGGTTTAATAACTAATTAAATGGTTGATTTCCAATGTTACTGTTTTAATCTCAACCGTATCAAAAGCAATCCTATGTATTGTTTTATATAGAAATCTATTAAAATTAATTAAAAATTAAAACAAATGTAATCTTTTTATATGCATTCTTATTTAGTTGTGTCAATCTTTCTAATCTAATGTTATTACATTATAACTTAGATAATTATGCTCCGTGGAGTGCGCATATTTTTTACTAGTATGTACAATAAATGCTTTTTATTGCTACAATACTCAGACATTTATATATAAAAAGATCTTTAAACCATTATAGCATTTACCTTCGAATTCCTTCGGGAATATTTCCATATGCTGAGTTTCCCGAAAGTCTGGAACGACAGGGAAAAATATTTTAAGTTTGTTTTTTACAGCAGACGATTTTATTGTCGACTATGGACTTGGCGACACTTGTGTCTATGCAGAAGACAAGAACATTGAACATTTCTGCTTATAGCAGAATTGCTGTTGTTACATGCAGAGACGATTTCCTCCTTTAGAAAAACAATTGTTCTGGGCCAGTTCCAATGTGCATTGACTTCAGATGACCCCCAAACAAAATAAAAGTTGATTAGTATTGAGTCTGGAGATCGATGAAGTCATTCAATTGGATCTTGACTTCCGACCCACTAGTTTGGAAAAGTTTGATCGTTAAAATTTCTCACAGCCACATATATTTTCATATAAGTATTTACCTGGTCCCTTTGCATGAGTAAAAGGTGACACAAAGTAAGTTTCTTACTTAGGGTTTAACCGGTTTTTCCTTCTTCTAGATTGGTTGCCGAGCTACGATTAAATAGACCAGGTTTCCCTATTAGTTACCAGATACCTGGAGAGAGAATAGTAGAGGTTATTAATGCAAACAGAATCGTCCAGGATTTGAAATCAGTTTATCGATTCCATTTTCTATGACGATAACCATTACACCAGCAATTTTATATAGTTAAAAAGATAATTACACACCTTTAAGAGAGGGGGGGAGAGAAAGAGTATGTGTGAGAGAGTGTGTGTGTGAGAGAGCGTGTGTGTGAGAGCAAGAGAAAGAGAGAGAAAATGTGTGTGTGTGTGTGAAAGAGAGAGAGAGTGAGAGCGAGAGAGAGAGTGTGTGTGTGCGTGAAAGAGAGAGAGCGAGAGAGAGAGAGAGAGAGAGAGAGAGAGAGAGAGAGAGAGAGAGATTTTGGATAATTCTATCATTATGGTTAAGATATATTACGGAAAAATTCAAACCGAGTTAATAAATTGAATTTATTAGTATGACATGTTTCACCTATTATGTGAAGATAGGAAACTGTTTTAGAAATATAAAAATCATGGAAATTGGAATGTAATATTGAAATATGAGTGACAAAAATAATAAAAAGAATAAAAGATTACAGTTACAGGGAAAGATTGGAGAAATTAGGATTAATTACTTTAATAGAAAGGAGAATGGACGTGAAACTTTCGAAACAATGAATGGAATTTCTAATGATGGTAGATATATTTTAATATATTAATAGTAATATATTTTTGGAAAAAATTGCCTAATCAGATCAAAAACAACAATAGCATAAAAAATTAAGATTAATTTGGAGGATTTCATATTTAACACAATTTGATCTCTATTTTAGATATTATATTAATAGTGTATATTTTTATGCAAAGATTCTTTTCTTTGTGTGTGTGTGTGATTGTGTGTGATTGTGTGTATATACATATAGGTTGATGTGAGAAGATATAAAAAAGGGGCGATAAACAAAGAGGCATAACAAACACACAAACAAAAATCAAACAAATAATAATAATAATAATAATAATAACCAAGCTATGTGGCAGAAACCTTATCAAGGGAATAAACACATAGGCGGTCCGTCTTTTAAGATACTCGGGACCATTCCTAAAATGGACAAGCTCCGGCAGATTGACCAAAGGACAAGGAAACTGATAACCATGTACAAGGCATTCCACCCGAGAGACGACACGGACAGACTCTATGTGTCAGGAAAAGAGGGGGGGGAAGGGGTCTGGCCAACATCAAAGACTGTGTTGATACGGCAATCCGAGCACTAGACGAATACACTAACAACAGTAAGGAAATACTAATTGCAGCAGCCAAGAAAAGCATTTGCAACACAGTGACAAACAGAAATACATTAAAAAAATTAAAAATACAGAAATGGGAAGAAAAACAACTACATGGGTACTTTAAGCGTCAAACTCAAGAAATATCATCAGAAGACCTGGACATGGCTAAGAAAAGGGAAAAAAAAAGGAAACCTCAAAAGAGAAACCGAATCCCTAATAATCGCAACACAAGACAATATCTTTAGAACAAACTACATAATGGCAAAAATAGATAAGACGCAGCAAAATAACAAGTGCAGAATGTGTGGAAATAGAGACGAAACAGTTAATTATATAATAAGCGAATGCAGCAAACTAGCACAAAGAGAGCACAAAACTAGGCACGACTCTGTGGGAAAGGTGATCCACTGGGAACTGTGCAAGAAATTCAATTTTCATCATACAACCAAATTGTATATGCTCAAACCTAAACCTGTCCTAGAGAATGAGACGCACAAAATTCTCTGGGGGTTCGAGGTACAGACGGATCACCTAATCCCGGCCAGGAGACCAGACCTAGTATTGATAGACAAGAAAGAGAGAACCAGCCATCTCATGGATTTTGCTGTACCTGATGATCACCGAGGGAAAATGAAGGAAAGCGAAAACATAGACAAATACTTTGACCTTGCTAGATAACTGAAGAAGCTGTGGAACATGAAGGTGAAGGTCGTACCAATTGTAATTGGTGCCCTTGGAACGATCCCCAAAGCACTGGAAAAGAATTTGGGAGAACTAGAAATCAGAGGAAGAATCGAGACCATCCAAACTACGTCATTGTTGGAATCGGCTAGAATACTCAGAAGAGTCCTAGAGACCTGAAGAGACTTGCTGTCACTCAGCCTCCAGTGAACCACCAGCTATGGCAGGTGTGAAAAATTATGATAATAATAATAATAATAATAATAATAATAATAATAATAATAATAATAATATACGGTTTCATCAGACCCTACGTATTTTTTTCAAAAAGAATAATTTTTTATTGATAATAACATCGCTTGCTTATGATCCAAACGTTTGACACACACACACACACACACATCACTCACTCACTCACTCACTCACACACACACACCACACACAGAATTTATATAATGCAGTAATTTGACTGTATCCCCTAAGAAATTATGTCCTATGCATTACAAAAACTATATATATATATATATATATATTATATATATATATATATTTGGGAATAAAAAGCCTTAAATTCCATGGGTATCGTGATTATGGACCATTTCACTCGAGAGCATGCTCAAGAGCTTCTTCAGATCACTAGTGATCTGAAGAAGCTCTTGAGCATGCTCTCGAGTGGAAATGGTCCATAATCACGATACCCATGGTATTTAAGGCCTTTTTATTCCAAATAACTTTGCTCTGTTTACAATAATTAAACATTGAGCTCTCATACGGAACCTACTACGGGTAGAGAATTTAGAATCACCTTGTACGTATATATATATATATATATATATATATATATACACACACAAATATATATACATGTGTGTGTGTGTGTGTATAAAGGGTGCTCAATATATGTCTTGGAGCATATATATCTAGGTTGGGATAGCGTAGACATTGAGTCACCATGCGCCTTTGACTATATATATATATATATATATATATATATATATATATATATCGTTGCATATAGAAAGTTTACTGTTTATAGACATGTTTTTATAGTGGCCATACAGAATATGCATATTTTTTCTTTTATTTAAAAAAATGTTTATGGAATGTTGAAGTGTGTTTTAGATTGGACAGCATTCAGAGTGACATTCTTTAAGAAATAAAAATAAATTTCAATCTACATTCCTTTCCAAGAATTGATTATGTGTCCTTCGATGTGTCAATAAAAATATGTTTACCAACTCGAAAAGGACATTTATATATTTTAAGATATTTCTGATTAAAAAGGAAATAAACTGCAGATTTTAAACGACTTAGGTATATTTACTTATTCTATCACAGTGCATGTTTGTATAAAAATGTATTCATACTTAAATATGTTTGAAACAAATGGAAATAAATCCGATAGTATTTGTAAAACTAAACAAATGTGAAAAATAAGAGTTATGAAGAGGTTTTATTAATATTTGAAAACTCAGTCGATTCTTAAAACGTTTTGATTATATATATATATATATATATATATATATATATATATATATATATATATATATATTATATATATGATATGTATGTATGTATGTATGTATGTATATATATATATTTTTTTTTTCTTCATGAGGACATTCAAATATTACCAGGTAACATGGACATATTTATTTTTCAAATGAGACAAAAAAGGGGTGGAGAAGGTGGAGAAGGTTTTATACGTTTGATTTGCATTAGTGATGACTGTTTTGAAAATACAATTCCTTTGATTCAAATAAGCGTTCTTATGTTTAAAAGAATTTCTTATTTTTCACATTTTATTGAACAGTTGTATTTCTATGCTTAAGCAAGGCTTACATACGTATTTACGAAACCCCTCTGCTACGAGCAGTATGCGACACAAGGTCAATTTTAAGCGAAGTTTAAAAGGTTCTGAATTCAGAGTTTTTCTTCTCCTATACCGTTGCCATATCAACGTTAAAGAGCTCAATCTTCCCTACTATTTACCCATGGCTGGAGGGAGAATAGTTGGAAGCATACCTTTCCCAAAGAAAGTGTGTAATGGTCAACAAGCTAGTCTAGCACATCCATTACTACTGAATAGCGAGTTGGATCCTCGATGGATACCCCATACTTGCGTCCTTGTGTCGCATCCTACCCTTGGCGAACGGCTTGGGTAAATACATACCTTTTCCAAGAGTATTATTACTATGTGAAATGCAAACAGCCTCGTTTTTTTGTCTTGATAAGTTGAAAGTGTTTGCATTTTATCGAATAATACACTGATTTTTATATCATAATTTGTTCTCAATTATTTGGTGCACACTGCCGAAGGATCAGTCTCACGAGAAAAGAAACTACCCTTGTTTTATTATTATTATTATTATTATTATTATTATTATTATTTTTATTTATTTATTTATTTATTCATTCATTTTTCGGGTGAAAAACATGGTGGTATTTGATTACACTGTCTCGGTTATAGTATACGACAATTTAAAGAGGATACTCATATAAATCTGCAATGGCAAGGCTAAAAATAGCCTGAGTGCTCGCCTCTAATGTCACAATGTTCAGGATCACTTTGCTTGTTTTGACACATCCTACTCGAAAACAGAAATGTTATGCGGAGGCGCGCTTAGCGTTATCGGTTATCGTCTTATCGAAATGGACATGGAGACCTGAGTTCAATCCTCGATGAAGCTGTTTACGTTTCACTTCGTGATAATTCCTTAAGGGTAGGCATGAGTCCATCTCTGCTAATTCACAAAACCAGCTGTACTCCATTGAAATTTTACTTGTGTAGTATCCTGCCCGGGGCCAAGTTTGTTTGCTTTTTTGTTTTATTTTTGTTTTTTTATGCGCTTTGTGTAATGGTTATAGTCGTAGGAATTTGAATAGCAAATCATTGACGATGCTGTTTGCGGTTCACTTCGTGCTAATGCCCTTAAGAAAGGCATGAATCTATCTCTTCTCCACCCAGATATGGGTAAATAGTATGACAACTGGATCCTTTCGTTTTGCTAAGACAACCATTCTAGAAGAAGGAAAACTCTGAATTCAAACTAGTTGTACTTCGCTTAAAATATGACCTTGTGTCGCATCCTGATAATGGCGGTAATATTGGATAAATTCATATCTGCAACAAGAATATGGCTGAGATAAATTTAAAAAATATGGCACTTTTATTCTTTTCTCATATTGCTATAATTATTTATGTTTAACATGCAACCATGTATAATACGCATCCCTAACTTTCGAAAACAAAATTCTGGGAAGGAAATCTCGTGTTTAATACACACTGACTTTTTAGGATTTGCTGCAGCTAAGTTCAACCCAAATTGAATATTTGTTCATCTTGTTATCGGTTTGTACTGACTAAAAATATGAATTTATATATTTTATATATATATGTCTTAACACACAAAATGTACACAGTATTTAAAGCAAACACGCGGACATGTTAACAAAAATGCAACCAGCTTGCATAGAAAACATATGTAAACACATATTCCTGTGGATATTTCAAAGTAACAACGTTAAATACATCAATTTGAACTATAGATATAACTTACTTTCACTCATCAAGTCCCAAATATGGTAACTTATGTGGCCGGACAAATGGTAATTATATCATTCTCGTGTATAATACGCACTCCTAATATTTGAACTGAAAAATAGTGCGTCTTATACACGAAAATACTGTGAATAAAATGATCATTACATTGAGAGCAATTCGGTTTCGGTTTTTTGTTTAATGGCATATCAACCTTCGAGGGGTAGTTAATACCAAATCCATACTTTTAAAAGAACAGTAGTGGTACTATTTAACCCATAGGCAGGATGAGGGGTTCATATATTTCCTAAAGGGCATTAATCCAAGAGTGAACGTACTAGCATGACTGGAGTTCAAACTCTCATACTACAATGTCGCAGTCCAGCGTTTTAGCCAAAGGCCCTGAGGACACTCCCCGACAGCAACACGGCAAACTTTGTCTAGCTATTTTTTTCCTTACTAGACACATATTTCATCCCTAAAAAACAAGAAAAATAGTTTTAGTCGGCGTTTTTCCTTTACTCTTTTCCAGTCTACATATTTCATCATTTTACGATTGACCGATTCACAGTGAGCGGTATGAAGTAATATCATGTGACACATGAATCGTAAACCACTGCATTTCTCCACCGAGCACCGACTATGTTCCGGAAATACTGTCTCCTTGAAAAATAATCCTGGGTTTCAATGCACAGACGATCCATTTGGGAGTCTATTTTTCAGTGATCCGAGAACATAAGAGTCTAATGTTCATTCAAGCGGCACGATTTATAAGGGTTCACCTTACGGGCTTCAGTTGCACGAGTAGACATTGTCAGAGCATGTGTCGTGTCATTGGAAAATAAAGAAAAAAAGTTCAAAACGTGTTTTCAATATGTTTTCCGAATGACATAAATTGATACTTGAGGATTTCTACTATTTTTTTCTTCCAAATCCAAAAGAGTCGGATATATGGACAATAAAGAAACTTTGTATTATTTTGATTTCCCGATCTGTTGTCTCTATCTTTATTGTTACATACCCAACATTTCGACCGGTATAGCCTCCGTCCTTCTTCAGTTATTTCTTGTTGAACTTGAGAATCTGCTTGTCAAACTCAGAAGCCTTCATGTCTTAATCATGAGTCTTTACGGATCTTCGAATCGAACCCTTTCTCTAATCCATTGGGGTAGATTGTTCTCATCCTGTTGACCATGACTGGGTTCAAGTGTTGAGCTACTTTAAGTATTTTTTTAATTTTCGCCTGTAGTCAAAATTGAACCTGCAAACTCCAAATTATTGTCACTGAGAACTGTACCAACTCAATCCTTAAATACGTTGCGCCATGTGTCCAACGGGACAACATCTTGACAGTAAAGAAAATATACAATATCATTCTTGTAAGATGAGTTATACTAAGAAAAGGGGTCATCATCTTCCTCTCTTCTTCCCGAGTATAAGTCGATCTGGTGAATAGCCATGACATTATTTATGATCTCGAAATTATTAATTTATGGAATTCATTTTTGAAGTCAATGATTACTTCAAATCTTTCTCATGCTTGAATTTCAATTTTGCATCTATAGATCGACTCCAACCTTTGTCTACAGTTCGACCTATACACGAATGTAGACAGTATTTCAATCATCAATTTATGGAATTGATTTTTGGAAGTCAATGGTTACTTCATGTCATTCTCTTTATGGTTGAAATTCAACTTTACAAAATTATAACTCATGTATAGGTCGACGCCAGATTTTGAAATTAAGTTTTTCAATTCGATCTGTATACGAGTTTATATGGAATGTATTTCGTCTTTCTATTCATCTGGCTATTCTGCCCTGTCGGCGGTATTTAGAATGCGCTGACTGTATCCCCCTACAGTAGGCAAAACCCCTAATGGGTGTTCTGAGTGTAACAGTAAAATGCATCTAATGGTACGGCTCCAGTTTTTAGGCACTGAGGAGTATGGAGTATCCCTTATTGCCATTACTCCCAGTCCCATTCTAACCCGGAGAAGTAGTACCTGTTAAGGTTGCGGCTATGGGTCAAATAGATCTGTTTGAAAATTATTATTATTGGATAAGAATATGTGAAATCTTACAACTGTGTGCTAATTATTTGTATTATATATGAATACAAAAAAGTTCATAAAAACAACCACACAAAAATTTAAATATAAACATACAATGAATGGTTTGTCATATTGTCGGTATCAGCCGGACAACGATTGAGCGTTGTCCTAGACCATAAAGATCGTTTTTGAGGAGCGCCACACCTACTATCGGCTCCCCAATTTACCCCTCAGACCTGATTACAAAACCTGCGTTACGAAAACGCTGAGTTGGCGATGACCGGTATCGAATCCGGAACCTTGTAATTCTACCGACTGAGCTAAACCGGTCCTGATTTATGAAATAATAATATGAAGAAATGTTGCAAAGAGAAATGCTAGAAAAACTTGTGTATTCACCCAACAGAATATGATACAATGTCAATTTCTAAACGGAGTAAGGCTGGTTTTCCTTCTCGTAGATTAGTTGCCATACAAAGCTTAAAGAGCATAGATTGCCATACAATTTACCCATAGCTGAAGGGAGAATAGTTGGATGCACACCTTTCCCAAAGGTATTAGTGCTATGTGAAATTAATCCAACGTTGTAGGGGATTTGAACTCGTGTCGTCGAGTTCATTTTTTCCGACGGTAACCATTAAATATTGGGCGCCTCCAGCTTAGCAGTGTATATATGGATGCAATATCTTTACGATAAATGAATAAGGGACAGGAATAAGATAGAAATATACACTGGGTGATATAGATTAACAATAATTAAATTGTTATTATTGTATAAATGCTATTACTTAAGTGTTTAAAGAATTTAATTATGAAACTACATATCTGTTCTCTCCACTGTGCTCTTCAATATAGTCCCCTCTGTATACAACAATCCAGCGCCTTTTCCAAAATTCCATGCATTCCTGTAAGGCCAAAATTTCATGCTCCACTGGGACGGCACGTTTTGTTTAAAATACCTGAAATTATTGCTATTACTTCATAATATTACTGCATCGGTTTAGCCCAATCAGTAGAGCATCCCTCTAGGAACCATAAGGTACCGAGTTCGATACCGCCCCTCCCTACCTCAGTGTGGAGTTGATGGGACATGTGGCACTCCACCTCTTTTTATGATAAAATTCCCAATGGAATGAATCCTATTGGTCAATTCGTCATAAAAATCCATTACAGCCGGTTTAGATTGGATCCACAAGATTCCGGGTTTAATGTTGACTTTCTCCAACTCAGCGCATGATTAGCACAGCTTGGATCTGTGCGGTAATTTGAGAAGCTGATGGTAGGTGTGGAGCTCTACCTCAACCATACAATCTCCCTTGTCTAGCACTAGTAAAAAGGGGATAGACTACCACGCTGTCCTGCTGATACATTTAGTTTGAATGAATGACCCCTGGGTTCGTTTGAAACATGGCTTTTCATTGATTTAGAAAGTCATGTGACCGGACGCCATATGAAAGTTAGCCAGAAACTTTAGTCAGTCGAAAATTACTTAGGCGATTAGATATTTCCAACATATTCTGATTCACAGATTCCTTGTTCAGTTAAAACTGGTAATGAAAATGGAAGTCATCAAGCAAGAAATAAAATATGTGCAGATGAAAATTTCCGAGTTGTTCTTATCCATACACCAAAGGACAGGGGCGAGTGAAGAGATGGGTGCCGGCTGATATCAAAAATCGTATAAAAATGAATTGAAGAACGAATAATATAAATAAGTACGTAACACTTTTGGATGAAAAGAATAGTGCAGAATACACGATCAATTGCTTTAAATAAATCAATGGGTAATATAGTAGCGATATAACAATTAATTTTAACGACATGTTAATGGTTATTTTATACCTCGAATATAGGAAATTGTTGGTTTATATTTACATTTTTTGTGTAGTTTCTTAATATTTTTGTATTTAAGTATTCATATCTAAGATAAATAATTTTAGAATAGACCCAATTGAGCCTATAAATGGGCCCTATAAGGTATTACCACTCCGGCACAGAGTGAACCTGGAAGTAATGGCAATGAAGAGGAACTGCGAATTCGCCAGAGACCCAGAACTGGAGGTTAACCACCAGATGCATTTTCGTGTCATACCACTTTTTGGTTGTTGTTGGTGGGGGTCTTATCTCTCTTTAGGGGATTCAGTCAGCCTATCTAAGCTCCAGGAAAACTATAAATCCAGATAAAAGAAAGTCATACTGGTCTCTAGATACAGGGGTGCTCCATCGTGGTAAAATGGTTGGCAAGCTAGTCTCATTACTATTGATGCATTACGACTGAATAGCGAGTTCGATCCTCGCTGGATACCCCATACTTGTGACCCTGTGTCACATCCTATCCGTGGCAAACGGGCGGTAGGGTCGGTTAAATACCCCGAAGGGTAGGGTAGTCTCGAAGTACGATTCAATCGAGGCGGATTTTTTTTTGTAACTCTAAATGTAATTCTAGTAATTTATTGCAAATCTATACTCCGTTTAGATTTCTTTCTTTTGCAATAGGAGTAACTTTAAACGGGCACACAGAAACAGACATACGTATATGTAAATATATAGGTATAAACACGTGACTGTGAGCTAACCATCTGTTGACTGTTTTTATTTCCTGTAGAATTTAGGGTAATTAGGGCCCCGCGACTTTTCCTAAAAGGAAATGTATGTTAGGGGAGAGGGAGATATAAGAGGGAAACCAGTGAAGTCTCAAGTAACTATTCTGTCTGTATGTCACACAATATACATAAAAGAAGTAAGCCTCCCACTTCGAGCACTGATTAAGACCTTATTTAGATTGGGGGGGGCGTATATAAACATATGCTATAAGCGCAAACCAGAGACTGTACTAAGGAAAGAGAAAAAGATCTTACAAACCTAGTCAGGTGATCAGATAAGATCCCAACGAACAAAGAAAATAGAAAGTATGCAAAATATTGTTATTTAGAAAGCTTGTTCTAGTTTGGCACAAGGCTAGTCAGTTAGAGCACTCAATGAGAATCAGAATCATAGCTTAGTGAGTAGAGCATCCGCCTAGGAATCATAAGTTTCCACTTTCGATACCACAAAAGCGGATGAGTAGCAAATCTTGTATCTCTGCGGGAAAGTGGCAGTCCATCAAATGAGCAAAAACAATCTGCCTGGTCTAGCGGTAGTGAAAAGGGGATAGACTCCTTCGTTGTCTGTCTGATTCTAACAATAGGCCACTCCATAGGCTTTACATTGTTTTACAATTCTTCCAAGTTAAAGCCGTATAAGTTGTGTTGCACCACTTGGACGCCTGGAACTACGGTTGGATTCTTCGTGCTTTTATTAAAAACAAATTCTGAAAGCAGCACCCTACAAAACAGCAGCTGTTGAGACACTTACCTCGCATCTCACAAACCATCCAAGTAAGACGAGCAAGAAATTGCTGGTCAGGGATGGAGAAGTAAGGACAACCTCTGCAGTGGATGTATATTCATGGACGCATCAGTTTTTGGCCGGCAGGCAGCAGAAACTAATATTCATCAGTTCTGTAGACAATGGATTCTCTCTAGAAGAGCAATAACCGATAGGGATGGATGGTGGGCGTGAGTGAGTCAAGGGAATCCATGCTGTCAGCACGTCTTGATGAAGATGATGATGATATGAAGATGATGATAATCTTAGTTCTTTAAATATTACACAACGTGTATATAGAATGAAACTAGAAATGAATAAAATGGAAAAAATATCCCTCTATTGTCAAATACAGATAATAACAATAATAACGGTTAATTATACAATACACGAGTGTAGAAAACAAAAGATGAGTACAAGACTAGACACGACTTGATTGGAAAGGTGATCCACTGGGAATTGTGCAAGAAAAATTTTGGTCATATTATTTAATTGTATATACACAAACCAGAATCAGTCTGAGAGAATGAGACGCATAAAATTCCCTTGGATTTTACGATACAAACGGATCACCAAATCCCGATCAGAAGACCAGACTTAGTGTTAAATAACAAGAAAAAAAGAATTTGTTATCTGGTAGATGTTACTGCTCCGGAAAACTGCAAAGTGATGGCGAAAGAAAATGAAAATATAGACAAATACTTGGACTTTTCCAGAACTGAAGAAACTGGAGGACATGATAGTGAAAGTGATACCAATTATGGCAGGTGCTATTGGAGTGATCCCTAAGGGGTTGGAAAACAGATTGGAGGAGTTTGATATCAAAGAAATAATCGATATAATCGAGACCACAACATTGGTAAGATCGGCTAGAATACTCAGTAACCTGAGGAGATTTGCTATTACTTAGACTTTAGTGGAAGACAACCAGATAACGTTAGTGTAAATAAAAAAACACTCGCAAGGAATAATTATAAAGTTAAGTCGATGGAGAGGCCTATTGTTGTTGTCGGATAGCAAGGGAGTCTATCCCCTTTTCATTAGCACAGGTCAAGGGAGCTTGCCTTTGTGTTTTGGGTAGAGCGTCAAACCTACCGTCAGCTGCCCACTTTACCACGCAGATCCCAGCTGTGCTACCCATGCGCTAATTTGGCGAAGGCCGCTATCGAACCTGGAATTTTGAGGTTCCTAGGCGGATGCCTACTTACGTATATGAAATATATATGTTGGTGCTATTTGACCCCTTGCCTACGGAGTGCGTCAGTGTCAGAAACCCATATAACTAGTCATGCAAGGCTGAAAAGCCATATTCTCCATCCTTTAGATGCCAGAATATGATTAACAACACACTTCAAGTTATTAATAATACAATGAAAGATAAGTACTGCAGACCTGTTTACCATAGATTCTTTACCAATGTGTGAAAGTGAGTCTACTTTGTGTTATTAGCTAAGAGGTTAGTAAACTGTTTGCTTATGTTCTCAATATCTATTTTGTTTTTTTAGAAAGCTTTTCTTAAACCGTCATGCTCAGAATAGAATATACATCATGATCACACACACACACACACATATATATATATATATATATATATATATATATATATATATATGTGTGTGTGTGTGTGTGTGTGTGTGTGTGAGAGAGAGTGTTTGTGTGTGTGTTGGGTGTGTATATACTAGCAGAGCTATCCGGCGTTGCCGAGATTTTAAAAGTTAAGATTAAATCTCTTATCTGTATTTATATATAGATTAGTAAAAAAATAATCCTGTATATATTTGCTTGATTATTTTTTCTTTATTTATTCTTGTTTTTAACTTGTTTATTTTTCATTATTCTTCTTGTTCGTATATTTTCATTTATTTG
>CM042149.1:36476076-36486076 GCA_023376005.1 Doryteuthis pealeii | reverse complement strand
GATTATTTGGAACCATATAATATATCAGTATTAGTTTTCTTACTTATTTATTGGTTAAAGCAGTAATGAGCTTGTTCAATACTTAATTGGGTGCCCACTTGAGCAACTGCATGTACTGTAAGCAACCTAAGTTCAAACCATATATGTATGCATGTGTGTATGTGTATACGTGTGTGTATGTGTGTGTGTGTGTGTGTGTGTGTGTAATAACCAAAAATGGTTGATATACTGTAAAACAAAATAACCAAAACAACCATTCTTTCTTTTTTTCTTTCTTTCTTTACTGTAATCAATCTGAGACTTTTGTTCATCAAAATGACTTGATTCAATATTAATTGACCCGAAAAAGGGTTGATACGCCGTAAAACAAAATAATCAACAATCAATCGTTATTTCTTGATTGATTCATCTACCACTTTACCACCTCTTATTTTAGCATAAAACCCGAACGGATTCCATTGTTTAATTCATCATAAAGTTGAACCTTTACAGCTGGTTTAGCTCATTCGATAGAGAATCCGCCTAGGAACTAGAAGGTCCCAGGTTCAATACCGACTCTCGCCAATTCAGTGCATGAGTAGCACAACCTGGATATGTGCGTTAAAGTGGGGAGCCTTTGGTAGATTTGGAACTCCACCTCGACAAAACAATCTCTCTTCGCGCTAGCGAAAAGGAGATAGACTCCCTCATTGTCCGGCTGATGCCGACAATAGGCCACTCCGCTAATTTTACTTTTTTTTTTAACTCTGTTATTATCCATTGTGAAAAAATGTTTTAATCATGTTCCAATTGGACACATGGTACAACGGATATATGCGTTGTTTAATACAATTCTAAGTGACAGTTATCTCTGGGCTGCAGGTTCAATCCTCGCCAAGGGCGACAGTATCATAGAATAATTATCACAGCTTAACACTTGTACACGGTCATGGTTAACAGAATTAGAACAGTCTACCCCCGTGGATTGAATAAAGGATTTAGTTCGAATTTCCATGAAGGCTCCCGATTACGACATAGGGGCTCCAGAGTTAACAAGCCTCATCTCAAAAATTACGAGAAATATTTTAACCATATTAAATGACATAAATATAGCTTAAGTTAAATATTTATTTCAACCATTCTCTTGCGAGTACTTCCTAAGTACATTTCTTCCTCTAAGCTAAATATAGAGATTACTAAGCGTGATACCACACAGAAGCTTCCTACAACTTTCAGACACTCCACAGAAAGCAGTTTTAAAAACTGCTATCGGCAATTTAGCAAAAAATAATAGAGTCACCATGCGAAACTCGAGAACTGCTCCGCTGGGTGCTTAATTTTTTTAATTCTTTTTTTTACTGACTTTATGTGGCACATTTATCATATCGATCTACTTTCGTGACTTTTCTCTCACTATTGTAATGTATTCACAAAAAAGGGGCAACGCGTATTTCACCTAAAGACGAAGATATCGTTATCATGAATACACTCTCTGACGTCATTTTCAAAAAAATTCACCATGAATCACAGAGTACAAAGTAAATAATGAATAATAAATACAATATTAACCACCTACAAGAAAAAACGAACAAAGAAGAGGACTTTTAGGACACCTTTATAAACTTCACGTCCAGGAAGTTTATCACGCAGTGTTGACTAATATCCTGATCTTCAGTGAATAACTGGAGCGTGCTCGTGGTAAATGGTTATAGTCATAGTAAAATGGACACGGTGACTCGAGTTCAAATCCTGAATGATACTGTTTGAATTTTACATAGCACTAATACAATTTAGGAAAGGTATGCATCCAACTTTTCTTTCTCTAGCTATGGGAAAATAGTAGAGTAGACCGAGCTCTTTAATTTTTGTATGGCAACTGGTCTAGACGGAAAACTCTGAATTCAAACCTGTTAAACTCTGTTTAAAAAACTGACCTTGTGTCACATCCTGTTCATGTTAAATGGTTGGATAAATACAAAATGGAGCGCCCTAATGTAGATAAGACCTGTCTGGCTTGCAGATACAGCTTCTACGGTGATCACTTTTGGCTGGACAAAGAATCAAAGGAAAGGGCTAAAATCGTCTAGAAAACACCCTTTGTGAAAAAATGGTTTTGGGCGATAAATTGATGTAATGCAGTTTAATTTTCATCATAGCGGCGCTTCAAGTTACATGAGCGTGGAGAGGAGCCGATTAATGATCTAAATCAGGAACATTGGATTGGTCTGTACGCACCGGTGTCTGTCTCCACTCTGTTCTTTGGACGAAAATGTGAGTCTGTTTTATGTAGATAGTTTATTTGTCTTTTCAGAATCACCCAGGACTCATCAATCATAAGCAGATTCCACTTAACCGGGCTCACCATGTTCATTTAACTTAACTTCGGTGCAGATGCCAACTCGTATCGCTACGTAATTCTCTGATCATCTGAATTTTCTGATCAACTGTGAAACTCAGTCTTATTCCTTTAGAGCTAAGAATGCTCAAATTGTAACAGTGGAACACTTTCAATTCAACTAGCCGATCAATTCTGATACACAGCTACTAATCTATAGATCCCATAATTTATCAACTGAGAACCTCAGCTTCCCTTCTTTAGAACGAAGGATTGATCATCTTGTAACAGTGTCAATACGAATCTGTTCAAATGCAGACTAAGGATTTATAAGCTTATAAGTGACTGTGTCAATAAACTTCTTTGATAAACTATGAGACTCAGCTTCTCTTCTGTAGAGCCAAGAAGTGATACGCCTGTAACATACAGTGTCAAGGATTGTTAATCTTGTAAGTCAAAGCTTCTCTTCTCTAGAACCACAGATTGATAAGCTTATAAGAGACAGTATCAATAAAGATCTTTGATCAATTGTGAAACTCAGCTTCTCTTCTATTGAGGCTAAAATAGATAATCTTGTAATATACAGTGTCAATACAAATCCTTGATCAACTGTGTTACACAGCTTCTAATCTATAACAAATATCAATAAGCATTTAACAGCCAAACAGTGTATTTACAATCTGTGATCAACTGCGAGACCCAGCCATCCCTTTTTGAAATAAAAGAACAGACAGTGTCAAATTTCAAACAAACCATCCGAGTAAAGCAAAATTACATGTTCACTACTGGAGAAGCTAGAACAAACTTATAAGTAACGTTCTTCTGAGGACATCTACACATGGACACACCAATGTAGGCCGACCAGCAAGAACCTACATCAATCAGCTCTGTGCAGATTCTGGATGCTATGCGGAAGACCTGCCAGGGACGATGACCGATAGGGGTGGGGCGAGAGGAGGAGGAGGAGGAGGAAAGAGACAAAAAAAGAGAGAGAGATTCATGGGTATGTGTGTTGTCAGAGCGACCTGATGATGATGACGTAAACTTTGATTAAACATTTTAGGTTTTAGTAAACATATGAACAAAAAAAAGGGAGGCTGCTAAGAGAAAAAAAGTTTGAGAAACATTGTTTAAAATAAAATTCAGTTAGTGACTGTCTCAAATAAGCGGTCACTTCATTACAAAATACCAGAAACTGAACTGGTAATATTGTTTTGTTAATGACAAGAAATATGAAGACACCAAATTTAAAACTAATGACACCTTAGAAACTCAGAAATAAGCGTAAACATTGTTTGGTGAAATTGTATTTTTTTAATCTAAAATCAGGAATTTCCTTCCCCAAGATGAGTCCATATAACCGTTCCCAATCTTCACATAAATCTGTTCTTTCTGACCAGTTGTCTGCAGCTTTGGACACAGCGCTGACCTGCAAGTGTCATTTAGATTAAAAGTAAATTGCTTTCAGTATTGTTGTTGTTTGGGGAATACCAAATATGGCAACCAGTTAATTTCTTTTCTCTCGACCCCAACAAGTGTGCAACCCTGGCGCTATCGCTAGACTGACATATTCATTTTCTAATGTTTATTGTTAAATACCTGGTCATTGTCATCACTCTCTTCTCAAGTTTAGAAAAGAACTTTAACGCACAATCACCCTGCGCTTCTTCCTGCAGAGTAACTGATGTATTTAAGAATTGATGATTTAGCAACCAGCTGGTTTTGACATTTTAATATTCCTCAACATTCTCATCTCCGCCTTATCAATCCGACCAGCAGTTTTGTTCTTGTACAATAAACGGGTAACAAAATGTTCACAAGAACAATGACAACAGCTTGATGTCAATTTTATCCAGAGATCATTTTGGAAAACATTTGCGAGATTAGATATCAAACATGTGCAAAAGTTACCAGCGCTTTACCTTTTCAAACAGGAGATACATAGTTTTTAATTTTTGATATTTAGAAAATGCCGGAAGCTTTTACGCAAACCATATAGTTTAAATGCAATTGTCTTTGACTTAGAAGAATGAGTTATCTCGTTTAAGGAGTTTCCCTGGGTACGGAGGGTTTATTAAACACGGTTGAGTTAGTACATTTCTGCAGATTCAGTCAAACGAATAAAAACTATCCAATCTTTTAAGCAGAACAAGTATGTCCTTCTTTCTTAATTGAGAATTAATTTAGTCTTCATAATTATCCAACTGTTGTGAATTGAAACAGCTTAATTATAACTAAATATTTTTAAAATTCTCATTATGTTTTTTCACGTACGTGTACTTCTATCTTTCCACATGACTTCTTTACACCACTATATAATTACGATTAATTAGCCACTTCTCTAACTTTTGCGTCTGATGATTGTGAACACTACATGAAACTTGAAGTGACGGTGTTTCAGTGTTCATCATTTGATTCTTTTCTGGGTTAGATACTTTCTCTGTCGTAGTCAAGTCAAACATTTCTTCTTACAAATTTTTCATTTGCATTTATCATTATATATATGTGTGTGTGTGTGTGTGTGTATGTTACAGTGTGTTTATATATATACATCTATATATGTGTGTGTATATGTGTATTTATGTATATGTATAACTGATACAGACAATAGGCCACTTTACAAAGTTTACAACTATATATATATATATGTATATATATATATATATACATACATAAACACACATGTACACAAAGACACAGACACACACACATATATATATATTCAAATACTGCCCATAAGAGTATGATATAACCTAAAATAAACTCATCTTCTTATGTCATGTGTTTCTTCTGACAATTGTCTTTTATAATACATGGTACTTTCAGTAATGAAACTGACATGCGGAGGTGAAATTACAGTTAATTATATATATATATATATATATATATATATTATATATATATATATATATATATTGTTGAACAGCGCGTATATTTTTTGTCGGCAAATTCTGTTTTCAACCCTCTCAAGTCACTGAATAAATGAAACAATATCCAGATGGAATTGGCTGATGAATTTGCCATAGTTGATTTTTTCCCAAGTACTTTCAGCCTCTTCATCATCGGGGGAATTTCAAAACCAATATAAAATTGGAATGTTCTATCGTTATTATATTATGCTGTTTTTATCTTTTTTTAATTTTATATATATATATATATATATATATATATATATATATTATATATTAATTCATTAGTGGATTAGTCCATCAAAGTTTAGGTCCCGAGTACTTTCGGCACTTCGAAGTACCATCATCAGGTGTGATGTGTTCCAGTTTTTTAAAATCATATTAATGTGAAGGCTGGAACACATCACCCTGATGATGGCACTTCGAAGTGCCGAAAGTACTCGGGACCTGAACTTTGGTGAACTAATCCATCAATTTCATTCAAATATTAAAAAGTTAGCCAGAAAACTCGAAAAGATCAAAATAAAATTGTTAAACAGTTGTTTAATTCAACATGCATAAATGAAAAAATGCTTCCCAAATACACACATACACACACACACACAAACAAACACACACACACACACACACACACACACACACACACACACACACACAATATATATATATATATATATTAAACTATATGCAAACGGCACTTCATAGCAAGATTTTATGAGTAATTCCCTTAAAATACTCTAAATTATAGAAAAACACAATTCACCAACAAATTTGCAATTGAATGATAATTTTCTGTGGTCTGCATTCGCACAGAACATTATTTTTTAATCATTCAAATCTTTGGATATAATGGAAATGTCTATGGAATATTAATTAGAATCCTTCATTCATTTTTAAATAAAATCATTTATACCATAATGCACAGGCTGAATTTTCTTTTATTGACACAGGATAACAACACTGGATAAGTCATGTAGCTTCCTATATTTGTCAAGTATTGTATATTATTCTGGGACTTAATTATATGAAATAAAATGTTCACATGAAAGATGATAGTTGTTAGCGTGGCAAATGCTCACTTCGCCCAACTGAAGAGTTGCCAGAAAAAGAAAAATAATTTTTCTCATTACAGACGTTTTATTTATAAATACAGATATGCGATAGTCTTACTGGTGGCCTCGACGTTTTTGCATTGCGACACACCTATCGTCCCAAGCCTCCGCATCAGTAGATTTCTGCGCAGGTTGATACGTTTACCTGACTTCTTCCCTCTCTCAGCAAATCCCATATTCACCATTGTAAATTTGAATTGCTCCAAGACAAGGATTAAACGCCTCGTGATTAGTGATTAGAAATCATTAAAGCAGAAATTGTCGATGGAATTGGTTCGATGTTTCGTTATTGTTATTTGTTATTTTATAGCATTTTCGCTTGACTAGCAGTGGGGCCAAATACATCTGTCAGAATAATAATCGTTCAAATTTCTCTTCTGTTTTAGGATGCATGCTGTAGAGCAATAGCAAGAAACTCGTTTTTGCATACTAAGATTAATAAATATGTGAAGTCAGGTCTTAAAAGGACCCAGTCATTTAATATTAACGAAGAATTGCTTACTTAGATGGTAGGTTGGTTGATGGACTTTAAAGGCATATCAACTCATTTGGGGTTATTTTATGCCTAGAGTTTAGGCAATAAGAGACATTGTACGTCTATATTTACACTTTTGTAGTTAACGGTCTTAACAATATGTTAGCATCGTCAGGATCGTGTTGAGGGGTTACTTTAGTATGGTATTGATCAAATTTACGTTTATATTTTTGGTATAATTTTTTTCTCTCTCAAAAAGAATTGAATGTCAACTATTTTGACATTATCAAATAGATCTTTCATATTATTTGCGTTAAAAAAGCGTTTTCTGATGATAGCAAAAGCTCTACATTCTATGGGGAAGTGTTTAACAGTGAATCTTAGTTCTCAAAAAAAAGTCCTTTCGCTGAAAACTCACAATTTGGAAAAACGATTACTTTGATTCTAATCATTTGATTTTTTTAGAATTATAAACAGGAAAATTACGCAAGATGGACAAATGTTATTGCAATTAATGTATGTATTTACCAGCCCCTCTGCACGAGTAGGATGTGACACAAGGTCATTGCTGGAGGGGGAATAAACGTATCCATACCTTTCTCAAAGGTGTTATCGCTATGTGAAATCCTACCAGCCTCATTCAGGATTTGAACTCGTGTTGCTGTGTCTATTGCAATCTATGTAAGGCAATTAGTTACTTTTTGTGTGTCTGGTTTTGGTAAAAATATTTTCGTTTTCATTGATTGATTGGTTTTAATGGCATATCAACCCGTCTAAGGCAATTCTATCCCATCTAGGGATAGAATAATCTTAAACGGGTTGATATGCTATAGAATTGCTTTTATTATACGTTTATATTTACATTGTGTCTAGATGTTTCTTATGATGTTACTTTTGTACACAGTTATATCATTCTTATCGAATATCAATGATTTACACACAGTTTCTATTTGATCCTTTGTTTGCATACAGTTACATGGTTTCAAGTAACTAATAATAATCCTTAGTAAACAATTATACTATCCTTATTACAAATAATTTACAGTTATATGTAGTATTCCTATCTAATATGAACAATTTGTACGCATATCTATTTGACCGATAGGTGGAACCATAACAGGTACTAATACGCCGGGTCAGAGGGCATCTGAAAATAATAGCAAGGAAGATATACCCCACATTTCCCCAGATCTTCAGAATTGGAGCCTCACCATCAACTGCGGTTTTGTGTTTTAACGAGAACAACACTTCTGGTGGGGGGGGGTATCCCTCTGCAGGGGATAAAGTCAGCATACTCTAAACCCCATCGACAGGATGTCAAGCTTTGACATGAAGATAACCACTAACAGAAGGTAACCACTAAGGATGAATTTGAAAGTTTAGTGGGTGTTGGTAACCAACTCTGGAGCTCCTAAGCCACCAGGTGTCATGTGTATGAGATGGAAAGCGCATGAAAAGCAAAGTTATTCAACGAAAGGATACAGAGACCGTCACAAAAAGATGAAAAAAGTAGTCAGCATCAACCAACATTATTAAATAGTTTCTCTTGATGTAAGGTAAATGTTTTTTCTAGAGTAATTAAAACAAAATCAAGTTATTTTTGTTTTGTTCATCGTCACGTTGGGTTCTCAAATAGCTTTCATCTACGCAACGAGTTGGGCATCATTTACGCAGAAGGGATTAAATGATGACTGCGGCTTTCAATATGATATGGGTGTGAACTGTTTTCTTTTTCCTTTTTTAACAGATGGTATTTTATTGTGAGTGATTAACCGGATTTGTCTTTGATAGTGAAACCATTGCTGGTAGTGGTTGTTGATCTTTTGCACGAGAAGAATCAACACAATACCTGAAATATGCATGTAGGTGGATACATATTTATGTGTGTAGGTGGGTGGGCGAGGGGCATAAGTGTAGCGTATATGTATGTATGTATATGGATATGTGTGTATCAGGTCGTGCTAACACCATGGATTTCCGTGACTTATTCTCGCTAGTCGTCCCTATCAGCCATCGCTCCTACCAGGTCTTCTGCACAGCATTCCAGTATCCGCACAGAACTAATCGATGTAGGTTTTTACTGGTCGGCCTACACTGGTGTGTCTTATGTGTAGGTGTCTACAGGAGAGCGTCACGTGAGTTCGTCCTTGCTTCTCCAGCAGTATCCAACATGTTTTCTTCATCTTAATTGGATATTTTGTTTGATAGTCGGTTAGTGGTCGTACTGCTGCGTTTTGTGGGGTACTGCTTCCATGATTTGTTCAAGACAGCGCGCAGCATCCTTGTGTAGTTCTCATATAGCTTTTTCTCAAAGTGGTGCAGCCATACACTAGCATTGGCACAACCACAGATTGTAAGATTTCTCACTTTATCTTATCAGAAATCAGATTTCCATATGATCAATAATTATTACACGCGCGTACTAAGCAGATTATCTAGCTCTTCTCACAAATACACATTCGCAAGTCGATTTACTGCTGCATTGCCTAGAGAAAGCAGTAAGAGGCATTGGCCTCTATGTGAACTCACATAGGCATGGCATGGATTGCTCTAGTCAAATTATCGATCGATCATTTGTGTATAGTTGTATGAAAAGTATAGCTAAACAAGTTAAGTAGTTCAGCAGATTTTGATAGATAATAAAATAAAAAGAGAAAGATTTCTTGATAGGAATGAAAAGGTCTACAGTAAGCGAAGTCAATATACGCATAGTCATGGATTACTATAGATAGATTATCCATAAAATCTGACTTCACTGATAAGAAAAAGCGAAATTTCTTCGAAGCCATAGCCGTATTAATGCTATTGTAGGACAGCACCAGTTGGACCTTAACGAAGTACTTAGAGAAGACAGCTTGATGGATGCTACACAAGGATGTTGCGTGCTACCTTGAACAAATCCTGGAAGTAGCATCCCACAAGAAGAAAGATGTAAGGTCACCTGCCTTCTATTACACAGAACATCCAGCTGGGGCTAACAAAACATGCTGGGCACTGTTGGAGAAGCAAGGACGAGGTCATAAGTGTCATTCTCCAATGGACGCTTACACATGGACGCACTAGTGTAGGCCAACCAGCAAAAACCTATATAAATCAACTCAAAGCAGATTTTGGATGCCGTACTGAAGACAGGGATGATGACTGAAAGGGATGGGTGGCGAGAGAGAGTCATGGGAATCCGTGCTATTAG
>CM042149.1:36466076-36471076 GCA_023376005.1 Doryteuthis pealeii | reverse complement strand
ACATACCATAGCGAGTTTTTAGTAGAACGATACACTTGAAGTACATAACAATCATTATTGCTAAGATTCTTATTATATTTATATAAAATCAAAACTCAGCAAAAAACAGCACATCATAGCGAGATTTTTATTAGATCATTATACTTAAAACATTCTTAAAGAATGAAAGAATTTCCGGTCTAGTTTGAATAATAACTTTGTGGTGTTTTCTGTTTGCACAGAATGTCATTTCTTAATCACCCAAATTCTTGATATGATGGAGATGAATATGAAATGTTAATTAGATATTTTCACTGTTTCCCAAACAGAAGCATCGGTATCATCATGGATCACTAGTAAATAGGAATCCGATTGTTTAGTTGGTTGGGTGGTTGTTTTGTTTTGTTTCACGGCATATCAAACCTTTTCGGGTCATTTAATGCTGAATCAAGTCATTTTGATAAACAAAGGTCTTAGGTTGCTTGCAGTCACTACTGTTGCTTAAGTGGTCACCCAATTAAGTATTGAACAGGCTCATCACTGATTAACTTTGGTGACCGAGCGGTTACCGGTGCTTTTATTGAGACTTAATCGTAATTGAATCTGATTGGTTCAGGGGTTTTCTAGGTGTGAAATAAATAAATATTTGCATATTTGTAATGTTTGTTTTTAAACTTCGTTTTGACTAGCTCTAGTTATGTACATGAGAAGTTACTGGCAGCGCCCTTCTTCTTGGTTCTCTCGGGTTCTCACATTAAAATTGGAGCATTTGGGAACACGATTAAATCACACTTATATTACAGAAAAGAGGGTCAAGAGGTTAATGCCGGAAGTAAGTGACAAGCGGAAGTACAGAGAATTGTGGTCTGTGTGTGTATGTGTGTGTGTGTGTATGTACACGTATGTCTGAAAGACTAAGATGTAGACAGAGAGTCTGTGTGCAGAAGCTTCTTTATTCAATGTAATGATATGCAGTGGGGTCCAGTAGCGTCACGAGGGCCGCCATATTTGGAGTCCTTTTTGCAACGTCAGGGCTACACTGAAGAGTCGTGTCGGCCTGTCAAATCTCGTTATGTCCTCTTGTCAGTAGATCAGAAGACAGGCATGTCGTAATCAGGCATCCAATATCAGTTTTATTTTTCTTGGTGTTGTTGTTTTTTTTTTGTCTTAAGGGAAAAGAAAAGAGAATCAAGAAGACGTATGAGACTAAAGGAAAGTGAGGGAGAAAGAAATCAAAGAACTTTTTTTTAATGAAAGTGAGGAAGAGGTTAGCAGGAAATGAGTTAAAGAGGAAATGAGTAACAATTTAGAGTAAGAGGAAGGGTTAAGAGAAAAGCGATTAAAAAGGGCAAAAGAGTTTTGAATAGAAATAGAGTTGAGAAGAAATGAGATGGAAAATTAATAATTGGTAAAGGATCAATATAAAGTGATACAACAAAATAGAAATAAGCAATTAAATAAATCTACCTATTACTAAAATACGTTGTATGAACGTGTCATCTTATAAATCTGAAAAAAAGATATAATTCAGATTTGAAGTCTCGCAGACATCTTAATATGTTTATGATAAAAAACGCACAAAATCTAGTTTTCGATTTTTACTAATTAAATGATATAACTCAATAATTAAACAAAAACCAACCAATTTCTAGAAGTCTTCACAGTAAGGAAAAATAAACTAAGTAAAAACTGAGTCAAAAAGGAAATAAATTAGACATATATTTCACTTCTCATTTTCACTAACTCAAAAAGTTAGGTATTCTCTCTTTCACCTGGACTGTTCGTGTCTATCTCGGTCTATCAGTTCGGGACTGTCTCTCTTTTCTTTTAGTCAGTTCGGGGTGCGCGTGCATTCACACACACAATCTCCCCCCCCCTCTCTCTTCTCTCTCATATTAACGCATTTTACCTCAAAAGAAGCAAAGTTTATATGCAAGTATTAAAATCAACCCTATATATGATTTCATATCGAAATCAATTGAAATAAAATAAAAATAACTATAATCTTTTTATATGCGTCATTATTTAATGACTTCCTTTATATAAAACTAAATAAGACATATAATGCATATAAAAAAGTTTACATTTATTACAATATTATTTTAATTGATTTCGATATAAAATTATACATAGGATTTATTTTTAATACGTTTGACAATAAAACAATAATATTAGAAATCAATTACACATTGTAATTAATTATTTATTAAAGTGTTTTTTAACGCAATATTCAAATTAATCAAACCATCTACTCTCAATATATATATTATCTTGATCTACCATCTGATGAGAGGAAATTTGGGGAGTTATATTAAATCAACTTAGATTTATAAAGGCCCCAATTTTGGTCGAAATAAATTTATTATGGAATAACGGTGTTGAGTTTTCCTTCTTTTCAAAGATAAATATTTCTCTGTATATAATCTAAAATGTTTATTATACATTGAGCTCTTTTTAGTGATTTAAAGAGTCACTGTATTTATACATACTGGATCATACAATAATAATACAGAATATTTTAGAAATCACATATAGAATCATCCCTTACTACCAAGTTTTGGATACCTCATATATATATATATGTGGAAGTCTATTTGGTATAGGAGATGCCCCATATTTTCACAACCTTTCGCTCACATCCATAATCATCTTCAGGATGTTTGGTTTTTCTGATTGTTGGGTTTATTCAGTATGAATGGTTTATTGTATGTGGGGTTCTATGGTTAGTATATTAAAGATGTTTAAATGCTATTTTAATTCTGTTTGGCTTTTTTCATACTAATTGCTTTTAGGATTTGTAGGCGTTTTTATTGTTATTTTTATTGAGGATTTTTCGTATATCGGCTTATGTCAATTTGTTTGTACTATTGTTATGTTTTGCTGCTAAACCTCGCTTGAGAAATTGGCCTTTTGTTGCATCCTACTCGTGCGGGAAGTTTGGTATATATATAATATATATATATATATATATATATATATATATATATATATATAGAGAGAGAGAGAGAGAGAGAGAGAGAGAGAGAGAGAGAAAGAGAGAGAGATAGTATTAGGGACTTCAGTCTAATGAAAAAAAGCCCTGTGGTGAATGCAACCCTTCAAGGACAATCTAACTCCAAAATCAAACCTGTAGAAGGAATCTCTGAGTGACAACAAGTCTCCAAAACTCTTGTAAGTATTCAAGCTGATCTTAACAGTGCTGAGGTCTGGATTTCCCCGATCTTTCTCCGATCTCCAGGTGTAGTAAATCTCTAAATGGACTTATTTTGTCTTTATATTTTTTAAAATTATTACCATCTCTGATTTTTTGCATGTATGTTTACTAAATTCTAACTGTCATATGACGAGTTTAAGAAAAAGCTATCATATACTAAAGTAAAAGTTCTATTATATGGTGAATAAAGCATTTTCCCATCCAATTTGCAACTACATAATAACAATTATGATAGTTTATTATCGCGTTCACATTCATCCCATATGACATAATGATCCTCACCACTCTCGGCACTTTAGATAGGGGATGTATCAAACAATTGTGGAAGTGTCCTTTACATGTGACAGATCAAAAGTTATAACAGTTGAAGCAAAAGTCTGAAATGTATCGAAATCGGATGGGTGCTCGTTCATTAGTTAGAGACACTCGTGTGATATTCGGAAGAAACAAATTCTCGACAGTTGAATACGGGCTTTCCAAGTCAAAAGTCGGATAAAAAACCTGTACCAATTGAAGATTACTCAGTTGAATGTAATTGAATGTTTTCATACGTGTGCAAGTTGACATCAGCTTTTCAATTAACGTTGCCCACCTGAAATTTAAAAAATAATTTTCATTATTTGTAGGCCTGTTTTAAAAAAATACAGATGGAACACTATGAAAATCTTACAATAGATTTATGCTAGTAATGTTTTCATCCTTGTCCAAGATCAAAATTGATATGTTGGTTTTCAATCAATGTTGCCCACCTGAAAAATAAAATATAGTTTTCATTACTTTTAAGACAAACCTCATTATTAAACAAAAAGACTACGACTACATACGATACGCTATAAAAGTTTAAAATAGATTTATGCTTGGGATGTTTTCATCCTTGTTCAAAATCAACATTGATAAGTTGTTTTTAGTCAAGGTTGCTCACCTGAAAATTAAAAAAAAAATTCTCATAACGTTTCAGAGAAATTACATTGTTTAAAAACAAAAGAAAAAGAAAAACTACATCTGGTACACCATGAAAAGCTTACAATAAATTTATGCTTGGAACTTTTTCATGAGTGTTCCAAATCAACATTGATCTTCTGGTTTTCAGTTTGACTGACCAACGCGAAAAAAAATCTTATTTTTTAAACAAAAAAGGACTCCATATGGTACGTTATGAAAAGGTTACAATACATCTGTTTAGAAATTGAATAAAATTGGTATTTAAACCGTAAAGTGCATGGTTGTTGGTTTCAATGCTTCTAACATTAACAGATAATGTCATGAAGGTTTATACACCTTCCCCTACCCCCTATGTCCCTAAAAAATAATTTAAACTTTAAATTTGTTATCACAGGTGTCACATTGATCATTGTCTTTATTTGCGTTGGCATGCTCAACGTTTGTGTAAATAAAACGCAACGCTTGTCTGTCTCTTAAGATTCTTCCTGTCACGTTCATTTCTTCTTTCGTTCAGGTTATTGACTAAGCGTTGTCTGACACAAGGCCTATGAGTAATAGTTAATCCATTCAAAACCCAAATGCACTTTACGCAGTTGCAATGAGCTACCCGGATAATTTATTAGCTATTGTCTCATGAAACACCTAAGAAACATTTTCTAGAAAATTTTAATAAGATCGTTAACCATCACCCAACATTGCGATGTTCCAGTTATTTTCTTTCAGAAGAAAGAAAGAAGAAAAGAAGATACAACGACATATTCTATTATCGTTAAAATATTTATGTGTCAACTCACTGAGTTTTATGAATTGATCTCTCTCCCTTTCCTCTCTTTCTCTCTCTTTCTCTCCCTATCTATCTATCTAT
>CM042149.1:36423576-36463576 GCA_023376005.1 Doryteuthis pealeii | reverse complement strand
ATATATATACATATATTTAGGTGTCCATAGGAGAACGTCACATGCGTTCATCCTTGCTTCAGATCTTCAGATTCTGTGATAGAGACCAACTGACCGTTCTTGCTTCTTTCTAGTGGGGTATTGTTTCCACAATTTGTCCATCACGAGCGTTTTTGTGTAGCTCCTATCTGGCTTTATTTTAGCTATTCGTTAGAGTCCAAGTGCTGCAGCCATACATTAGCACTGAAACAGCTACAGGTTGGAATAATTTTCGCTTTATCTTATCAGAGATATCAGATTTCCATATTATCAGTAATCAATCTAAAGCAGTCCATGCTTTTCCTATACGTGCATTGACATCGCTTTCTATAGATGAGATATTACTACCTAGGTAGGTGAATTGGTCTACTAATTTGAGACTCTTATAATATAGTGTAGAGATGCCCCCGTATTGTTTATAACACATGATCTCTATTTTATCTGAGTTCACATATAGACAAATGTCTCTTACCACCATCTTTAGGTTATGCAGTAGTGATTCAGCTGGTGCATTTGCAAGAAGCGCTAGATCATCTGCGCAGTCTGCATCACTAGTAGTCTCTGCTTGATATCGCCGTTTTCATGCCTTTTTACAAAAGAGGGAGTGAGCGATTAAATCAAAGTATTATGTAATATTTTGGTCATGTGAATATTTGAAGAGGAAAATGCTCAATGCTTATGTACTACGTTTGAATAATTCCTCTTTGAAAGTAATACTTCCAACCAGCATTTCAGCATGCCATCTATATTTAGATATATCTGAAGGTGAGCCAGTCAAGCAGTAGGCTTTAGAAACGAAGCAGTGTACAGAAGAAAAAAGAAACATGATTATTTACAGATATAAGAATATTATGTGTAATTGTGTGTGCGAACTTTCAGGTAGATGTAGAGATAGATTTAAAGGTAGATTAAAAGATAGATGGTAAAAACGCAAAAGAATGAAGTATTTTAATGAGATTTCCTGCCACGATATATATATATATATATATATATATATATATATATATATATATATATATATATATGGGGTCTTCCTGTTTGTGTCTAATAACCGGAAGTATTTTTATTTCCTCTCTCTCCTGTATCTATAAACTGTTTTAAGTATTATTACAAGACATTCTTCCGTTTTCTTTCAATCCGGTTAAATATATATATATATATATATATATATATATATATATGTGTGTGTGTGTGTGTGTGTGTATGTGTGTGTGTGTGGTGGGGTGAAACAAATATATGTGTATAATGTATACATATATGTGTATATATATATTAACAATGTATATATATATATAATATATATAATATTATATATATATATATATATATATATTGAAAAAAAATGATGTTTACAAATGCATGGGATCATCAGGAGAGAATGTGCACTGATGATCCCATGCATTTGTAAACATCATTTGTTTTTTCAATATATCAAATTCACACTGTCGGATTAATTTCTTTTATTTCACACACAGACACACACACACACACACACACACACACACACATATATATATATATATATATATATATATATATATATATATTTGTCATCTACAGACACCGTGTTTCGACGTATCACGTCTCCTAGGTTTGGCTAGAATTAGCAGGTTACCTCCGGCCCGGTAGAAACCCAATCGATTTCTTATCAGTCAATGTTCTTAACTACTGGGCCTTCAGTTACCTGCAGAAATTTAACTGATAAATACATACATAGGCTTCTATGTTACAGCCATATGAGATGTTACATCAGTTTTATCGGAGAACCTTGCCATTTAAGCTTAAATCGCGGTCGACAGTCAAATTACCACGACAGTCAGATTACCTCCAGATAACTCAACCAACAAGGGCTTGGGAGCACACACACACACACACAACACACACACACACACACACACACACACACATAATAATATATATATATATATATATATATATATATATATATGCTAAAATGTTAATCCCTTAAATGTTTACAGTGATCACAATAAGATAATAAAAAAAGGATAGAAACTCACGAATCAGAGTTTAATATGGCAACAATAGATATTTCGCCCTAGCTCTGTCGGTAGAGCGTTCGGCTAGAAACCACAATGTTTCTAGTTCGAATCAGTGTATGAGTAGCCCTGTAACAATCTGATTGGTAGCGTGATGACTTTACTTGACGTATAGATCTAATTCTAAAATTTTTATTATAATCTTATATTCTTTGAATACGCCGATTGCACCTCTGCTGAGGGTAAGACTCCCCCTCCAATGGGACCACCTATTGGCCGTGTATAGTGCCTGAAGACAGGATTGTGGTGGCTGAGCGGTTTATGATCCAGATACTAAATGGTTCTGTGATTGTGACATGCAACACTCCACTTCGGCTTAACTGTATTTCTGCAGAAGATTAAGACCTGGTGAGACCTGGGTTGCGACCTGTGATTCTTAAGGACGGAATCCTGGTGTCTGAGCAGTCTGTGACATGCAACTCTCCATTTTGACCCGTACTTGCGCTAAACGGGCTCCCAATCGTATTCTTCATATTGTTCTTATAGCAGACACCCAACACTTTTTAAGATATATGTGCTAGAAACTGACTATCAAACATTTTATTAATAGATATAAAGTTGCTTCTTTTAATTAATTGATATTAAAATCACTTTAATCGGCATTAAATGACCCGAAAAAGCTTTGATATGCTGTAAAACATCACAAATAAAAAAAAAATTTGTTTTAACACAAAAATCATAAGTATGTGTCATGTAGCGAGGATTGAATTTGTTAACCAGTTTTGATGATTTACGAGACTAAATTGAATGTGTCTGTTTTGTGTATTGACAATTGATTGGTTTGGTGTCTTAGTTTAATGGCATTTCAACTATCATGGTTATTTAATGTCAAGACCATGCTTGTAGAGGAACAGTAAAAGTAAAAATTAAAGTCATCGGAGCAATCTAATGTCGGTATGAGTCATACAGCGAGGGAGTCTATCCCCTTTTCACTAGCACTAGACCAAGGAGATTAATTAGTGTCTGAGGTAAAGGCGCAACACCTACCACCAGCTCCTCACGTTACCGTACAAATACCTGTGCTATTCATACGCTGGGTTGGTGAGAACCAGTATCGAACCTGAAACCTTGTGATTTCTAGCCAGACGCTCTACCGACTGAGTTAAACCTGCCCTAAGAAGAAGAATACTTGGGAGATCACGTGGTTCAAACTTTTCCCAAGGATACTAGTCCGAAATGTTAACGCAATAGCGCAACTGAAGTTTGAACTCGCTTACTACAAAGTCACTGTCGCGAGCCCCTTTGACAATTGACATAATCAGACAAAATTGAACCACTACTGGAAACCGATTTTTACGAATATATTTCCACCGTAAAAGTTAAAACAGAAATAATTGACATAAAAATGATGCCATGCGAAATGCCTCAAAAATGTCAATTGAACTGAAGATTTAAGATTTGATGATAGAGGTCGTTTTATTTTCTTCAAATTTTCTCTTTTTGAAATTTGTTCATTATCAAGAAAATAAGCTTAGATACGTCATAGTCGGACTTTGATTTATGATCAATCAAAAACTTTGGCGAAACATGGAGGAAGATCGATACACAGCTTTCTTTTGTTTCTTTCAGTGTTGATACTTTTTTTTATTGGTTCTTATAACAGATCTCTCTCTCTCTCTCTCTCTCTCTCTCTCTCTCTCTTCCTCCATTCCCCTCTCTCCTCTCTCTCCTCTCTCTCTTTCTCTCTCTCTCTCTTCCTCCATCCCCCCTCTCTCTCTTTCTCTCTTTCTCTCTCTCTCTCTTCCGCTCTGTTTATCTGTCTCTGTCTGTCTGTCTCCCCCCTCTCTCTCGCTTTCATTGGTGTAATGCTTATCGTCGTAGGAAATGGAAACAGCGACACGAGTTCAAATGCTGGACGCTAATACCATTGGGAAAGTTGGTCTTAATTTACGGCATATCAACCTTCTTTCGGGTCATTTAAAAACAATCAAGTCATTTTGATAAAGGAAGAACTCAGTACCTGCTGTTGCTTAAGTAGTCACCCTGTTAAGTATTGAACAGGAGCATCGCTGCTTAACTTTCAATGATCGAGAGGGAACCGGTCCTTTCAGTGTGAATTGACCATAATTGTTTGGGAAATGTATACATCCCACTATTCTCCTGCTATGGGTAAATAGTAGGGCATACTGGGCTCTTTAACCTTGGTATGGCAACAGGTGTAGAAGGAAGACTCTGAATTCAAACCTGTCAAACTCCTCTTAAAAAGTGACCTTGAGTCACATACTACTCATGCAGAGTGGTTGGTAAATACATACTGTCTGTCTGTTTATCCAACATACGCATACTATGACACAGTCATAGATACACATAATCTTACATATACTCTCTGTGTGTCTCTTACCTGAAAACAGACTCGGTCTCAGACACACCCATATAGCATTACGTCCTATACGAGATACACACATATCCGAATACAATAACACAACGGTTACCGTCGTCAGAAATGTAATCGGTGTCCCGAACTCAAATTCTGGGCGAAGTTGTTTGTATTTTACTTCACGGAAAGAAAATGTTGAATGGATAAAAATTGTTTATTGCAGTGCCGACACGTGTTTATTATTTTAAATACAAAATAAAATAAAAAATAATAATAGAGAAAAATATAAATGAAAAGCAGGAATCCATCTCTTAAGCCTCCAACAATGAGTAAATAGATGCGCAGACTTGGATATTTAGCCATGGTTGGTAAGGTAACCAGTATAGGAGAAGGAAAACTCTTAAATCAGGCCATCTACACTCTTGTTTAGAAATTATCTTCGTGCCACATCTTGCCCGTGACGGAGTTCGGTAAAAACATATATAGATAAAACACACACACACACACACACACACACACACACACACACATATATATATATATATATATATATATATATATATATATACGAAGGTAACACCAAAGTGAAGTTCTCCAAAATATTTAGAAAACATAGATACATTTATTGTTTATTCTCTGCATTGTTTACATCATTTTAAAGTTTGAACATGTATCTATTTTTTACAAATCGATATTTCGATTGATGCATTTTTGTAGGCGCGTGGCAGTTTTGTATGCCCATGCCATAACAGCTGATCGCCACGTCGTTGGGGAAGCGTTGAACCTCGTTTTGTTGCAAACTCCGTACACCAACAGTGGCTGTTTTGACATCCATACACGACTTGCCATACAATATATATACAGTTCTATCAATATATCTATATGCGCATGTGCGCGTGTGAACGCGTGTGTGTGTACATACGCGCATGAGTATGTGTGGCAGTATGTGCGTGTGTGTATGCGTATATAAGAGCATATGTGTATGTACGTTTATATGTGTGTGTATTTGACCGTATGCGAGTGCATGTGTGGGTGTTTTTGTGTATTAGTTTCGACTAAAAAGTTTGTTGGATTTAAACAGCACTGCCCTTTATAATATATAAGCAAATATATGCATTTGTTGCTACGTCTTCCTTTCTACTTGAGTGCATTCATTCTCTTCTCTATATTTTAAGTTAACCTCCACTTTACATAGACATGTAAAAGTACTTATTTTCTCTTTCTTATTCAATTCCCTGAACACAGAACAAAACTATATCAAGCGTACATATTGTTGAGACGTGATTCAAAGGGTGTGTCCGTGAAAGGAAACTGGTGAAGGGCGGTCGTTGATAGAGTAGTTCGTTTGACGAAAGAAAATTCTTCTTTTTTTTTCCTCGTGTCGAAAAAGACAAGGATTTAGAGTTTTGTGAGAATTGGATGGGATGAAATGCAACGAAGAGCAACAATCTTTTCGCTATAATGCCGTTGGTTGGGACGAAAATAGGTTGACCTGGAATCAAACTGAGAATGAAGAGTTCGTACAAAAAAAGAAAATGTTACCTAGGTAGTTAAAATACAAAACTTATGGATCTGTAAAATATTGAAAATGACATTCAACAGAAGTAAAAAAAAAAAGGTTTGGAAGATAGTCAATTATTACTTGAGGTGGAGTGAGAAGGCTGCAAACTCCCAATGATAACTCGTAGATTGATAGATAGATAGATAGATAGATTTAAATATGCTGAGATAGATAGATAAATAGATGGATAGATAGATAGAAATAAACTGGTTGATTGTTTGCTTGGTTGGAATTTACGACAAGTCAACAATTGGGTTATTTTATGCCGAAGACGTTTTGTTTTATTCATTCTTGTTTTGTATTCAAATTTTAAACACATTTCAAACACATTTTGATTTATTTAACCCAAAGATGGTACCCTATCAGGAACTACCACTCGGATTTCGAGTGGACCCAGGAGTGGTGTCAATGAAGGAGCACTCCACACTCCCCAAAGCACCGGAATTGGAACCTCTCCACTAGATGCAGTTTAATGTCATACACAGGACACTGATTCCCAGCCATCACCTTCTAGCACATATATGATAAAAAGGTTGGTTGGTTGGTTGGATTTTACAACATTTCAACCCATTGCGTCATTTTATGCTGAAGACGTTTCTTAATGGTTACTCAATTTTCTAAACACATTTTTTAAAGCTCATTTTGTTCTATTTAACCCTAACAGGTACTACCACTCCGGATCAGAGTGGACCTGGTAGTAATGGTGATGAAAGGGTTCTCCACATTTCTCAGAGCTCCAGATCTAGAACTTCACCGTCAGATAGAGTTTAACGTCATACGTTAAACAATCAAAACCTCAGCCAACGCCTTTTAGCACATGATAAAAGATGGGTTGGGAGGGGGTTGCCATAAGGGCAATAGAGTTGGGACAATCATATAGGTGCTATGGCTTGATGGGCCTAACCGATTGATTGGAGGGGGTTTTCCCAATTGTCCGTCTAAACCAAGTGGAGTGTTGCATGTCATGGATTGCTCAGCCACCAGAATTCTGTCCTTAAGCATCACAGGTCGCCAACTATGACAAACAAGTCTTACTCCTCTGCAGAGATGCAGTCGGCTTATTGTATAGTCCCAGCCGACAGGACTCAAGGACAGGCAGATAGATAGATAGATAGAGGTCAAGAAATAAAGAAAGAAAGGAAGAAGTATACTAAGATGAATATATAGATATATAGATAGATAATCAGTGAATTAAACATAATTTATTAGAAAAATTATGATATGGAAAACTTATTATTGTTGAGAATGCGTTAATGATATTTTTCGCTTGCACAGGTGGTTTAATTTGTTAATACGCATGCGCATTCTTTTTCTGCTACTTGAGTTTATGTAGAAACACCTGTTCCTCTTTTGATGGTGCGGATGTCTCATTATAGGCGGTCAGTAATACGAGCAACAGATAATCGCAGTGTCATTGTTTTATGGCTTTATTTATTTAACATTTTCCTTGCTATCCTTCCTCTCAAAAGAGATAAAGCCTAAATGCATATTTAATTGGGTAAATCAATCCTTTCCGGTTATTACTGTAAAAGAAATTCTTACTTACATTAACATTTGTGTTAAGGCGCTCAGTGTATAATGGTTGTCGTGTTAGGAAATGGACACGACGATACGAGTTCAAATCCTGGACGAAGCTGTTTAGATTTCACAAGACGCTAATACACTTGGAAAATAGTAAGGCACACTGGGCTTTTTATCCTTGGTATGACAACAAGTCTAGGAAGAAAAACTCTGAATTAAACTCCGCTTATAAAATTTGACCTTGTGCCGCATCCTGCTCGTGTTGACGAGTTGGGTAAATACATACATTAGCATTTACATTTTGTATGAAATAGAATCGGTAAGCCAATTTCAAATCCTGGTTTGGTTTATTTGTTTAATGGTATGTTAATTCCTTATGGGTTGTTTGATGTCGAAATTTATTCATTAGTAAATGTTTGATTATATACATGTATGTATGTATATGCAATGTTCCATTGCATTTTTAGATAGCATTTTTATTTGCCTTTACAAATAATTATATTTTAAAAACAGTTATATGATTTTTGGTATTCTAACTTTATTGCAACTTCTTTCCCACATCAAATGTCCGTTGGTCACATTAGAAACGAGATCCCTATTCTCTAAATGTCTTTGATCGTGGCTTTGGTGAAGTGAAAACCGATTTTTATGTCTCTCCATGGAGATAGATCCTATCACCTTGTGATGGTGATGAGGACCCCTCAAACGTAAGTGAGATAATCCTTTGCATTACCCTTTGTATTGCCAAATATGTTTGGTTGTTCTTTCGAGCATTATGCACAATTTACATTTTGGTGACATAGCTTGTTATTATAGTGTTATAATCTAACAAAGGTTACTAAATGATGTATAACTAAACGGTGGTTGGAAATCTAATGGAATCTTTATAACATTAACAAAATACAATACTCGCCAGCGGCATGTGAATAAAGTAAACCGCTGTTAGTGCTATAAACTACTGTTATAACAGAAATAGATATCTCTCTTGATTCACAAATCTTTCTAAATCAATTCACCGACTCACCAACAAAACAAATTAAAAAAAAACACTTTCAAACAGAATCTAAGATTAAGAAATGTAACATTAAAAACGCGACAGTAGCTTTAAACAAAATGAACACAAGTTTTCTGCGCATAGGTTCCACGCAAGATTCTGAATGAAAAACAAATTTATAAACAATTTAAAAAGTCCCCTTTTAATTTTCTTCAATCAATTATAAACTGGGACATAAAAATTATTGTTCCTAGGTAGGGTATATAACATATAGTCTTGCATAGTGTTATATATTAAACACTGGGGTGAGTTAGTTGTTATCTTTCCATACTGTATATCCAGTGCTAGTGTATCCCTGGATACATTAATGGATTATAAGAGCTTAACGTCGGTTATACACCGATGATACACTGTTCTTGTAAGGCTATTTACTCTAAAGCTCTTGGGAAAGGCATAAATCATTCTTTTCTATCCCCAGATATCGTAGGGTAGTGAGCTTTCTAACCTTATTAAGGCAGCCAGTTCAGAAGAAAACCCTGAATTAAAATGGAAAAATTGGCCCTCTATCGCATCCTGCTCGTGGCACAGGGGTCGGGTAAATATAGACTTTTGTTTCCTAAACATAAAAAGATTTAGATTCGGTTCGTTTTGTTTATGCCATATCAACTTTTCAGCCTTCGTGGGTTATTTAATGCCAACGCCATCTTGTAGAAGAACAGTATTTAACACAAAACTAGAAAAAGATTTAATGATCATCTGAAAAGGTAAATTATGTTCTGCACATCCACTTGCACAAACAGACTTGTTGGTCCCTTGTAGGTCGTGAGAAAATTAAAGGGGACATAATTTTTAAGATTTTCGTCTTGACTAAAGTGTAATAACAAGATACTCCAAGTAAACACTTCTAGCGAACTACATATCTTGTTTTCTCTAGAAGGTTTCTGTTTAAACACTTAATAACAGTCACAGAAAGAAAAGAAATCTCTTAAAAGATCTAAAGTGTAACTCAGTGGCTTTTCAATCAAGCCGTGGAAAGTACTTGTCTGCACAGACTAATAGGCAAATTGAAACAACAACAACAACACAGTGACCTAGTTAACGAGTACTCCTCTTCACCAAATAGCCCGGTCGGCTGAGGCTGTAGAATACGCTGATTGCACCTCTACCGAGGGGTAAGCCACCCACTCGCCAATGGGGCCACCTGTTGGTCGTAGTTGGCCATCTGTGATGCTCAAGGATGAATTGCATGATATTGCAGCACTCTACTTTGGCCTTTAGTTGGCCTAGACGGGTGGTCGGAGAGGCACCATCAAATCAATTGGTTGGTCATCTCAAGCCTTAGCACCTATATGGATATCCCAACCGTATTGTTCTTATGGCAACCACGCCAACCCATTTATCATATATGTGCTAGAATGCGGTGATAGAAGGTCTTAGTTTCCTAAGATATGATGGTGCATATGATGGTGAAGGTCTAATTCTGGAGCTCTCGAGAGGGTGGATACCCCCTCATCGTCATAACTCCCAGGTTCACTCTGACCATGAGTGGTAGTAACTGTCAGGGTCCCATATATGCGTTACATAATTTTAAAAAAATGAGTTATTATATATTAAAAAATATGTCAAAAAATTAGTTTAAAAAATTGAATACCCAACAAGAATGAATAAAACAAAAACGTCTTCGGTATAAAACAACCCAAATGATTTAAATGCCTTAAAAATCCAACGAACCAAATAAACCAACTTGTTTGCCAAGGGTTCGAATTCAGCTGTCGTCAGTGTTATGCACACAGTTTCTAGGAACAATATCCACTGTATACTAACAAACACGTTTCTCCAACTGCCTGTTAATTGCTGTTATTTACTAAGTCTGGCAAAAGGCCAGAAGTATGGAATACCTAGCGAAAATAATTGATTAAATCGTATATTTTACTCATTGCATCTATTATATATAAATAGATGCATATAATATATATATGCATAATAATATATATATATATATATATGCATACGTGATATACATATATTGCGTATAAAATAAAAGCACACCAAAGGCTTCCCATCGTGGTGTAACGGTTAGCAAGCTAATCTCGCGGATCCATTACAACTGAAAAGCGAGTCCAATCCTCTTTAGATGCCTCATACTTGCAATCTTTTGTCCCATCGAACCCTTGGCGAATAGGTTGGGTAAACACCTACAACAAATCGCGTTTGCAGCATAATTGTATTTACCCAACCCCTCTGACATGGGCACGATGTGATACAAGGTCATTTTTAAGCAGTTTAAATAGGTTTGAATTCAAAGTTTTTCTTCTCCTAGATTGGTTGCAGTACCAAATCTAATAAATACCCAAACAACCATACTATTTACTCATAGCTAGGGATGAGAGGGAGAAATGGGAGATTTATGTCACAGGTACTACCACTCCGGATCAGAATGAGCCTGGGTGTAATGGCAATAAAATGGTACTCCACACTCCCAGAGCTGCATTTTATGACGTACCGTTAAAACCAATCAATCAATTAAACAAACATATGACGATCGATGAAATTCATTTCAGCAAGGAAACACTATTTTCCACATAGTCAACACCATGGGAGACCCTCCTTTTTGGATCTTAAGGGATAAAGTGAGCTTATTCTAAGCTCGGCAGACCGGGGGTTGCCATAGAAACAAGCATTCGAAAACGTGTTCTCGGTTGTAAATATGATGCGGCTAGTTAACCCGAAGTATTTATAGAAGTGTGTTGGTCATTTGTAATCGTTATGTTTTTCTTGTTTTTTCTTTTCTTGTTTTTTTTCTTGTTTTTTTTTTGTATTGGCAACCTACAAATAAGTAATGGAAACACAACAAATATAATTTATCACTAAAGACACAGAATGTATGGATCCACCAAGTTGTTATTGGTCGTTGTTATATGAAAAGTCAAAAAAGATTAGATTGTCCGGAGGTGTGAACATTCATCTCTCATCAATCATTTTTCTACTTTTTCGCCTGTGAATACTTAACGATAATTTAACGACTGATAAAGAGTCTGCACTTTCCTTTTCCCTCCATCTATTTTTTTTTCTTACTTTTCATCTTGTCTTGTCTAATCTAGTTCATGATGATTTTCTTTATTTTGCAATGGACATCATTAACTATTGTGTTTCATATAACACATATCTCTCTCTTTCTTTCTCCTCTCTCTCTCTCTCTCTCTCTCTCCCTCTATCTCTCTTCCCTCCCTCCCTCCCTCCCTCCCCCTCTCTCTCTCTCTCTCTCTCTCTCTCTCTGTAAATGCGATGAATTAATGATTGAAGCAGTGGACTGACACCAAAAAGATTATAAAATGCAACCTAATACTGTAATAAATGATTTGTTGATTTTAACGGCATATCAACACGTCTGGGGTTATTTTATGTCAAGAGGTTAGACAATTGCGTTCATTGTATATTTATATTTACATTTCTATATAGTTGTTTATTAAGTATTTTTGTGCATAGTTATATGATAACAATTCTTCCCATCCAATACTATTACGGTGAAATCATGCTGAAAGTTCCGGTTCCAGCTAGGCCACCGAAGTTAAGCAGCGTTAAGTAGCAATGAGCCTGTTCAATAGTTAACTGGGTGACCTCTTAAGAAACACCAGGTACATGTTTACAGGCAAACAAGGTTATAAGATATATTCTTCGAACACTCGCAATCCTCGTGGTGACTTTACTGCGACACCTGACCAACCGCACTTCCCCAGGGTCTCTTGTTTTCGTGGGAATGCGACAGTTGTATTGAATTTGTAATAAACAATTGCTTTATTTTGGGGTTTGTTTGGTTTCTTTGTTTAATTGTATATCAACCTTCTTTTATTATTTAATGCCAAAGCCATCCTTGTAGAAGAACAGTAGTAGTACTATTTCCAAATCCGAAAGTGAACATAATTGGGCGACTTGCTTACGACGATGTCGTAGCCCAGAACGTTAGCCATTATGTCACGCCGACTCATTTCATTTTTTAACTCTATCACTATTAGAAGGGTCGACTGAAAAGTTCATAGGCTAACCAAGATTGAATCTGATTAAATGAGGTCTATCTTTTAACATAGTCCCCCTTGTGGTCCATACTCTGCTTCCATTGGTGCTGCAATGCTAAGATCTCATTGGTAAAAAAGTCATCAACAGCAGATATGACGTCATCATATGAACTTTTCAGCCTATGAACTTTTCAGCCTGTAAACTTTTCCCCACCCTCGTATTTATACTGAAAAAAGCATTTTCACGACCAGATATTTTAGTTCAGTTAAAGATGACGGTGGAAAACAATATAGAATTATATTAGCAAAATTTTCTATTGTTTAAAATGCAAAAATCATTTTCATGAATTCTTAATGTCAAATTGACATTCATGCAATCCATCATTAAAAGAATTCCGGGCACAAAAAGAGGAATTACTTTTATGAAAAATATTGTTTATCATAAAGTTATAAATGAAGCAAACATTCTGTTCAGGAATTTTATTCATACGTTTAACTTATTCCGTTTATTCTATTTAATTGCTTGGAAGTATGAAAGATATTTAGTCAAGTCACCATTCACCAACGACCAGTATTAGTATTAATATATTCATGATATAATAAGATGGAATAAACGGAAGGGAAAACAAGACAAGCTCATTTACACACAGAAAAAATATTTCATATATACATAATATACATACAAATAATATTAACAAGAATACACGAACTTGTCTCAATAGATAAAATATGTACATATTTTTCTATTAACAAGCAGTATGTGAAAGGGGTACAAAACTAGAAAAATACATATTTGAGTTTGTTGAGAGTAAAATCATCATGGCCATGTTGGCTTTACTGGTCATGATCGGATAAGAGACAGGTCTCTACTGTTCAAAGAACAGAGGCAAAAGAGGATATAAAGCTTCTATTGATTAATTAAACCGTAGACTTTCTATGGTTTGAGTTTGTTGGATCATCTCGGCTAAAAGTCATAAACAACTTTCCGTCTGAAATAAATACCTATCAACGTTGCATTCTGGATAAATTTATCTAATTACTATAAAAAAAACTAACTCATTTTACCCATTTAATACACATCTCCTGCAAGGAAAGTAGTGTTGTATTTATTATTTGGATTTATCTATTTGGAATTTTACCCTTTCTGGATTTAATACTAAACTGGATTATATAATCTTTATTGATTTGATACCAATAATTTTTGAGTTACCTGGAATTAAACCCTTTTAAGAAGTTTATTCTCTGCATTAAGGTTTAATATGTGACATCTTTCAACAGCTTAATACAGTAAAATCTTATCAATTTTGACCCTGATATTTTATTATCATCAACATTCTCAAGTTATACATAAGTAAATATTGTTGATTCGAATTCTTAACAACTAAACAACGCATGCGCTTTAAATAAATAGAACGTTGATTTTTAGATCAGCGCAAGAGATTCGTTATTTCGTTAAGAAACCAGATTAGGCGACAGTAAAGCAATACAAAAGAAACTGATATTATTTTTGGACAGAAAGACCAACTGTCTTATTTAAAGTTTTGCCCTACAGGTCTCGTCAAAAATACGTCAGTATCCAAGAAAACCAAATAAAACCCAGCAACTTCACTGACAATCTATATCAATCTATTCAATTTTTAGAGTAGTTGTATCTTGTAAATGATGTGCTCGATTCTGATCGTAGTGACTGATATAGAATTTATTTTTGTGCGCCTGATTGGTAAGCCATTTTCATGTCAGTCATCAAACGAGTTAATGGGGTAATTTTATGAGACTTTAATTTTCTTATAGATCGATTGCCCGTCTTATAAATTTAACATAGATGGGTTTTTCGATTTTTTTTGCTTTATTTATGTATACATATCTCCAATGATGTGCATAACTTCCTTCCGAAGATCAAATGAGAGATGTCTGGAATACATAGATAGAGGAAGGAAGTGAATGGCTGATAGTAAATTTGATAACAATCAAAAGAGTAATTTGTTGGAGGGAAGGAAAGGGTGTAGGATAAAAGAGAGAGAGAGAGAGAGAGAGAGAGAGAGAGAGAGAGAGAGAGAGAGAGAGAGAGAGAGAAAGGAGAAAGAAAGGAACAAAAGAAACGAGAGAATGAAGAGAAAGACTAATGGAGAGATAGGAAGAAAAAGAAACGGAAGAATTGCTGGAAGTTGATAGCAATTTGATAACAATCGAAATAGTTATTTAATCGAAGAAGGAAGGAAGAAAGGAAGGAAGGAAGAAAGGAAAGAAAGAGAGAAGGATAAGAGATAGAGAGAGGGGGAGAGGGGAAACAAAGAAAGTAAAAGAGAAATACAAAAAGAAAAGAAAAAACAAAGTCATGAGTGGCAAGGATAGAATAACAAATGGGGAGAGAGGTAAAAAGAAAATGAAAAAAAAAAAGGATGGAAGAAGAAAGAAAAGGAGGAATTAAACAACCTTTTTTAAGTCAATTTTAAAAGGATCGAACTCGCTATTCAGTGGTAATGAATCTGTGAGACTAACTTGCTAACGATTGCATCACGAAGGGACGCCTAATGAGAAAGTTAAGTAAAAAGTAAGAGAACTGAATGTTAATTAGTGTATCAATTTAGTATAGAAGCACGGAATATTTTAAAAATGACTAACCAAGTGTGGTACTCTATCGCTCTCTCTCTCTCCTCTCTCCCCCTCTCTCTCTCTCTCATTGACCACCCATCCCTGTCGGTCATCGATCCAGGCAAGTCCTCAGAACGGCATCCCGTGTCCGTACATAGCTGTTGTATATATTGTTTTCTGGTCGGCCAGTCCTGGTGTGTCCATGTGTAGTTGTCCACATGAGAACGTCACTCATGAGTTCGTGTTTAGTTCTTCAGCAGTATCCAGCATGTTTTGTTCGTCTTACGTGGATGTTTAGTGTGATAAAAAAAGTTAGTGGTCGTACAGATCTGTTCTTGCAGGATGTTGCTTGGAGGATTTGTTGAAGACATCATGCAGCATCTTTGTGTAGTTCCCATCTAACTTGTTTCACCAAGCAATTCGTTAAAGTCCAAGTAGTACAGCCATACAGTAGTACTGATGAGGCTACAAGAATTCCCTTTTTATCCATCAGAGAGACAAAATGTCCATATGATCGATAATCAATCATTAGCAGTCCATATATATATATATATATATATATATATATAGTGTTGTTATCGGTCCAACGGAAGAAAATTAGATATTCTATAAAAAAGAAGGTTCGCAAAAAGGATTATGTTTTTTTTAAAAAGATTTCATTATTATCTTTATATATATATATATATATATATATATATATATATATATATATATATATATATGATGCTGTGTGTTTCCAGAACAAATCCCGGAAGCAGCACCCGACAAGAAAGCAGCTGTACGGCTACTTACTTCCTATCATACAAACACGTTGGACTCTGCTGGAGAATTAAGAACGAAGTCTTAAGTGACGTTCTCCTGTGGACTCCTACACATGGACACGCCAGAGTGGCTGACCAGCAAATACTTACATTAATCAGTTCTGTGTGGATACTGGAGGTCGTAAGGGGGAATTGTTGGGGGTGATCACCGATAGGGGTGGAGACCGAGAAAGTCGAGGGAATCCGTGCTGTCAGTGTGACAACATGATTATGATATAAAATTCACCGTAGGCATATTGTCGACAACTCATCAAAACGATATGATGTGTGTAAAAGGTGTGGTAAATTAATGATAATGAATAATAAGATTCAGATGTGGGGGATGGGAAGCTGTGAATATAGATATACGGAGAGATCTGGGGTCCAGAAAAACATTCTCTCTCTCTCTTCTCTCTCTCTCTCTCTCTCTCTCTCTCTTCTATATATATATATATATATATATATATATATATAATATATTCGCCGACCACCAATAGAAAGTGGTACAGTGACTAAGATTAGTTAATATATTCCACCTGTCACCTCTCTCTCTCTCTCTCTCTCTCTCTCTCTCTCTCTCCTCTCAATTATACACACTTTTATTAAAATCATGATCTTTTTTAAATCTCTTGTTGTAATTTTGTTTATTTCAGTTACCTTCTTTCTCTCTGTCACTACATATTTTTCCTTCCCTTTTTCAATTTCTTTTTCCTTCGACTTATTTATGCATCACTACCTTCTTACCATGATTTTCATTCTTTCGACTTTGCTTTCTTTCCTAACTTCCTTTGTTCATTAGTTCGTGTCTTTCTTTCTTTTAGTTATTCATGTTATTTGAAAGGATGTCAGTCGATCGATGCAGCTGTGTTCCAATCTGGCCAACACTAATGGCTTCATCTTAAATCTATTGTCAAGCAAAAGTGCTGATGCATATGTAAATAATACTGTCATTTAGGATCACCCCTTATCTCTCTCTATATATATATATATATATATATATTATATATGTGTGTGTGTGTGTGTGTGTGTGTGTGTGTGTGTGTGTGTGTATGTAAGATAGTGACGATAACAAAATAAAATTGTATATATAATCAAAAGAATGAAAAGGAATACTTCTGGGAAAAGAAAGAAAGATAGAAAGAAAAAAGAAAGAAAAAAAAGAAAGAAAAAAAAAGAAAGAAAGAAAATGACGAAAAAGAAATAATGTAAAGGATACCGAACGAAATATACAAGAACGACAAGGATACTCATAAAGAGGGGGGGGAAGAAATGAAAAATAAAGAATGAATAATTGAAATAAATAAATATAACTGAAGGAAGAAGCAAGCGTAGAAGTGGAAAAATAGAAAAGAACAAACAAGATACTAAAAAAGTGGAAAAAAGAAACAAAATGTGAAAATTATTGAAAGAAAAAAAGAAATCAAGAAAGAAGAGGACGAGAAAGAACGAACGTAAAGAATAATAAGGAAATTTGCAAAAATTTGAAGAAGACGAACATAGCCGGATAAATAGAACATAAACATGACAGAAATAAATAAAGACTCAAGCATAAGAAAGAAAGAAAAAATACGAAAACATTGGAAGGAAGGAAAGAAAGAAAGAATAAAGAAAGACAAAAACATAAAAAAGAAAGAAGGAAGAAACGTAAGAAAGAAAGAAAAAAAGAAAGACAAGAGAAAAGAAAGAAAGATGGAAAGATAGAATGTAAGAAAGTCAAAAACGTAAGAAAGAAAGAAAGGAAAAAAGAAAGACAGAAACAAACAACCAAAAGAAAGAAAGAAAGAAAGAAAGAAAGAAAAGAAAGAAACTATAAATATAAGGAGAGTAAAAAAGTGTCAGGTTAAAAAATGAAAAGATGAAAGAAAATAGAACACCAGAGACTAGTAGAGAGAGAGAGAGAGAGAGAGAGAGAGAGAGAGAGAGAGAGAGAGAGAGAGAGAGAGAGAGAGAGAGAGAGAGAGAAAATGGGAAAGGGAAGAAATAGAAAAAAAAAACATAGAAATCTCTGCAAAACGATTGCTGAGATTATCAGTGATTGATAATGGAATTGAAAGTAATATCACGAAAAAAGAAATTATGGATGAAATATTTTTTCATAAAAGTTACTGGCCTACATTTTTATATAAATGTACACTAGTATCAACCAATGGACGGACTACTTAGCTTTGTGCTTAATAGTTCAATAGATGTTAATTTCAGGACATTGCAAATAGGACAAGAGTGCTGATTGCAGACTTACATTGCTCGGTAGAAAACGTCAAATGTGAATCTATCTATCTATCTATCTATCTATCTATCTATATATATATTATATATATATATATATATATATATATATATATCTATATCTACATATATATCAATATCAATATCAATATCAATATATATATATATATATATATATATATCAATATATATATATATATATATCATATATATATATATATATATATTCATTGCCATTACTGCCATGTCCACTCTGAATCGGATTTAGGGTCCCACCTTCAGGTTCATTAGATCTGTTTAAAAATCATTCGTATTTGATAGAAAAACTTGATGCCAAATAATTGTAAATTATTTTTGGTAAGAATAACTACTTGAATGTACAAGTGTTTACAAAAGATTATTATTAGTTACTTGAAACCATGTAACTGTGTGCAAATTATTTTGTATTAGATAGGAATACTTGATATCATTTATCTGTCTGCAAAACACTCTTAAGAAACAATTATACAAAAATAATTATAAATGTACAATGAAAGGCTATTCGTTTACCTCTAGATAGGAAATAATTCTAGAGGTGTTGAAATGTCATTAAAATGAATACCTATCTATGAGGTCAAAAATGGAAGGGAATATGTCAAAGAGGAAGATGTTATAAAATTCGAAACTAATGCATATATATTGTCTTAATTTTTTAATCTCTTCCACGATTTGATTCTAATATCTTCTTAGTCGTTTCTGTCGATGCTTTCTTTGGTCTTCGTCCGGTAGGTGATTGGTTCTACAGTGTATATTTATTAATCTGAGTCTGATCCTTGAGAAAGGTTAAGAAGCTCATCTCTGGGGTGAAGTTATGAAATTAGTATAAATAAGACTATCAGAGTGACCAATTCTGCAAATGCTGATAAATCGCGAAGTCGATTTGAATAAACCTGATTTCATATATAGTTGAAGACTTCTTGCAGTCGGTGAGAATAATGTAGGAAATAATGTATTGACACCAAGGATGAACAACAGTTGTAGAACTTTTATAATTTTCAATTTATATATACACGGGGTCATTTAATATTCGTATTGGCGAACCCATATTTAGTTATTTTTTAAACATTGTCACATGGTTTGCACTTCTCAGCCACCAAAGATTTGATAACAGACCTATGTTTAAATCTGGAGCAATCTGTCTGATTGGTCGCTATTTTGAGTTGTTGTTGCTATATAGAATATTTTATGTTTTAAACACAAGAAAAATATTTTCCAAGAGTTTTCCTGAATCAATAATTGTCTTATTCACAGTCCTATCATTAGTGTTAAATGAATTTCTTTGAGATCAATGGGAAATCGTCACCATCTTTCATTAATATCCAGACTTGGGAAATTACAGATATCAGCAAATCTGTTTAATATTAGAATATTCTGTAATCTATTCTACTACTCAGTCAATAGAGCATTCGCCTGTGAACCAAAAGATGCCGGGTTCGATACCGGTCCTGACAAACTGAGGATGAATAGCACAGCTTGTATCTGTGTGGTAAAATGGGGAGCTAATGGTATGTGTCGCGTTCGACCTTAGACGCAAAAACAATCTCCCTGGACAAGCGCTAGTGAAATGGAAATATATTTCCTCGTTGTCAGGCTGATACCGATATTTGACCATTCAACTGATTATATTGATATCTGTGTTATTCTGAAATAAATTACGGCGTCACAGAAATTCCAAGTATTTTGAGTTTTTTTACATGGATCTGATCATGGGCGCCAATACAGACTATGCGGTGTTGACTTCCGGTTTTATTCCAGTAAATCAAGGTCATCATATTGCAAAATGTGCTCTTTCTGGACAAACGAACTGAGATACAGATTTTGATATAAATGTTTTTTTTTTTTTAAAATTATGATCTCATAAACAAACGACGTCAAATATATGTTTTTGGTAAGCTATAATGAAATTAGACTACACATTTACAAAAATATATGTAGAACTATTGTATACATAAAGACTCAGCAAATAATAATTTTTTTATGCTTAAAACTGTTGTTTTTATTTCTGTTATCAACTTATCTAATAAGTGTGGCTAGTCTTCACCAGATAAGTTGGTGGTGGGAGTGATTCTAAGCAGGACCCGTTTTTAATATCGAAATATCAAAAATGGGTATAGCCCAGAATTATATAAAAGCAATATAATTAATATAAATAAAATCTTAATTAATATAAATAAAATCTTAGATATCAGTCATAACAGTTGTAAATTTATTTAAAACAATATAAGCTTCTTTAGACTGTCACAGTAGCAAGAAAGAAAAAAATGCGAACTGGGTTTAACTTAGAAATTTGAGAAAAAGAAATTCAGATGGTGGTATATTTGTATTTAGAGTAAGGAAGGCAGTAAGAGAAAATAAGGTTGCGTTTTATTAAGATAGACACAACGTTTGGTCACATTCCAAGTTATTGTAAACAAACATTTATTCACCTACCATGAAGGAGAAAAGTTTAGGTTTATTCAGTGTACGATAATTCCAGAAATTGATCCTTTCCATCGATATTGCTTTTCTAAGTTACCTCGGCCATCTGTGAATTTTTCTTATCATATTCCTTGGGTTTACAAGTGATGAGATATTGCTTTGAAAACAAACCCTTGAAACTGAACATTGAGGTTTTGCTTTTCAAGACACGGGTGCGATTGTAATTGTAAATACGACTAGTTCAATTTTCAGATTGTCAATTTGTTTTTGACTTTAAAAGTATTTTATCTGTTCAGCAATTTTTTTTCTTTCTGGCTTTTTGTCTTTCTTTTTTTCTTTTGTGTGTATTTCAATTGAGACACAATTGGACGAACGGAAGAATAAAACATCAATTTGGCATTTGGTAAAATAACTGTTAAGAAACGAACAAAGAAAACAATCATGTCTGTCTGCTTTTTAAATGAAGCCTTGTCATTATTATACATTGATTTATTCAAACTATTGTTCGCATCTTGGCTATTATATATACGGAGATAGACACAACATTTAAGTCATGCACTATCCAGTAATCTTTGTAGGGGGGGATATGTTGTATGTTTCAATTGAATGTTGTGTTATATCGTTTCTTGCTTGTTTCTATCGTACTAGAATATACAGATTTTCTCTACCTAATCCAGAGATTAAACTTACGATCACTAGATAACATAGTTTAATAAATACTTATATCCCCGAAGAGGCGTGTGGTGTAATGGTTACTGTTCTAGGAAATGTACACGGCGACACGAGTTCAAATTTGGTCGAGGTTGTTTGCATTTCACATCATGCTAATATCATTGGAAAAGATATTAATCCAGTTATTCTCCCTCCAGCTATAGATAAATAGTAGGGCAGACTGGACTCTTCAGCCTTGATATGGTGACCAGTCTAGGAGAAGGAAAACTCTGAATTCAAACTGTTAAACTCCGCTTAAGAAATTAACCTGTTCATGTGAAGGGGTTGGGTAAATATGTATATTGACGAGGTCAATCTTCTAAAGGGATATTAGTGCAATTTTGGCGTCTAAGTTTTCTCTATTTTATTACATCCTCATTGTTACATTTTATTACATTTTGAATTGATACGCTCCTCGACCGAGGAGTCTACAAGATTTGAACTCCGATTGGGTGGCCATTTTTTATAGGTTGGTCGGTCGTTCGTTTTAAAATATGTAAAATCTTGTTAGGTTATTTAATGCCAAAATTAGTGTTATATACTCCTTATGTTGGGTATATAATGGCGAGAGAGCGAGCGAGCGAGTGAGAGAGAGAGAGAGAGAGAGAGAGAGAGAGAGAGAGAGAGAGAGAAGAGAGAGAGAGAGAGAGACTGACAGACAGACAGACATAGGATGAGGAGAAGATGAGGGGTTCTTACTTGTTTTCTCTGTCTACTTGTTCCTGCTGTTAATTCGTCGGCCATTTCGTCAGGGCTGATACTGTGGGTTGTTTTCTTCTTTCTTGTTCGGGCAGGACATCTTTTGTTTTAATGAATTAACAAGACTTTGTTGTTTTTCTTTTATCTTTTATTGAACCACCCTAGCCCAGGATTCAACCGCGTGGTGAGAAGCGAATCTTGAGAGGACATCCTCTCTCTTCGAGTAACTAGTCGCAACTAAGATAAACTCTTAAAATTGTCACACACTTCTACTGGTGCGTTTCCAGAAAGGTCAAGCGGAAAGTCACCACACATCAATCATAACCCTAACGGTTAGGATAATTTTCCACTTGACCTCCGTTATGTTGAATCTAACGTACTCTGATTCAAAATTTATCTAACTACAGTACGTACATAGTTCATTAGCCACGTATGGTTTATGTAACATTAGTAATATTTTTTCAACAATTATATGGTTTTAATTACGCTTTCCTATTTAATATTGATCATTAGTTTGTACCTGCTACATAGTAGCAAGTATTGGTCTCGGATACTAATAATTTGTAATTTGTTATATGGTTTCAAGTAGTCATATTTAATACTAATAATTAAATAGCTTGCCAATACCAATGGTATATTTGACCTATACCAGTGGTTCTTAACTTTTTTTTTCACCTATGAACCCCCTTTGATTTCTATTTTACTCTGATGAACTCCCCTTAGCCATTTGATTATATTTTTAATGATATATATTTTGCTTGTCTGAACTCAAAAAAAGGTCCCTATGGAGTCCAATTGAGAACCACTGAGCTATACTCTATCAGGTACAAACCCTACAGGTCAAACTGGGCCTGGGAGTAATGGCAACAGCAGGGTGACTTCACACTTCCCAGAGCTCCAGAACTGTAGCCCAGCCGCCGAGTCCAGGACAACCCATTTTGTATGGATATCATTTTAACCAATTAGATTACGGAAGCTTCAATAATTAAACATGGATCAAATCTGTATTCATTCTGCCAACTTTCCTACGTCATCGTTGTTTAACAATCTGGCGGTTGAAGAGTTTATCGAAGCAGAATATTGGGATAGTAAACAAGATAATGTGAGGTAAAGGCTGGTTGGTCAGATTTTACGGCATTTCAACCCTTGTTGGGTTATTTTGTGGTTGGTTGGTTGTATTTTACGGCATTTCAACCCTTGTTGGGTTATTTTACGCCGAAGACTTTTTGTTTTATTCATTATTGATGGGTATTCAACATTTATTTCAAATTCAAATTTTTTTCAAGCTCAGTTTTTAAAAACTCGGTTTTAACTCATTTTTCTATTTAACCCATAGATAGGACCCTAACAGGTAGTACCACTCCGGGTCAGAATGGACCAGGGATAATGATGATGAAGAGGTACACCACATTCCCAAGAGCTCCAGAATTGGAACTTCACCATCAGATAGAGTTTAACGTCATACACAGGACATTAATACACTCATCAACCGCTTTATAGCTTATATATTATAAAAAGGGTTGGAGTTTGCCATAAGAGCAATAGGGTTGGGACAATCATATAGATGCTAGGGCTTGACATGACCAGCCGATTGATCAGAAGGGCCTCTCCGACCGCATGTCTCACTTAAATAAAGGCCAAAGTGGAGTAATGGCAATACAAAGTAATGCACACCCTCCAGAACCCCATAATTGGACTTACTCAGGAATCTAAGACCCTCGGCTACCGCCTTTTAGCGCATATACAATAAAAAGGGTTGCGGTTTTACCGTGAGTGTAATACGATTGGGACAATCATATAGTTGCTAGGGCTTGACGTAACCAGTCGATTGATGAAATGTATATTTCTTAATATTCTGGGTGCCTGATGACCGTTCGTCTAGTCTTCTCGAGATAAGGGAGTGCCGAGTACTTCTTCATCGCCATCAAACCCTTGCCACTCTGACCGGGAGTGGTAGTACCTGTTAGGATCCCATCTATGAATCAAATAGATGATTGCAAATCATTCGTATTCGATAGGACAGTGTGTCACTTTTCAAATGTCCTCTGCGTAACCATGTTCATAACTTTACTTATTAGAAATATTGTCCAGAGTAAGTTCTCAGTTTGTATACAAGTACCAAAATATGTCCCAGTTATAAAAAATTGTTTCCGAAATTAATAGCCCGTTTATCTTGTCGGCAAAAAAGAAAGCTTTATTCATAAAATTTGCAGACCTCCATGATAGCAGACATTTTACAATAACTCATGAAAATTGTCTGGACTGCATTTCTTTTTTTCTTTCTTTACAGAAGTCAATTCTTTTTATATCAAAGTTGAAATATCATTCTGAAGAAAAATGAATTCGACACCGGTTTTGTTTTAGCCCTTGTTGTTAATCGTCTAACCATCTGTTAAATTAATCACTAATGCTTTGTTTTTTTTTTTCTTTTTTTAAAATTTCCATGAACAAGGGCCTTTTTCATCTGCATGATTGTGTGATAATTTTTTTATCTCAGTTATATTATACATTTCACTGCACTTGGGTCACAGATTGGAGCAAGAAGCTAGTGGGTAATAATAATGCAATCTATTCTCTCTATATCTATCTATCTATTTATCTATCTATCACTCTTTCTCTCTCTCTCTCTCTCTCTCTCTCTCTCTTTCTTTCTTTCTCTCTATCACTCACTCACTCACCCACTCTACCCGTCTCTTTCTCTCTTTCTTCCTTCGCGCTTGGAACCAGTTTGGCAAAAGAGAGTTTGTTTGGTTGGTTGGTTGGGTGGTTGTTTTTAGTGGCATATAAACACCTCAGTGGGTTATTTCATGTCGGAATTATTTAAAATTGGAAATTAAGTATCGAAACATGATTCGGGAAAGTTGTTTTCTTTGTTCGGAGGAAGCATAATGTAAGAGTATAAATTTATATTGTTATGTTATTTGGTAAACGTCCTTTTTTCGCGTACGTAACGACCGGCGTCACTTCCGACATAGAGAGGAAAATAACATAATTGTATATATATATATATATATATATATAATATATATATATATATATACATGTCTCAGTATTTTACCCCCCCCCCCCCCACACACACACACGGTGTTCGAATGACACAAGTTCGATTTAATGTAGAGTGCATAGTTGAACGCAAGCCTCAAAGGGAGTAGGTGCAAATAATTCTAAGTTTCGTCGACATCCCTCTTCAGAAGCGCCCCCAGCGCAATCAACCGAACCTTTATCTCTTGTATGCGAGGGGATAGGTACAGCCTGGGGAGAGCCCCCCACCACCAACACCACCAGGAACATGAGTCATTAATTTTCAAAGACTACCCGCCACGGATGCCCGCTGTGCAATCTCTCTTTCACCACAAACTTGCCTTCCATGGTGGCGAAAGAGAGAGGCTTGATTATACCAATAATAAATACATGTAAATTTCTCCCTTTTGCCTCATTTTAGTTCCAGTGAAAAAGCGAAGGAGATTTTTTAATAATTTTATTTGTTGCCTTTCTCTTTCGACAATTGTTGCAGATTTTCTTCGTATTGTTCAAGAAAGAAATCTCATGAACCATTTTGTTCTCTAAAAATGATTGGCATATGAACAGCTGATTTCTTAAAATCACTCAAGATTCTAAATGTTGATTTTATTGCCGCATCTTGTACAATTCAATGCGTAGATTACAATGCCACAAAGGAACGTCGCGAATTTGAAGAATTGGCAGATATATGAGGCTTCAAAACAAAAGCATTGTTCTATATATAACATTGTTCTCAATATATATTTGAGATATGAGGCTTCAAAATACCCCTGACTTACTGTTATTCATAGTACATATTATCGATAAAAATATAAATCTCGATTTTATTGTGGTTTCTTCTACGATTTGAGGCGTAGATTACAATACGACAAATGAACGTAACGAATTGAAGAATTAGCAGAGATATGAGGCTTGAAACATCCCGTTCTTAGTGCTATTCATATTTTCGACAAAAATTTAATCTTGATTTTATCGTGGTTTCTTGTACAATTTGATGTGTAGATTACAATGCACCGAAGAAAGTGTCGAATTCGAAGAATTGGCGGAGATATGAAACATTCAAACAGCCCTAAATTTGTGCCCTAATACTGAAATAAGTATAATGGGGTTGCAGATGTTTCTCTGTCAATTCCTCACGAACCATAAAGCCAGATTTGGTTTGGCTTATTTGCTTAATGGGATATCAACTCCTTATGGGTTATTTAATGCCGAAATTTGATTAATTTGTAAATGTTGGTTTATAAGAGTGAGAATTAGAGACGAGAAGAGAGAGAGGGAGAAAGAGAGAGAGAGAGAGAGTGAGAGAGTGAGGGAGAGAGAGAGAGTGTATGTGTGTGTGTGTGAGAGAGAGAGAGAGAGAGAGATTGGGGGGTCAAGGGAATAAGAGAAATAGAAAGAGAAGAAAGAACAGGAGAGATATAAAGATGGAGAAAGAAAATAAGAGAAGAGGAGAGTTATGGGAGAAAACGGAAAGAAGAGAGAATAGAAGAGAGGGAAATAAGAGAAGGGGAGAGAGAGAGAGGGGGGGTGAGAGAGAGCGAGAGCCTGAGCCAGAGCGAAAGAAAGAAAGAACGATAGAAAGAAAGAAGAGGATAGAAAAAAGTTTGGTTTGGTGTTTTTGTTGGTGGGTTGTTTTGTTTTACGTCACACCAACAAAAAGTCTTATGTTTGTTTCTTTGTTTAATGACAAAGTAAATATATAAAGCAGCTCCAAGCAGGTTAAGTATATTTGCAGTAATATCCTTTTCTAATTTGGATCACCATTTGATCGGTTGGTTGTTTTGCTTTACGTCATATCAACCCAATTTCGGATATTTAATGCAGAATCAAGTTATGTTTTATATAAAGAAAAAATCCAGGTTGCTTATAGTACCTGCTGTTGATAAAGTCACTAAATTAAGTATTGAACTGGTTCATTAATGCTTAACTTCGGGGATCGATCTACAACAGATGTTTTCATCGTGTCTTGGCCATAACTTGGATTCCAAAGCCGTTTTATCAGAACAACATGGTCACTGTTGTTGGATACCTTATAATCAAAATGACCATCTGAAAGGAGTTTGTCAACCATAGAGCGATCATAGTTGGTCAGTTTTCTGGCTTATACTTATGTTCTGTGGGATCGAATAAAAATTCTCAATCACAATGAGTTAGATTTCGAAAAGTTGATAGGAATTGTGTCGATTGAGTGAATTCTTAAATTGCAACGACGACGACATCGCTATGACAACAGCAACGTGACTGCTACCGCAGGAAATGAGTGTTTTTCTTTTCTTTGTTTTTCAATTTATTTATCACTAGATTCTGATGTTCATTTATTCTAACCTTCTTTCTATGCAATCTAAATTCTCATTCACATTCAAAAGACCTTAGGTGATTTCACAACCATTCAGTCTGTTCAAAAGAATCACATTTTTTAAAGATTATTGTTTTTTTATCTTATTCAAATATATATTTTTATGTCAGATATTTTTTCAATGCTATAAAAGACAGTTTAAACGGAATACTTTAATGACAAATCTGTCAGTTTGTTACAAGTGTTTCTAGCAATCTTCTGAATAAATGTTTTATTCATACAAATCAGATATGGGAATTTAAAATTGTATGATACATGGCTGATTATTATGTAGTCCTAACTAGTAAAATAAACTGAAGGTAATTTTAGGCTGAATGTACTTTAACCATTTTCACCATAGAAGATCATATGCGTTAACATCTGTGTTAGGAATTGGGAAACGTTGTTATTTTTTTCTCTTCTGTAAAAATATTTTTTTCTATAAGAAATTGAAATCTTAGGCGGTTCACCCAGAAAGCAGGGGGGCGCATGTGGCCCACTAGCTGCAATTTGCCTATGACTAATATACATCCATACCATAATTATTCAGTCATCAAAGCGTTTCCCGGCATTTCGATAATATTTCAATTAAACTGAATAGTTCATCTTACTGGATTGATTGATTGTAATGGCATGGCAACACATCTAGGGTTATTTTATGGCTAGTCCTTAGGGAATCGGATTTATTGAACTTTCATATTTTTTTATATTTGATTCTCAAGAGTTTATTATCGAATACGTATAATCTTAAACAGATATATTTGACCCATAGATGGTATCCTAACAGGTACTACCACTACGAGTCAAATGGACCAGGTAGTAATGGCAATGAAAGGGTACCCTACACTCCCCAGATCTCAAGAACTCGAGCCTCACCATCAGACCCAGTTTTATATCATACACAGGACAAGGAATAAGGCTCTTCTCGTATCTTTTACTACTACTTTGTTCTCCGTTCACACAAACATTTGTCTCCTTGCACCCCAACCACCAAAAACGAAAAAACTGACAAAAATAAAATTACTAGATGGTGTTACGTATCTCAGACCAAGGATGGAGAATCTGCCTTCTAAAAAACCTTTCTGAAATTCTGGCATTTACGTAATTAGCAACCCCATCACACAAGGTCAATTTTAAGCGGAGTTTAACAGGCGTGAATTCAGAATTTCCCTTCTCCTATTCTGGTATTAGTGCTATATGAAATGCAAACAGCCTTGTCCAGGATTTGAACCCGATCACCGTGTCCATTTCCTACTTGGGTAATCACTACACCACGAACACCTCCTTCTAGCATTTAACTCGAACACTAACCACTGGAATTGGCAGGAAACCTGTTACTATTTTCAAGTAGACTACACTTCATTCCGTTTGTTCCTAAAACAGATTTGAATCTGAATTTAAAAAACAAATCTTCTCTATGGAATTCGGTCTCTTCACCGCCCACTCCAAGAATCTCAGGAACATATGTAAATTCTAAATTGCCTGACTCGTCTGTCTAGTTAATTATCTGATGTAAGGTTTCTTTGTAACCTACTAAAGGATTGGTTGATGAACTGGATAGGTGAGACAAACTCACAACGATAATGGGTAAAAGAAAATATTTCGAGCCAATCTGACCGCCGCGCTGGTAACAATAATAATGTTGATGGAGGGAAATTCGAGATTTAATTACTGAACATGAATTTATTTCGAAACGGGATTCTCATCAGTTAAAGCAAATGCGTTGAAGACAAAAGATTTGATTTCATTTCATCGCAAAAATAGCTACTTCATCTTTCCCAGATTCAGTCGATGACAGATTTGAGGATGCGGCTACATATTGCATGTGTGTGTGTGTGTGTGTGTGTGTGTGTGTGCGGCTGTGTGATGGGGTCCACATTGATGCGACTACTTAAAATGCCAGTAACGGTTATCATCGAAGGAAATCTGAGTAGAAAACCTGGACAAAGCAGTTTGTATTACACATAGTATTAATACTCTTGGGAAAATTATGAATCTAACTATTCTCCACCGTCGGTGGATTCTAAGCCCAATAGACAGGGTTTTTCTATTTAATACTCATAAGTTTTGAACAATTATATGATTTAAAGTATCTATTTCTTTTTAATAATACTCATCTTTAAACGATTAGATATTTTAAGTATTTTTATGTAACCCCAATGATTTGCCAGCAATTATGTTTTCAAACAACTGATAATAATCTTTAGGTTTCAAATCTTCAATTAATCATTCTATTTAATTGTAGTCATTTATTTGTACATTTATTTGTATGAGTTCATGTATTCTTGTCGAATACAAATGATTTTCAAACAGATGTGTTTTTCCCATAGATTGGACCCTAACAGTTACTACCACTTCATGTCTGAGTGGTTGTAGGTATAATGACATCCAGAGCTTCAGAACTGAAGTCTCAACATTAATTTTGTGCCATATTCTTGGGGGTGTTGCCCTTCTCCATTCAAAGCCCCACCGACAGGTGGACATGATGCTATGATATTGTACTATACGTACACTTGTGATATATTAAACACTGTCTATGGTTAGAATGTTTAATGATTAATAACAAGATGAGAAAAGCGAGGATGTTTCTTCGACTAAAACGAAGCAAAGTACGCCATTGTCAATAAGCTGAAGTAATGGCGCCAGCTTATGGCATGCATTGAAAAGGCTTTGTGCAAGTGACAGTAATATTACAGACGGATATCCTAGCTAATTTAACAGCATCACTGGGTGAAGGGCAGGCGGCTATATTGAGACGTTGACAAGCAATAGAGTAAACGTCGAAATTATCAAACTAGATGGTGTCCGTGGGACTTAGTCATGACAGCTTTAAAAAAAGTGTCATCAGTAAAGGTTCCTCTGTAGATTGACTTTCAGTCTGTTGAAAAAAACGAATGCACTCCGATCTTTATACACATACGCAAAGAGAAAGATATATATATATATATATGATCAGGTCGTGTTGAAAGTACGGATTTCCATGATTTTCTCTCGTTACACGTCCCTATCGGTTATCAATCGTGGCAAGTCCTCCTCACGGCATCCAAAATCCGCGCAGAGATGATCAATGTAAGTCTTTACTAGTTAACCCTCTGATGTGTTTATGTGTAGGTGTCGCTTTATCTTATCGGAGAGGGCAAATTTCCATATAATCAATAATCTATGGCAGTGCAAGCCTTTCCTATGCTTATATTGACATCGCTTTTCTGTAGATGAGATGTTACTACCTAGGAAAGGGGAATAGTCTACTAATCAGAGTGGCTTGCCATCAACTATAGTGATGTTTCTATTTTGTTTAAAACATGAATTCCGTTTTATATGAGTTCACATTTTCTTCTTTTTCCAATTCCTCTTGCTACATTCTCTAGGCTGTGCATCAGTGATTCGGCTTCGACAGGAGAATTTGCATGAAGCTAGATCATCTGCTTTTTTAAAAGTTATCTCATTTTTTCTAACTCCCAGATGGCTGTATACGTTGCTCTTTGTTTGGTTGGTATGCATTCGGCTGTTGCTTCTAAATGGGCGGTGACAACATTTTCATATTCACCATTCTAAGTATGGTCTTATGATAGTACTCCTGAAGAGTATTAAACTTGTTTCTTACTGTCACTCTGCTTCCCCTGAATATGATAGCTGGTAACGAGCCGGAACAAGATAACTAAATAATCAAGGAGACCGCTCGTTAGTTTTAACGCAAAGTTTGACCTCTCTATTTTATTGAGGTAGAGAGTCCTGTTGCTATACAAGTAGGGTTTTGATAATGTGCATTAGCAATATAAAAAAAAATTACTCATAAATACGTACGTATACATATATATATATGCGTTATATGTACACATATGCACAAAACTTATTCTCCTACTCCCTTTCTCCCTCTTTTTCCTCTTTTATTACCTTTTTTTACTTCTTTTATTATTATTATTATACCTACGTCTTTAAGAATTTCTAAGTTTTAACTGAGTAAAAGTCTACATGTCTTTTTTTTTTAAATTTCAATCAAGCCTCGTGACCCGATTCTTATTTTCCCCGTGGGTTAATTGCATGTTCTACTTGCCTATTTATCAACTTTTCGATGGGGTTGCATTTATTTTGGACCAAACTATCACTATTTTGGTTTATATTTGAAAGAAAAAGATGTTCATTATTTCTTCATGTTTTGACAGTAAATAGTCCAATATATCAACACAAAAACAATTGTACAATAAAATTAACAAGTATTTTTAAAAAATGAACCGTAGTTACTACTTTGCAGTGTTTTCGTAAGTTTAAGAGCTAAATCTTTCTTACCTGCTAGCCACTTGGGAATTTCTCATCTACAACAGATGAAAGTAGCAATCACAGTAGCCACGAACTCACTTTCACAATCGGACACATTTATAGTTTGATATATAGGGTATTCTAAAAAATGTGATATCATTTGAGATATACAGGGTGTTTCAAAAAGTTATTATTTTAAGCGTCTTCTCTTTTCCAGTGAGTAACATGTCTATACCTGTAAAGAAAAAACCCATTAAACATAGAATTTTGAGTTGTTTCTACTCAGTATATATATATATATATATATATATATATATATATATATATATATATATATATATATTAGGATATCGTAGACACGGCTAGCTGACCGGGCGATTTCTTTGCGGTCAAGGGAGGTGTATTCCAGTTGTTCGCATGTAAATGGATTTTATCATGAAAAGGACAGTTCGAATATGTAGTTGAAACTTTTCTCCTGAAAACGACAGTTTATTCGCATTGGCTGAAATGGAACCTCTTCAGTTGGCTGGAATAGTTTCTTCAATTTGATCCTGCTCGACCGATGTAGACGTCTGAATTTAGATGTTGAATATATACTAGTTTTTAGTGATAACAGTCGCCTGGTTTGAGGGGAGTTCTTCTGTTAGCGAATTGTAGCTACTTGTTACAACACTACTTATTAACACATTTTCTTTTTCTTTTAGTTCTCATTTTTTTTACAATTAGTACTAAATTACAAAACAATAATTTCCAAAAAAATTGAATCATAATTTCGCCTATGGAATCTGTGTAATATTTAAACATGATGAGTCTTGCGTGGTTTTTTTTTTTTTACTTATGAAGAACTGGGAAGAGTTCCACAAAACAATTGATTTTTAAATTTTGAATTATATCACTTAATAAATAAAAATCAAAAACTTGAATTTTTTTACTTTTCCTTATTTTATGTTTTATAAACACATAATAATATGCATATTGTGACAAATAAGAAAAGAGAAACAGACTACAGCATTAAGATCGGTTAGAGTACTCTGAAGAGTCCCGTCACTTAAACTCCAGTGAAACGCCACTAACTGACGCTCGCGTGAAAAACTCGCAAGCAGTGAAATAATAATAATAATAATAATAATAATAATAATAATAACAATATTTGCTGAATTATTATATAGACTTTTCAATAGGTAACGGACTTAGTGATATACTTATGTATGTATGTGCGTATGTTTCGTTGACTGGTGTTCCTCTTTTTTAACCTTGGCAATGCGTTTACTTGTACGTAGAGTAAGAAACAATTGCAAGCGAATGCACTTTAGATCCCAACCTAGTTTTACAATTGTGTTGTCTATGGAAATAAACGACGTCGTATTTTGTTGGTAGAGAAATTTGCTCGGGTCTGAGGTCGTTAGTTGACATCAAAACAAATGGAAAAAGACATTGATTTTTATATTAGTTGCTGTTTCATTTCAACTGACATATGAGACAAGAAGAAGAAGAAGAAGAAGAAGAAGAAGAAGAAGAAGAAGAAGAAGAAGAAGAAGAAGAAGAAGAATGTGAAGGAGGAGAGGAAGAAGAATAAGAAGGAGATGGGGAATAATAATAATAATAATAATAATAATAATAATAATAATAATAATAATAATAATAATAATAAGAAGAAGAAGAAGAAGAAGAAGAAGAAGAAGAATTGGCTAGGAGTTGACATTGTCGTTGTGCTAAACTTTGTTTCTTTGTTGCTAAGAACAAGCGTCACTCAGACACTCACCGAGTGGCAAACCTTGATTATTTGACTGGTATGAATGGCATAAGTAACTTTGGTAAGAGCTCTTTGTAGTGTCATGTCTTTGAAAAAGTTTCTGATCATCATCAAAGATTCAAATGAATACAAAGATCAATTTTAGATTGAATTAGCATTGCTACGAAATAACATTTTAAAAATTATAAATATAACTGTGCCAACAAATGACTATTTTTAGATATAAATGATTACTTGAAACCATATAATTGTGTATGAAATATTAGTTTTAAATAGGAATATTTGAAATCATACAGCTGTATGCTAATTCTTTGTATTAGATAGATATATTTGATATTATATGACTGTAATTTATTTGTTTTAAGAATAGCTTCTTGAAACTAAAATTATTTACTCGGGATTATTGTTATTATTAATTACTTGAAACGATACATCTGTGTGCAAACAAATGACTATTACCGAATAGGAAAAGTTACTTGAAACCATATAATTATTAGTATTTTATAGGAATATTCTAAACCAATTAAATGTGTACAAATTATTTGTATTAGATAAGAATACTTGATATCATATAACTGTGCGTAAAAAACTATACAAAAATTGTCCAATGGACACAATTTCTTAACCTTTTGGCATGAAATAATTCTAGACAGGTTGACATCCCGTTAAAACTCAATCAATGAATTGATCAATCTAACCCCTGAGCTTTCACCAACATCATTTAATAAGTTACCAGACTTCAACTAGGAACCTTTTATCCACTGTATTGATGCGCTAACCTCTCAGCTTTTACCAAATATATCCTAAAGAAATGTATTTACTTAATTTCAATCGTTTCTTTTACTAACTCTGCCTCTATACTTCCTTCGCCCATTAAATTCTATTGAGAAACAGTGGTGTTAGTTATCTAGGTCACTTAGTTTGTTTCGAGTCGTGAGAAGGGATTTGGAAAAATCGGTTTCAACCGGTGCCTGTATGTTTTGATATTCCCAGTCTGCTTGTCAGTGGATCGTGTTTTCTTGTTCTAGTTGGTATCGTTATATGACTCAGCTTTGAATTAATTTGAATGAAATAATGTTTGACTTGCAATGCTGCGATGAGCTTTTCCTATTATATCAGAAGTGACACATGAAGAAAAACAGTACAATAGAAAGTGGAAAAACGTACCATCCAAGGTGAAAGAAAATATCGTATATCCTGGTTCGTGGCTCAAAGATTTATTTATTTATTTAATTTTTGCTGCCGATGCCAGAGGTCAGAGGTTCGAGCCCATACAAGAGACAGGTTTTGCTTGCTAATTTTCTATGCAAGCATGTAGACCAGCCAACATTTGATATATAACGGTTGGGTGCGGTGATGAGAGCTAATGGTTTCGACGTGTGAAAATGTTCTTCATTTGCTTTTTATATAAACCACAGCTCATTGCTTCAATTTAGTTACAATTGAAACACCTTTGTTCAAGCCTGTTTATAAATAAAATATATGCTGAGTGGGATATATAAGCAAAACCTATCAAAAATCGTGGAATTAACTGATTTTAGTGAAATGTTCAGTGTTGATATATTAATGAATGAAAATATTCATACAATGCACCAGTTATTTTATTTAAAAACTTTCACATTTTTTAAGTCACTTAACTTTGACACCCGTTTCTTTGGGTGAAACATATATAATGGGTATTTATGGCTGATTCTAATTTTTGTAGAAATAAAAATAGAAAAGAATGAAAAAATTAAGAGAATGAAAAATTATTTTTTAATTGACTGGATTTGGATATTATTGGATTTTAAATATAAATACTCAAAATCGAAACCTTAAACTTTTCAGATTTTTTAATAACTCTGATATCCATGAAACAATCTTTTTGATTATCAGAAAAATAATAATTCTATATTTATTATTTATCTGCTTAAATAGGTGTGGGTCAGTTTAACTAAGATTTGAATTAATGTTCTTTTATAGTTGACAGATCTAAACATGTTATTAAATGAGTATTTTTTTTACTAATCTGAAAATATAAATTTTAATGCTAGAAATGAACCTATTATAGATTTTAATGAATTTTATTTATCTATTAGATATAAAAATGTTCGACTAAAAATTACGAAAGCAGCTATCAGTAATATTTATTTTAATGTCTTTTAAATTTTGACTTTTTACCATGAAATATTGATTCTTGTTTAATGTTTTCTTAAAAGAAGTTAAAGATTTTATTAAAATCGGATAATTCCATGATTTTTGGTACTTTTTTATCAATCAAGATTAATGAATTTGTACTGCAAAAAGAATTCTATTTCTGGGTTACCATACCTTGAAAATATTTCAAGTATATTCTAAAAAAATTATAAGATTTGTATTTGTGAAAAAGTGGGGTTTGTTTGTCTGTGTGTTTTAAACAAAAAAGGATATTACAAGGATATAAAATATAAACATGAGAGTAATTTTTCTGCATATAGTGTATTTAATGGTTTTTGTTATTTATATCCAAGAAGAAACTTATAAGTGTTTAAAATATTTAATTACGTGTTATGTTTTAAATACATAAAGTTGTTTACAAAAGCTGTAATTTTTGGAAAATTTAATGTTTAAAATGTATTAGAAATTAGTTACATATGTAATATTAATTTGCCTTTTATTACTGATGCTCATTATGTTACTATTTTTCGACTAAAACAAAAATTTAGCCATAAATAATCGATTTAATTAATTTTCATTCATTTCTGTATGTGAAAAAGAGCGTGTTCTTTAAGGTCCCTAGTTTAGACATTGTTTTATCAGTGAAACGTTACTAATACGTAGCTGTTTTTCCTGTTGGTTTGTTAAAGAAGGAACAGTCTTTGTATAATAAATGTTCCTGGAGTTGTGAGTTAGGAAGACAGAGTTTTGATTTTTATGTTCAAATGGGATTATTGTGTAAGGTGTTATAAGAAATTGGCAGGGCCAGAAGTCCCCCTGTCACATCGACAAGAGAACGCAAAATATACGTGTTACATGTTTAAGTGAACTGAAGGAAAGAGAAAGATTTTGTTTTTTGTGCTCACTGCTTGGAACACGGGAGGTAAATGTGAAAACAAAGGGTGTAAATTCAACAAATATTCTGTTTGTTTTGTTTTACGACATTTTGAGGTCATTTAATACCGAATCAAGTCATTTTGATCTTCGATTTCTTACAGTGCCTGCTGTATCTTAAAAGATCATACATCTAGGTATTGAACAGATTCTCCGCTGTTTAACTTCGGTAATCTATTGGAAAATGGTGCTTTATTAATCTATTAAAAACAAACCAAATAGAAAGACAATGAAATAGAAATAATCCATTAAAAAACAAAAGAAAGAAAGAAAGAAAGAAAAAAAATGACAAAATAATAAATGCTAGTAATAGGGAAAGTAATATATGGTAAATAGGGAAAAATATATAAGTACATAAAAAGAAAGAAAGGAAAGTAAGTGTTGAAAAAGAACAATAAATTCGATCGTTTAGAAAGAAAAAGAAGACAGGAGAATAAAATGAATGAATTCGACTTCCAAATAACTGTTATAAATCAGGGCAATAACAATTGAAAAAGACAGACAACTGAATTGTGTCATTGGTAAATCTTTGAGGAAATACTGATGAGACCTTAAATAGAATCAGGCACTTCTTCTTCTTCTTCTTCTTCTTCTTCTTCTTCTTCTTCTTCTTCTTCTTCTTCCAACTATTTTCTATTCCCCGATGATTAGAAAGACTTAAGTAATCCGTTTTTTGGGTTCTTTACAACCGAGGCCATGCAAGGAGAATTGCCCGAGGGAAGGGGGAGGGGGTAGATTTATAGTTGTTACAAAATAAAAGAAAAGATAGAAGAAAGCTTAAAGCGGTCAAGGCAGTTGTCTTAAAGTCGATCAATTGTAGTTTTTCAGAAATTGGCTGATCGATGTCCAATCGGTAAAATATCGATTCATTTGAATTGATGTCTGTTGTACTACTTAACTTATTCTACGCGGGTAAGCCCAAAAGTAAGGTCTCCAAAGTATTGAGAACACAGGGTAACTGTTCGTGCGGCTATTGACAATACTTTTATGTTTGTTGTGTATATGTCTTCACCAATTCCCGTGCACGCCTCGCTGCCACACTCAGTCTTGACTTGACAGTCGTTTCTGATGTACCTTCTGATTGACGCTACCATCAATTGTGAAGTTCGCGTAGTTATTCGGTTTTTGAACACAACAAGCATTAAACCGATTAGAATTCATTGCCAGTTAACGAAATTGTATAACGAGTCATACATGGATGTCAAAAATATCAACAAGTAGTGTAAGGAGTTTGCAACGACGACGAGGTGCAACGCTTTATCAACGATATGGCAGCGAGCTGATATGACATTTTTTTTAAAATGCCACAATGCATAGAAAAATGCATCGACCGAAATAGTGATTATGCAGAAAAATATATACATGTTTAAAACTTAAAATGATGTAAACATAATTGGAAATACAATAAAATTTTTTGTGATTTTAAAATATTTTGGAGACCTTACCTTTGGGATTACCTCCGTATATACTACTTTTGTCATTATAAAACGTTTCGGTCTATCAATTCTACAGCCTTCTTTAAGTTTACAATATTTTAGAAACGGCTTAGTACAGTCGGTTGAGAATCTGTCTAGAGGCACAATGTTCCAGGTTCTATTCAGATACTCACCAACTCAGCGCATGAGTAGCACAACTTGTATCTGTGTGGTAATGTGGGGAGCTAATGGTAGGTGTGGCGCCCCATCTCAGACCCAAAAACAATCTCTCTAGTCTACCGTGAGGGAAAAGAGAATATATTTCCTCGCTGTCCGGCTGATACCAACAATAGGCCACTCAGCCGACTTAATTTGTACTAAAACCTAAACAGCTAAAACCCTTTTTTTTTTTGCAGGAAACTTTTGCCGTACATTTTGCATTTATATTTACCTTTTTATTAATATGATGTAAATTATTCCAACTGGAATGAAAATGCAAGCGCGACGTAGAAACTATCACGATTTTATTTTTTTGCTAATATCTGGAACCCCTTGATTTAAAACATTAATGATTGCCGATCGATTTATTTTAACGGCATAGGGTTATTTTATGCCTAAAGGTTAGGGAATTACGTTCATTGTGCATTTATATTTACATTTTTAGTAATATAATGTAAATTATTCCTATCTAATACAATAATTTACACGCAGTTATATGGTTCCAAGTATTTCTACCTAATATCAATAATTATAAGGTAATTATTTCCATACAATAATTGTCATTTCTTTGTACCAAGTTGTATGGTTGAAGTAACTAACAATAATCATTAGTAAATGAATATAACTTCAAGTAAATATTCTTAATACAAATAACTTACAGTTACGTATAAAGTATTCCTATCTAATACAAATAACATGCGCACAGTTGTATGGTTTCAAGTATTTCTATCTAATATTAATAATAATGTGGTTTAAAGTAATTTATATTTAATAATAATCATTGTTTGTACACAGTCATATGGTTTCAAGTAACAATCTTTTGTACACAAATGTAGCTTCAAGTAACTATTTTAATACAAATCATTCACAGTTATATGGTACCAAGCATCTGTATCCAATGCCAATAATTTTTTAACAGATCTACAGTATTTGACCCTATGGGACCCTTACAGATACTAACACTCGGGACCAGAGTGGGAGTAGTGGCAATGAAGGTGTGCCCCATTCTCTCCAGATCTTTAGAACTGTAGCCTCACAATTATGTACAGTTTAATGTCATATCCACAACACCACTTGTAGAGGGTCCTCTAAGCTCTGGTGGTAAGGCGAGAATAGTTGTCGATGAAAAAAGCGTAATTATAGAAAGAGGAAAGTTTACCTGTTTGTTTTTAGTATGTATGTATGTGTGTGTGTGTGTGTGTGTGTGTGTGTGTGTGTATCTGTATCTATCTCTGTGTGTCTGTGTATGTATGTGTGCCTGTGTGTTTGTGTGTGTGTGTGAGCGAAATCAAATCCTTCCAGATGAACAGCTTACAATTTTGAGCCACCCGAACATATCTGTCTTTCTTTCAGTTTTAATTAGTCTTTATAAATAATCTGCTGTTTTCTTCCCAGCCACACAGCTGGCATAAGACGTCAAAAACAATATATCTTGTAGCAGTTTGCACTGACATTTAATGTTTACTTAAACATTTACATATTTTCAAGTCTCTGGAAACTCATTGAAAATGTAAAAAGTCATTACAAATGTTAAAGTCATTGGAAGTTTAAAAGCAAAAGTTTCAGCCGAAAGTACACCAGTTGAGACGTGTGATCAAAATAAAAAAGTATAAAGATGTTAGTTAGTATAACAAATATTTCCATAGAAATATTTTATCTCAAGCAATTAATTATTTACATCGAACATGACGAAGTCAATTACATATATATACAAGTCTCTAATGTATATATATATATATATATATATATATATATATATATATATATATATATATATATATGGGGGCGTGTGTGTGTGTGTGTGTGTGTGTGTGTGTGGCTACAGAACTGCAGGCGTGTCTGGAAAAAAAACTATCTATCCTAAAAAATGTTGAAAACAGCTTGCTGAACAAAACAAGTGAAATGATAACTAAGCGTAGACATGTTAACAAATTCCCGTTGTGTCATCCACCACTTAATTACATT
>CM042149.1:36401076-36421076 GCA_023376005.1 Doryteuthis pealeii | reverse complement strand
CTCGGCCATCGTCACCTACAGAATGAGATGAGGATTTTAACTGATAAATACACACATAGGTATATATTTGAAGGCCGTAAGAGAGTGCTTTTTCAAAGAATATGTTTTAATTAACTTGTAAAAAAAATGTGTTTTTTGAAAAATGCCCAAAATAAGAATTAATTTCAGATTAATTAATTTGAAGGGATCATTCTTTGAAAAAAAGCTGGAAAATTCGGGTGTTTGTATCTTGAAGATAACTGAATCAGTAAACTATAAAGGTAAATGCACCTTTAATTCTTGAGATATTTTTAATGGGTCGGTTGTGTTTGGTGGAACTGAGGAGATCACGAATATTCGGTTGCTGGTTTGTGTCGCTGAAAAGGGTTAACGACATCAGAACCAATTCGTTTGTGCATTTAAATGACCCATATATTTTCTGAGGATCGTGTGTGGACGATACATCACTCATGGCCCTCACACCCTATATGGAATTCAGTTAGGTGTACGATATATGGCAACTAGTCTACATGACCCAGCAATAATTGTTTGTCTGTTATAAAGGGATTTACATTTGTTTACCAACCCCTTTTCACGAATAGAATGTGGCACAAAGTCAATTTTAAGCGGAGTTTACCAGGTTTGAATTCAGAGTTTTCCTTCTCATAGATTGTTTACTATACCAAAGTTAAAGAGTCCAGTCTGCCCTACTATTTATCCATAGCAGGAGGGAGAATAGTTGGATGCATATATTTCCCATTATTATGTGAAATGCAAACAGTCTCGTCTCGGATTTGAACTCAGGTTGTCGGGTTCAGTGTCCTATAACGATAACCATTACACCACGCGCCTCCAATTAAAGGGATTTATAAATGCAAGCTATTAAATTACCCCCCCCCTGTGGATCCCTATGCTTTTATTCACCGAGCCAAAACTGTTATTCATCCCATCCCCAGGATCCTACATGGGCTACTTTGAGAATCGCTACTTTAGATGTTGTATTTTATATATGAGTTGTTACAATATATAACATATTTCTTGTTTCTTTCAGGCTATGTTCAACACTGACACTAACATGGTGTTACTGGTTAATATCTGGAAGATTAATTCAACCAAAGGTAAATATCATTCAATTTTGCATTCTGTGACTATTTAAACTAATGCTGATATATGTCTCTAAACTGACTTGCCTATAAAATCTAAGGATTATTGAAGTTTACTCATGTTACATTAGACAGATAAAAGATCAAAAGCAGATCAGTTATAGTTAGGTCAACAATTAGATACAAGGCAAGAGATGGGTTTTTTTTAAAGCGGAAATTGCTTCAAGCAGAGATAAATACATGAATCGCTTAATACGACTACCATTTAATTTAGTACAGCCTCACACATCTGCTTTGCGGAGAAAATGGTCATTGCAAATAACGGGTATTGCTCTTGTGCATCGGTTGGTTGAATCGATGGTGTTTAATAGCATATCTACATTTGTAGGTAGTTTAATGTAAAATGTTTATATATATATATATATATATATATATATATATATATATATATATATATAGGAAAATCATTTTTCTCTAATACTTTCTCATCTCTCGTTTCATTTTGAAAAGATTTCTATTACAGTTTAGGCAAGATTTTATTCATCGTAATATCCTGGTGAAAGTTTTATAAAAGACCGAAACGTTTTAACGTCGAGTTCAGCATCAAAATAAAGTTTATGATTTTAGAATACTTTCTTTTTTCTTATTTATACGCTTTCTATGATTTGGTGAAAATGTTCTGTAAAAACGAAATTACTTTTGATACATTTCAATATATTTTAATATACACAATAATATTAATTTCATAGACTTTAGATGATATAAGCTTTGATTAAAAAGGTCTGTAAAAACGAAAACACGTTTGATACATCAGAAATAATACACTAATAATATTTATATCAGAAATAATCTTTAGATGACATGTATTTACCAACTAATCCGCACGAGTAGGATGTGACACAAGGTCCAGTCTTCTTTACTACTACTGCTATATATGATAGTTGGTGGGAGAATAGTTTGACGTAAACCTTTCTCAGGGGTATTAGCACTATATGAAATGCAAACAGTCTCGTCCAGTATTTAAACTCAGGTTGACGCATCCATTTCTAAGCTTTGTTGAAAAGAGTCTTGTGAAAAACGAAAATACTTTTGATGCATCATAATACATGCAAAAATAATATCAATATCAAAATAGCCTTTGGATGTTTGCATGAAATAAGCTATGAAATAAAAGTTTTGAAAAAACGAAAATAATTTTGATATGTCCTAATACATTCGTAGTATTTTATAAAGAGCATTCATTTGTTTCAACTTTCCCATTAGCATCCTCTTAAAAATAAATTGCATGAAAAATGTTTTGTATTTCTGAACAAAATGAAATAAGAAAAGAAAGAAAGAATCGAAGAAATCAATTTAGAACTTTAGAATTAATCACAAAACAAAAAATAATTATTGTTAAAACATTTGCGTAGAAACAATTTTCTTTAAGCAGAATTTAATGAATTTATAATGATATTTATTTACTTTATGTTAACAAGCGAAGATTTCGAAAGGAAAACTTTGATTGAACGATTAGATATAATTTCGATAAATTTCGTTTTATCATCAAGAAAAAAAATCCATTTGAATTGTATCTCGTTTAATTTCGTTTGTTTTATGTCATAATATTACACATTTCTTTTTCACGGTGAAACATTTTGTTGTTTCTTTTCTTTTGTTTGTTTTTTGTTTTTGTTATTTTTTGTATTATACATAATCGCTTATAAACTGCCTTTGGTGGCCATGCAGCTTAATATAGTCATATCATCTATAGAATTTATATCATAAAATAACAGCAAATAAGGAAAAGTACTCTAAAGCTGGTGGTAGGTGTGGCGCTTCATCTCAGACACAAAAACAATCTGCCTGGTCTAGCGCTAGTGAAAATGGGACAGACTCCTTCGCTATCCGGCTGATACCAACAATAGGGGACTCCACGTACCTTTTTACTTATTCTAAAATTAGTGATCTAAATTATGAACAAAAAAATGAACTGATTCGGGTAATCGATTTCTCAAATGCAAAAGTCTGCCAACACAGTATTTCCATTCTATTATTTACCCATAGCCCATAAGAATATTACAGCAGTCTTCAACCATGTTACATAAGCGTCTCGCGTGTGAAGAATCGGAATGGTCACTCCCAACATTTGATGCATATTGAGTTAATAAAGCAGGCGGTCGTCATTCATCCGGGTGCCTGAATTTGCAGCTTCGGGAAGCTTTGAATTGTGGCGGGATGAATCAGTATCTTAACTGATTCTTCCCGCCACGATTCAGACCAAGCGCCACCACACAAAAATTTCAACACCGAGCCTACATCTCGCAAATAGCAATCAGACCAGTCAAACAACGCTGACGCTTCGAATCGGTGAATGTTTATCATCACATGATCTCATCTGAAAATATGCTCTTACGCTTAATTATCAAGAAACGAAATTACAAAAAGTAGCAAAAAGAAACAAACAAGAATTATAAAAAGAATCAAAATAACACCAGAAAATAAACTTTAGTGTGCGTTGTTACCCACTGAGTATAGCTGATTTGAATTCAGAGTTTTCCTTCTCCTAGACTCTTTTCCTAATCCAAGCAATAGAACTCAATCTATTGTACTATTTACCCGTAGCTGGGGGAACAGAAGTATTTACTTCTTTTCGAAGTGAAACGTGAACATCCAGGACATGAACTCGGACCCCCGATTCCATTTCCTACATCGATAACCGTTACACAAGCGTGCCTCCATGCTTATATGTGTTGGATTGGACATGTTAACAAGAATATATATATACGTATAGACGGGGCATATATATGCATGTGAAGGAGAACGTATAGGTATTTGCCTCTCATCCATTATGTGGGCGTGACACAAGGACATTTTTATGTGGGCCCACCCTCAAGCCGAAGCTCATGGGTGGTAGGCACAAGAGGAGCGCCTCAGGCACTGGAAATTAACCCAGCCCTGCCCCTTCAAATAAAGGGGGCATGTGTTGCCTGTATGGATGTCCCCCTCCCTGGGATCAACGATGTTAACTCGTAAGGTCCAGCGACCAAAGCTCACTGGACCCCCGGTCGAAACCGGAAGTTTGATATGTTGGACATATCTACATGGAGGAGAACGTATCATTATCATTATTCCTGGATTCTTTCTCGCCATCCATCTCCATCGTCCATTGCACTTGACAGGTCCTTTACACGGCATCCAGTGTCAATACAGAGCAGATTAATGCAAGTTTTGTTGGACATTCAATACTGATATGTCGATGTGTAGGAGAACGCTGCTTATGAATTCCCCCCTGATTCTCCAGCAATGCTCAGCGTGTTTTGTTACTTCAATTGATTGATTTGTGAGACGTGAAAAAAGTGGGCTTACAGCTGCTGTTTTGTGGGATGATCTTTCCAGGATTTGTCAAGTATTCTTGCTCAGTAAAGATTATCGAATGAAGTAAACACATAAGAAACATTGGAGTTTCAAAGCAATGACTAAAAGTTGTGATAAAAGCAAAAAGTGAAAACTCATCCGAAATAAGGAAATAATAAAAAAATAACCGGGCTCGTCTCAAAAATTCACAAGAAATTATTTTTTTGCATTTATCATGGCATGATATTTTTCTCATTTCTCGACAATATTATTCTACTACTTGTTGTTGTTGTTGTTGTTGTTGTTGTTGTTGTTGTTCTTCTTCTTCTTCTTCTTCTTCTTCTTCTTCTTCTTCTTCTTCTTCTTTTCTCATTTTCTTTTTCGTTTTCTTCTTCTGTTCCCTTTTCTACTTGTTTTCTTTAATTGTTTTCATTGCCTTTGCCTTCTTTTTCTTTTTCCTCTTTTTTTCTTTTTCTTCTTTTTCTTTTCCTCATTTTCTATTTCTTTTCTTTTACTTCATCTCTCATCGATTCTCTTTTTTGTGTTCTTCTTATTTTTTCTTTAAATTCAAATTCAATTATTTTGTTGCGTTCCATTATTTCTTTTTTTTTGTTCTTTATTTCTCCATTTATTTCTCCATTTATTTCTCATCTTATTTTTCATCCATTTTTTTCTTTTGTTTTTCTTTCCAGCTTTGGTTTTTGCCTGTATTATCGTTGGTGTATTGGCTTTGCTTTACCAAGGAATCAAATTCCTACTCAACTATATGGAATGTGAGGACATTTGTGCTCAGTTTTGGTGAGTGTCAACGTTTTGTTCTCGATTCTGTTATGCAAAGTGGGCGTGAGTTTGTGTGTTTTTGTGGGGTGGGGTAAATCCTAAAAAGAATCGTAGTTTCATCCTCAACACGGCATCCAATGTACTCACAGAGCTGATGAATGTAAGTTTTTTTGTTGGCCAATACTGGTGTGTCCATGTTTAGGAGTCCATAAGAGTACTTCGCTTTTGAGTTCGTCCTTACTTCTCCGGTAGTGCCCAATATGTCTTATTCATCTTACATGAATCTTCTGTGGTAAGTGACTGCATAGCTTCTATTTTGTAATTTTCTTTCAAACTTTGTTCAAAACAGCACGCAGTATCCTTGTGTAGTTTCCATGTACGTCTTTCTCCAAGCGTTTTTCTCCAAGTGATGCAGGCATATGTGATATGCTTTTAGCTTGGAAGAATTCCTACTTTATTTTATTAGGGATATCAGACTTCCATATGATCGATAACCTGTCAATAACAGTTCATACCTTTCCTGTACGTATATTGACATCGCTTTCTGTAAATGAGATATTGCTACTTAGGTAGAGTCTACTAATTTCTGGTGATTGCCATTTAATGTGGAAATGGCTCCATCTTGTTTAAAACACATAAACTCTGAATTGACGTAGAGACCATTTGTGAAATCAGTGTCCCCTAACCGTATGTATGCATTTTTTTGTCTCAATTCCACCGTGTCGTCCGTCAGTCGAGTCGTCCAATCCCTTTTGGTTGTGTTACTTCAAACTTCACCCGGTCGAGAGGGCCGGTCACGAAAAAAATAATAAAAACAACACAAAGACAGAGGTAGGGTGAAACTTATCTGATTAGAGCAAGAGGGTACATTTCCCTTCGAGGCTAATATCCAATTCAGTATCTCTTCATAATTCTCAAAATCACTATATCTGCCTCACGGTCCTGAATCAACTCTCCCAACTGGCACAAAACTCTAAATCTAACTCCTTAGGTCCAAACTGACTCGTATATATGCAAAAAGTACCCATCTCTTGTCCTTTGACCTACCAGAAATGAGCTATAATTTTTTTTTTCATACCACACTTTTGGTTTTTATGATTTTCTTAACTTTTCTGACTTAAATGACACTTATGGTCAATCTCTACATGTACAGACATACGGACACAAATGCATGCATACATGTACGCACATATACAAATATATAATACAGTTTTCTTTTTTTCTTTTGCATATATACACATAACCGGTTTTTATGACTTTCTCTAAGTTGAGATGTAGCACACACACACACACACACACACACACACACACACACACATATATATATATATAATATATATATATATATATATATATATATATATATATATACATATAGGGATATTGATAATGCTAACAATGTCTTTTGATGTTTGCTGTTTGCTTCCAGCTATGCAACAAAGATTTGGTGCGCATTATCGTATTTCAAACGGACTTTTATTTGCTACTCTTAATAGAAAACAACGGAGGACAAGACAATAATTTTAGTACGACGGTCTCTCCAAAAACTGTATCTCTTATTTTGATGTATGTTTTTCCATTCTCATAATTAGTTCTTTCTAAGCGTCTTCTCTTGAGATGTATCGATGTTCATTTGTGTTCTTCGTATCGGATGTTGTATCTCTTTGTTGGGATAGTCGCTCTCTTTAGTTCTGTATTCCATTTCTGTTCTTGTTAATCAGGAACACGGAGACTTAATTCACCTAAACATGACTTTATTTTCTAATATCATCTTAACTACGTGCGCGGGAAAATGAGCATAGAACATAACTTGCGTCTTGCCTCGATGGGCGTTCACTTGATTCTAACTTAACTAAATCTACTTTCCCAAGGAGACGCCTGACCACGTGACTTCTGAATATCATGCCAACGCTCGCCGACCCGACATCAGTTTTATTTTTTGGTAGATAGTAAACATTATTACGGAAATGGCTGCGATATGTAATTACGCAGTGAATGGGTTAAGGTAGGACTTCGAAAAAATAGCATAGTTTCCCGGAGAGCAAACATTCTGTAATATTGTTGTCAGAAATTCTCTCTTGAAACAATACGATTCTTGTTATCTGTTTAATAGTTACCACGCTTTATGCCGACTGACAAATGAGAGAGAGAGAGAGAGAGAGAGAGAGAGAGAGAGAGAGAGAGAGAGAGAGAGAGAGAGAGAGAGAGAGAGAGTGTGTGTGTGTGTGTGTATGTATGTTAGTGAGAGATAGATAGATAGATAGATATATAGATAGATATATAGAGAGAGTGTGTGTGTATATATGTTAGTGATATATATATATATATATATATATATATATATATATATATATAGAGAGAGAGAGAGAGAGAGAGAGAGAAGAACAATAAATAAAGCTTTATTCTATTAACAGATAATTGCCCCCAAATGTGTTAACTTTACCAGTGCTGAGAAAGCAGAGAAAGAAAATCACTTACACGTATATATATATATATATATATATATATATATATATATATGTGTGTGTGTGTGTGTGTGTGTGTGTGTGTGGTGTTGGTGTGTGTGTGTGTGTTGCTTTCCTCTTTATGTCGGAAATGACTCCAGCCGTAACGTCTCCGAAAAAAGGACGCCTCAAGTGCACTACGATTAGCATATGTATCAATCTTTTTTAAATCCAGAGGGCAAACAAGTGCACTATACAACTTTCATCTTTTATCACGAGAGGACACTCAATCCAACCAATTCACGAAACGTGCGTGCTTTTTCACATATGCATTACACCAACAAACTTGGCAAATCGTTTCTAAAGTTTTCCTTGATTATGTTAAACTGAAACCATAACTAACATAATCGTTAGACTAACATAGACAAAGAATCAACAGCACTTGGTGATTGTCAGTTTCTCGCCTATGTGACCATAAGATCAATGGGATTTCACTGTTGTGTGGGGAATGCTTGGATGGGATGTGCGATCTACTTTTTTACGTGTGATTTCTTATTTTATTTATTCTATTATGTTTAATTTATTCTTTTCTAGTGTTTCTACTTATTCATTGATTTATTATAATTTCACTCCTTGCGAATTTTTCCATCAGTTTTACATGGTTGTCTTTCACTGGAGTCTGAATGACACCAATTTTCCTCATGTCTTCAGAATTCTTCTAGGTATTATAGCCGATTTCAACAAAGCTGTGGTTTGTATTCCTCTAGTCACTTTTCTAATCCTTTTGGGACATTTTCAAGCACGACAACTACAATTGATATTAACGCCACATTCATATTCCATTGCATTTTTAGTTCTCTGGCAAGATCCAAGTATTTATATTTCTCGTTTTCATTGATTTTCACTCTTTCGTACACTGAGACAGCAAAATTCTACGAGATGAATTTTTCTTGTTACTTAATACTCAGTCTCATCTTCTTGTCAGGACTAGTTGATCCGTTTGTTTCTCAAAATCTCAGAGATTTTTATGCGTCTCATTTCCTAGGAAAGATTCTGATTTGTGCATTTGTCAGTATGATCAAATTATTATTATTATTATTATTATTATTATTATTATTATTATATTATTATTTTATTATTATATAGATTGTCTAGTCGATGATGGTTTCCCGAAATATACGTAACTTTCTAAGCCATTGGGATCCCCGTCCCAGATGAGGTCAATCAAACTTTCAGTGATTGTCCACTGTTTTACCGTTAATTTCAAACTACTTTACACTACCTGCTAAAAAGGATCAGGTCCCGCTGTCAGCACGGAATCCCATGACCCCCTCTCGTCAACCGTCACTATCGGTCATCACCTTTGTCAGATCTTCTGTGCGACATACAGAATCCGCACAAAACTGATTGATGTAGGTTTTTGTTAGTTGGTCCACACTAGTGTGTCCATGTATCCATAGGATAACTTTCCATATGAGTTCGTTCTTGCTTCTCCAACAGTGTTCAGCTTGTTTTTTGCCTTACCTGAATGATTTCTATAATATAAGTTATATGACCGTACAGCTGATTTCTTGTGGGATACTACTTCCATGATTTGTTCGGCTGTCATCTAATCTTTTCTAGAAGTACTTTGTTAGGGTCCAGGTTGTGCAGCCGTACAGTAGCGATGATACTGATACGCCTTGGAAGAATTCTTTTTCTTATCAGTGAGATCAGTTTCCATATGGTTGATAATCTGTTTATAGTAGTTCAATCTTTTCAGATGCGTACATTGACATCGCTTTCTGTAGATGAGATATTACTGCTTAGGTATGCGAACTGGTTTACTTACCATCCAGTGTAGAGATGCCTCCATCTTATTTAAAACACTTTGTGCGTGTCATAAACTTAAACCGTATTTTTAAAAACAAATCTTTGTAACTTTCTACTTCTTTTAAAGGCAACCTGTTTATGAAACCTAAACTAATTCATGTGTATTTCTTCTAATTTCAGCAACCGCTACCGACGTCGGTTCTGTACAGGGCGACACCTACTGGAGACTTTATTGCACATGTTGAAAGTTGCCGGTGGTTATCTTCTCATGCTTCTCGTCATGTCCTATAACACGTGGATCTTTGTGGCTGTCGTATCGGACTGACCCTCGGCTTCTTCTGTTACGGCTGGTCAATTCAAGATATGCCTACAACCAAGACAGAAAGGACAGTAGTGAACAAAGCACAACCGAAATCAAAATCGAAGGGCAGTAAGGGCAAAACGAAGCAAAAAGGCGGCCGAGACAGGGGCCCACAAAATGGACACATGATGAGCATGAACCCGCCACATTTATTAAGCCGAAATGTGCTCTATCCGGGGGAGCACCAGGGACGTTTTATTGCCTTGTTGGACCAAGATCTTGATGTGACGGAAGTGTAAATATTTTTATACGGACTGAGCCGGTTTTGGCCTTCATAAAATCAAATCCTCTATATTGAAAAATAACTGGAAAATAAACACACTTCAAAATATCAACATAGATATGCACAATCACACACACACATACACACACACACACACACACACACATATATATATATATATATATATATACGACAAAATAATTGGATGCAGTCAATAAAAACATATCAACACTCAATTCTGACCCAATGCATATATATATATATATATATATATATATATATAATGCAATTTACTATATTTATGAATAAAAAGTGCTAAATATCGGTGATAAAGCATACATAGATCTATCAAAATATTAATAAAAATACGCCCACATGCACACACATATCACACACACATACATAATATATATATATATATATATATATATATATATATATATATGATGCACTTTGCTATATTTAAAGAGTGTTCAATATTGGTGATATAGCATATATACATATCTAATTTACAGAAGCGTACACACATAGTCCATCATGCTTAATGACTGTTAGTTTCTCGCCTAAGGGATCATCAACTTCTCAACGCATAGACTAGAAACTGACACCCCCAATGCATATTGACTGTGTCTATGGTATTATAACTTAGATCTATCAATATGTATATGTGAATATATATATATATATGTGTGTGTGTGTGTGTGTCTGTGTGTGTATGTGTGTGTATGTGTGTGTGTTTGTTTATGTCAGTGGGCAATATTTATAAACAAACAAAAAAGAGAACTTGGCCCGAGAAATAAAAAAATATTCATTACTTAATCGCACAGTTTTTGTAAGCATTGATCTCTTGGAATTTCTTAGGATATGATGCTACCAACTTTCTGCTGATTGAAGTCAATAATTTAGACCATTCTTCATGCAGTAGAACATGAATATTTTCCATCGGCAGATTGTGCCTTTTGTCAAAATGGAAATAAAAATGCCTGCTTGACTATGGATTTCCCTATATACCAAACCACTAAGGCGGTGTAATAAATGTTTGAATGTCTTGTGACAAATATTTTGTCTTGACCATGGAGTTAATTCCTATCTTTTAAAAAGGCAATTCAGATTTTATTCAGATTTGCATTTCTTTTCAATTGCTATGATCTTTGTTTCAAATTTAATTTATTTCGAAGCTGTATAAATAAGGAAACATTTTGCAGTGTATCGGATGTAATGTACACAAATTTATATATATATATATATATATATATATATATATATATATATATAGAGTAAGAGTGAAAGACAAACAGCATCAATAGAGCGCAATAACTAGGCAATAACTATAATAATAGTGGCTTTCCTATTTATTGTGTCTATAATATATATATATATATATATATATATATATATATATATGTTATAGGTGGTATACCCTATTGACCAATGGAATGCGCCGACGGGTTACTATAAGTAACAGGGATAATTGTGGCCTGGCAGTAAGCCAATGCGAGTAAGCCAATGTCTCTATTGTCGGACGTAATTTCCACTTATCTCTATTGTATTTGTCTACTTTCTGTTAATACATTTTTTTACATTTTACCCGTCGTTTGTTATTATTTGACCCCTTAAACCCTCACAACAATATATATATATATATATATATATATATATATATATATATATAGCACTAGCAGAATGAACACCGATTCTCACTTAATAAACAAAGTTCAGATTCTTGTTTTATTCAAAAAGTAGTAACATAATGAGCATCACTAAAAAAGCAACATAATTTTACATTAATAATTAATTTTTAATACATTTTAAGCATTAAATTGGCATGGGATTTTACGAAATTCGATGTTGTAAGTGGAGTTATCACAACCTTATTAAAAGTTTAAAAAAACTTATAACAGTTTCTCCTTAGAAATCAACAACAAAACCATTAAATACACTATGTATTAACTTCTTGATATTTTATTTAAATGAAATGTCAATTATATATATATATATATATATATATATATATATATATATATATATATATATATATATGGCGGAGGTGTCTGTTAGGATAGCGTAGACAGATTCAACTGTAATTGGTGACTCTCAATTTCTCGTCTAATGATCATCGGATCAATGATAATCGCATATATGAGAAACTAAGAGCCACCAAAGCACTCTTCATTTAGATATATATGCTCTATGACCGATATCAAGTACTCTTTTTACCTATATATATATATATATATATAATATATATATATATATATATATATTATATATATCCTAATCTATAAAATAGCAAAATGGTTGGGTGATTTTTTTAAAGTTTCTTTCTTCTGGACAAGTCAAGATATCTGGGGTTCATTATGATAAGAACTGACAAAATGTTTTTAATCTTTTACCATAATTGAAGACACATAATGTAAAAAAAAATCATTTGAATGACATGGAAAAAAAAATTTCATTTTCGCACGCAAGATATGCTCGACAAACTTGTGCTATTTCAAAAATAGATCTAGAACGGGTTGCTATTTTTAAAAAATAAATTATTTTGAAAATAAGATAGCAACCATCTCGATTTGTCCATGACCCCCGGTTCCAGAAGTGACCTATAAATACACTCATCACAATTCTGGTGATGTGTAAATGAATTCAAACATTAAAAATAACGGAGAGTTTTCTGAAGTCCTATTCGTGATTTTTGGCTAATTATGCCGAAATATATGAAACCCTTAAGCAAGAAAATAACAGGGTGAGTCAAAAGTCTTGCAATATTTTAGTAACGAAAGACAATTCGGCAACTCCCGATGTTTTTGGCGAGGTCATGAATATGATGAACCACAGAGGACTGTGAGATGCCGAGCTCGCCTGATACTCTCCGTGTACTTGATGGATTTGCCTCTATGACTTGAAAAACAATCTCGGAATAGATGGTTTTTGGCCTATCTGATCTTGTCTGATCGTCGAGCGAAATTTCTTCTCCTCAACAGGGGTGTCCGAAATTCTTGTCACCTCTACAAAAATATAACACTTAATCAATCAACCATAATTGAAATTGGAATAAGCCACTGGAAATGAAATTGAACATTATATTATCATATATCATATTTAATATTATATGTTATAGTATTAAAACAAAATATAATGAAAGTTAAAACAATATGTAAAGGTGACAAGCCTTTCGGACCATCCTATACTGTGATCAACTGCGCTTTCACCTTTCGCACAACAAATGTTTTTGGTTACTTTCGCGGCGTTATTACCCAGACATTTTGACTCAGCCTAATATTTAACTTGAGGAAGGGATCGAGTTGAATGCTGAGATTTCAGTGATGAAGTTCAAAACGCTCCCTGAAGCGGATGTATATACGTTTATCTTTATACAGATAATGTCATAAAAAGAAAAACAACAAAAAAGAACATGTTTTTAATTATAATAGAATTTTACAAAAGAAAACAATTTAATTGGAAAGTTTTTGGGGTGCTTTTTATTTTATTTTATTTTTTATTCTTGTTCTTCAGACAATTCAAAGAATTGGAATCCTCATTTTGGTATTAAAGAAAGTATTTGTTGTATGATTTTTTATTTCAATTTCTTTTTTTGTTTTTTTGTTTGTTCTGTTTTATTTATTTATTTATTTTTTTCCTAAGTGAAAAATGATGTCACCTAACTCTGAAACAAGATAATGGAGGACATCAAAAATATTTACATATTAAAATATTTAATATTGATTTCTTTAAGATTCATTTTAACGGCATATCAACCCGTTCAGGGTTATTTCAGGAAACCGCGTTCATATTTGCTTTTTGTGTAGTTGCTTAAGCGCTTTTTTTTCTGCATATGGTAATGTGGAATACAAATAATTTTTACACATATCTATTTTACCCTAACAAATGCTACTACTCTGGGTCAGAGTGGGCCTTGAAGTAATGGCAATAAAGGGGTACTCCATACTTCCAAGATCTCCAGAACTGGAGCCTCACCATCAGATGCAGTTTGATTTCATACCCAGTACACAATATTTAGATTTTCACTAGCATCTGCACATATACATCCATTTGTTTCCGTGATCTGGTTTTGGTCATGGGGAACGCTACTCATGTGACATATCTTGGGCAAGTATACGACTAGCTTGAATTCAGGGTATCCCTTCTCCTAGACCAGTTGCCACACCAAGGTTAAAGCGCCCAGTATACCTTACTATTTACCCATAGCTGAAGGGAGAATAGTTTAATTCATACAGTTCTCAAGTGTAGGTCGTCCCCTCGTGGCGTAATGGTTAGTAAGCTACTCTCACAGATCAATTACAATTGAATAGTGAGTTCGATATTCGCTGGATGCTTCATACCTGCAAACTTGTGTCACCTCCTACCATTGATGAACAGAGTGTGTTACTACCTATCTTTCTCAAGGGTATTAGTGCTATGTGAAATACAAACAGCCTCGTTCAGGATTTAATCTCGGGAACCCTTTCTACGGCAATAACCGTTATGAAACAAGCGCCTCATCATAGATATGCATAAAGATATATGTGCATTTTTTTAAAGATTATATAGTTAACAAGACTAAACACACAAAAGGCACAAAAAATAAGTAAACATTAAAATTTTCTATTCGGAGAGAGAAAACATAAATTGCTATTTCTTCTGCAAAATACCTTCCACTTCAATAAATATTAATGTCTCGGCATCGCCGGTTCAACAGTCTCAAAATTGACTTCCTAATCTTTTCCGTTATCTTCTGCAAAATCTTCTCCGTCTCGTCTCAATCTCTCAAACTCGTCGTCTGCAATGGCTTCATATTTCTTAGCTATATTTTCTGTTAATACTTACATGACGCAAACAGGTTTTCATTTCTTTCAATTCGCTGAGCTATTTCTTTTTTTATGTTAGGAAGAGAAAAATATCTTCGTTCATTTGAATACAAATAGGAATACTGGATCAACATAACTTTTGAAAGATTCTCTTCTTTAGGTAATTTTTCATGTTCGATTTTACATTCATGATTAGTGGAAATATAGCATTTGTCATTTACTTAGCTTAGTTTAGCGCAGTGTTTCCCAACCTTTTCACCAACTTAGGAGCGTCCAGAGCTACGATCTTAAAAAGACTTATCAGATCATATCGATTGATTTTAACGGCATGTCAACCTATTAAGGGTTATTTTATACATAGAGATTAGGAAATCACATTCATTGTACATTCATATCTTAATTTCTTTAGTAGTTCTTTCTGAAGTCTTTTGTTTTGTTTGCTTGTTTTTTGTTTTTTTTTAATTCTTTTTTTATTTTTTGCAATGGCGTTCTTTGTATATTCACTTTTTATGTAGTTGCTACGTAATCATACATCCAAAGAGTGTGCAGGATCGAGTCATCAGTGATGTTATTGGGGTCATAACAAGTTTCGGTCTTCCAGCATCATATTTATTCTCCCAAGCAACCCAAACGAAACAATTATTTCGGCAGATGATCATATAGCAAAGGTTCACCAAGTATACGATAACGTTCATCAGACACACACACACACACACACACACACACACACACACACACACAAACTGCCACTGCCACTGCTATTGATCTTTTAAGCTGAGAGTGACCAATGAGAAACGACGTACGTCACTTCCGTTATGACGAGATAAGGGAAGAACCGATTGCTTGTCTTTTCCTTCTGGATCTAACATGTTAAAATAATAGGTAAGAATTTTCAACGGCAGCTGATTCGGTCGGGCAATGTAATATACAAATCCAAGAAATTCAGTCTTTCACTCTAAAAAAACAAAAAGAACAAAAAACAAAAAAGAAAAAAAAAACTCATAGACAGTCGTAATAATTGTTTCTTAAAAGTTTTTTGTACACAGCCAATCGAATACGAATATCTTTTAAACAAGTTTATTTGACCCATATATAGACCCAGCCCTGTCAGCTGGGGCTTTAGAAATACACCGACTGCACCTCTGCAAAGGAATAAGGCTCCCAATGGGGCACCTGTTGGTCATGGGTGGTGACCCGTGATGCTTTAAAGCCGGAACTCTGGTGGCTGAGCGGTCCATGGCATACAACAATCCTCTTTACGCTTGACGGGTGGTCGGAGAAGCCCCTCCGATCGATCGGCCGGTCACGTCAAGCCCTACCACCTATTTGATTGTTTTATCTTTATTGCCCTTATGGAAAGCCCCAACTCTTTTTCTCATATATGTGCTAGAAGGCAGTGGCTGAGGGTCTTAATGTCCTGGGAATGACGTTAAACTTTATCTGATGGGGAAGTTCCAATTCTAGAGCTCCGGAAAATGTGGAATATCCCTTCATCACCATTACTCCCAGGACCACTCTTCCCCGGAGTGGTTGTACCTTTTAGGGTTATATCTATGGGTTAAATAGAAAAAAAAATAGTTTTAAAAATATGTTTAAAATGAAAATTGAGTTTTAAAAAATTGAGTACGTATCAAGACTAAATAAAACAAAAGCATCTTCGGCATAAAATAACCCAACAAGGGTTGACATACCGTAAAACCCAACCAACCATATATGGATCCAAACAGGTAATATGACTCTAGGTCAAAGTTGAGCTGGGAGTAATGACAAAGGATGGGTTACTTCACAATATTCACAGTCTTCACCATCAGATGCAGTTTAGTGTCATATCCAGCACACACTTTTATGGGGGTGTCTTTACCCTTTTGTATGGAATACAGTCCGCGAATTCTAAGCCCCACCCCCAATAAATGCCTTAAAAGGACACAAAAAACCAAGCTAAATTCAGAAGTTAACAAATCATGATATATCAATGAGACATCTGATGCTGTTTGCAATCAGAAACGGTTTAAATGAAGGTGGAGACATAAGGAACACGTCAGACAAGTGATGATTTGACAATTGCCAACGCAGCGTACTTTTTGCGTGCTTAATTTTTGAGAACAACTGTTTACAGCGTTATGTTGTGCCAATCATGCTCACTACTTGCTGGATGTGGTTGAGGAATTGTCTATTGAACAACGTGGTTCTTATCGAAATTGTGGATGTGGCAATTAAGAAACTTGGAAATTCAAACCTTCTAAACACTGAAATGGCATATCAACCTTCGCGAGTTTATTTAATGACAAAGCCATCGTTGTAGAATAACTTAGTGGTACTATTTAGCCCATCGTTTGAGGATAAGGAGGTTCATAACTTTCATAAAGGTATTTTTAATCACAAAGTAATGTGATAGCACAACTCAAGTTTCGAACTCACTTACTACGATGTCACAGTTCAGCACGTTAGCCACAATGACCCTCTGAAGATTAATAGGTTTCCATCTGCAGTTGGAATGGTATTTTTTTCACAGTCAGCATCAAAGAAAAAAAAATTGAAAGTTTTGTGTAGGACCGCACGGATGGTATTGGGGGAGTCCTAAAGCACAAGAAATCGAATTCATTAATAAATGAACAGTTTGTCTTGCCTACTAAACATTAATTTACACGGGATATTCTACTCACATGATATAATTTGTTTTTAGCATTTTCACTTCCCATTAAGGCCGTTGGGAAAAAAAGCATGAAATTCATCTTTTCTCTTCTCGGCTATGGGTAAATTCACAGCTTGTGTCACATCCTGCTTGTGACGGAGAGGTTGGTTATTACAACATTTTTAATGCCTGTATTAACTGTGTGTGTGTATATTTTTCTCAGCACATTGGGGAACCAATGGAATAAGTCATAGAAAGTATCTGATGTCTCTAAACTGTCCTCCCGACTAAGTTCCACATTATAATTATCATTGTTCTATAAGTAGTGTTAAACGGCTTTGTTGCTTTTACTTATATCAAAAGAAAGTTGAAGTTGTTTTCCGACAAGAAAAAACACGTCAAACTAAAATAATTGTGTTTTATAAGAAACATTGCACGAGCTTGTTAAGTAGGGCAAACCGGTTTGGGTGAATATTTGCCGAGAAAAATTACTAAAAATATCAAGATCTGTTCGTCAAGTGTCGCATTCTTTTCTCGTTGTTTATCATCCTTAACTTAAATGACACAGACAGCCAAATTAGAAACAGGAAGATTGTGTTGCGCAATATCCCAAGTTAATATAGCTTACCGGCTTCTAACATCAACATTTAGATGCATGCTTTTTACATGTTCTTAAAAAATTACCGAACCATCACAATGAAAGAAACTCACTTTTTATTTATAAAAAGTAATGGTGCCCTTCAAGAACGTGAGAATTCTATATATATATATATATATATACTTATATATATATGTGTGCTGTGTGTGTGTGTGTGTGTGTGCTAGAAAAAATGTGAGAGGGATTGAATTTCGTATATTAAATATATAATCCATCCCTGCTGATGAAAATTAGCATAACACATAGTAGGAAGTTTCAATCTCCCCTCTACAAATCTTTTTTTTTTTCAAGATTTATTTCTTTTATTTGTATTATTTTACATTCTTGCCCAGTTTTTTCAACTAGTTTAATTAGTGTGTTTTTTTTGTTTTTTTTTTTTTTTTTTACTGGAATTGAGTGACAGCAAATCCTTTTCAAATCTCCAGGACCCTTCTAAAGTATCTGAGCTGATTTTGGCAGAGCGGTGGTTTGGAGATGGTCTCGATTATTCATCTTATCTCTAGGCTAACCAGTCTTTTTATGAAAACCTTTCCAAAAGGGCTTCCAAATATGAATTGGTATCATATGGAATATTAATTTTTTTTTCACGTAGCGAAACCACAAACGAATAAACGAATAACTTTTAAATATGTTTTATTTTGGGATCAAAAAACATGTAATACCACTCTGGGTTAGAAAATGGAGCTGGGAGTAAATGCAAATAAAGCGGTACCTCCACATTCCCTAAAACCTCACTGGTTAGATGCAGTTTAAGTGGTCATACCTAAAAGCCCACTTTTTATGGAGACTTACCCTCTCGTGCAGGGATACAGACAAATGTATTCTAAAGCACGCAAACGAACAAGAACTATCAGTGGGAGATGATACTCTTTCAGCCGGTAATTACATTTTAAAAAAGATTTCAAGGTTTAATCATGATTTTTATTAAATTTTTTTTTTCAGATGAGAATTTTATATCTTTTTTTTTGACATCTAATTTTCAGTTTAAAAATGAGGGTGTGTTCAAAAGTATTTTTGTCTTAAATTTTTTTAAATCATCTGATGTTTTTTTGGGAAGCTATGTAAAATGCTCTAACAGATGGTATTTTTTACATGATTCTAGTGCTTCTAAAAAGCTTTCAAAGTGTTAGCATTCACTTTCTCGTCTACTTTGCTGTTTCAAGCGGCAGTGCTAATAGACAACAGTCATGGCCACTTCTGAGACAGGTCACCACCAGAAAGTGTGGCTTGAACCAGTTTTTTTCCCATTTCTTCTGCTTCCCTGAAATTCCTAAAATCAAACATTCAGCGGCTTTTTAGATTTAGTTTAAAAGGTACTCTTTCGCAGAGTTCGCATCCCGGCACCGCCTGCCTCAAAAACCGCCTAGCCGGTGGCTGCTGCTGAAAAAAATAAAACCGTTACAATTGAAAGTCACTTGAAAAAAAAAATCTACCAACTAAACCCTAAACCATACAAATTAATTAATAGTTTTATTACAAAATTTGTGGGTTCTGTTTTTTCTTCTGAGTCACGCGCTGTATACAGAATTTTAATTCATTTATTTTATTATTTTATTTTATTTTCCCATTAAAACTAACCCGCTAAACTCTCAACCCTACCCTAACCTAAACCCTATTTTTTTCAAGTAACAGCACCGCTTTGGTCTACGGTCTTCAATCGGAGCTGGGTTTTTTTTTTTCAGCAGCCACCGCTAGCGGTTTTTTTGAGGCAGGAAAGGCCGGAACGGGAAACTCCGCGAAAATAATACGCGCGCCGTTAAAATACTGTTAGCATTAAACTGAAATGCCATTACAAAATCCGAGAAAAAATGATGAGCTAAATAGGTTTCGCCCCGGGTAGGATGTGACACAAAGGTCGAAAGTATGG
>CM042149.1:36368916-36400976 GCA_023376005.1 Doryteuthis pealeii | reverse complement strand
AGAGGATCACATCCAATTCTGATAACAAAACGTGTTGTTTTAATTCTACACATCAAGGGAAATAACTTCATTGGACAAAAAAGAGTTACGTCCCTTGTATTATAATATTAAAAAAATTGTTTTTTTTTTTCTTTAATTCTTTACTTTCATTCTCCTTTATGTTTTATTTCATTTTATTACCGCTGTTCTTTATTTTTCGTATTTATCCGTATTATTTCATTTTTCTTCTTCTGAATTCTTCATTGTCTATTATTTTTTGTCTTTTTTATTCATTACTTCTTTTATTCTTCATTCATTTTTATTGTTTATTCTTCACTATTATTTATTTTACTTTATAAACAAAGAAAATGTGAAGAGTGAAAGAAAACAATTAACAATAAAGGAGAATGAAGCATTATGTAGAAGTGATAAAATAAAAAAGAATAAGCAATAAAAATAAAGGTTTGGTTTCTTTGTTTAATGGCTTATCAACCTTTGTGTGTTATTTAATGTCAAAACCATCTTTGTAAAACATTAATAAAGTAAATGAAGTGTAAGAAATAATTTTCAAAATGCTTCATTTTCGAAATCAAACATATACTTAAGTTTCTTTTTTTTTTTTTCAAACTCGTTTTCTTAATGTCATCAAGTCGTGCTGATTACACGGACCCCCCCCCCTCTCTCTCTCTCTCTCTCTCTCTCTCTCTCTCTCTCTCTCTCTCTCTCTCTCTCTCTCTCTCTCTCTCTCTCTCTCTCACCATTTGCCTATATTGGTCATTGCTCTTGATAAATCTTCTATACGGTATCCAGTGTCCGCATATGCTTAAAAACATTTAGTACCTCGCAACCATGGAATAAAAAGGAATGAAGGCTAAAATAGATGAATATATAAAATAAAATAAAATTTAAAGATTGTAAAAAAAAAATAAATAGATTCCTAAATTGTAGAATACAAAGTTTCTACAATGATATTAATGGTTCAGTAAGTGATATAAAGGTTTTACAAGATAATGTTACAAAATAAAACAAAGGAAGTTGAATGATTCCAAAATAAAACAAAGGAAGTTGAATGATTCCATACTTTTCCTCTTCACAGCTCAAAAATGATATTATCAATTTAAATATTTTAATATAGTTTGTTTAAGGAAGAGTTTTAAGAATCCGGATGTTCAGCTATTAGATAAAAATGTTTTGCGTCTTATCTGTTATTCATTTATTTAGTGGTAAATTTGGAGAAAAAAAACAAAACAAAAAACAATATAATATAATATTTTTTCTTTGAAATATTATGTTTTCAGTTCATCAAATATTTTATGACAGACTCTTATTTACATATTGGGTTGGCACAAAAAAAATTGGGGTTTGTAAAAAGTAAAGTAGCTGGAGTGGCCTATTGTCGATATCAGTCAGATATCGAGAGAGTATTTCCCATTTTCACTAGCACTAGATCAGGAAGATTGTTTTTGCGTCTGACGTGGTGCACCACACCTACCATCAGCTCTCTACTGATCCAAACTATACTACTGAGTTGGCGAGGGCTGGTATCGAACCGGGAACCTTGTGGTTTCGAGACGGATGTTCTACTGAGTGAGTTAAACGGACTGGTTTATCATCAACAATAAGCAATTCGTCCCGGTAAACCCAAAGAAGTGTGGAGTATCCTTTCATTGCCATTACCCCCTGGTCCACTTTGGCCCGGAATGGTAGTACCTGAAAGGGGCACATAAATGCCTCAAATAGATCTATTTAAAAATTATTAGTATTCGGTAGCATCGTGTGCAAAAAATAATTAAGAAGAAACAACATAAAAATGTAAATATGAACGCTACTCAAGTTGATATGCCGATAAAATGAATAAAAAAAGAAATAAATCAATCTAAATCCTAAGGATAAGATAATGTAACGTTGCGGGGTTGTTTCGTTTCTTTCACGTTACTAAATCGCATATAAGTTATGTGGCCGTCGTCTTTCTCATAAGGTGTGGAACTTCTTGGGGTTTGTTTACAACTAACAGAATCTAGTAGTTCTTTGGTCAGTATCAAGCGGGTGAGTATCAACCAAGTATCAACTCACACAGAATTCCAGCAGTCCCCAAAATTCTTCCACACTCCTTTCGTTTATGGTCAAGAGAAGATATCACTTTACGTACGGCCGTCGCGTGCCCTTCGTTACGGCCAATTTGACTTGTTGACAAGTATACACGCTAATGACTTTCATTCATGAGTACGATTTCTTTGGCGTGTAGTAAATAAAGATGTGGACAGTATTTCTTACTTTTCAGGAATTTATTTACTTAATGAAAGTTACTGAGAGAGTGAGGTCGACGGCTTCCTTAAATATGTTTTTAGTGATGCTCTTAACTTCGTTCCAATTATCAGGCTTCACACTTAAAATATGTTTTCAACTTCGTCCAGTGTAAAATATTACATCTCGGGTTTCACGCATCAGCGACCTCAGTTCATCAACTGCCAACTGCCACGCACGGCCTCCGGGCTCTAACTGTCTCTGGTCCCGGACCCTAGCTGATCTGATCGCAGACTCCAACTGATCTGATCGCAGACTCCAACTGATCCTGATTCTATTGACGGGTCTCTTTTAAATAGTATTTCTAAATAATCTTCCAGAAGATTCCTTCTCTAGAACGTTCGACCTCCTTCTGGACTAAATCGAATATTCGATTCCTTCTATTCTCACTGGTCAACCAGAGTTCACGAAGCCTAAGATCAAAGACTTCTCTGTAGCCCAAAAGACTGGGTTTTTCCTAATCATAGACTTATCGTCTCGTTTCTCTCGTTAAAAAGATATTATCTTTCCTAACTACTTTTTCGGTGATTCCAAAAAGACCACCCAGTAATCTAAGATAATCGGTAGTACATTTTTCTAAGTCTGGCACAAGGCCACACATATAGGTGCTGGGCGGCGATTACATAACAATAATCCTAAACAGGATGACATTCCATTAAAATCAATCAATCACGCAGTAAACTTTCAAGATGCCTGAAAAGATAGTAATCGGTCGCTGAAGGGTCTGGTGAGTAAGGTGGGTGAGGTAAAGTTTATAGTTCAGTTCGTTCAGACAAAGCGGTTTGGGATTTTCACGGAGAAGAATTATCCCTTTTCATTTGGCTAATGTTAGACGTTGCAGTTTTTGGTGCCTTTTTACGTTTTGTTATCAATATCTAATCTGACGCCATGTTACTTTACGGGGGTCTGCCTCAGTAACGATGCTCAAATTTGTTGGTATCAATCCCAGAAGAATGTCTGCGATCATCTTTGACATTGTCGTTCTTATGAAATATTTGGAACCAATGATAAATTCATTGGCCACAAGCAGGATGTGACACAAGGTCAGTTTTTAAGGATTGTACAACAGGATAGAATTCAGAGCTTTCCTTCTACTAGACTGGTCGACACTCCAAGGTTAAAGTGCTCAGTCTGACATACTATTTATCCGTAGCTGAGGAGCGGAAGAATACTTTTTCATACTTTTGCTAAGGGTATCAACGCTATGTGAAATTCAAACAGTTTTGTCTAGAGTTTGAACTGTGGTCCCCGAGTCCATTCTATTCGACGATAACCGTTACGCCACAAACATTTCCTAAATGTTGAGCTGTATGTTCATTGACACTTTCCTAGTCAAATTCTTGATATTTCAAACAGTTTTTGCCGTTTCTTGTCATATTTTTGTTGCAAGTAGTTGACAAAATGTATTTTAAAACCAACGTAGGGCATTTGATTAGTTCTGAGGCATTACTGTATGACGTAGGCGATTTTGTGCCTCTTACGTCGGGTAGTGAGGCCATGACTATTACAATTTTGTATTGAAGCAATACAATCGCTTGAGAGATTTATTTTTCCTCTTTTAATTTGACAGCCAAAGATAAACACGAATAAACAATAGAAAAACAAACAATTAGTATAAATCAGTAGAGCATAAGTTAAAGCTTTAAAACGATACATTATATAAACATAATTAAATAAGAGTTTACCCCAAATTACACACGAAAACTTGAAATAACAAAAACAAAACAATAAAACAACTGCAATTATTTTTACGCCAATTTAATGTGAATTAATAGAATAATTATCCAGTCATCAAAATGTTTTCGTTAAGTTTCTAAGGACCAAATGAAACTTTGTGTCTAATCTGCATAGGGGTAAAACCCGCCCCCCCCCCAAAGGTTGTCCTAGGTATGACACTATACTGCATCTGATGGTGACTCTTTTAGGAGTGTGAAGTGCCCCTTTATTTCCACTATTCACATGTCCACTCTGGCCCGGAGAGGTATTACCTTTTTAGAACCCAAAAAAATTTTTTTAAAAGTTATCAGTATTCAAGAGGGCCGTGTGCAAAAAAAATTTTAAAAAAGAAAAAAAAGAGAGAGAATAAAAAGAAAAAAATCTTAAAAAACAACTACAAAAAACGTACATATACAATTAAAGCGATTCCTTTTATCATTTTGTCATAAAAGAATGATCCGGGATTCTCCAAATTGTTGGAACTAGTGACTAGACGAGGAGAATTACGGAAAAAGTTATCTTTTTTAAAAATAAAATATCTTACAATTACTCTAGGTCATCTTTATCAACAAAGAGGGAGAAAGAAAGACAGACACATATACTTCCTTCCTTCCTTCCTTCCTTCCTTCCTTCTTTCCCTTCCTTTCTTCCTTCCTTCCTTTCTTCCTTCTTCCTTCCTTTCTTCCTTTCTTCTTCCTTCTTCCTTCCTTCCTTCTTTCTTTCTTCCTTTCTTCCTTCCTTTCTTTCCTTCTTTCTTCCTTCCTTCCTTCCTTCTTCCTTCTTCTTCCTTCCTTCTTCTTCCTTCCTTCCTTTCCTTCCTTCCTCCTTCCTTTCTTCCTTCCTTTCTTCCTTTCTTCCTTCCTTCCTTCCTTTCTTCCTTTCTTTCTTCCTTTCTTCCTTCATTCCTTCCTTTCTTCCTTTCTTCCTTCCTTTCTTCCTTCCTTCCTTCCTTCCTTTCTTCCTTCCTTCCTTCCTTCCTTCCTTCTTCCTTCCTTTCTTCCTTTCTTCTTCCTTTCTTCCTTTCCTTCCTTCTTCCTTCCTTTCTTCCTTCCTTCTTCCTTTCTTCCTTTCTTCTTCCTTCTTCTTCCTTCCTTCCTTCCTTCCTTTCTTCCTTCTTCTTCCTTCCTTCCTTCTTCTTCCTTCTTCTTCCTTTCCCTTCCTTTCTTCCCTTCCTTTCCTTCCTTCCTTTCTTCCTTCTTCCTTCCTTTCCTTCCTTCCTTCTTCTTTCTTCCTTCCTTCCTTCCTTTTCTTCCTTCCTTCCTTCCTTCTTCTTCCTTTCTTCCTTTCTTCCTTCCTTCCTTCCTTTCTTCCTTCCTTTCTTCCTTTCTTCCTTCCTTCCTTTCCTTTCTTCCTTCCTTTCTTTCTTCCTTTCTTCCTTCCTTTCTTCCTTCCTTTCTTCTTCCTTCTTCTTCTTCCTTCTTCTTCCTTCCTTTCTTCCTTTCTTCCTTCCTTCTTCTTCTTCCTTTCTTCTTTCTTCCTTCCTTTCTTCCTTTCTTCCTTCCTTTCTTTCTTTTTAGGACAGGTATAATTACCAACACAGGAACATGTATCATATATCAAAATGAAGCTGGTCCTCTGTAGATCACATCCCTACTTCTCCACATCATTTAGTAGTGTTCCCCCTTCGAATGAGAACATGTATCTCTGTGCCGTAAAATTCTGTTGATTGCTCTTTGAGCCACTTCTTCACTACAGATTTCACTTCCTCGCCACTCTCTTCGGTCCCATGAAATAGGATTTGAAAGGCAAAAATTATTCCAGTGTCTACGAACAATAAATAGGCACACCCAATTGTCAACATCCGGGCTTTCATGAGCACATATTTCTGCTATTGTGGAACATTTATGCGAGTTCTTCACTGTTTTGCTCAAAGCTAGGACCAAGCAGTACCTTACCATTCTTGAAGCTGGTGTTATCAATTCATACTGTCTTCATTCAACGATCCAGTTTCTACATTTTTCACCCTTTAAGTATTTCCATATTTATTGTCTGGGCTTTTAATCGTTACCGACGTATTCTTTTGAAAAGTATCACTCAAAAGATACCTTAATTTAGTGTATTTCATTAGAATAGTTCTCTTATGTGTGAGTGTGTGTGTATACGTGTGTGTGTGTGTGTGTGTGGTGTGTGTGTGTGTGTACGTGTGTGTGCGTGTGTGTGTGGTGAATGCTAATACGTTTTAGTCAGTCAACACTCTTAAAAAATCTAAAATATATTATAGCATTTAATTCAATTCATAAAACTATTTATCTAAGCTTATTGAGATGATGACCGTCACGTTTTGGGTTCGAAAGTCGTTCTCACTGCTCTCTTTTCCTATCCGTCCACATTTAAATAGGTCTGCATACTTATTTAGCTCTACTAAGGACACCTCGTTGTGGTGTAATGATTAGCAAGCTAGTCTCGCAAATCCCTTACTACTGGATAGCTAATTTGATCATTGAAGGATGCCCCATACTTTCGACCTTGTGTCACATCCTACCCGTGGCGAACCTATTTAGCTCAATCATTTTTTCTCGGATTTTGTAATGGCATTTCAGTTAATGCTAACAGTATTTTAAACGGGTATATTCGCGGAGTTCCGTCCCGGCCTCCTGCCTCAAAAAACGCTAGCCGGTGGCTGCTGAAAAAAAACCCAGCTCCGATTGAAGACCGTCGACAAAGCGGTGTTACTTGAAAAAAATAGGTTTAGGGTTAGGGTTAGGGTTGAGGTTTAGGGTTAGTTTAATGGGAAAATAAATAAATAATAAATAAATGAATAAAATTCTGTATACAGGGTGACTCAGAAAAAACAGAACCCACAAATTTTGTAATAAAACTATTAATTTTAATTAGGGGGGGTATGGTTAGGGTTAGGGTTAGTTGGTAGTTTTTTTTTTCAAGTGACTTCAATTGTAGCTGGGTTTTTTTTTTCAGCAGCCACCGGCTAGCGGTTTTTGAGGCAGGCGGCCGGGATGGAACTCTGCGAAGAGTACCTTTTAAACTAAATCTAAAAGCGCTGAAGTTGATTTTAGAATTCAGGAAGCAGAACGAAATGGAAAACTGGTTCAAGCACACTTTCTGGGTGGTGACCTGTCTCAGAAGTGGATGACTGTTGTCTATAGCACTGCCGCTTGAAACAGCAAAGTAGACGAGAAAATGAATGCTAACACTTGAAAGCTTTTAGAAGCACTAGAATCAGTAGAAAATACCATCTGTAGAGCATTACATAGCTTCAAAAACATCCAGATGATTTAAAAAATAAGACAAAAATACTTTTGACACACCCTCATTTTAAACTGAAATTAGATGTAAAAAAAGATAAATTCTCATCTGAAAAAAATTGTAATAAAAATCATGATAACCTTGAAGATCTTTTTAAAAATGTAATACCGGCTGAAGTATCCATCTCCACTGATAGTCTTGTCGGTGGTGCTTAGAATACATTGTCTGTATCCCTTGCAGAGAGGTAAGTCTCCATAAAAAGTGGGCTTTTAGGTATGACACTAAACTGCATCTAACAGTGAGGTTTTAGGGAATGTGGAGTACCGCTTTATTGCTATTACTCCCAGCTCCATTCTAACCCAGAGTGGTATTACATGTTTTGATCCCAAATAAACATATTTAAAAGTTATTCGTATTCGTTTGGGTCGCGTGAAAAAATAATATCCAATGATACCAATCATATTTGGAGCCCTTGGAAAGGTTCATAAAAAAGACTAGGTTAGCTAGAGATAAGATGAATAATCGAGACCATCCAAACCACAGCTCTGCCAAAATCAGCTCAGATACTTAGAAGGGTCCTGGAGATTTGAAAAGATTTGCTGTCACTCAATCTCCAGTAAAAAAAAACCCCAAAAAAACACACTAATTAGAGCTAGTGTGAAAAACTGGCAAGATGTAAAATAATACAAATAAAAGAAATAAATCTTGAAAAAAAAAGATTTGTAAGAGGGAGATTGAACTTCCTACTATGTATATGCTAATTTTCATCAGCAGGGATGGATTATATATAATATACGAAATTCAATCTCCCTCTCACATTTTTTTCTAGCACACACACACACACACACACACATATATATATATATATATAATATTGAATTCTTACGTTCTTGAAGGGCACCATACTTTTTATAATAAAAAGTGAGTTTCTTTCATTGTGATGGTTCGGTATTTAAGAACATGTAAAAAGCATGCATCTAATGTTGATGTTAGAAGCCGGTAAGCTATATTAACTTGGGATATTGGCGCAACACAATCTTCCTGTTCTAATTTGGCTGTCTGTGTCATTAAGTTAAGGATGATAAACAACGAGAAAAGAATTGCGACACTTGACGAACAGATCTTGATATTTTTAGGTAATTTTTCTCGGCAAATATTCACCCAAACCGGTTGCCCTACTTAACAAGCTCGTGCAATGTTTCTTATAAAACACAATTATTTTAGTTTGACGTGTTTGTTCTTGTCGGAACAACTTCAACTTTCTTTTGATATAAGTAAAAAGCAACAGCCGTTTAACACTACTTATAGAACAATGATAATTATAATGTGGAACTTTAGTCGGGAGACAGTTTAGAGACATCAGATACTTTCTATGACTTATTCCATTGGTTCCCAAACTGCTATATGTGCTGAGAAAAATATACACACACACAGTTAATACAGGCATAAAATGATTGTATAACCAACCTCTCCGTCACAAGCAGGATGTGACACAAGGTGAATTTACCCATAGCCGAGAAGAGAAAAGATGAATTCATGCTTTTTTTCCCAACGGCCTTAATGGGAAGTGAAATGCTAAAACAAATTATATCATGTGAGTAGTATCCCGTGTAAATTAATGTTTAGTAGGCAAGACAAACTGTTCATTATTAATGAATTCGATTTCTTGTGCTTTAGGACTCCCCCAATACCATCCGTGCGGTCCTACACAAAACTTTCAATTTTTTTTTCTTTTGATGCTGACTGTGAAAAAATACCATTCCAACTGCAGATGGAACCTATTAATCTTCAGAGGGTCATTGTGGCTAACGTGCTGAACTGTGACATCGTAGTAAGTGAGTTCGAACTTGAGTTGTGCTATCACATTTACTTTGTGATTAAAATACCTTTATGAAAGTTATGAACCTCCTTATCCTCCAAACGATGGGCTAAATAGTACCACTAAGTTTATTCTACAACGATGGCTTTGTCATTAAATAACTCGCGAAGGTTGATATGCCATTTCAGTGTTTAGAAGGTTTGAATTCCAAGTTTCTTAATTGCCACATCCACAATTTCGATAAGAACCACGTGTTTCAATAGACAATTCCTCAACCACATCCAGCAAGTAGTGAGCATGATTGGCACAACATAACGCTGTAAACAGTTGTTCTCAAAAATTAAGCACGCAAAAAGTACGCTGCGTTGGCAATTGTCAAATCATCACTTGTCTGACGTGTTCCTTATGTCTCCACCTTCATTTAAACCGTTTCTGATTGCAAACAGCATCAGATGTCTCATTGATATATCATGATTGTTAACTTCTGAATTTAGCTTGGTTTTTGTGTCCTTTTAAGGCATTATTGGGGGTGGGGCTTAGAATTCGCGGACTGTATTCCATACAAAAGGGTAAGACACCCCCATAAAAGGCGTGTGTGCTGGATATGACACTAAACTGCATCTGATGGTGAAGACTGTGAATATTGTGAAGTAACCCATCCTTTGTCATTACTCCCAGCTCAACTTTGACCTAGAGTCATATTATCTGTTTGGATCCATATATGGTTGGTTGGGTTTTACGGTATGTCAACCCTTGTTGGGTTATTTTATGCCGAAGATGCTTTTGTTTTATTCAGTCTTGATACGTACTCAATTTTTTAAAACTCAATTTTCATTTTAAACATATTTTTAAAACTATTTTTTTTTCTATTTAACCCATAGATATAACCCTAAAAGGTACAACCACTCCGGGGCAGAGTGGTCCTGGGAGTAATGGTGATGAAGGGATATTCCACATTTTCCGGAGCTCTAGAATTGGAACTTCCCCATCAGATAAAGTTTAACGTCATTCCCAGGACATTAAGACCCTCAGCCACTGCCTTCTAGCACATATACGAGAAAAAGAGTTGGGGCTTTCCATAAGGGCAATAAAGATAAAACAATCAAATAGGTGGTAGGGCTTGACGTGACCGGCCGATCGATCGGAGGGGGCTTCTCCGACCACCCGTCAAGCGTAAAGAGGATTGTTGTATGCCATGGACCGCTCAGCCACCAGAGTTCCGGCTTTAAGCATCACGGGTCACCACCCATGACCAACAGGTGGCCCCATTGGGAGGCCTTATTCCTTTGCAGAGGTGCAGTCGGTGTATTCTAAAGCCCCAGCTGACAGGGCTGGGTCTATATATGGGTCAAATAAACTTGTTTAAAAGATATTCGTATTCGATTGGCTGTGTACAAAAAACTTTTAAGAAACAATTATTACGACTGTCTATGAGTTTTTTTTTTGTTCTTTTTTGTTTTTTGTTCTTTTTGTTTTTTTAGAGTGAAAGACTGAATTTCTTGGATTTGTATATTACATTGCCCGACCGAATCAGCTGCCGTTGAAAATTCTTACCTATTATTTTAAACATGTTAGATCCAGAAGGAAAAGACAAGCAATCGGTTCTTCCCTTATCTCGTCATAACGGAAGTGACGTACGTCGTTTCTCATTGGTCACTCTCAGCTTAAAAGATCAATAGCAGTGGCAGTGCAGTTTGTGTGTGTGTGTGTGTGTGTGTGTGTGTGTGTGTGTGTCTGATGAACGTTTATCGTATACTTGGTGAACCTTTGCTATATGATCATCTGCCGAAATAATTGTTTCGTTTGGGTTGCTTGGGAGAATAAATATGATGCTGGAAGACCGAAACTTGTTATGACCCCAATAACATCACTGATGACTCGATCCTGCACACTCTTTGGATGTATGATTACGTAGCAACTACATAAAAAAGTGAATATACAAAGAACGCCATTGCAAAAAATAAAAAAAGAATTAAAAAAACAAAAAACAAGCAAACAAAACAAAAGACTTCAGAAAGAACTACTAAGAAATTAAGATATGAATGTACAATGAATGTGATTTCCTAATCTCTATGTATAAAATAACCCTTAATAGGTTGACATGCCGTTAAAATCAATCGATATGATCTGATAATCTTTTTAAGATCGTAGCTCTGGACGCTCCTAAGTTGGTGAAAAGGTTGGGAAACACTGCCGCTAAACTAAGCTAAGTAAATGACAAATGCTATATTTTCCACTAATCATGAATGTAAAAATCGAACATGAAAAATTACCTAAAGAAGAGAATCTTTCAAAAGTTATGTTGATCCAGTATTCCTATTTGTATTCAAATGAACGAAGATATTTTTCTCTTCCTAACATAAAAAAGAAAATAGCTCAGCGAATTGAAAGAAATGAAAACCTGTTTGCGTCATGTAAGTATTAACAGAAAATATAGCTAAGAATATGAAGCCATTGCAGACGACGAGTTTGAGAGATTGAGACGAGACGGAGAAGATTTTGCAGAAGATAACGGAAAAGATTAGGAAGTCAATTTGAGACTGTTGAACCGGCGATGCCGAGACATTAATATTTATTGAAGTGGAAGGTATTTTGCAGAAGAAATAGCAATTTATGTTTTCTCTCTCCGAATAGAAAATTTTAATGTTTACTTATTTTTGTGCCTTTTGTGTGTAGTCTTGTTGTAACTATATAATCTTTAAAAAAATGCACATATATCTTTATGCATATCTATGATGAGGCGCTTGTTTCATAACGGTTATTGCCGTAGAAAGGGTTCCCGAGATTAAATCCTGAACGAGGCTGTTTGTATTTCACATAGCACTAATACCCTTGAGAAAGATAGGTAGTAACACACTCTGTTCATCAATGGTAGGAGGTGACACAAGTTTGCAGGTATGAAGCATCCAGCGAATATCGAACCTCACTATTCAATTGTAATTGATCTGTGAGAGTACTTACTAACCATTACGCCACGAGGGGACGACCTACCACTTGAGAACTGTATGAATTAAACTATTCTCCCTTCAGCTATGGGTAAATAGAAGGATTAGGGGCGCTTTAAAACCTGTTGGCAACTGGTCGAGAAGGATACCCAGTCACAATATTTATTTTCACTAGCATCTGCACATATACATCCATTTGTTTCCGTGATCTTGTTTTGCATGGGGAACGCTACTCATTTGACATATCTTGGCAAATATAGACTACTTGAATTCAGGTTATCCCTTCTCCTAGACCAGTTGCCACACCAAGTGAAAGCGCCCGGTATACCTTACTATTTACCATAGCTAGGAGAATAGTTAATTCCATCAAGTTCTCAAGTGTAGGTCGTCCCCTCGTGGCGTAATGGTTAGTAAGGCTACTCTCACGGATCAATTACAATTGAATAGTGAGTTCGATATTCGATGGATGCTTCATACCTGCAAACTTGTGTCACCTCCTACCATTGATGAACAGAGTGTGTTACTACCTATTCTTCTCAAGGGTATTAGTGCTATGTGAAATACAAACAGCCTCGTTCAGGATTTAATCTCGGGAACCCTTTCTACGGCAATAACCGTTATTTGAACACAAGCGCTCATCATAGATATGCATAAAGATATATGTGCATTTTTTTAAAGATTATATAGTGAACAAGACTAAACACACAAAGCAAAAAAATAAGTAAACATTAAAATTTCTATTCGGAGAGATAAAACATAAATTGCTATTTCTTCTGCAAAATACCTTCCACTTCAATAAATATTACATGTCTCGGCATCGCCGGTTCAACAGTCTCAAAATTGACTTCCTAATCTTTTCCGTTATCTTCTGCAAAATCTTCTCCGTCTCGTCTCAATCTCTCAAACTCGTCGTCTGCAATGGCTTCATATTTCTTAGCTATATTTTCTGTTAATACTTACTGACGCAAAACAGGTTTTCATTTCTTTCAATTCGCTGAGCTATTTTTCTTTTTTTTATGTTAGGAAAGAAAAAAATATCTTTCGTTCATTTGATAACAATAGAATTACTGGATCAACATAACTTTGAAAGGTTCTCTTCTTTAGGTAATTTTCATGTTCGATTTCATTCAGATTAGTGGAAATATAGCATTTGTCATTTACTTAGCTTAGTTTTAGCCAGTGTTTCCCAACTTTTCACAACTTAGGAGCGTCCAGAGCTACGATCTTAAAGACTTATCAGATCATATCGATTGATTTTAACGGATGTCAACCTATTAAGGGTTATTTTATACATAGAGATTAGGAATCACTTCATTGTACTTCATATCTTAATTTCTTTAGTAGTTTCTTTCTGAAGTCTTTTGTTTTGTTGCTTGTTTGTTGTTTTTTTTTATTCTTTTTTATTTTTTGCAATGGCGTTCTTTGTATATTCACTTTTTATGTAGTTGCTACGTAATCATACATCCAAAGAGTGTGCAGGATCGAGTCATCAGTGATGTTATTGGGTCATAACAAGTTTCGGTCTTCCAGCATCATATTTATTCTCCCAAGCAACCCAAACGAAAACAATTATTTTCGGCAGATGATCTTTATGCAAAGGTTCACAAGTATACGATAACGTTCATCAGACACAACACACACACACACACACACCACACACACACACACACACACAAACTGCCACTGCCACTTTCCTATTGAATCTTTTAAGCTGAGAGTGACCAATGAGAAACGACGTACGTCACTTCCGTTATGACGAGATAAGGGAAAACGATTGCTTGTCTTTTCCTTCTGGATCTAACATGTTAAAATAATAGGTAAGAATTTTCAACGGCAGCTGATTCGGTCGGGCAATGTAATTACAAATCCAAGAAATTCAGTCTTTCACTCTAAAAAAACAAAAGAACAAAAAACAAAAAAGACAAAAAAACTCATAGACAGTTAATAATTGTTTCTTAAAAGTTTTTTGTACACAGCCAATCGAATACGATATCTTTTAAACAAGTTTTATTTGACCTATATAGATCCAGCCTGTCAGCTGGGGCTTTAGAATACACCGACTGCACCTCTGCAAAGTATAAGGCTCCAATTGGGTCCACCTGTTGGTCATGGGTGGTGACCCGTGATGCTTAAAGCCGGAACTCTGGTGGCTGAGCGGTCCTGGCATACAACAATCCTCTTTACGCTTGACGGTGGTCGGAGAAGCCTCTCCGATCGATCGCCGGTCACGTCAAGCCCTACCACCTATTTGATTGTTTTATCTTTATTGCCCTTATGAAAGCCCCAACTCTTTTTCGCATATATGTGCTAGAAGCAGTGGCTGAGGGTCTTAATGTCCTGGGAATGACGTTAAACTTTATTCTGATGGGGAATTCCAATTCTAGAGCTCCGGAAAATGTGGAATATCCTTCATCACCATTACTCCAGGACCCTCTTCCCCGAAGTGGTTGTACCTTTTAGGTTATATCTATGGTTAAATAAGAAAAAAAAATAGTTTTAAAATATGTTTAAATGAAATTGAGTTTTTAAAAAAATTGAGTACGTTCATCAAGACTAAATAAAACAAAAGCATCTTCGGCATAAAATATAACCAACAAGGGTTGACATACCGTAAAACCCAAACCACCTATATGGATCCAAACAGTAATATGACTCTAGGTCAAAGTTGAGCTGGGAGTAATGACAAAGGATGGGTTACTTCACATATTCACAGTCTCACCATCAGATGCAGTTTAGTGTCATACCCAGCACACCTTTTTATGGGGTGTCTTACCCTTTTGTATGGAATACAGTCCGGAATTCTAATCCCCACCCCAATAATGCCTTAAAAGGACACAAAAACCAAGCTAAATTCAGAAGTTAACAACATGATATATCAATGAGACATCTGATGCTGTTTGCAATCAGAAACGGTTTAAATGAAGGTGGAACATAAGGAACAGTCAGACAAGTGATGATTTGACAATTGCCAACGCAGCGTACTTTTTGCGTGCTTAATTTTTGAGAACAACTGTTTACAGCGTTATGTTGTGCCAATCATGCTCACTAACTTGCTGGATGTGGTTGAGGAATTGTCTATTGAAACACGTGTTCTTATCGAAAATTGTGGAATGTGGCAATTAAGAAACTTGGAATTCAAACCTTCTAAACACTGAAATGGCATATCAACCTCGCGAGTTATTTAATGACAAAGCCATCGTTGTAGAATAAACTTAGTGGTAACTATTTAGCCCATCGTTTGGAGGATAAAGAGGTTCATAACTTTCATTAAAAGGTATTTTAATCACAAAGTAAAATGTGATAGCACACTCAAGTTCGAACTCACTTACTACGATGTCACAGTTCAGCACGTTAGCCACAATGACCCTCTGAAGATTAATAGGTTCCATCTGCAGTTGGAATGGTATTTTTCACAGTCAGCATCAAAAGAAAAAAAATTGAAAGTTTTGTGTAGGACCGCACGGATGGTATTGGGGGAGTCCTAAAGCACAAGAAATCGAATTCATTAATAATGAACAGTTTTCTTGCCTACTAAACATTAATTTACACGATACTACTCACATGATATAATTTGTTTTAGCATTTCACTTCCCATTAAGGCCGTTGGGAAAAAAAGCATGAATTCATCTTTTCTCTTCTCAGCTATGGGTAAATTCACCTTGTGTCACATCCTGCTTGTGACGGAGAGGTTGGTTATACAAACATTTTATGCCTGTATTAACTGGTGTGTGTATATTTTTCTCAGCACATTGGGAACCAATGGAATAAGTCATAGAAAGGTCTGATGTCTCTAACTGTCTCCCGACTAAAGTTCCACATTATAATTATCATTGTTCTATAAGTAGTGTTTAAACGGCTGTTGCTTTTTACTTATATCAAAAGAAAGTTGAAGTTGTTCCGACAAGAACAAACACGTCAAACTAAAATAATTGTGTTTTATAAGAAACATTGCACGAGCTTGTTAAGTAGGGCAACCGGTTTGGGTGAATATTTGCCGAGAAAAATTACCTAAAAATATCAAGATCGTTCGTCAAGTGTCGCAATTCTTTTCTCGTTGTTTATCATCCTTAACTTAATGACACAGACAGCCAAATTAGAACAGGAAGATTGTGTTGCGCCAATATCCCAAGTTAATATAGCTTACCGGCTTCTAACATCAATTAGATGCATGCTTTTTACATGTTCTTAAATACCGAACCATCACAATGAAAGAAACTCACTTTTTATTATAAAAAGTATGGTGCCCTTCAAGAACGTGAGAATTCAATATTATATATATATATATATTATATATATATATATGTGTGTGTGTGTGTGTGTGTGTGTGTGTGTGTGTGCGAAAAAAAATGTGAGAGGGAGATTGAATTTCGTATATTTATATAATCCATCCCTGCTGATGAAAATTAGCATACATAGTAGGAAGTTCAATCTCCCTCTTACAAATCTTTTTTTTTCAAGATTTATTTTCTTTTATTTGTATTATTTTACATCTTGCCAGTTTTTCACACTAGCTCTAATTAGTGTGTTTTTTTTTTTGTTTTTTTTACTGGAGATTGAGTGACAGCAAATCTTTTCAAATCTCCAGGACCCTTCTAAGTATCTGAGCTGATTTTGGCAGAGCGTGGTTTGGATGGTCTCGATTATTCATCTTATCTCTAGCTAACCTAGTCTTTTTTATGAACCTTTTCCAAGGGCTCCAAATATTGATTGGTATCATTGGATATTATTTTTCACGCGACCCAAACGAATACGAATAACTTTTAAATATGTTTATTTGGATCAAAACATGTAATACCACTCTGGGTTAGAATGGAGCTGGAGTAATAGCAATAAAGCGGTACTCCACATTCCCTAAACCTCACTGTTAGATGCAGTTTAGTGTCATACCTAAAAGCCCACTTTTTATGGAGACTTACCTCTCTGCAAGGGATACAGACAATGTATTCTAAGCACCACCGACAAGACTATCAGTGGAGATGGATACTTCAGCCGGTATTACATTTTTAAAAAGATCTTCAAGGTTATCATGATTTTTATTACAATTTTTTTCAGATGAGAATTTATCTTTTTTTACATCTAATTTCAGTTTAAAATGAGGGTGTGTCAAAAGTATTTTTTGTCTTATTTTTTAAATCATCTGGATGTTTTTGAAGCTATGTAATGCTCTACAGATGGTATTTTCTACTGATTCTAGTGCTTCTAAAAGCTTTCAAGTGTTAGCATTCACTTTTCTCGTCTACTTTGCTGTTTCAAGCGGCAGTGCTATAGACAACAGTCATCCACTTCTGAGACAGGTCACCACCCAGAAAGTGTGCTTGAACCAGTTTTCCATTTCGTTCTGCTTCTGAATTCTAAAATCAACTTCAGCGCTTTTAGATTTAGTTAAAAGGTACTCTTCGCAGAGTTCCATCCCGCCGCCTGCCTCAAAAACCGCTAGCCGGTGGCTGCTGAAAAAAAAAACCAGCTACAATTGAAGTCACTTGAAAAAAAAAACTACCAACTAACCCTAACCATACCTTAATTAATAGTTTTATTACAAAAATTTGTGGGTTCTGTTTTTTCTGAGTCACCCTGTATACAGAATTTTATTCATTTATTTATTATTTATTTATTTTCCCATTAAACTAACCCTAAACCTCAACCCTAACCCTAACCCTAAACCTATTTTTTTCAAGTAACACCGCTTTGTCTACGGTCTTCAATCGGAGCTGGGTTTTTTTTCAGCAGCCACCAGCTAGCGTTTTTTGAGGCAGGAGGCCGGGACGGAACTCCGCGAATATACCCGTTTAAAATACTGTTAGCATTAACTGAAATGCCATTACAAAATCCGAGAAAAAATGATTGAGCTAAATAGGTTCGCCACGGGTAGGATGTGACACAAGGTCGAAAGTATGGGGCATCCTACAATGATCAAATTAGCTATCCAGTAGTAAGGGATTTGCGAGACTAGCTTGCTAATCATTACACCACAACGAGGTGTCCTTAGTAGAGCTAAATAAGTATGCAGACCTATTTAAATGTGACGGATAGGAAAAGAGAGCAGTGAGAACGACTTTCGAACCCAAAACGTGACGGTCATCATCTCAATAAGCTTAGATAAATAGTTTTATGAATTGAATTAAATGCTATAATAATTTTTAGTTTTTTTAAGAGTGTTGACTGACTAAAACGTATTAGCATTCACCCACACACACACGCACACACACGTATACACACACAACACACACACACACGTATACACACACACTCACACATAAGAGAACTATTCTAATGAAATACACTAAATTAAGGTATCTTTTGAGTGATACTTTTCAAAAGAATACGTCGGTAACGATTAAAAGCCCAGACAATAAATATGGAAATACTTAAAGGGTGAAAAATGTAGAAACTGGATCGTTGAATGAAGACAGTATGAATTGATAAACACCAGCTTCAAGAATGGTAAGGTACTGCTTGGTCCTAGCTTTGAGCAAAACAGTGAAGAACTCGCATAAATGTTCCACAATAGCAGAAATATGTGCTCATGAAAGCCCGGATGTTGACAATTGGGTGTGGCCTATTTATTGTTCGTAGTCACTGGAATAATTTTGCCTTTCAAATCCTATTTCATGGACCGAAGAGAGTGGCGAGGAAGTGAAATCTGTAGTGAAGAAGTGGCTCAAAGAGCAGTCAACAGAATTTTACGGCACAGAGATACATGTTTCATTCGAAGGGGAACACTACTATAGAAAGAAATGATGAAGAAGTAGGGATGTGATCTACAGAGGACCAGCTTCATTTTGATATATGATACATGTTCCTGTGTTGGTAATTATACCTGTCCTAAAAAGGAAGAAGGAAGGAAGAAGGAAGGAAGAAAGGAAGGAAGGAAAGAAGGAAGGAAGGAAGGAAGGAAAGAAGGAAGGAAGAAAGAAGAGGAAGGAAAGAAAGGAAGAAGAAGAAGGAAGGAAGGGAAGAAAGGAAGAAAGGAAGAAAGAAGGAAGAGGAAGAAAGGAAGGGAAAGGAAAGAAGAAGGAAAGAAAGGAAGGAAGAAGAAAAGGAAGGAAGGAAAGGAAGAAGGAAGGAAGAAAGGAAGGAAGGAAGGAAGAAAGGAAGGAAGAAAGGAAGAAAGGAAGAAAGGAAGGAAAAGGAAGGAAGGAAGGAAGAAAGGAAGAAGAAGAAGGAAGGAAAGGAAAAGGAAGGAAAGGAAGAAGAAGAAGGAAGGAAGAGAAAGGAAGGAAAAGGAAGAAAGAAGGAAGGAAAAAGGAAGAAAGGAAGAAGGAAGGAAGGAAGAAGAAAGAAGAAAGGAAGAGGAAGGAAGAAGAAGGAAGAAGGAAGAGAAGAAGGAAGGAAGGAAGGAAGGAAAAGGAAGAAAAGGAAGAAAGGAAGGAAGAAAGAAGAGAAGAAGAAGAAAGGAAGGAAAAGGAAGGAAGCAAGAAAAAAGAAGAAGAAGAAGAAGAAGAAAGAAGAAAGGAAGAGAAGGAAGAAAGGAAGGAAGAAAGGAAGGAAGGAAGAAAGAAAAGAAGGAAGGAAGGAAGGAAGGAAGGAAGGAAGAAGGAAGAAGGAAGAAAGGAAGAAGAAAGGAAGAAAGGAAGGAAGGAAGGAAGAAAGAAGAAGAAGGGAAGAAGAGGAAGGAAAAGGAAGGAAAAGAAAGAAGGAAGGAAGAAGGAAGAAAGGAAGGAAGAAAGGAAGAAGAAGGAAGAAAGGAAGAAAGAAAGGAAGGAGGAGGAAGGAAGAAAGGAAGGAAGGAAGGAAGAAAGGAAGAAAAAAGGAAGAAAGGAAGAAGGAAGAAAGGAAGGAAGGAAGGAAGAAAGGGAAGGAAAGGAAGAAAGGAAGGAAGGAAGGAAAGAAGGAAGAAGAAGAAGGAAGAAGGAAGAAAGGAAGAAAGAAAGAAGGAAGGAAGGAAGAAAGGAAGAAAGGAAGAAAGGAAGAAAGGAAGGAAGAAGAAGGAAGGAAGAAAGAAGGAAGGAAGGAAAAGGAAAAGGAAAAGAAAGGAGGAAGAAAGAAAGGAAGAAGGAAGGAAGGAAGGAAGAAGAAGGAAGGAAGAAAGGAAGGAAAGGAAGGAAGGGAAGGGGAAGGGAAGGAAGAAAGGAAGGGAAGAGAAGGATATGTGTCTGTCTTTCTTTCTCCCTCTTTGTTGATAAAGATGACCTAGAGTAATTGTAAGATATTTTATTTTTAAAAAAGATAACTTTTTCCGTAATTCTCCTCGCCTGGTCACTAGTTCCAACAATTTGGAGAATCCCGGATCATTCTTTTATGACAAAATGATAAAAGGAATCGCTTTAATTGTATATGTACGTTTTTTGTAGTTGTTTTTTTAAGATTTTTTTCTTTTTATTCTCTCTCTTTTTTTTCTTTTTTAAAATTTTTTTTGCACACGGCCCTATTGAATACTGATAACTTTTAAAATTTTTTTTGGGTTCTAAAAAGGTAATACCTCTCCGGGCCAGAGTGGACATGTGAATAGTGGAAATAAAGGGGCACTTCACACTCCTAAAAGTGTCACCATCAGATGCAGTATAGTGTCATACCTAGGACAACCTTTGGGGGGGGGCGGGTTTTACCCCTATGCAGATTAGACACAAAGTTTCATTTGGTCCTTAGAAACTTAACGAAAACATTTTGATGACTGGATAATTATTCTATTAATTCACATTAAATTGGCGTAAAAATAATTGCAGTTGTTTTATTGTTTTGTTTTTGTTATTTCAAGTTTTCGTGTGTAATTTGGGGTAAACTCTTATTTAATTATGTTTATATAATGTATCGTTTTAAAGCTTTAACTTATGCTCTACTGATTTATACTAATTGTTTGTTTTTCTATTGTTTATTCGTGTTTATCTTTGGCTGTCAAATTAAAAGAGGAAAAATAAATCTCTCAAGCGATTGTATTGCTTCAATACAAAATTGTAATATTCATGGCCTCACTACCCGACGTAAGAGGCACAAAATCGCCTACGTCATACAGTAATGCCTCAGAACTAATCAAATGCCTACGTTGGTTTTAAAAATACATTTTGTCAACTACTTGCAACAAAAAATATGACAAGAAACGGCAAAAACTGTTTGAAATATCAACAAAGAATTTGACTAGGAAAGTGTCAATGAACATACAGCTCAACATTTAGGAAATGTTTGTGGCGTAACGGTTATCGTCGAATAGAATGGACTCGGGGACCACAGTTCAAACTCTAGACAAAACTGTTTGAATTTCACATAGCGTTAATACCCTTAGCAAAAGTATGAAAAAGTATTCTTCCGCTCCTCAGCTACGGATAAATAGTATGTCAGACTGAGCACTTTAACCTTGGAGTGTCGACCAGTCTAGTAGAAGGAAAGCTCTGAATTCTATCCTGTTGTACAATCCTTAAAAACTGAGCTTGTGTCACATCCTGCTTGTGGCCAATGAATTTATCATTGGTTCCAAATATTTCATAAGAACGACAATGTCAAAGATGATCGCAGACATTCTTCTGGGATTGATACAACAAATTTGAGCATCGTTACTGAGGCAGACCCCGTAAAGTAACATGGCGTCAGATTAGATATTGATAACAAACGTAAAAAGGCACCAAAACTGCAACGTCTAACATTAGCCAAATGAAAAGGGATAATTTCTTCTCCGTGAAAATCCCAAACCGCTTTGTCTGAACGAACTGAACTATAAACTTTACCTCACCCACCTTACTCACCAGACCCTTCAGCGACCGATTACTATCTTTTCAGGCATCTTGAAAGTTTACTGCGTGATTGATTGATTTTAATGGAATGTCATCCTGTTTAGGATTATTGTTATGTAATCGCCGCCCAGCACCTATATGTGTGGCCTTGTGCCAGACTTAGAAAAATGTACTACCGATTATCTTAGATTACTGGGTGGTCTTTTTGGAATCACCGAAAAAGTAGTTAGGAAAGATAATATCTTTTTAACGAGAGAAACGAGACGATAAGTCTATGATTAGGAAAAACCCAGTCTTTTGGGCTACAGAGAAGTCTTTGATCTTAGGCTTCGTGAACTCTGGTTGACCAGTGAGAATAGAAGGAATCGAATATTCGATTTAGTCCAGAAGGAGGTCGAACGTTCTAGAGAAGGAATCTTCTGGAAGATTATTTAGAAATACTATTTAAAAGAGACCCGTCAATAGAATCAGGATCAGTTGGAGTCTGCGATCAGATCAGTTGAGTCTGCGATCAGATCAGTTAGGGTCCGGGACCAGAGACAGTTAGAGCCCGGAGGCCGTGCGTGGCAGTTGGCAGTTGATGAACTGAGGTCGCTGATGTGTGAAACCCGAGATGTAATATTTTACACTGGACGAAGTTGAAAACATATTTTAAGTGTGAAGCCTGATAATTGGAACGAAGTTAAGAGCATCACTAAAAACATATTTAAGGAAGCCGTCGACCTCTCTCTCTCAGTAACTTTCATTAAGTAAATAAATTCCTGAAAAGTAAGAAATACTGTCCACATCTTTATTTACTACACGCCAAAGAAATCGTACTCATGAATGAAAGTCATTAGCGTGTATACTTGTCAACAAGTCAAATTGGCCGTAACGAAGGGCACGCGACGGCCGTACGTAAAGTGATATCTTCCCTTGACCATAAACGAAAGGAGTGTGGACCCGCTTGATACTGACCAAAGAACTACTAGATTCTGTTAGTTGTAAACAAACCCCAAGAAGTTCCACACCTTATGAGAAAGACGACGGCCACATAACTTATATGCGATTTAGTAACGTGAAAGAAACGAACAACCCCGCAACGTTACATTATCTTATCCTTAGGATTTAGATTGATTTATTTTCTTTTTTATTCATTTTATCGGCATATCAACTTGAGTAGCGTTCATATTTACATTTTTATGTTGTTTCTTCTTAATTATTTTTTGCACACGATGCTACCGAATACTAATAATTTTTAAATAGATCTATTTGAGGCATTTATGTGCCCCTTTCAGGTACTACCATTCCGGGCCAAAGTGGACCAGGGGGTAATGGCAATGAAAGGATACTCCACACTTCTTTGGGTTTACCGGACGAATTGCTTATTGTTGATGATAAACCAGTCCGTTTAACTCACTCAGTAGAACATCCGTCTCGAAACCACAAGGTTCCCGGTTCGATACCAGCCCTCGCCAACTCAGTAGTATAGTTTGGATCAGTAGAGAGCTGATGGTAGGTGTGGTGCACCACGTCAGACGCAAAAACAATCTTCCTGATCTAGTGCTAGTGAAAATGGGAAATACTCTCTCGATATCTGACTGATATCGACAATAGGCCACTCCAGCTACTTTACTTTTTACAAACCCCAATTTTTTTGTGCCAACCCAATATGTAAAAAAGAGTCTGTCATAAAATATTTGATGAACTGAAAACATAATATTTCAAAGAAAAAATATTATATTATATTGTTTTTTGTTTTGTTTTTTTTCTCCAAATTTACCACTAAATAAATGAATAACAGATAAGACGCAAAACATTTTTATCTAATAGCTGAACATCCGGATTCTTAAAACTCTTCCTTAAACAAACTATATTAAAATATTTAAATTGATAATATCATTTTTGAGCTGTGAAGAGGAAAAGTATGGAATCTCAATATTGAGGAAAACAATATTGAGTAATTGACAAACATAGAAATAATACTTAATTGCCCTTCCTCGAGCTTTTATGGCAGCCTTAATTGGATTAGTTGAGAAAAAATGGTCGGCATCTTATCTGTTATTAGTTTATTTACTGATAAATAAATAAAAAGCAAAGTGAATTTCATCTAATAGTGCTAATTTCATAATTAATTTAGATGATTTCAGAAGTAATGGAAATCAAAAGAATTTAAATAAAAAATACTTAACATTATTGATCTGTATATAGATATTGTATTAATATGATTAATACTCTGCAAAGATTTATTTTTAAGGTTACTGTGAGAAGAAAAAAAAGAAATAGTTGACCAAGGAGGCTTTTCAAACAAATGATAATCCCATAATTTTGTTTGGGGTAGGATTTATAGATTTAATACATAATTGAATGGTATAAAATGGAATCGCCCGTGGTGTAATGGTTGTGGAAATGAGCATGGTGACTCGAGTTTAAAACCAGCCAGGCTGGTTGCATTTCACATAGCGCTTAGACCCTTGGGAAATGTATGAATCCAATATTTCTCCCTCTATCTATGGATAAAATAGTAGGGTAGACTTAACCTTGATATGGCAACCGGATTAGGAGAGGGAAATATCTAAATTTAAACCTGTGACACCCTAATGGTCGGAAGGGTTGCTAAATACATCATTTTTACCTATTTCTCTTTCCCTCTTTACCATATTAGCAGTGAGTCGTTGCATGATGCTAGATTGTGCCAGTGACCCCTCCCCCATCTTTTACTGGAACGAAGAATTAAACCGAAATAAATCAGCTTCAATCTATGAAAATTCTATTGAGCTTAGCTGTATCGTTTATCACAAATTATTACCGCCATAAACATTCTCTCCTAATCTTGAAAATCATTCAACTTCCTTTGTTTTATTTTGTAACATTATCTTGTAAAACCTTTATATCACTTACTGAACCATTAATATCATTGTAGAAACTTTGTATTCTACAATTTAGGAATCTATTTTTTTTTTTTACAATCTTTAAATTTTATTTTATTTTATATATTCATTTATTTTAGCCTTCATTCCTTTTTATTCCATGGTTGCGAAATGCTAAATGTTTTTAAGCATATAGTGCATGTGCGGACACTGGATACCGTATAGAAGATCTATCAAGAGCAATGACCAATATAGGCAAATGGTGAGAGAGAGAGAGAGAGAGAGAGAGAGAGAGAGAGAGAGAGAGAGAGAGAGAGAGAGAGAGAGAGAGAGAAGAGAGAGGGGGGGCGTGTAATCAGCACGACTTGATGACATTAAAAAAACGAGTTTGAAAAAAAAAAAAGAAACTTAAGTATATGTTTGATTTCGAAAATGAAGCATTTTGAAAATTATTTCTTACACTTCATTTACTTTATTAATGTTTTACAAAGATGGTTTTGACATTAAATAACACACAAAGGTTGATAAGCCATTAAACAAAGAAACCAAACCTTTATTTTTATTGCTTATTCTTTTTTATTTTATCAATTCTACATAATGCTTCATTCTCCTTTATTGTTAATTTTTTCTTTCACTCTTCACATTTTCTTTGTTTATAAAGTAAAATAAATAATAGTGAAGAATAAACAATAAAAATGAATGAAGAATAAAAGAAGTAATGAATAAAAAAGACAAAAAATAATAGACAATGAAGAATTCAGAAGAAGAAAAATGAAATAATACGGATAAATACGAAAAATAAAGAACATCGGTAATAAAATGAAATAAAACATAAAGGAGAATGAAAGTAAAGAATTAAAAAGAAAAAGAAAACAATTTCTTTAATATTATAATACAAGGGACATAACTCTTTTTGTCCAACGAAGTTATTTCCCTTGATGTGTAGAATTAAAACAACACGTTTGTTATCAGAATTGGATGTGATACAACGTCGAAAGTACGGGGCTTTCAGTGAGGATCGAACTCGCTTTTCAGTTGTAAATGAGACTAGCTTGCTAATCATTATACTATGGATCTATGATACTAGCTTGCTAACAATTACACAACGATGGAACGCTCAATTTTCCTTGATATGTATTTATTTACCCAACCCGTTCGCCACGAGTAGGATGTGACACAAGGTTGCAAGTATGGGGAATCCGGAGAGGATCAAACTCGCTATTCACTTGTAATAGATCTGCGAGACTAGGTTGCTAACCCTATACCACGACAGGATGCCCAATTTCTCTTGATATGTACGATTTCACAAAGATGAGGACATTATTGATATTCTTATTATAATTGAACTAAATAAAATTTATCTCGTTTTTGTGTCAGTCGGTGAAATTATGTAGCTCAGAATTAAGGGTTATCTTCCTAAGATAACATTGCCATTGCAATTAACAGGTTCGTGTGAGATTCAATTGCCCTTTTCTGAAACGTTTCAAAAGGAGATTTGTCTGTTCTTCTTTAAGTTTACGTTTGGTTCTTATCCGCTGTGATAAATGCAGATGGCATGGTCAACTGTAATCATCATCATCATCATCATCATCATCATCATCATCATCATCATCATGTCATGTTCCCATGACCCTCTCTCTCTCTCTCTCTCTTGCTATTCGTCCCTATCTGTCATCTAAAGAATGTGCAACAAATTATTAACAGCCTTCCATGTCCCCCCCCCTTTTTTTTCTTCTTTTTCAAATTGTGGTTTTCGTTTCGATTTTACTGAGAAATGACATTTGTTTTAAGGAACTTAATGACATCGCTCCTTGAGGATTCTTAATATATCCAATATATTTAAAAGCCGAAACAGTAGAACGGAAGTAGAACTATTCATTATCATAAAAAAAACACATCCTTTGAATATTCATTTTTTCATATTTTCCATATTTACACACACACACACACACACACAAACACAACACACACACACACACACACCACACACACACACACACAACACACATATGTATATATATATATATATATATATATATATATATATATACGCACGTGCACGCAGACACACAGAAACAGACACGGACACCGACACAGACACAGACACACAGACATTACAGACATATATGTATATATATATGTGTGTGTGTGTGTGTGTGTGTGTGTGTGTGCGTGTGTGCGTGTATATCACTCTTAATTTATATATTAGAAGCTCCTTCAAAAATGTTATTTTCAAGTGATATAAAACAAATGGTTGAAAAATTAATTTGCATATCATCAACCTCATTACTTTTTTCACAAATGTAGTGATGTCATGTAATAATTTCATAAATTTAAATATATAAGTCTAGAGAAATTATTAAAAATTATAAATCTTTAAAGCAAACATTATATATATATATATATATATATATATATATATATATATATATATATATATATATATATATATATATATATATATATATATGTGTGTAGTATATTAGGAAAAATGAAAAAACAGAGGTTTAAATGGGTTAAGTGGCAAGTTTATTGGCCGACGCTGCAGTGTTTCGATCTATTAATTAGATCATCTTCTGGGCATTTGTTGGTATATGGACTCACAAAACACATCTCAGAAACTAACCATTCCTTCAATTTTAAAGAATCCAAGTTGTTAATTAGAATTCTCAATAAAAACGAAAGAAAAATTGTAGAATCTAGCGCCATCTCCATTTTCAATACAATCAAACAGAGACCCAGATTTTTCCTTCTATCACCTTACCTGTCCAAGGTTGTTCTCAAGAATTATAAAATTCCCTACATCTGGCAATATCTCATTTTATTTTCTACATATTAACTCTCCTCATTTATTATTTATTAAAAAAAAAAAAAACAACAATTTTTCTTAGATCACACACTTATTTAGTAACATGATAATTTCCATTTGATCTCCCAACACACAACAGATTATCACATTTTACCTACTTAACCAACATTTTTCAACAATAATAATATATTTTGATAATAATAATATATAACAATATTTCCCCTTAAACCCCCCACACATTTATACTCCCTATTGACACCATTCATTTTTTTTCTCTCCACCACCCTCATACTTTCATATTCAATACTACCCATGTATGTGGATTTTTATGTAAATGCATACCAGACAATTAATATATGCAATTACAATATAACTACTGATAAAAATAACAATCAAAAACATACATCTTTATTAACCAATAATTAATTTCACACAATTATAACCACATTAACATTATTTGCATAAACATTCACTAGCACACAATTGTCATCAGAATAATAATAATAATAATAATAATAATAATAATAATAATAATAATAATAATAATAATAATTTAATAATAATAATAATAATAACAATAATTTAATAATAATAATAATAATAATAATAATAATAATAATAATAATAATAATTTAATTATAATAAAAATTATAATAACAATAATAATAATAATAATAACAATAATTTTATAATAATAAAAATAATAATAACAATAATTTAATAATAATAAAAATTATCATCATTGGCAATTCAGTCTCGAAAGACTATGATAAAAGTTTTTGTGTGCCCCCGAGGTTGCAGAGCCCCCTGTGACCATGAAGTCCTATGTTTGAGAAACATTCTCGACCACAGATTTTGCATTTGAAGGTTGTCCCTGTAGATGATGATGTTCCGATGCTTTTTTGCCGTTGCTTTCTTATGGACCTCTTAGCTTCATGATGTTGTATCAGGGTGAATTCTGACATGTACAGGCCTCTATGGAGATTCTGCCGCCACCGAAGGCGGTCTTGAGCCAAATTTTCCCATCTGGAAGGACAATGCCAAAGCACCTGAGATCATTTTTGCAGACATCCTTGAATCGCAGTAGGGGGCGACCAATCTGTCTCTTACCAGATGTTAGCTCTCCATACAGGATGTTTTCGGATTCGTCCATCATCCATCCGACGTACATGACCCAACCATCGGAGACGACGTTGTCTCAGTAGAGAGTACAGGCTGGGGAGTTGAGCTCTCTCTAGGACTGCTGTGTTAGTGATCCTGTCCCTCCAGGTGATGCCGTACACGTCTAAGGCAGCGAAGGTAGAAGGTATTTAACCGCCGCTCTTGGTGGAGTATAAGGTCCATGTTTCACTTCCATACATGAGGGTGCTGATAACACATGCCCTATACACTTGTACCTTTGTACGAATAGTGAGCTTGCTGTTGTCCCACACTCTTGTTGTGAGCTTCCCAAAAGTTGAGGCAGCTTTTCCGATCCGGCAACTGAGTTCAGCATCAAGTGACAGGTTGTCAGTGATGGTGGATCCAAGGTAGGTGAAGGTGTTTACGGCTTCCAGGGTGTAGCTGTTGATGGGAGGGAGGATTTCCAGTTCCTGACCCATCGTCTTAGTTTTCTTTATACTAATGGTCAGGTTGAAGTCCTGACAGGCTTGGGTGAACTGGTCTATGAGTGTTTGCAGCTGCTCCTGAGAGTGTGCTACCACTACTGCATCATCAGCAAATAGCATGTCCCGAATGACAAATTGCTTGACCTTTGTTTTGCTTTTAGACGGCTGAGCTTCAACAGATTTCCATCTGTCCTTGTGTGAAGGTAGACTCCTTCTGTTGATTTACCAAAAGCCTGGCGCAGAAGGAGGGAAAAGAAGATCCCAAACAGAGTGGGAGCCAACACGCATCCCTGCTTGACACCACGACGAATGCTGAAAGGATCTGAGGTGGACCCATCAAACTGGATGGTGCCTTTCATGTCAGTGTGAAAAGACTGAAGAATGCGGAGAAGTTTTGGGGGCAGCCTATTCTTTCTATTAACTGGAAGAGACCACTCCTGCTTACAAGGTCGAAAGCTTTTGTGAGGTCAATAAATGCTATGTAGAGTGGTCTTCTCTGTTCTCTACATTTCTCCTAAAGTTGCCTCAGAGAGAAGATCATGTCAGTAGTGGACCTTCCTACTCTGAAACCGGCCTGTGATTCAGGGTAAGTCTTTCTGCGAGGATCTGAAGTCTATTTAGTGCAACTCGAGCAAAGAGTTTACCTGTAATGCTGAGTAAAGAAACCACGGTAATTATTGCAATCGCTCCTGTCTCCCTTGTTTATACAGTGTTACGATGGTGGCATCTCTCATGTCTTGTGGATAACCCTTCACTCCAGCATAGGCAGAGGAGCTTGTGGAGTTTTTCTAGAACAGGCTTCCCACACTTTAGAATTTCAGCTGTGATTCCGTCGCTTCCAGGTGATTTGCCACAGTTTAGTCTGTCAAGGGCAATGCAAAGTTCTTCAGTTGTAGGTTCCTTATCGAGCTCTTCTGCTACTGGTTGTTGCTCTACATGACGTAGAGCTGCATCAGAAACGGTGTTGTCGCTGGCGTAGAGTTCTGAGTAATGTTCTACCCAGCGATCAAGTTGTTTAGATCGATCTTTTATGATTTCTCCTGAGGATTATTTCAGAGGAGCGATTTTGCGAGGTGATGGTCCAAGCGCCTTTTTTATGCCGTCGTACATGCCTTTGATATTACCAGACTCAGCAGATGATTGAATGCTGCTGCAAAGCTGTAGCCAGTAACTGTTAGCACAGCGACGTGCAGTTCGTTGTAGCTTCTTTCTTGAAGCTCTAAGGGCTTGTAAAGTCTTGTCATTCGGCACAGATTTGTAATTAATGGAAGCTATATTTTTTCTTCCAAGATTGGTGTCAATACAGAGTCATTGGCTTCGAACCAATCATTTGACCTACGTACTCTTTTGCCAAAAACTGCCAGGGCTGTGTTATGGATGGTGCCGTAGGCCATCCCAATATTGCTGGGCAGAGCAACACTGTGGTAGGTGGTGGAGAGACTCCTCTAGGGCACAGAGGAAGGCAGCAGCTTTGGTTGGGTCAGCTGCTTTGGCACTATCTACACGAGGGCGTCCATTTAATTTGACTCTGTGGAAATTTTTCATTTGCAGTTTCACTCTACAGCAGACGAGGGAGTGGTCCGAGTCACAGTCTGTGCTGTGAAAGGTACGGGTTTGGAGGACACTTTTGAGGTTGGAGCGCCGTGTTATGATCAGGTCCAACTGGTGCCAGTGGCCAGATCGTGGGTGTCTCCAGGAAACTTTGTGACGCGGTTTGGATTGAAAATATGAGTTGGTGATGCATAGATTGTGGTATGTGCAGAACTCAAGGAGACGTTGTCCATTCTCATTACTTCTACCAATGCCATGATAACCCAAGCAAGATGGCCAGGAGTCGTGGTCAGCACCAACTCTTGCATTAAAGTCACCAAGAAGATAAAGTTGGTCTTGTTTGGGGATGTTTTTTTATAATCAACTCAAGCTCATCATAAAGTTTGTCCTTTGTTTCTTGAGGGGTGCTAAGTGTTGGGGCGTATACACTAACCAGGTGGACAGGTCCTATCGAAGAGTTCAGACGGAGGGTCAAAATTCTCTCTGAACCACCTGTAGGTGGTACTATTGCTCCCAGTAAAGTGTTCCTGACTGCAAAGCCAACTCCATGCTCTCTGGTTTCACCAGGAGGTTTCCCTTGCCAGAAAAAGGTGTAGTCTCTTTCTTTCAATGAGCCTGACGAGAGAAGTCGGGTTTCTTGAAGAGTAGAGATGTCAACTTGTCTCTTCAAGAGTTCTTTATTAATGATTGCAGTTTTGCGTGCATCTCTTATATCCATTTTATCGTTGTCAGTTTGTCCGGGTGTCATTGTCCTAACATTCCAGCATCCGAGGCGTAATGCAAGTAATAGTAATATATTATTAATAACAATAATAATAATAATATTAATTACAATAACATTAATAACAAAAATTACAATAACATTAATAACAAAAATTACAATAAAAATTATAATAAAATAATAAATATAATAATACTACAATAATAATTATTATTAATAACTATAATAATATAAAAATACAAAATTATAACAATAATGTAATTAAAAATAAATATAAAAAACTATAATAATAATAATAATAATAATAATAATAATAATAATAATAATAATAATAATAATTCCTTCACTTATACATAATTGTAATATTAATATATATTAATCGTCACATAATCAGTTCCAACATAAAACAACAATTTTCAAAACTTACAGAACTCTTTCTAAAAAAATATTTTCACTATTTTAATTCCCCCCCCACATACACCAAGACTTCTTTCTTCTCTTAATATAAAAAAAAAATTCTCCTGACGCCCATAACATCTTTTCCCTACCTCTTACCAACACACACACACACACACACACACACACACACACACACCTAAAAATGCACAATGTTTCCTTTCGATACACAGACACATACACCATCCTATACCAACGCCGTAAAATAGAATATTTGACGTCACATTTCAAAACCGTTCTTCTTTCAAACTTCAAAAATTTTAAAACTGAATAACACATAACTACCACTCGCTTTTCTCGTTATTCTGTGATAAATAATTTCACCTTCCATATACCAACAAATGCCCTGTAGATGATCTAATTAATAGATCGAAACACTGCAGCGTCGGCCAATAAACTCGCCACTTAACCCATTTAAACCTGTGTTTTTTCATTTTT
>CM042149.1:36293916-36366416 GCA_023376005.1 Doryteuthis pealeii | reverse complement strand
TCTGAAATTATCCCAGTTAGTCTTAAAATTTTGTACGCAATTGCTGTTTTTGATCTGACTAGGCCTTTTTTTCCCAAAATATATCACTTTATTAGCAAAAATACAATGGCTAATAGATATAGTTTTTTAAAAATCTACCTTTACAAGAAGTTCCAGTTCAAGGGGTATAAGTTTCAATTAGATCACTTCTCATTTTTCTTTCTAGTAAAGTAGTTAATCCTAATTTCTCCAATTTCTTCCAATAACGGTAATCTTTTATTTTTGTCACCCTTCTTTCTGTGCCATCCAATCTCAATATTAAAACCCAATTTCCATCTAGACACTGGAGTCCAGGCCTGAGTATAATATTCTATAAAGATCTTTGATTTTTAAAACAACATTTTCCCTCTTGAGATAAAATTTCTAAAAACCCATCCAATCATTCGTTTATAATAGACAAAATATGTTTGTCTTCTTTAAAAGAAACATCAAAGCCAACCCGGAGATCGCATTCCTCATTTACTTTATTGATTTTCCTGTTGCTTTAACTTTAATGTTTTGGGACCCAATTTTAATGTTTTACATTTTTCTATATTAAATTTTAATTTTCAAATATATTCCCAATATGATAATCTATTTAGATCTATTTGTGTTATTCATTTTTATATTGGTCAAACAAGTAGTTTAACATCATCAGCAAATAGTTCTAGGTCTGATTTTATATCATTAGGTAAATCATTTATGAATATTAAAAACAACAAAGGTACCCAGTATTGATCCACGAGGAACACCGAATGGTATATACTGTGTTTCAAAATAATTGTTACAATCATTTACTTTCATAATTCTATAAAATTATCTTGTTATATTTACTATCTTTTTAAGAAATACTAAACTTTTTAATTTTCACTAGTAATCGATAATGAGATACCGTATCAAATTGCTTTATTGAATACATCCACTTTAATCCCTTCTATCAAATATTCATTTATTATATAAGATACTTTTCAGATACTTGTGTTTATTTACGCTTTACGAAACCTCGTCAATTGAACTTTATATCTTTTCCTCTAGAATTTATCATGTGATTTCTAATCAATTTTTCATAAACCTTACACAAAATACAAGGTAGAGAAACTATTTGTTATTTTTTTAAATACATCAACGCTTTTTATGTAGTGATACTACAATTGCTGTTTTCCTAATATGAGGAATCATTTCATATTCTATACATTTCTATCGTGGAGTAATTGTTAGCAAACTAGTCTCGCAAATCCATTAGTACTGAATAGCGGATGCCCCATACTCACGACCTTGTGTCACATCCTACCCGTGACGAATGCGTTGGGTAAATACCTCCATGTGTTAAACAATTTACTTATTGCATTGATAAAGCTTTCATTTGATGATAAGTACTTTAACATTTTAGAATGTATTTCATCAGGTTCCATACTTTCATGGAACAAGATTTAAAGTTCAGTTTTATGTTGGCCCATTCCAAGATTAATTTTAAAACAATCATAATCCACTTGATTTGAAATAAGTTCAAACTATTAGAATTATGAGAACATTATATAATCATAATATGATATACATAATCACCCAACATTCATTCATTTTGATTAACTATTTAATTACTTGCTGGAATATTTTAGATTTCCTGATTTCTCATTTTTTAAACACATCCCATGTCTTTCATGGACATGGTCTTTACCACTTCGGTCATGGAATCCCGATGATTAAATCTACAGGCATTCAGCTAGTCATTCCTCTCCAATTCTTTACAGATTACTGCATATCTCCGCCATAGGCAGGGTGCAACAGAAAGCCAAATTTTAAGCGGAGTAAAGTTGGTGTGAATTCTGTTTGCCTTCTCCTGATGGGTTACCTTATTTAAACTAAAGATCCCTGTCTACTCAACTTACTATATACACATAGATGGAGGAAAAAGACAAGTGAAAGGGATATCTGCATCATACCTAATAATCTTAAGGCACCCAGTGAGAATCGAACTCACTACAGTAATAATGTTCTGACAACAAGCTTACCCGACGATGATCCACAGTGAGGTTCCCAAATATTTACTAAGATTAACTGAGTATTAAAACAAGTCATACTTGTAGTGACGCCAAAGAGGATTGAACTCACTAAAGTAGTCATTTATCAAGATTTTGCTTAGATGTGGCACAAGGTCCGAAATATGGGTGCAGTATTTTATGTGAATAGTATCCGAGTGCAAATAGATAAATCATTTTTTTAATCCCACAGCCGGAAGAAAGACGAGTTGACAAAGTTCAACATTTCGTCCAATAGGCTAGGTGTAATATGATATGCTTGGTCTAGCACCCCAGACTGAAAACACCAGTTAACCAGGACTTGCCAATGTTACCAGACTCGATCGGCCATCTGTTGTGGCATAGGCTGACCGGACGATGAGGTTGGATGTTCTGTGTATTCCCAATAAAAGACGATGGAATTATTGATTGCCCTCTCCTTTGGTGGCCAGGGTAGGTACGAGAAGACAAGTAATTGTATGCGAGACTAGCTTGTTAACCATTACCCTACGTGAGGAACCCTACTCATTACATTAATAATAATCCACTAGTTAAAATCATTAATCAATGGAGGGCAAAACCTGAATTTAACTTAGTAAAACATAAAGCCAAATAGTCCTATCGGTAGGGCTTTGAATACGATCTGTATCCCAGGGAAGCAAGAACCCCTGCAAACAGGGGGTCCAAGGTGTGACATTAAATTGCATCTGATGGTGAGGCTCCGTTGATAAAATCAATCAATCAATCAATCAATCATAAAACCCTGATTGTGGGGCCGCCAATGGGAACCGATCTCACTATAGCAGTAATCAAGATAAGCTTACTTATAACTACAGCGTGGTGAGGCATACTGAGTGTTGCGCTTATGTCACATATCTCTCTGTTTTTGTTCATGTTGTCAATACCGGCAGTACAGCAGGTTTTTAAACCTGATTTATGCGGTCAGGTAAACAGACCGTTACGTAAATCGCACTGTCGTATAAGAAGGATTAACTATCGCAAAACAAACAAATAAAATAAATACGTTTGAAAGAAAACGACGCATTTGTTCATCAGGTTGGTTACTAACTGAATTTTCTACTATTTTTTCATTGTTATAGATTGTTTACTGTGTCACCGTGAAAACGTGGGCCGGTGTGATCAAAGGACAGTGACACAAAACATTTCACGCATTTTTCTTGCGATCGTTTTTCTTAAATTGCATTTAGTACATTTTCAACGACAGGGTGTCTCATAGGCAATGCTGAATGTTATGCGACAATATTAGTCATGCGCTAGCCCCATTTAAGCATCCATAACTCTGTGCTGTCCCAGCTACGTCAGTTTTGAAGAACGATCGTTGCTGTGATTGGATGGCAGTTGTTAATATAAGGAAATTAGAGAATTACGTTCATTGTACATTTATATTTACATTTTTTATGTCGTTGTTTCTTAAAATTTTTATTAATATTATGTATTGGTTATCTCCCCTTAGTTCTCTGTGGCTTCCCTGAAGAAGTCGCCACAGGTATATACTTAATCTATGGGAATTGAGACACTTTTTAGGGCGTCAATTCTGGTTGAGATACAAAAGGAGCATTCAAGCGAGCGGACGTTTGACTTCGATCCCTAACGGAAGTGTTGGACAAACAAAAGATAAAAAGACAAATAGTGACTTGGCTCCTGGCTCACCAAGATAAGTGACTTTATAATACCCTCGAATATCTTAAGACAATTAACATAAAACCTGAATTATAGCTTAGTACAACATAAAGACGAATAGTCCTACCGGTAGGTCTTAGAATACGATCTGTATCCACGGGGGAGGGGGGCAAGACCCCATCCCAAAAGGGACTCTAAACTGCATCTGATGGCGAAGCTCCGTTGATAAAATCAATCAATCAATCATCAATCATCAATCAATCATAAACCCTAATTGTAGGGCCGCCAATGGGAACCGATCTCACTATAGGCAAGAACAGTTTTAGCAACTCATTTTTTAAACTATCATACTCCTGTAAAATGAATGTTTTAAATCTAAATACATTCCCCGAGTTTCTCAATGAGGATGTCGTTAAAGATTCCCATAGTTTTTTTGTTTGTTTTTGTTTATTGACATACAATCCTATCGAATACGAATTCTTTTTACGTAGTTCTGTTTGACCCATAGATGGAATTCTATCAGGTACTACTAGAGTGGAACTGGGAGTAATGGCAATGAAGGAATATTCTACACTTCCTAGGTCCCCAGAATTAGAATCTCACCACCAGATGCAATTCAGTGACATAGCCAGGAGACTCCTTTTGGGGGAGTTTGTCTTACCCTCTGGAAGGGGATACAGTCGACGTATTCTAAGCCCCCCCCCCACCATCAACAGGGCTAACTGGTATTTCGAGTCTCGTAATTTGCTTTCATCTGGGTCTTAGCCTGGACGCTGATCATCTTTTCTTCTTCTTCTTTTTTTAAATGATGATATTGAGATGTAAAGTGACTTGTTTGGACAAACTTAAATCTTGCGATAAACCAAACAATTCAAACAAAAGTGAGGATTTCTTAATTAGTTCTACAAAGCGCCAACCTTAAATATTCGCCGCTTTTGTTTGCTTTTGGTTTTCTTTGCTCGTTTCTCGGTCACTAATCCTGCAAATGACAATATCCACCCCCCCACCCCCCGAGGTAGATTGGCATGTCCCAGAATCTTGCTGGTCGATTACTAAAAGCCAACTCGATAAGTAAACAAATACAGTGCTACCTTGATTTACGAGTTTAATTCGTTCCGTTTGTAACTCAATTTCCTCGTATATCAAATCAATCTTCTCCATTGAAAGAAACTGAAATGTTATTAATCTATCCCCCCCCTAAAAAAAAACTCGCATTTTTTGTTTCATTTTTTGAAATAAGAAAAATATCACTGTATTTTGATTATTTGGATTATTCGAACTATTGTCCTGATCTGCTGCACACGTTTCGGTTGATGTGCACTCGAGCCTTCTTCGGGTATTTCTTGTCAGACTCGGGAACGTTCTCGAACTCGGGAACCCCATCCTCGAACTTGGGAACCGTCTCTTTGAACTCAGGAACATTCTTGTCGAACTCGGGAGCCTTCATGTCGTAATCATGGGCCTTCACGGAACTTCGAACCGAACCCTTTTTTTTAATCCACGGGGGATAGACTGTTCTCATTCCACTAACCATGACAGGTACAAGTGTTAAGCTGTGTTAATTATACTAGGCTCTCTTCCATGTCCGTGCTGCATGGTATAAAAAGGTGGAAAAAGTAATGACAAAAGGTTATAGACTTGATTCCTAAAATATTTAGCTAGAAATTTACTTTAAACTATTAAATAAAAAGATAACGATTTGGTTTGCTAACAAATCAACCACAATATTGGGATCCAGTTTAGAATTATATTGACATTGTAAATCGAACCAAACAATAAAAAGATTAAAGTTTTGGAAATTTCAATTTCTGCATTTGAAGATTCTGTGGTCCTATGCTAGTCTCGGTATTTGATGAGGAGGTGATTTAGTCTTAGTTTCTTGACTACCAGAAATGTCTCAGGTTTGTTGCTTTGTCAATGGTTCTGTACACACGCTGTGTTTTCAAAGATCTACAGAACTTGGAATTGACGCAACTCCATCGTTGGTTTGGTCGGCACAAGTTGCCAGGTGTTAGCAACTCAAAAGACAATAAAAACACTCTCCGTAGATAACAACAAATATTTATTGAAACACAATTGTGCGACAATAATACACATGACAAAAAATACCACCTTGGTTTCGAAGAGAGAAGACAGTGGTGATTCGACTAGTACTATTTTGATGATAATGGATGGGTTCATGATCTTTGGGGTTTGAGGTTTTCCTGGCATTTCAGCATTTTGGAAATAATTCTTTCGTCTTCGTGGTGGTCCTTTTCTCTCTAATAACTAGAAAACGCCAACAGAAAACCTTGGCGTGTCACAATTTATCCATAAGAAAATGTTCCAGTGATTTGATTAAAAGAAAATTTTAAGGTGTTTATACATTTGAGTTGTAAAGATTCTATGAAGTAGGAGTGTTACATACTTCTGATTACATTCTAACGTCTTCTTCTTTTAGAGAGAGAGAGAGAGAGAGAGAGAGAGAGAGAGAGAGAGAGAGAGAGAGAGAGAGAGAGAGAGAGAGAGAGAGAGATGAGAACGAATATTATGAAACAATTTAGGAGTTGAAAGCTAACTGTGGAAAATGTCAGTACGACCAGTAAGACAAGAAACAGAAGGAAAACATCAAAAGCGACGTGTGTAGATTAGAAGGCGAGTAATAAACATTCAAATTCTATCCTGGGTCGACAAGTACAAACACACCTCGAAGAGATGGCCTTCTTGTTCGTGTTGAGAGATATAATTGCAGGCCTCATGTGAAATCCTTAAATTGACATAATCCATAATAATTTATCTTTATCACAGATTATGTATAGTGATTTGGTTTGTGCAAGTGTATTTGCGAGAAGCACTAGATCATCTGCGTAGTCCGCATCTATAATAGTCTCTACGTGATATCGCCGGCTTTGTCATTTTTATTACAGATTAAATGCTATCGAAATCATTTCGAGTGTTATAAGATGAATGAAACGTTAACTTTCTTTTTCAAAATTGGAATTCAACCCTTTTTACCAGTGAGTTAACCAGTGATCAAAGCACAACTGAATCTTCTTTTTATATGGTATGAAGCTGTATGCCGTATTTCTTTAGATCTTATCTTTATCTTATCACTTTAGGAAAAAATTAGCACAAAAATTGGTCTGGTGATATAATGTGTGTAACACTTGCACAAACCTGTGTTTCACCAAAAATCCTTATCAGAAAGTATGCAGAAATGCCACTGATTCGTTTAGCCAAAAGTGTACACAGATGTCTAGACGTCTAGATGTCTAGACATCATCATTCTATGACATAATTTGCTTAACTAAGTACATCACTTCATTCAAATTTTGAAATAAAAAAAAAGATTTTAATCATACCTCGTATATACTTGTTATTACTTGTATAAAAATGTGAATGCGCGCTTAGCGTAACAGTATCGTCATAGAAAATAGATTCGGTGACCTGAGTTCAAATCGTGGACAAAACTATTTGCGTTTCACTACGCGCTAATACCCATGGAAAGGAATGAATCCATCTGTTCTCCCAACCGTCCATTTATGAATATTAACACAGACTTGGTTATCCTTGGTACAATTACTAGTCCAGGAGAAGAAAAATTATGAGAATGCTACAACAACCAAAACACGGAAGATCCAAACAACAAACGTACTTGAAATCAATGAGTGTCCTGCACCAGCTGACGAGATATATTACATAATGATATTGATTTCGTGTTTGGTTGTTTTATTTTACGACATATCAACCCATTTCGTGTCATTTAATACCGAATCAAGTCATTTTTTAATAAACAAAGGACTCAGGTTGCTTATAGTACCTGCAATTGCTTAAGTATTCACCCAATTAAGTATTGAATAGGCTCATCACTGCTTAATTTCATAGATATTGATGGAATATAGGAAACTCAGATGGAATAAAAAGGTAAAATCTTGTGCTTTTAAAAAAAATTTCACGTAGGGATTAAAAAAACAATATTTCATATCTAATGGGTTAAAAAAAATAACGCGTGAATTGCATTTATAATCGATAAAAAAAAACTTTAAATAATAAATGAAATGTTTTAATGGAAAATGTAAAGTACATTTGTTCTTGTAAACAGCAGGTCATTAACCGTCGAACAAATTGCCGCCATAGATCTCTCGTAAATATCCGGGTAGTTGAAATATTACAGTTTTTTGTTTCAGGGTTGTTTACATACAGCCATCTGGATTTTTACATCACCTCCGCTTTTCCCACCAGACTAAAGTGCTGGCTCGTGCGTTCACAGCCACGAACGTTGTTAACAGTTAAATCATTGGTATTCGTGAACTTTCTGCTCACAGGGAAATAGCGGGCAAGGTGCGACCTGATAAAATGTACATTGGCCACAATGTTTTTGTTTGATTTACTTCATTTTGGGGTTTATTTTTGTTAGTATTTGTTGCCTGGTAAGTGATGATATACACATTCTACAGGACGGACAAAGGCTAATATTTGGTATGTATAAGATAGAGCCTTGACATTTTCTAGAAATTCCTCGCAGTTAAGTTTTGCATATTAAAATGTGCAATAATCCAAAGTACATTAGCCTGAAACAGCTATATATATATATATATATATATATATATATATATATATATATATGTGTGTGTGTGTGTGTGTGTGTGTGTCTAGGTGTGTATTTACGAAACCACTCCACCACAAGCAGGATGTGATACGAGGTAAACTTTTAACATTTGCCCCATTTGCTAACTTTCTTTGTAAGAAATATTGCTACCCATGTCCAGAAATCGCATAGGCGAGAAACCGTCAGCTACCAAGCGCCGTTGACTTTATTTCCACGCTACCCTAACACACACACACACACACACACACACACATATATATATATATATATATATATATATATATTAAATGGAATTTGATAATTTGCTTTTGAAGCATTGTTATGTAAAGTATATTATTATTTATATTTTTTGAAGGCAATTACAATGCGTATATCGTATAAAATTCAATAATTATTAAAAATAATCATGACAAGCAAACCCGGCGAATAACGTGCACCACGTGGAACACCGTAAATCTATTTCAACTTTATCAAGTCTCATCAGCGGTGCATACCTACGATCTCCCTCCGATAGAGATCCAAACCGGGAAGCCAGCACGCAGAGTCAGAAACTCTACCTTTGGGCCACCGGCCCATAGCACACGAATTTAACCTGTCAATGATAATCACGCCACTACTATACATAGTACAGAGAGCGTTGAGGGAATCGCAAATTAGGCCTATGCCCAGGCGTAAGAAATGAATGGATTTGATAATTTGCTTTTGAAGCAATGTTATGTAAAGTATATTATTATTTATATTTTTTGAAATATTCGATATACCTGATGAGACTTATAAAGTTGAAACAGCTGTACGGTGTTCCACGTGGCACATGTTATTCGACGGATTTGCTTGTCATGATTATTTTCAATAATTATCGAATTTTATACTATATTGTAATTGTCTTCAAAATATAATAATATATATATATATATATATATATATATATATATATATATATATATATAATCTCCTGGGTGTATAACGGAAACCTTAGTCCTCTATTCTGGATCCTTGTGACCGTTTCCGTCCCTCCCAAATCAAAACCCATGGACGATATTAGGGAACTGTTGAGAACATGCAACAGATATGACAGTGTCAGTTGAAGACTTCCATCTGGGGTTTTCAGAAGTACGAATAATGTCTGTGTTGCTTCTCAAGAGAAATTCTTTGAAGGAGAGTAAAATTGATAAAAATCTTACATATTTCCCACACCCCTGCACCATGATCAGTGTGTGACGCAAGATCAATTTTTAAAGTAGAGTAGATCTGGTTTTGAATTCTGAGTTTTCCTCCTCATGGATGGGTTGCCATAACAACATTTAAGAGCCCAGTCTGCTCTACTAATTACTGATCGCTGAGAGGGGACAATTGGATTCATACATTTTCCAAGAATATTAAAATTTATTTGCCGAATCCATTTCGTACAACAATAACTGTTTTACAATTAGCAATATTCTATAAATAAAATTGATATGTAAATAAGTAATAAAGATATTTATACAATAAGACCTATGATTTCATAACCCAGCCTTAAACAGACACATACACACACACGCACAGAGACAACACACACACACACACACACACACACACACATATATATATATATATAGAAAGAGAGAGAGAGAGAAAGAGAGAGAGAGAGGGACAGAGAGAGTAAGAGATAGATAGATAGATACATACATACATACATAGCGAGAGAGAAAGAGATAGGCAGGGATTTTCTTTTTAGATAAAATTACAAATCCGTTTCTGATACTGTAACGTTTTATAGATAGGTCGGGCACATTGCCAAATGATGAAGAAGAACTCAGTGACTATCAAAATTGCATGACTAACTTACAAACTGTTGCTTTGTAGCAGACGTCCATTTTTAAACGATTTTTAAGCCAAATATAGTTTTAGCTTCAACAGGAAATTACATTAAACTTAACAGGAAAATGCATAAGTTAACACTCAACAATATATATATATATATATATATGAGTAAGAAAAGGTGGAATGAAAACATCACACAATGCTGTTAAAGAAGAAAACAATTTATAATATAATCATAGCTGATATTGATCAATATTTCGATTTTACAAAAATCATCATCAGAGCTCATTCACTCCCGTAGTTGTTTGGGTCGGAGAGGAAAGTCAAAATGACTTTCCTCTCCGACCCAAAAAAACTACGGGAGTGAATGAGCTCTGATGATGATTTTTGTAAAATCGAAATATTGATCAATATCAGCTATGATTATATTATAAATTGTTTTCTTCTTTAACAGCATTGTGTGATGTTTTCATTCCACCTTTTCTTACTCATATTGTCGGATTCATTTCCTTTCTTTTAACTTATATATATATATATAAATGAAAAACTCATTAAGCAGGTGCCTTCCCCTCAGATACACCTATATATAATATATTAATTAAAGATATTTCGGACGGAAAATAAAAAATAAACATATTATGCAATTTAAATTATTTCTTATAAATTAGACTGTATAAATAAATAGCTTTTTAAAAATACAGGGCTACAGTCTGAAGAGATGAGGAACTCCAATGTTCAGTCTGACCCGGAATAGGATCACATGTTAGGGTCCTATCTATTAGAAAAATAGATAGGTTTAAAAATGATTTGTATTTGATAGGAATACTTGATGTTATACAACTGTTATTTATATTAAGAGTAGTTGCTTGAAGTTATAATTGTTTACTAAGGATTAATATTAGTTACTTGAAACCATATTACTGTGTGCTAACAAATAACTAGGTTTAGCACAGTCGCTAGAACGTCCAGTCAGGGACCACTGGGTTCCGGATTCGATAACGGCCCTCGCTAACTCAGTGAATGAATAGCACAGGGATCGCTCAGACGCCAAAATATATCCTTGGGCTAGCGCAAGGGAAAAGGGGATAGACTCCCACGCTGACTGGCTGATACCGACGCTAGTCCACCCCGACACGTTTACTTTTACTTAAAGCCAAACAACTATGTGAAAAAAAGAAACAACTAGACAAAAAATGTAGCAATAAATGTACAATGAATGCGATTTCCTAACCTCTACCACTTTGGTCCTTACTTGGACTAGACGGGCAGTCGGAGAGGCCTCCTCCGATTAATTGGCTGGGCACGTCCAGCCCTAGCATCTATTTGATTGACCCAATCCTATTGCCCTTTTTGAAATCCTCAGCCCTTTTTATCATATGGGTACTAGAAGGCGGTGACTGAAAGACTTAATGTCCCAGGATTGACATTAAACTCAATCTGATGGTGAGGTTCCATTCTGAGGGTTTGGAGAATGTGGAGCACCCCCATCACCACCGTGCCCTGGTCCACTCTGACCTAGAGTGGTAGTACTTGTTAGAGTCCTATCTATGGGTTAAATAGACAAATGTGTTTATAAAAAAATTGAGTAGCCATTAAGAATGAATCTATTTCAAAATTTGTTAGCATTAAATGACCCACTGAGGTTGATATGCCGTAAAACAAACTAAACCAAACCAAACCTCTAGGCAATGAATAACCCTAGACGGGTGAGCATGCCGTTAAAATCAATCAAGTCTTCTTCATTCACATCCCCTTTATATAATGATAGCTGACGTAATTTTTGTTATTATCGTATTATTAACAAATGATTTATCTTTTTCCTTCTCATTATCCTTGCCCCCTATCACACGAACTATCCAAATAAGACAAATAAGACATGCTGGATACTGCTGGAGAAGCAAGGACGAACTCATAAGTGTTGTTCTTCCGTGAAAACCTGCACATAGGCACGTCAGTGTCGGTCGTCTAGTAAAGACTTACATCGATCGGATACTGCGCGGATACGGGATGCTGTGCAGAAGACCTCCCGAGGGCGATGAATGGTAGGGACGGTTGGGGAGAGATTGATATGCATATCTCTGCTACTAGTGTTACATGATGATGATGATGATGATGATGATGATCTTTACGCTTATTTATTTTATTTTTTCTTCCCTGTGGATGTCTGGGTCAAATTTTTATTGGCATTCGTCTGTATGAAAATATCCTCAAAAGTGTTACTCTTTCCGGACGCATCAGAGTGTCTGTATCCCTGGCAAATGTTCCTTTATGAGAAAACGTTCACTTTTAAGGAACCATCTGTTCGAAATGATAACATCAGAAGTTTCTTCGCTTATTTCGTTATTTCCATTATGTAAACAATCTTGATCCCAATAGAGAGACAGTGTTACACAGAATAGGTTTTAACTGACAAAGAGAAATCTCATAATTCCAGTCATTTGATTAATAAAATGTTTTCCTTTTACCCAGTTAAAAATTTGGGTAATATTTTTAAAATCCTTATATATATATATATATATATATATATATATATATATATATATATATATATAATCCTTATATATATACGTGTGTGTAAATATATATATATATATATATATATGTGCGTGTGTGTGTGTGTGTGTGTGTGTGTCTCTGTGTGTGTGTAATTATAAAAATATAAAGAAACAAGGTTTTTAGTAGATGATTTTATTATAGTTAGAAGTGTTAACAAATGTTAAAACATTTCGGTTTGTATGTTAAACCCTCACCAGGGCATTGGTAATATGTGATGTTATAAGTTCTGAATAATGTTCAGTATAAATATGGAAATAAAAAAAAGACAAACTTACCATTCTATAGCCGTTAGTAGTTTTCTATTTTAAAACTATCTGACGTAACTTCGTAATTATTTTTTAAATATAACAGGAATATAACCTACTTCTAAACAAAACGAAAAATCTAGGAGAGTCCAGTTGGTGTAGGGGCTATGGTCCTCGCCTGTCAGCATGACAGTCAGGGTTCGACCATATATATATATATATATATATATATATATATATATATATGTGTGTGTGTGTGTGTGTGTGTGTGTGTGTGTGCGTGTGCATGTGTATCTGTGTGTGTGTGTGTGTGTGTATGTGTGTGTGTGTCTTCAGTATGCAATTTTACAAATTATATGATAAAAAAATAACACCCTGAATTATGCTTTAATGAGAGAATTAGGATTTGGTTTGTTTGTGTTTAATTGCACATCAACTTTTGTTGGTTATTTAATGCGAAATATTTTATTTTTATATATTTATGACTTGTTTAACTTTATATATATTAAGAGACTGGTAAAAATAATTTACATTAATCTAATGTGCATGAATAAATTCGAAGAAATAACTTCATATGTAGTAATAAACTTGTGGTTATGGTAGATTTTCATTAGCTTCCTGTGTTTAACTTCATGTATATTAATAAATTGGTAGAAATATTTTTCATTAACTTCATGTGTATAATAAACTGGTAGAAATAATTTTTATGTTAGATATATCATTAATTTCATGTTTATCAATAAACTGTTAGAAATAAATAGCGAATTACAATGAAAAAAATAATGTGGGGTCTGTATAATGAATGCGTTTTTGTACATTTAAAGGGAGGTAACTCCAGATTTAGAATTGTGTTAATGAATCTCTTTTATTCTGAGTATGGTATTTCGAAACATGGAAATACTAATAAAATCATCTACATTCCTTGTGTAATATTGCAAGGGGGCGCTGTGCCTGTTCTTAAACTGGACACAGAGGCCATCGATTATCATTCCTGTTGGGAAACATCAGGCATGCATGAGTGCATGAATGTGTGCGTGCGTTTCTTCTTTGTTTCTTTAGTGACATATCAACCTTCGCGGGTTATCTAATTCCAAAGTCATCTTTGTAGAAGAACAGTAGTGAAACTATTTAACCGATAGCTGGTGGGCGAGGGGTCCATACATTTCCCAAGGGTATTAATCCGAAGGTGAACGTAATAGAGCGACTGGAGTTCGAACTCGCTTACTACAATGTCTCAGTCCAGCATTTTAGCCAGTACAGCACAGGGACTCGCCCGCGTGTTTACGCGTCTGCATGTATGCGCGCGTGTGTGTATTTGTAAAGTGATGAGGTATTTTTTATATATAAGTAAATTATAATGGGCTATCTGTCGGTCCTGCAAATATGAATATTCAACTTCGGTTATCGAAGAGTGCTGAAATTTAAACAAATTAGCTGCCACCCACAAAACACCCTCATGTAGGTTATTTCCTATGTCTAACATGATCAAAGGGGAACCACTCTTGACTGATAAATTATTTATTTATTTATTGATCTACTAGGAAAAAGAAGACGGGTTTAGGGTTAGGGTTTTAGGGTTAGGGTTAGTTTAATGGGAAAATAAATAAATAATTTATCAGTCAAGAGTGGTTCCCCTTTGATCATGTTAGACTTATAGGAAATAACCCTCATATATATATATATATATATATATATATATATATATATATATATAAACACAAAAAAGAGTATCGTAACATTACGGAACTCCTCTCATCAACCCAAACGGAAGTGTTCACATTGACAGCCACCACTCTAATGGCAAAGACGCACTTATTCGAGAGAATGATAAAGGGTCAGAAAAGGCGATCTGAGCCATGTGTGTACTATACAAAAAAGTATTTCTTGACCTAGTAGGTAGAATGATCCAAGCAAGAAAGAGAAAATATTAATCATCCGTGACCCTATGATGTGACAAGCAGTCGTTAGACAGGTGGGATTTCAAACTCAGATACGTGACATATCCAAGAGATAGCAAACGAACGATCATAAACGATAATATTTTTTCAAAAACGCCTCATCTCCATTGTGTTATTTCTCAAACTTTTTTTCGGTAAGGTAGTGATAGGTCTATCCTCACTTGATAGTATTTTAGCTCCAGCTTCAAAAGAGAGACGAGGGAAAAGAAAAGAGGTGAAAGAGTGAACAAAAGCAAAGGGAAAAGTGGAAAATGGAAAAAAGCAACTAAAACAAAAATGAAAAAGGGATACAAATGAAAAAGACAAGAAAAAATGAAAAGAAATATGAATAACAAAAGAGCATAAATAAAATGTAACGTTGTTGCTTAGACCAGCATCTGGTTGGCTTGCAGAAGTAGCTTCTTAGATCATCGCTTGTGGCTGAACTCAGAATCAGATGAAATTGTTTTCGTCAAGAAAACACACGTTGTGAAGAAAATATCTCGGACAACAAATTATAGTGAATATCGTTTTATAGTCAGCACCGATTTAACGCAGGATAGAGAGAGAGAGAGAGAGAGAGAGAGAGAGAGAGAGAGAGAGAGAGAGAGAGAGAGAGAGAGAGAGAGACTAGTGAATTGTCTCAGCAAGAATCCTGGCTAGCCTAAACGCGTTGGCTGACTTCCCGACTCTCTCTGCCGTAGAAAAATCCGTGTTGCTATTATGGGAATTCATCCTCTTTGTCTTGTCAGATCGTCAAAAGGCACATTAATCAATTGTAGGTTCCACTTGACCAGATGTCAACAAAGTTCACTCTACCTCCAGTAAATGGCACCTCATTTATCCTTACATTCGCCCCCTTCTTAAAGAAAAACAAAATTCAAATTTCTTTTACTCTCCTCTCGTCTCGCTTCTTAACTCGAACAAACAACAACAACAACAACAACAACGAACAAACAAACAATCAAAACATAAGGAAACTAACAATATTCATCTCTAACAATAAAATGTACAACTGAAAAATAACAACCAACAAAAAGTGTTCGTTTACATAAAAAGAATTAATAGGTTGAGAAAAAACAACTTTGCGTCCATTTGATGCTATTTTTTCTTTTTTCTTTTCTTTTTTCAACACAGACATATGTAGATGTAATTTACACACACAATGTCTGTCATTTTCAGGACATTTCGTCTACTTTTTTCTGGTTAGGAGTGGCTTAACTCTATGGGCTTGTTGTTTGGGTGGTTGTTTTGTTTTAAGGTATATCAACCCGTTTCGAGTCATTTAATGCCGAATCAAGTCATTTTGATAAACAAAGGACTCAGATTGTTTACAGTACCGACTGTTGTTTAAGGGATCACCTAATTAAGTATTAAGTTTAACTCCAAGACATTATCCACAACTTACACTTTTTATTTCTTTTTCTGACTCCAATATTTAAAAAAGTGACCATTTAATTCCAATTGAAGTTCCCTTCCATTTCCATCGCGGATCCAGTCACGATTAACAAACATTAAAATTACGCCCGTTATTATGGGCAATCGACACCGACAGATTCTATCTGATTTTTACACTATATAAATAAATTCATACTTAATAAAAAGAATTAAAAACATTTTCTAAAACAACTTTCCAATCTTTGCCAACTACTGATTCTCTCTTTTGGCCGCCATGATATATTTACAAAATACATTTTTTAAAATTTGTTTCGCAATAAATACTCATTAAACTCTAACGGGATTTATTTCTAATAGACCTACTTTATGTTTTAAATTTATCTGAAATGCTTTTCTTCTTCTTTCGTTTTTCTTTTTTCTAGTTAGGCATTCTACGTCATTGACTGAATTCTCGACTCTCTCTTCCGGATGAAAATACGCGTTGCTTTTATGTGGATTCATCCTCTTTGTCTCATCAGATACTTAGAACGCTCATTAATCAAGTATGGTTTCTGCTTGACCAAGTTGAGATAATGAAGTTTTTACCTGTTTAAAATGATTTTGAAGATATATTTTTGTACCATAAATAGTTGGAGATTATAATTGTTGAAATGACTTCAGCATAAAATAACCTAAGAAGGATTACCATGCTGTAAAAACCCAACCAATCAACCAATTACCGGTGTTATTGCGAAATACCAAACTAAATATATTGTTTTTATTATTCGTTTATTCCTTTACTATATAATTCTCTGTCAATCATTATTATGAATCATTTTGGCAACATATGGTCATAGCAGTACATGATACGACAGAAATACCTCGCACATTTTAAACCTGTCACCTATGAGGTAAAAGTGAACTTAGGCAAGTGGCAATAGTAGCTCCGTCTAGCCAATGTCTTATTTATTTTTAGCTGTATTGATTATCCGGAACAGCATCTTTCTGACGTATCATGAAATGAGCAATAATAATTTTCTGTGTAGCAATTTCATATTTACAAATCTTGAAAAAACCTTTCAACTGAAAACGCACTGGTCTTCACTGGTCTAAGCCAGGATTGTCACTGGTCAGATCTGAAAATAAATGCTAAGACATTAAGCAAGGTAGAGCTACCATTACCACTTGCTTAAGTTCACTTGCACCACCCGAGTGACAGTTTAAAATGCGGCAGATATTTCTGCTGCACCTTGTATCATCCTTCATCTTCCTCATTCTATAAACTTTATTTTCGTTTGGTTTCTTTGTTTAATGGCATATCATCCTTCTTGGATCATTTAGTGCCAAAACAATCCTTTTAGATAAACAGTAGTTGTACTGTTTAACCCATACCTAAAGGGATAAGCGGTTTCATGCCTTTCCCAATGATTTATTTAATCTCAACTCACTTGTTTTTGAACTTCTGTGATACAATCTATACTCTCATTGGTACAAACTGCTGATACGTAGAAACGAGCTTCCCTAGGACAGAAAGCGTTGTGAGTTCGAATCTTATTGGGAGCTAATTCTTTATTTATGTTTCCGACGGGCGATATACTGCACTACTGTAGAAATGCCATACGAGGGGTTAGAATATGTTGAGTGTATCCCCTGTTGAGTAAACCTGGGAATAATTGCTACAAAGGGGTACACCGCACTCTCTAGATCTCCAGAACTGTAACTCCCTCATCAGATGCAGTTTAGTATCATGCCTAAGACACCCCGTTGTTGTTGTTGTTGGGTTATACTCTAACGTATTCTAAGCCCCGCCAACAGTACTGTGGTATGCTTCCAGATGTAGCAATGTGCGCAACCTTCAAATATACGAAATGTTTGAGAACGACTGCACTAAATGTATCCTTTCTAGTTTTGTGTGTGTGCACGAAGGCGTGGATGTGTGTGAGTTTGTATGTACGTATATCTGTAAATTTTTATATGCGCACATGTTTGTGTGTGCATGCGAACTTGTATGTGAATGTATCCATGAGGAAATGTATTACGGTGTGTACGTATGTGTATGTGTATGTGTGTGTGTGTGTGAGAGAGAAAGAGGGAGACAGACAGAGAGACAAACAGAGAGACAGACAAACAGACAAACAGACTACGTATCAGTAAGTCTGTGCGTAAATACAGAAAGAGGAAGCATGTGAATGTGTCATAATAAATGTGTGCTTGCCTATATGTCAGAGTGACTGTATATCTGTATATGTGATTTCGTATGTACGTGCGTGCTTGTGTATGTGCGCTTATAACAAAGACAGACCCGGAAAAAGGCGAGGCCATTAGGGTCATCACGTGCTAAGTTCAGTGTCGGCACCACCAATGCCAACAACAACAACATAAAATAAGACTAGGAAAAAAAAAACGTCTGGCAAAATAAAAAATAAAAAGATAGAATAAAATAAATAAAAGGCCCGACCAATGGAGCCTTCCACCCGTGAAAACATCCCGTCTGTTCCTGCCCTTCTGTCTGTTCGAGAGTGTCTAGCTGTTTGGACCCTACTCTCGTCTTTCCCTTCACCACAGTCATTTTGGCGCGAAAAAGTCTATCATAATACCCCGTCTATTGATGGTGAATAGTGCAGATATCTGCAGCTGAAACTATAAACAGACTGAATCGCTAAGTTGTGAAGCAATGAGGACGGGGCCGTTGGTGAGGTTTTATCAGTCGTGTCTTGCTAACGATAAGAATCACTGAAGCTTTTCAGAACTTTTAAAAACAAAGTATATATTTTCCTGGCCTCCCACTAGGCTGGATTAACATAAAGTATTAAAAAAAACGAATCTCATGCAATGGCCAGTACAAAAACTGTATGGTCCCGTCGGCATTCCCCCTTTAGGCACTGGCCAATATACCCGGTCCTTGCCGCTTTTAGGTGATGGGAATTCTTGCCTAGGGGGACGACCTTTAGGACCAAGGGACGGTTTAGCTCAATCGTTAGAGCGTCCACCTCGTAACGACAAGGTTTCTGGTTAGATATCGGCCCTCACTAACTCAGAAAATTATACGGTAGAGTAAGGAATTGATGGTAGGTGTGATGCTCCACCTCATAATGTGATTAAGAAATGGATCTTTTTGTTCCAGGCAGCAAACATCGTAACGACAATTATTTAAAATGTCGTTCAATCTGTGAGACACATGTGTGAAGAGAGCATTTTATATATTTTTTAAATTCTCCAGTTGGTGTAAATGTCGACCAACTGTTGAAGGATTAGTAGTTCTACTTGATCACTGAAAATAAGCAGAGAAAAGATTGGTCTTATACTTGTGAGGTGATGCTGTAGCGTAATGGTCAACGTGCTGCGATACGTAGTGAGTTCGAACTCTAGTCGTGCTATAACGCTCACTTTTGGACTAAAACCATTGGCAAACGTATAAAGTCTCCTCATCTCCCAGCTATGGATTAAATAGTACCACTACTGTTCTTCTACAAGGGAAGGGGTCATCGTGGCATTGTGGCTAACGTGCTGGACTGCCACACCGTAGTAAGCGAGTTCGAACCGCAGTCGCGCGATTACGTTCAGTGTCGGATTAATACCCTTTAGAAAGTTATGAAACCTCTCATTTCCCATGTTAAATAATACCACTGCTGTTCTTCTACAAGGATACTTTGGAATCAAATAACCCTCTAAGGTTGATATGCAATTAAACAAAGAAACCGAAACTGTTCTTGACGATGAAGGAACAGCAGATAGTATAAAAAAGAAACTTGTAAGGTAGAGTCTCATATATACTCCAAAATAGGTAAAATAAAACAGATGTATATTTGATACTTTTATTAGTCTATATGACCTGATATCAGGTGTAGTGCCATGGCTTAGACTAGCATCTGGTTGGGTAGTAGATCATAGATTGTTGCCGGATACAGAATCAGATGAAATGGCCGAAATCGTCCAGAAAACAAACGTTGTGACAAAAGATTCTCGAACAACTTTTAGCAAATATAGTTCATTCTCGGCAACAGTGGTGCTCCGAGTTAGACTTAGGATAGAGAGGGGGCGAAAATTGTCTCAGCAGGGATCCTGGCTAGTCTCAACACTTTGGCTGGATGTCCGATTCTGTCTATAGGACGAAAATGCATGTTGATTTTTATGTGGATTCAGTCTCTTTGTCTTGTCAGAATCGCCAAAGGCTCATTAATCATAAGTAGGTTCTGTTTAGCCTACTTTTTTCGGTACCGACACATCCCGTATCGTTACATGAATTAAAATCCATATAATGGTTTTCTGACGATTGTTTTGATATTACTATTCTGTTCTTTGTGAAAATGAGTTTATGAAGATGAATTTAAGAGTAAATTATTATTGGGAGATTTGCTTTGTATCAGTAATGAGGTTTTCACAAATATTTGCTGTGTCCTTTGTAACATTCAATAATAATTTTTCGCTTTTATCATACCAGGTCGATATGATAGCTTCATGGTGGTTACCGATTGAATGGTTTAGTTATGTCCTAAAGTTAGAATGGTTAAACTGTTCCCTTATATACATTATTGGATATTCTACAGTACTGATAGTAGTTCCGGGGTTTTTTTTTCGTATAGCGCTGAGCCTGTCGTATACATTGTTTTGTTTTTTTTTTTTTTTTTTTTTTTTTTTTTAGTTAGCTGTATCCTATGTCGGTTCGTTAGAACAATATGTTCTTGTTTCCATGTTCGATATCTAATATTCGTAACACATTTCCTATTTAGGATTCATTTCCATATTTAATATTGAATATGTATTACATATTAAGAGGGCTGTTTAGCTCGGTTGGTAGAGCATTCGCTTAGGAATCGCCAAATCCCGGGCTCGATACTGATCATAACCGATTAAGCGCATAAGTAGTATTGCTTGGGTAATCTAATCTGTATGGTAAAACATCTAGGAGCTGATGATAAGTGTGGCACTCCACCTCAGCAACCCCCACCCCCAAAAAACAACTTCCTTGTCTAGCGCTTGTGAAAGGAGATAGACTTCCTCGCTGTTCGGTTGATACCGACAATAGGCCACTCTGCATTTTACTACTCGGTTTATCTCACTGTAGAGCATCCACCTAGAAACCACAAGGTTTCAGGTTCGATACCAGCCCTCACTAACTTAGTTTGTGGTAAAGTTAGTAGGTGTAGATTTTATTCACTATATATGTAGTATTTTTAATTTTATTAGATTGGTTTTAACTAAGTAAAGCTTAGTAAATAAGAAAGATGAATTTTTATTTAAAGAATCGAATTCCAATGGGAACAGAATAACTCCAAACAATCCCACACAACTTTATTAATATAAAACTGTTGTGCTTCTCATTAACGGGCGCTTCAATGATGTCTCCTTTCTTGTATAACATGTTGAAGAAAATGTAATTCCTTCCTGCTGACAAATTGTAACTTTTTTTTTCTTTCTCTTGCATTGAGACAGCTGTCAACAAATTAGCAGTAGATGTGGTTGTAATATACGACATCTCAAAGAATTGTAAATGTTCTATAAAAAGTTTAACAAGACTGCTTAAACGTTTTTGGATAATAGTCTTAAGGTGTCCGAACATCTTGAATGAAGTTATTATGAATTTTGAAATCTTTATTACTTTGCAGCTAACTATAACTTGATTAGATGATATATATATATATATATATATATATATATATATATATTGGATGTTTTAGATTATATATATATATATATATAGGTCATCCACAGACACGTGTTTCGACTTATCAAGTCTCTTCAGTGTGGCTAGACATTTTGTAAGCTACCTACAGCCGGAATTGAACTCCGGTTGGTTGGGTGTCAGTCCGGCACCTTAACCATTAGGCTGTCTTCACTTACAGAATGGGAAGGGGATTTTAACTGTTTTAATGCACACATCGCTTTGTGCGTAAAGGCCGTCACAGAGTGCTCCATTCAGAGAAGAGCGTTGCGTTTTATGCTTGAGTTTATATATATATATATATATATATATATATATATATATATATTCGTAGGTGGGTTACCAGGTAATTTGGTATTAGGAAGATTCTAAGCTTGTCCTTTCTTCCAACGGTAAAATGTTAGAGCGTTCAAGTCAAATTTGAGAGCTCGATGTTTTTTTTTTTTATAAACAGAGGAATATAATTAGTAAAGAAAAAATCTTTAAAATCAGCCATTTTATTGTTATGGCACAATTTCCACTCAGGTGAATATATCTGAATATACCCATGAGTTTCATCAGACTGCTAACCTGATTGAAAATGGTATACAGACAAATTCTGAGATTTCTTTTATATATTTTCTCTGGTTATCGAGTTTCAATTCATCTTATCTTTTTAGGATGTGGTTATGTTGAGTGGAAACAGTACCATAGCCTCAAAATGGCCGATGTTTAAGCTTATATATATATATATATATATATATATAATATATATTATATATATATATATATATATATATAAATCTGTTATGAAGATTAGAATACCTTTTTATGTTTTTTGCAAATTAAATATTTATAGAAATTAAATAAAAATTGTTGAAGAGAGTTGGTTACCAATTTTAACTGCTGTGTCAACTAAAAAAACAAAAACAAACGACTTGTGTGTCAAAAATAAAACTAATGCGAAACAAGTACATTTGTCCTTTTGAAAATAATTATGTTTTTTTTTATTCAAATGACAATCATCTTTGCACTTGCAATGCATTTTTTCTTCTTCTTTTCTTTATTTTCGTGCAAGGTCAAAGGAATTGGAGAGTTTGAATAGATGAAATATTTATAAAAATCTGGTTGATGATGCATTTTCATAATGAGATTTTCTGATGGACATCCATCTGATAAAACTGGCGACTGCAACAACTAATTAGATAAATAACAAATTTATCAGTATGTTCCTATCTATCAATCATTCAAAGTTATCTATCTATCTATCTATCTATCTAATTATGTTCTTATCTATCTCAGGCAGTGCATTTCTCCCTCTCTCTTCTCTCTCTCTCTCTCTCTCTCTCTTTCTCTCTTTCTCACTTTTCTCTGTATACAAATCCATATATCTATAGGTACATATTCATTCTGTTCATATCTATCTATCTCAATCTGAGCATCTCTCTCTCTCTCTCTCTCTCTCTCTCTCTCTCTCTCCCCTCTCTCTCTCTCTATGTTTTGAAATGTAGGTCGTTACTTGTTACTCTGCTGGTAACTAATTAACCCTTTTCAAAAATCTCCGAAGCTGGTGTTTGGTCATCTCTCGTACCAACTGCGAGAGTTATCGTGATTGACCTTTATTATCGGCCCCATAGCTCAGCACCACTGTTACTAGTGGTGGGAGGCTACCATTACATTTCAACATTTCATGTGGCTTAATGTATTCTATTTTTTTAATTGATAGACCTATTTTTTATTATGAAAGAATAATCAATGGTGGTTATATAATGTGCAGATATATAACATAATTCACGTTGTTTTCTGTTTTCTAATTGTTTAAAACCTTTTATATATTTACCCAACCCCATCGTAGGATTCAATACCATATCAATTTTTAAGAAAATAACACGATTGAATTCGGAATTTTCCTTCTCCTAGACCGGTTACTATAGCAAGATTAAAGAGCCAAGTCTGCCTTAATATTTACCCAGAGCTAGAAGAAGAATAGTTGGAGTAAAATTCAGAATGTTAACGCTATGTGGAATGAAAACAGGCTCGTCCAGGATTTGAACTCCACTCGCCAGTGCCAGTACCTACGATGATAACCATTACATCACAAACACCTGATATTATATACCAACCCCTCCGTCACGAGAAGGGTGTGGCACAAGATCGATTTATTAGCGGAGTTTAATAGGTTTCAATTCAGAGTTTTCCTTCTCCTAGATTGGTTGCCATACCAAGATAAAGATCCAATCCACTCTGATCTTTATCCATTGTTGGAGAAGAATAGTTAGATTCATACCTTTTCTGGGAATATCAGCGCTTAGTGAAATTCAAGCAGCCGTGTCCAAGATTTGAACTCATGTCGCCGTGCTCATTTCCTTCGACGATAACCATTACACAACGGGCCTCTCCTTTAAAATCTTTTATACCAATTGTCTTTTATAATGTGAGACAGGACTTCCGTAAACAATCCGTCAAAATGGCGGGATTGCGCTAGTAAAATAAATCTAAAAGATAAGTTAAACATTTTTCATAAAATTCAAAAGTAAATCTATCATTTGATTGGCTAAGGCTGGAACCAATCAGTTCATTTCTTGTTATTTTGATAAACAACAAAATTAGATACATTGTAAGTTTACCGGGGAGATTTCTTTCTTTCTTTCTTTCTCTTTTTGTCTATAATACTTTAAATTCCAGTGACACTTATAAGGTCAATCAATCAGAATAGAGCTTCCAAATATTTCAGAATAGAGCTTCCAAATAATTCTTTTTTATGGCATGCTCAGTTCGATATCTTATTTTAGACAATTTTTCCTTTGATTTATAGCAAGTAAATTGAAATGTTTTTCTTTGAATAATAGATGGATTGATTGATCGATTTTAACGGCATAATAACCCATGTAGGATTATTTTATGCCTAGAGGATAGGGTATTGCGTTCATTGTATATTTATATTTACATTTCTGTGTAGTTGTTTCTTAAGGGTTTACTACACATAGTTATATAATATCAAGTATCCCTATCTAATAGAAATAATTTGCATATAGTTGTATGGTTTCAAGTATTCCTATCTAATACTAGTACTTATATGGTTTCAATTAACTATAAATATTCATTTGTTTGAACTTAATTATATGGTTTCAAGTAACTAATAATAATCCCTCATAAAAAAATTATAGCTACTTATAAGAATTATAAGTATCAGTTTTTGATATAAAAAATTTAGTTATATCGTATCAGGTATTACAATTTAATACAAATATTTTCGACAGAGTTGTATGATTTCAAGTATTCGTACGTATTACTAATGATTGTATTATTCCAAGTAAGTATTACTATCTATATAGTCGTTTGTTTCCACACAGTTATTTGTTTTTTCTTATTTCTATCTGATAATTTTCAAATAGATCTATTTGACTCATAAATGGGACCTTAACAGACACTACCACTCAGGGTCAGAGTGGACCTAGGAGTAATTACAATGAATTACAATTACTCATATCCAATACAAATAATTTACACTCACTTGTATGATTTCATGTTTTCTATATCATATGAATAATCATATAGTTTCAAGTAAATATTTCTATTTAATAATATAATTCCATTTTTTTTCATATTTGTTTGTTCATATTTATATGAGCTGAATTTTTTGAATTTGTGTCATTAACATTGCAGTTTGATTCAGGATCGAAACCTTCATGTCAGACACATTCACTGAAATCTGAACCAGCAGCTATCACACAACTGATTATTCTAAATTGTTCAAAAGAGGCACTCCAAGAAATATGACAATAGGTTTAATGAAATCAATTATTAGAATACACGGCAAGAAAGAAAAATGCTTTTTTACTCATTGGTTTATGAATAAGCCAATCAAAGAGAAATATTGTTAATGGAAGAAATTGAAAATTCTAAGTCTTCATCTTCTTCGTTTTCTTTCTCTTCCCTTTCCTTCACAATCTGGAACATCAAAATAAACAAATTTGTTCATTACAACAGGGTCTCGTTTTTAGGATTGGATGATCCATGTGTACCTCAAAATCCCTGAGAGTTTTATGTGTCTCGTTTTCTAAGACAGATTCTGGTTTGTGCATAAACTATTTGTTAGCATTTATCAACTACAATTAATATCACCGTCACTTTCATGTCCAGTGTTCTCAGCCCTCTGACAAGATCCAATTAATGTCTTTTCGTATTTTTTTAGTTTTATTTTATGTCCCGAACGGTGAAATCCACTAGATGTTCTTTTGGCAAGTTCTTTTGTTCTTTTTAATTAATACTAATTAATACTAGGTCTAGTCTTCTGGCGAAGATTTGGTGATCTTTCTATCTCAAAATCCTAGAGAATCTCATACATCTCATTTTCGAAGACATATTCTGATTTGTGCATATACCATTGTCAATATTTATCGGCTATTATTGATATCAGCGTCATTTTTTATTGTTCCATAGTATTCTCAACTCTCTGGCAAGTTTATTTTGTATTACTATAATAGAGATTCAGCTTCTCTCTTCAGGTATCCTCTACGTAGCCTTTTCTAGGTCATATCGTGAGTAGTTTATTTATTTTGTCCATAAGTTATTTTTGCTGTCAATGCTGTTATTGACTTTTGTAATTCATTTATCTGTCTTCATTTTTAAAAATATATTTTTCGAATCCCTGAATTGCCACCACTACACAATACTATTGTGTTCTCTTTCTCCTTCTTTTTTTCTGAAATGGAGTCTGTCTAAGTTATCTCTCGGGTGTAATATTTTGCGTATTGTCATCAATTTCCTTGTTGTTCACGTGTGTTAAACAAGATGGGGCCATCTATACGTTAAATGACAAACCACCAAAATTAATCAACCAATTCACATACCTCGGTAGCAATATCTAGTCTACATACAGTGATGTCAATTTACGCATCGGAAAGGCATAGACTTCTATGAACATGTTATCGATTATATGCAAATCTGATTCCTCATGAAATAAAACGGGAATTCTTCCAAGCTGTACCAGTATCAGTATGGCAGCACCACTTTAACTTTAACAAAACGCTTGCAGAATTGCTAAATGAAAACTACACAAGGATGATACGTGTTGTCTGGAAGAAATCCTGTAAGCAGAACACCATGAAACAGAATCTATACTGTCACTTACCTCCTATCTCACAAAACAATCCAAAATGAGCAAAACTGCTGGAGAAATAAGGTCGAACCTATAAATTACGTTCTCTTGAGGACACCTACACAGAGATACACCAGTGTAAGCCGACTTGCAAAACATTACATTGATCAGCTCTGTGCGCACACTGGATGTCGTGATGAGGACTTGCTATGAGTTTATTAATTTGGTTTATTTAATCAATGTTCTAATTAGATGTTTAATATATCATTGATTTATACCCTTATAATATTTTAAATAAACCAAATTGATAAAGGATAAAATATAATAAAAGCAAATAAAGGACGAATAAAAGGAAAAAGAAAAACAGAAAAGAATACAAAAATAAACAAATTAAAAACAAGAATACATAAAGAATAAAAAATAATGTAACGAATATATAGAAAAAAGAATTTTATTAATCTTTATCTAAATGCAAATAAGAGATTTATTCTTTAAATAAGCACGTATTTTAGAATAGAACCCGGCGTTGTTCGGGATTACTTGGAAAACAAACGATAAAAATATTCTTTGGAATACAAATATTTTGTCGCCAAAATTGATTTCCAGTATCAAATACATGACGTATAATTCCATTGTTAGAAGCAAAATTCCAAGTCAAATTGAATGTATTCATTTAGTTTGATACTGAAATGTGCTTTTAATATGCTTCCATATTCTGGTTGTTAGATTATTTTTTATTTTTGTACTTTTACGTGTGTATTAAAAGTCTAAAAAAATATTACATTCTTTTCAGCAAAGAGTTATTTAGAGGTTATAAATGGATTTCTGGTGAAATTCTGACCCATAAACATGTGACCATTGTATAGTTTTTATCAAATTTGCAATTCAATCTAAATGTCCTCTAAACAGACAATTTAACTCACTGTGTTCCTGTAGTCTATCTAGGCTAGAATTTTCCTTTTTATTTTTACCTTTTTAGAATGTATTGGTTTATATATAATAGGTTTTTAAGAAAAGATATATGTATTTATATTGGCAATGACATCTGTATTAATCGCGTATTAGATGGTGGAGGTAATGTTTTGATTTTATTGTAATTGTGTATTTTTGTACTTTTCTCTTCACCCGTGTCCGTCTCAATATCAGACCCAGTCAAAACGTGTTCACTGTTTGTGCTGTCATGATAAACTTCAACCTGTCAAAAAACAATGGCGTCCAACAAACCAATCTCATCATAATAAATTGCTTCAAATTCTCAGATAAAAAAAAAACATTATAAAAGAATGTACTTTATTTGACCGTTTCATATCAAGAGAAAGCTCTAAATCGTATTTGTTAAGAGCATTTCATGGTTTCATCTGGAACAAGAAAATCTACAGACACACACACAGGCACACACATATGAGAAGAGTTGTATAAAGGCAGCTGTATGTCGAGAGATATTATATATATATATATATATATATATATATATATATATGTGTGTGTGTGTGTGTGTGTCTGTGTGCGTGCGTGCACGTGCACGTGTGCGTGTGTGTATGTGAAAAGGGTATCTGAATATAGCGAGTTATAAAAATATATACATGAAAAGGAGACTTATATAGAGGCAGTTATTGTAAATGTCGTATTAGAGTTTTAAACCAGATCGCCATTGGAGGCGCTGAAGGAAGGAATGGAAAAAGATGAATTTATTTCTAACACAACTCAAATCATGACATCTTTACAAAAGCGTCTGAAAAGTAGTATAAACTTTTCGAACTTTTAAAGATGCTCCCTGTGTTCTGTTTTTCGATTTGTGTTCATTTTGCACACAGTACACTCGAATTCTTAATTCCCACCAGCTATATATATATATATATATATATATATATATATATATATATATATATATATATATATATATATATGTGTGTGTGTGTGTGTGTGTGTGTGTGTGTGTTTGTGTGTGTATGTGTGTGTGTGTGTGTGTTTGTGTGTGTGTGTATACCAAAGTAGTTTGCGCCCTTCAAACATGAAACGAAACAATCCATTTTAACCTTTTGATTATAGATCAGCCAAGAAAAAGGTGCATTTATTTTGAACTTAAGATGATCCGAGATTTGTTCGTAAAAATACAATATCTTTTTATTGCACAATATTTTAGACAATATTTTACTTGAGGTTGATTTAGCTCAGTCAGTTGAGCATCCGCTCAGAACCACAAGGTTCCGGGTTCAATACCGTGTTCCTCGCCAGCTCAGTGCATGAGTAGTACAGCTTGGATATGTACGGTAAAGTAGGGAGCTGACGTGGCGCTCAACCTCAGACGCAAAACAATCTCCCAGATCTAGCGCTAAAGGAAAAGGGATATACTCCATCGCTTCCCAGCTGATACCGACAATAGGCCATTCCGCCTACTTAACTTTTTTTTTATTTTGTAGTTAAAATAAACCGTCTAGTTTTGTCAAATTACGTTATTGTTTTTGCACAATATTTTGGTTACAATATTTTCTACATTTACTTTGTAACTGAAATGAACTGTCAAGTTTTTTCTAAAATCACGATATTCTTATATTGTGCAATATTTGACAATAACCTGATAACAATCTAAAGAGCGGAATGGTAGAATAGATATATGTAGTAAGGAGTATAATTGGTTTGAGAAGTAATTGTTTGTAAAGAAATACTTGAAACACTTGAAAAAAAGAAATTCATGTGTGTGTGTGTGCGCGCGCGCGCGCGTGTGTGTGTGAGAGAGAGAGAGAGAGAGAGAGAGAGAGAGAGAGAGAGAGAGAGAGAGAGAGAGAGAGAGAAGAGAGAGGGGATCGTTGGGAATAGACAGGGTGAAATAAAGTTTTCATTTTTAATGTTCTAGTAACATAATTTTTACAATTTGAGAGCAGACATTAACTAACAGTATATGACACATTTTCTTTCTGCTGAATTGGATGCCGTTTTAGTTAAGAATGAGTTGGTCTCCTCACACGCCTGCCCACCCCGCACGCTCACACGGTGCATTAGTAGCTTGTCCACTTGAAGGAAGATATTTCAGGGCAAATCGCTCAGCACAGCCTACCAGCACAATTAAAGTTAACTTTGTTTTCTCTATACGGCGCCCACTCGCTGTACATATCTTTTCTGGTTATATCCATCCTGTCGGCTGGGGCTGCAGAATTTGCCAGCTGCACCTCTGCAGAAGGGTAAGACCCCATCCTCAATGGAGCCACCTGTTGATCATGGGTGGCGATCCGTGATGTGAGCAGTCCATGATATGACGTGCAACACTCAACGTTGGTCCTTACTTGGGTTAAACGGGCGGTCGGAGAGGCCCCATCCGACCAATCCGCTGGTCACGTCAAGCCTTAGCACCTATATGATTGTACGGACCGTATTACACGTATGGCAAACCCCAAGCCCTTTTTTATCATAATTGGGCTAAAACTGGGGGTCTTAGTATCCTGGTTATGACGTTAAACTGCATCAAGTGGTGGGGCTAATATTCTGGAGCTCTGGAGAGTGTTGAGTACTCCTTCATTGCTATTACTCCCAGGTCAACTCTGACCCGGGGTGGTAGTATCTGTTAGGTCCCATCTATAGGTTAGATAGATTTAAAAAAAAGAGTTTTAAAAATGTATTTAAAAATGAATTTAAAAAATTGCATACCCTATAAGAATGAATGAAATAAAAACTTTTTCGGTTTAAAATAATCCAGCAAGTGTTGACATGTCGTAAAATCCAACCAATCGTTGGTTGTTTTATAATAGAATCCCACCCTGGAAAGAATTTTAGGGTTTCAGAGCGGCGATTGACAAATTGAAACTGTTTGAATATTATTTTCTTTACTATGTAATTGTTGATTGTTTGATTGATTGATTTTAATGGCACGTCAACACATTTGCAGAAGAAAGTGTGATGCGTACGAAGAAAAATGTTTTAGTAAAAAAAAACAGTGATTACAAATGAGATAAACATGGGTTTGCCACTACAAGCCTCCGTCGAAAAAATAGTTCATGGAATGATAACACACTGACTCTACAACGTTTCCTGTCTAAAAAATAAACTTAATCCCGAGACCTAATGTGCACTGAATTAATATTTTCTTTTTCTTTTTCTTTTTTTTTTTTACTTTTCAACTAAAGTTGGTGAATTTAGAGCGCATTTTAAAATAGGAAGACAATAATTGTCATAACTCAAATATGTACTCTCTCTCTGGGTGACATGGATCACAAGACTAATCTAAAGACTCATTTTTTTTGGTTTGTTTGTTTGGTTTGTTTTACGGCATATCAACCCCAGTGGGTCATTTAATGCCGATAAAGTTTTGAAATAAATCAATTCTTAATGGATAATACATTTTTCTATTTAACCCATAGATGGGACCCTAACAGGTACTACCACTCCGGGTCAGAGTGGACCAGGGAGCAATGGTGATGAAGGGGTGCTCCACATTCCCCTAACCTCCAAAACTGGAACCTCACCATCAGATAGAGTTTAACGTCATTCCCAGGACATGTAGACCCGCAGCTACCGCCTTCTAGCACCCATATGATAAAAAGGGGTTGGGGCTTGCCATAAGGGCAATAGGGTTGGGAAAATCATATAGCTGCTAGGGCTTGACGTGGCCAGCCGATTGATCGGAGGGGGCCTCTCCGACCGCCCGTCTAGCCCAAGATAGGGCCAAAGTGGAGTATTGCATGTCATGAACTGCTCATCCACCTGGGATCTATCTTTAAGCATCACGGGTCGCCACCCACGGCCAACAGGTGGCCCCATTGGGGGAGTCTTACCCCTCTGAAGAGGTGCAGTCGGTGCATTCTAACGCCCCAGCCGACAGGGCGGTCTAAAGACTAAGCATTGCTGAGATTTATCACAATTCCAAAAGCATGGGACATGAAGTGAGAATCAAACTCACTACTCAATAGTTATGTGTTTGTATATAATAGCTTCTTCACTATGACAAAACAATGAGATCTTCATTGTATGAATATCACTTATTCATTCTTAGATCTCTCGTCTTAGAAATAACACAGGGCAGGTAGGGTCGTTCTTTAGAAGTGGACAACTCTGAATATGTTCTTTTGAGGGGTACTACTTTGAATTTTCTCTTTTTGGGTACGACTAAGAATTTGTTATTTTGTGAGGTACTACACTAAATTTGTTGTTTTGTTAGGAGTACTAATCTAAATGTGTGTGTTTTTTGGGGGGAGGGGTACTACTCTCTTTTTTTAGGGTACTACCCTGAATTTGTTCTTTTGAAGGGTACTGCTTATTGCATTAATGCTTTATTGTAGATATTTTCTTGTCGTAACAACCGTTTATTCTACTTTGCACACATTACAAATTTTAAAATCGTTCGGACGAAAATCCTAATCATTTTCTTGCGGTCAAGATACCCAATCAGAAGTTTGCACCCGCAATAAAACATGTCAAACTTTACATAGAACTCGACATTCATCTTACCTGATTTCCTTTACAAAAAGGTGCAACTGTAAACCGAATTTTCTATTGCCAACTCCTGTGGTAAAATCCACTTTATTTCTTGAATAATCCTCGTATATTACACAGATGGCTGTTAATGTTATACAGAAAGAAAGACGTCATATAATTCAATCACAAAATTTTTGCCTGTCTCATCTGTCCTTTCTGTGCAGTTTTCCAACGATGAAGAATTTTAATTAGTCCATTTCTAATTAATCTGAAATGTCAACGAGAAACAAAAAATCCAATTAGAAAAAGTTGCCAGCCATTTTGAAGCTAAAGTCTTTCTACAGTTTTTCATAGGTAGACCACTTGCGTCATATAATCGTTAGCAACTCGGCCTCTGAGATAATTGTCGATTAGTTTGATTCTAACTGGGTACTTTATACTTTTGACCTTGTACCACACTAAGTTCTAGAGAGTGATATAAGTTAGTTAAGGGTTAATAGGGAGAAGAATTGGATAGGCGTACAGGGTTCAAATTCCGTTGAGGACAGTCTACGTTCACTTCAGACTATTGTTCACTAATACTCTTCATAAAGGCATGAATCAAATCCTCCTTCAAACTGTGTGCACACAGTTTGAAGGAGGATACGTCAGAAATACACCCATATATATATATATGTATATATATATATATATATATATATATATATATATATATATGTGTGTGTGTGTGTGTGTGTGTGTACGCAATGTTACCTTGATCTACATGTTTAATTCGTCACGTTTGTTATTTTCCCTATTGAAATAAACTGAAATGCTATTAATCCGTTCCAGCCTCCCAAAAACACCCTAATTTTTTTGTTTCATTTTTTAAAATAAAAAATATAGCACTGTGTTACTCAGAAAACTCCTAAGTTGGGGAACTCGTAAGTCAAGGTACTCGTATCTCTCTCTCTCTCTCTCTCTCTCTTCTCTCTCTCTCTCTCTCTCTCTCTCTCTCTCTCTCTCTATGTATATATATATATATATATAATTTTTTTTCAAACATTTTTTTACTATTTTACATATTTGTCGGATTCACTTCCATTTTTCTCTTCACATACACATATATATATATGCATATACATTTGTCATTATTATATCCGTATTGCCTGTATGCAAAACTTGTAAATTCAAAATTGAATTTAAACATATGAAACTGGAGGTGAAAATATTGAAGTGTCATTGAATGTATGTGAAGATGTGACATTTGTCACTGATGTTTCTCTTGTCATTGATCAAAAAGTCCAATTATTTTTTAGTGTATTTGTCTTACAAGTGCTGACGTCAAGTCTGCTGTCGATTGACATTAACAAATAACTATAAATGTCCTTTGCAGACACAGACAGATATATTTGTCCATAGAGACACGAGTATATACCCATGCACTTTTAAAAAAATCAAAAACATACTCACCAACGTTTGCAGACGGGGTGTCCCCACTGACGTCAAAGCCAACGAGTAGTACTGCGACATCTAAGTAAGCGAGTTTGGATTCTAGTCGCGCTACTACATTCCCTATTGGGCTAATACCCTTGGGAAAGGTATGAACTATCTCAACCCCCAGTCATTGGTTAAATATTACCACTATTGTACTTTTACAATGGTGAGTTTGGCATTAAATTATACACGAAAGCTGATATAACATTAAACAAAGAAACCAAACCAAATGCTTGCAGATGTATGGTCTTTCTAAAAAATAAAAATAAAAAATACTAAAAAGAAAAATTAACCCTGAGGGTTAGGCTAATAATACATTGACTGTATCCCCTGCAGAAGGGCAAAACAACCCCCCGCTAAAACTGGGTGCTCTTGTTATGAAATTAAATTGCATCGGATGGTGAAGCTCCACTTATAGATTTCTAGGGAGGATGGGGTATCCCTTTATTGCCATTAACCCTTGGTCCACCTGTTAGCGTCTCACCTAGCGTCAAATATAACCGTTCAATCCTTTACTAATACTTATTATTACTTACTTGAAAATATGCAACAATTGTTTATATCAGATATGAATATTTGATATCATATAGCCGTTTTCAATAAACAAACAAAACAAAAAATCAACAGCATATAACTGTTTGCAAACAAAGTATAATTATTAAATAGAAATAGTTAGTTCAAACCGTATAATTGGGAATATCATATTAGTATTGGATACGATTACTTTAAACCATACTACTGTGAGCAAATCATTTACATTAGATAGCAATACTTGATATTATATATATATTATATAACTGCGTAAATTATTTGTATTGAACAGTTACTTGAAGCTTTAATTGTTTACTAAGGATTATTACTAGTTAGTTGAAACCCTATAACTATGTGCAAACAAATGACTATCATTAGAGAGAAATAATTATTTGAAACCATAAAATTATTTGTATTCGATTAAAACCATACAACTGTGTGTAAATCATTTGTATTTGAAAGGAATTCTTTATATCATATAACTGTGTGCAAAAAGCTCTTAAGAAACAACTACATAAAAAAATGTCAAATAAATGCAACACCTTAACCGCCGTGCATAAATAACCCTAGACAAATTGATTTGCCGTTAAACCCAATCAACCAGTCAATCAATCGATTGTTGTGTAGTATTGAAGTTTATAGAAAAATCAATATTCAAACAGTCTGAATTTTCCAATATCCTGAAAACTTAAAATTCCATATCAGTGACCCCCCCCCAAAAAAAAAGAAATATTAATATAAATATGATTCCCTAATCTTAAGGCATAAAATAACCTTAGATGAGTTGGCGTGCCATAGAATCAATCAATCAGTCATGTAGCTTAGTTTAGATGTGGGGTGCTTAGTGAGAATCGAACTCACTACTAATGATCTACTAGCTTAATCGGTAGAGCATTCCCCTAGTAACCACTAGGTTTCAGGTTTCAGATACCGACTCTCACTAAGCGCATGAGTAGCACAGCTTTGATATGAGCGGTAAAATGGAGAACTGATGGTAATTGTAGCGCTCCACTTCAGACACAAAACAATCTCCATGGTCTAGCGCTAGTGGAAAGAATATAGACTCCCTCGCTGTCCGGCTAATACTGACAATAGGCCACCCCGCTGACTTTATTAATCTAGCTTGATAACCATTACACTATGTGAGGTGCCTACGAGAGTAATATATACAACAGAAGGTCGGATACTACATCTGTGCAAACTTTGTGACAAAAGCGACTATAAAGAGGATACCTGTCCGAATAATAGAGAAAAGAATGCTTCCGTTTCCATTGGCAGTCAAGCGTATAACTGCAAGCTGGAAAGGTTCATGGGCCAGTGACTCATGTTACTTCAAGTTCAAAGCATAAAGGGTAAAACTCGCAAGAACTTGTTCTCTCTCAAGCACTTAACTTTGTACGGATGTCTTATAAGTCTCATCAGGCCTGGTTTATGATAGGAGGGCTTCGGTGATGATTAAAGGACAGGGAGGTCGTTTTGTTGGTATCCCCTATACTTTGGTCAGGCCTCAGTTCGTTAATTGGCATGATCAAGATTTTTTGCTTCGTTGTAAGTTCCCTTCCCTCTCGGAGCACGCGATATGGTCCCTCAATTCAGTGGCCACTACGAACATGTTTAAAACATAAGAAAATAAAAAGCAATGGGTCCTTAGATTCCAATAAGCACGAATCTTTCAATAATTTACTGTTATGGATAATATTTTATAGGTATGAACAAAATTTCTCTATAACTTTTATAAGAATTATTAACATTGTAAATTGTCACTTATTTTAATTTTGTTTCCTTACGAACAGAGTAAAACATGAATTTCTTAATTATAACAATGAAAAAAAAAGAGCACATCTTTAAGAAAAAAAACAGCTAAAATGCGCCAGTGGGATATTCCATCAGAAGTGAGGCACTATTGACTGAGTATAATCAATGGAAATACACATATATATGTAGATAGTGAGAGAACCATACATAGTGAGTTCAATTCTCACGGGGTGCCCCATACCACTGCTGTTGTGCCGCAGCTAAGCTAAGGTTAGTAAATAACTATATGTAGATGGTGAACTTGACGTTAAAACCTTTCGTTATGTTATAAATACTTTATTAGGATGAGTCTCTAAGAGTCTAGATTTTGGTATTTGCTTTTTCAAAAAGACAAAATGGATGGTAAAATATGAAAATAACTCTGACGGTATGTAGAAATAAGAGAAAATAACAAAATATTCCAAAAGATGAATTTATTTTTAGATGGCGATGTCGACATTTAAACGTTTCAGTTTGTCTCTCTCTCTCTCTCTCACACACACACACACACACACACACACACACACATATATATATATATATATATATATGCGTGTGTGAAATTAGTAAGATATTGACAGCTATAGAATTTAATTTATAAAATACTCCCGTTTTAAAGAACATAAAATAAACAATTTTTCATGCGATTTAAAAAAAAACATCCCAGTTCATAATATAGCATAAATTTCGTTTCATTCATTTTTTCTGATTAAAAAAAAAAATTCATGGGTGTGGGTGGGGTGAAATACGTGGACTTTTGGGCATATATTATATTTTATATTTGCCGTCTCTTATTCTTCTCTAACTGCCATTAATCCCAGGTCCACTCTACAGTATGGTAGTACCTCCCATGATCCGATCTATGAATTAAACAAATCTGTTTCAAATGCATCCGTATTCGATATGACCATGAGCAATACAAAATAACTCTTAAAATACAGCTACACAAAGAATGTAAAGGGAATTTAAGAATCCAATTATTCTCTCACTTGCTAAGGGTAAATGTTAAACGCCACTTAAAAATTGAACTTGTGTCACATCCTGCTCGTGCAGAGGAGTTGGTAAATATTTTGGGTGGCTACATAAACAACAGCTGGTACTATATGCAACCTGAGTCCTTTATTTATCACACAAGAAAATGCCGGATGCATGAAATTCATTTATTGTATTTTCAGCTCGATGTTTTTCCAACAGATCCTGGAGTCCTAATTAATGGATATGGTTCGAGTTTCTACCAGGATATAACCGGAATGAAAATGAGGGATCAAGACCGGTTCACTCGTGCCGCCGGGACTAGAGGTGAGTAAAAAGGTTCAGCTAAGTTCCAGGGGTTCTTCACATACAGGTATCGCCTTCCCCATTACCTAAAAGGGTAAGGGATGAGTTTATAGCTGGGTTCTCAAGGCACCCATGAAGGGGAATGTTGACGGAGCTAAACAATCTGGGAGTTTTATAATACAAGTCTATGGATGACTCGTTTGGAAAAATGATCCACTGGGAATTTTGCAAAAAAATAAATTTTAACCATACAAAAACTGGTATATGCATAAATCAGAATCTGTTCTTGGAATTAAACATATAAAATTGTCAGGGACTTTGAGATAAAGACAGATCGCCTTATCCCATCCAGAAGACCAGACCTAGTATTGATTTTGCAGTTCCAGTAGTTCACAGTGAAGATGAAAGAAAGCAAAAAGATAGACAAATACCTGGACCATGCTAGAGAATTTAAAATGCTGTGGAATATGACGGTCAAAGTGATACCAATGGTAACTGGTGCACTTGGAACGGCCACTAAAAGTTTAGAAAACAGACTGGAGGAATTGGAAATCAGAGGAAGAATGGAGACCATAGAGAAAACAGCATTGTTGAAATTGGCTAGAATACTCAGAAGAACCCTGGAGACCTGAGGAGACATTTTGTCACTCAGACTCCAGTAAAAGACCACCAGTTAACGCTGGTGTAAAAATTACAAGGAGTGAAATAATAATAATAATAATAATAATAATATAATAATATAATAAGAAGAAGAAGAAGAAGAAGAAGAAGAATATATTTGATACCATATAACTGTGTATAAATCATTTGTATTAAGAATAATTACTTGAAGCTAAAATTATTAACTTAGAACTTTTATTATTAGTTATTTGAAACCATACACCCGTTAGTAAACGATTCATATTAAATATAAATTACTTGAAACCATATAATTATTAATATTAGATAGGAATACTTGAAACCATGAAACTGTGTGCAAATTGTTTGTATTAGGAATACTTGATATAATATATGCGCGAAAAAGAAATCTTCAGAGACAACTATACACAAAATGTAAAAATAAACGTACAATGAACACGATTCCCTAACCCCGAGACATATAATAAACCTACATGGATTGACATGCCGTTAAAATGAATGAATGAATCAATCAATCATAACATAAATGCCATTCAGTTCAGAAAATGTATTTTCTGTAAATTTATCAAAACTCAGTTAAATTTGTCACCAAATAGGGGGGGGGGTAGTCCCCGTATCGAAGTGGCTAATGTGCTGGACTGTGATATCGTAGTAAGCGAGTTCGAACTCAAGTCATGCGCTTATTTGAGTGACTACTTAAGCAACAGTTGGTATTGTAAGCAATCTGAGTCCTTTGTTTATCAAAATCACTTGAATCGGCATTAAATAACCCGAAATGTGTTGATATGCCGTAAAATAAAACCAGCCAACCAACAACTTGATGTATCTTTCTCCAATTGCTGGATATTCCCCGTTTAGAAGAGACAATTTGCTGAGGTAAGCAACGGTCAAGGTCAGATGTCAAATTTAGAAAAATCATAGTCAAGGTTGAACTCATTATCAAGAGCTAGCGAGATCTGAACACCAATTAATTCACAATGGCGGCTTTTATGGCTTATGTCAAGTTAAAGAAAACAAATGCACAGATACAGATGTTTTGTTGATAATTATTTTTTGAGCAAAATCTAAATGGTTTTTCGTTCTTATGAAAATATCTCACACCTCAAACATATGTTAAAAGGATATACAATAATAATGTTTTTGCTTCTAGACCCACAGACTTTGACCTCTGCTTTTCTTTACGTTTCCGGGTCTTCATGAATTAATAAACCCAGTAAAATGAAAGAGTGTTGAAAGGTTCTCGGCCTAACCAGGAAGGAAATGATTTTTCTTAAAAAATGTCTATTGTAGTCTGTAAAGAGTTAAAATACTTTAGAAATGATGTCCGGAATATGTTACAAACACGAATGAATATGGATTAACAGGTATTTTTTCATTACGTCATTGCTCCAAGTGCACCAACTACAATTGGCATCACAGTCACTTACATGTTCTGCAGCTTATTCAATTTTAAATACTTTTAGGGGGATTGCTTTTTTAATTCTCCGATAAGATTAAAATACTCTCAGATGTCCTCTGGAACAGTAAAATCCACTAGGTTCTTCTCTTCTTGTTGATTAACAGTCGGTCTGGTCTTCTGGTCGGGATTTGGTGATCCATCTATATCTCGAAATCCCTGAGAATTTTATGCATCTCATATTCTAGGATATATTCTGGTATATGCGTATGCATTTGTTAGTATACTCATATTTTAATCCCTTGCACAATTCCCTGATAATCACCCTTCCAACCCAGTCGTGTCTAGTCTTGTATTATTTTTGTGTCAGCTTGCTGCATTCGCGTAATATGCCATTAACCGTCTCATATCTGTCTCCATGTAACCTATACTTGCTATTCTGTTGCATATTATCAATTTTCGCTTCGATATAATTAGTTCTTACAAGCAATAATATGCGCCCTCCGCATAACTGTTTAAGTTTTTAATCAAATATATTAAATTTGGAAGCCTAACGAAATTAAATAAGAATGCATATAAAAAAATACACTTATTTTGATTATATTTTAATTAGTTTCTATATAAAATCATTAATAGGATTGATTTTAATACGTTGAAGAATAAAACAATAATATCAGACATCAATAACACCAAGTAATTATTTATTAAACGTGCTTTTGTTAAAATTAGAATTCAAATTAACCATACCATATGTTGTCTGGATGGTCTCAATTCTTCTCCGGATTTCCAATTCTTCCAGACTCTTTTTCCAAACCCTTGGAAAAGGGTTCCAAAGGGAATTAATTACGATTGGCACGACCATTACTTTCATGTTCCACAGTTTGTTTGTTTTTTTAGCTCTCTGGCCTAGTTCAAGTATTTGTCTATATTTTCGTTTTCTTTCACCTTCCACTCTGTGATCTACCGACATGGCAAAATCCACGAGATAACAATTTTTCTTCTTCTTGTAAATTAACACTAAGTCTGGTCTCCTAGCCGGGATTAGGCGATCCGTTTGTATCTCAAGATACCAAAGGATTTTATATGTCTCATTCTCTAGGAGAGATTCCGGTTTGTGCATATACCATTTAGTAGCATGGTGAAAAAAATTTCTTGCACAATTCTCAGTGGATCACCTTTCCCACTCAGTCGTGCCTAGTCTTGTACTCTCTTTGTGCTAGTTTACTGCATTCACTTATAATAGGATTAACCGTTTCGTCTTTGTCTCCACACATTCAACACTTGCTATTTTTCGCGCGTTATAAATTGTTGTATATGGCATTGTCTTCCGCTGCAATTATGAGAGATTCAATTTCTCTGTTGAAATGTCTCCTTCTTAGCCAGATCTTCTCATGTGGAGTTTGTCGCTTGAAGTATCCATATAGATGTTTTTCTTTCCATTTCTATCTTCTAGTTTTTGTTGTATTTCTGCTGTCCATATGTTGCAATTGCTTTTTCTGGCTGCTGTCATTAGTTTTTCCTTACTTTTATAAGTGTATTCTTCAAGTGCTCGAATTGTCACATCTACACAATCTTCAATGTTGGTGAGACCCCTTCTACCTTCTTTCCTTGGCACATCTAGTCTGTCTATTATTATTATTATTATTATTATTATTATTATTATTATTATTAGCAAACTAGGAATGTTTTCCCTTCATAGAAGCCATAAAATTAATAGTAATTTTGTTAATTCCCAGTGATTTTGCGAATTTGACACTGCCGAGAGTAAGAAGTGCAAGATAAACTTATTCTTGCTTTTAAAGGCAAAAGATGCCTAAATATTTTTTTCGTTCTTTTTCAAAATCAGAATTTATTGTATAAACAAGATAACTCGTGATATTATGGGGGAAAAAAAGAAAGAAAAAAAAACACGCTCATACTTAGTGTAATCCTTAAGGGTGGATAATTTTATGTGTTGAATTGAATTAGAATTTAGTTTATGATCCTGTTTCTGGCTGAGATTTGATTATGTCAGCATCTCTGCATCCGCTTCATGATCCTGTTTATGATGGACACTGATTGGACCGCCATGTCGATGGGGCTGTAGAATACACCGACTGCGCCGCAGTAAGGACATCTGTTCCTCATTAGTGGCGAGCCATGATACTTAAGGACGGAATCCTGGTGGCTAAGCAGGTTATGACTTGCAACAGTCCTCTTTGACCCTTGGGTCATACGATCGGAAAAAAAACCCTCCGTTGAATCGACTTGTCACGTCATGCCATAACGCCTATATGATTATTCCGACCGTCTGAATAGCTCTTATGGCAAAACCCAATCATATATATGATAGAAGGCGGTGGTTGAGGGTCTTGAGATGTCCTGGGCATGGTGTTAAACTGAATCTAGTCGTGCGGTTCCAATTCTGGTGCTTTGGGGAGTTGTGGCATTTATTTGTATGTACACTTACAGGATATAAAGCAGGGGTCACCAACCTCTTCAGTCCACAAAGCTTATGTCAATCGGGTCCGGGGCCACAATCCTAAAAGGACTGAAAAACAGTTAAATTCACAAGGTAACAATCTTAATTCATTAATGAGACATCTGATGTTTGCAGTTACAAAAATATGTAATATCAGGGCTAAATGGAAAGGTTGACAGAAGGAGCACATCAAACAAAGGATAATTTCACAGTAGTGAATGCATAGTTTCATTTGGCAGGTTTCATTTTGGAGAAAAACTGTTTACAGTGGTATGTAGTGCCAAATCTTCTCACTACGTGTTGGTGATAACGTTGGAAAAACTTCCAGATTAGAAATCGTGGATGCGGCAAGCAAGAAACTTGGATTTCAAATCTTGAAGATCAATGAGTTCCATACATAGTTTGAATGGAACTGATTTACAGTTAATTTCAAAAGGTCGACGAAAAAATTTGGAAGAAAAGCAGTTGGGAAAACTGATATAAAGTATTCCTATGTAATCTTAACAATTTTTACACAATTATAAGGTTTAAAGTAACTATTACTATCTGATAATAATCATTTGTTTGCACAAATGGTATCAAGTAATCCCAGTAGCGTGCCCAGGTTGTGAGCCAGAAGGGACAAGAACTCGACCCAGTACTCCTCCAGTGGTCAATGAATACTGATTTAGATTTTTCTAAGCTTCACTGACCCGCCCACTTTCAAATTCTACGCATTCGTAGTTCAGGAGTTTAGTGGCAAAAGTTAGGCAATAGATTTCAATATCATAGTTACGCTTTTGGTTTGGAGCGATTTTGTGCCCCTCTGAAGCTTCGCCTCTGTTCCGCCACCTAGTATTCCTATCTAACGTCAATAATTTGTATGCAATTATACGATTTCAATTAATTAATTAATAATTCTTGGTAAACAATTACAGCTTCAAGTAACTATTAATTTGATAGAAATAATCTGCGCACAGTTATATGGTATCAAGTTTTCCAATCTAATATGAATAACTTTTAAACAGATCTATTTGTATTATTCAAGTTACTTTAACAGGCACTACCACTCCGTTTCAGAATTGAAGCCTCACCACTGGATCTAGTTTAGTCTCATATCCAAACTAATTCTTTAAATATTTTGTATTTTAAGTGAAAAATTTAAAGAAAGCTGTGTGCACAACTGATCAACTTATATACTAAAGTGATGATGTCTAGACGTCTGGCACAAGGCTATGAGAGTGGATCGTCGAAATGATGCACCTCTAGCCATTTTGTGCATATTTCTACACAAACTGACAGAGGTGTCGAAACCGTAGTGCCTTAAATATATTAATTGGTTGGTTGTCTGGTTGATTGATTTTAATGGTATGTCAAACCGTCTTAGGTTATTTTATGCCTCGAGGTTAGTAAAGTTTATATTCATGTCCTTTTGAAGTTGTTTCTTAAAAAATTCTTCTTATTTTGCACATGATCTTGTCGAATACGAATAATTTTCAAACATGTCTGTTCCATAGATGATACTCTAACAGGTACTATAGATCTGGGTCAAAGTATACCTGGCTACAGTGGCAATTAGTAGGTATTCAGACCTAAAGAACTGGAGCTTCTCTATCAGATGCAACTTAGTGGCATACCAAGAACGCCCTCTTTGTGTGTGTGTGTGTGGGGGGTGGATGTCTTAACCCTGTGCATGGGATATAGTTAGCGTATTGTAAGCCTCGCTGACAGGGATGAAATAAATTTATTGTTCAAATGTCTTTACCAAATAATAAGCAGCAGGAGCAGTTGAGATAGAAAGTATGTCAAGGTGTGGCTGCTTCTTAAAGTTTTCCTTGGAAAATACCAGTTGATTTGCAAATGTCGTAAGTAATCCAAGTGCAAATCAATAGAAACACAACCGGGTAAAAAAAAATGGATAGCAACATCCTCTTATTTATATTTTTGTCGACAGGTGCGAACGTGTGTTTTACGGGACTAGAATTGAATGGGTTTAAACTTGCGCGCGTTTATATAATATACGTACAGACAGGCGTATATCCATTTATGACTGTTTGAAGTAGACGAGCGAGCGCTCAACCGCGGGCGCACACACACTCTGAGCACTCTTGATTGTGAACTATATTATTAGCAGATATAAATACTTGCAGGACCTGTAGATATATCACAGTATGATAATTTAATTATTACAACGTTTGATATGTTTACTTAAAAACTATTACCAAATAGATCAATATATAAAAATGATAATAATTCTGATTTAACTCTCTCTAACACTTTTTTCTTGGTTTCTTCTTTTCATCTTTTCATTATGTTCGATTGAAACAGTATCATCGCTTCCACGCGCTCACCCCATCTCTCTAATTTTACCTTACTCTCTTTCTTATGATATTTTTCTGTGTAGCATGTCCTTTTTCTTACCTTTATTTCTTTATGATAAAAACGGAATGATCCATTATCTAGCTGAGGTGACGACAGTCATTAGAAATTAAAATCCAACAGATGAGCAACACCAGATAATCAGAATTTACATTTTTGCATTTATTCTTGGACGGTCTCAAATTTAAGCTGAGAGTGTTGAAACTTGATAACGATCGTACTATTAAGGAACATGTATATTGATTGATTTGTTGAAAGGAAATATATATATATATATATATATATATATATATATATATATGAGCTTCAAAAAGAAAGGAGACATTAGACGGTAAGCCCCTTAAGCCAGTAAAACAATTCACATACCTAGGGAGTAATATCTCATCCACAGATAATGATATTAATACACGAATAGGAAAGGCCTGGATGGCTACGAACAAATTGTCTGTCATATGGAAATCTGATCTCACTGACAAGCTAAAGCGACATCTCTTCCAGGCTGTAGTCATATCAGTACTGCTGTATGGCTACACCACCTGGACCCTAACGAGGCGCCTCGAGAATAAGCTAGATGGGAGCTGCACAAGGATGCTGCGAGCAGTATTGAACAAGTCGTGGAAACAGCACCCAACAAGGGAGCAGCTGTATGGTCACCGCCCCCTATCTCACAGACCATCCGAGGAGACGGACTAGGCATGCAGGGCACTGATGGAGAAGCAAGGACGAACTCATAAGCGATGTTCTCCTGTGGAAGCCAACACACAGACATGCCAGTGTGGGCCGCCCTGCAAGGACCTACATTGACCAGCTATGTAAAGATGCTGGCTGCAGAGAGGAAGAACTCCCTGGGCGATGAATGATAGGGAAGGTTGGCGAGAGATTGTCATGGATATCCGTGCTGCCTGCGCGACATAATGATGATGATGATGATGATGATGATGATGATATATATATATATTATATATATATATATATATATATATATATATATCATCATCATGTCGCGCAATTAGCACGGATATCTAAGAAAATCTCTCGCCAACCCTCCCTATCATTCATCGTCTCAGAGAGGTCCTCTACGCAGCATCCAGTATCCTCGCATAGCTGGTCAATGTAGGTCCTTGGTGGCCAGCCCACACTACCATGTCCATGTGTTGGTTTCCACAAGAGAACGTCGCTTATGAGCTCGTCCTTGCTTCTCAAGCAGTCCAGCATGCCTTGTCCGTCTCACTCGGATGGTTTGTGAGATGGGGAGCAGGTGTCCGTACAGCTGCTCCCACGACTTATTCAAGACTGCACGCAGCATCCTAGTGCAGTTCCCATCTAGCTTATTCTCGAGGCGCTTTTTAGGGTCCAGGTGGTGCAGCTATACAGCAGTACTGATATAAACACAGCCTGGAAGAATTGTCGCTTTAACTTGTCAGTGAGATCGGATTTTCCAAATGACTGATAATTTGTTTGTGGCCGACCATGCCTTTCCTATTCGTGTATTAACATCGCTTTTTGTGGATGCGACATTACTACCTAGGTATGTGAATTGTTCTAATGGCTTAAGAGGCTTACCGTCGAGTGTGGAGATGTCTCCTTTCTTTTTGAAACTTATGAACTCACTTTTATCAGAGTTTGCGTAGAGGCCGATATTTTTTGCTGCCTTCTCCAGACTATGCAGTAGTGACTCGGCCTGTGCCGGTGTATCTGCAAGAAGTGCAAGGTCATCAGCGTAGTCTGTATCTGTGACAATCTGTGCAGGATATCGCCTGCTTCTTGCCTTTTTAAAAGTGAAACCTTTTTCTTTTATGGTAATAAAATAGTCTAGGCATATTATAAGTATATATGGTGCTAATGTATCTCCTTGTAGGACTCCAGCAGCTATGTCAAAGAAAGCTGTGTCTCCATCAGGTGAGCGTACCATTGCTTTAGTGTCTTTGTAGAGCATAATTATAGCGGCAACCATAGCAGTGAGAGTTATGCCTCTGTAGTTTTTTTTAGCGATTCCGAGGTCTCCCTCTTTAGGGAATGGGAGGATGCAGCCTTTCGTCCATTCATCTATTCTATTTTGTCTATATACTGCATTGCATAAGCAGTATGTCATTAAACTTTCCCATCTTCCATACCTGGGGGGGGGCATTTCGTCAAGACCTGCAGCTTTTCTACCTTTCAGTTTCTTTAATTAAGGTTCTGGAAGTGGCCTTTCTATTTCTGAAGTCTATCTTTTTGGCTGATTGCCTTTAGCTTTGATCTAGAGGTAGATTTCCTACCACTAATTTCATTTACTGTTTGCCATGCTAATCGCGACTGTCTTTCTTCCACCGATTGTCTAATATTATTTATTTGTACTTGGATGTATTCTATTTGTTCTTTTTTGTATGTTTTGGTTAGTTCTATCCGGACTTTCTTAAGGTTGTGTAAATTGGTGTTGGTTGGGTTTATTTTATTACGTTGGGCTGCTTTTTTGATATCGTTTCCTTTCTCTCTTACTGCTTCTGTCTCCCAGGGAACAGGGTCTTTGTCTCTTAGTTTGGTCGGTATGTACTCAGCTGCTGCTTCTAGGTGAGCATTGACAAAGTTCTCATATTCTTCGTTTGGTGTGAAGCTTTCAGATGTCTCCTGGAGGATATCGAATTTATTTCTTGCTGCCACAGCGTAGTGATTGCATATATCGCTGTTGGCAAGTGTCGACCAGTCATATCGCACAGATTTACTGGTTTGCTTTTTGTTTCTACTTGGGCTTAGTCGAAATTTTTCTGTGACGGTTCTGTGATCGAAGGATACTCCTTCGAAGGAGGAATATGCTTCGAAGTTCATTGCACTATTTATCCATTTTTTGTTTTTTAAGATGTTGTCTAGTTTTTCTTTTGTGTTATTTGGGTATGCGTGGGTCCATAATTTGCCCTTTCGTTTTTTAGAATTTAGGCAAACAAGCATGTTCTCAAGAGATAACTCGGCTAGGAGTTCGCCGTTCCTGTTTGGGGTGTATGTAGGCTGAATCTATTGTTTTCGTTTCTTCCTATCTGTGCATTCATGTCGCCCCCTATAACCAGTACGTTATGTTTTGGGGTGAGTCTGCATAGGGAGGATAGTTCGTTATAGAATGTTACGATGTTTGTTTCATCGCTGACATTTGTGGGGCTATAACACGAGACTACCGTAATGCAGGGTTTGCCATTAAATGTAGTCCTCATGATTCTCAGTTGGATTTTTCTATGCTATTAAGCGATTTTAGTATATTATATATATATGCCCTTCAGTACAAGCAGGATGTGATACAAGGTCAGTTTCTTAAGCGGGGTTTAACAAGATTGAATTTAGAGTTTTCCTTCTGCTAGATGGTTTGCCATACCAAGATTAAATAGCCCGGTCTACCCAGTTATTTACCCATATCTGGAAGGAGAATAGTTGGATTAATACCTTTCCCAAGGGTATTGGCGCTATTTGAAATACTAACAGTCTCGTTCAAGATTTGAACTCTGGTTGCCGAGTGCACCTCCTACGACGATGACCGTTACACATGCGCCTATATAACAACATTATACTAGTGTGAGTCAAAGTTTTTTTTCAATATTTTAGTAACGCGAGTCGCTCTTCGGCAGCTCCAATAGTTCTTTAAGGTGATCTCGCCTGATACTCTCCGAATACTACTCACCGGATTTTCATCTATGGTTTGAACCACGGCCTCGGAATCCACGGTTTTAAGCCTACTTCACATCGCCTGATCATCGCTTGCAACCTGAGCGATATTCTTTGAACCATCTGGTTACTGTACTATGCTCAACTTCACCTTTCTCACAACAAATATTTTTGGTTGCTTCCATGGCATTACGGCCTAATTCAAACTCGTAAATCATAAGGTCAACTACATTTCATGTTCATTTGTGTGGCTTTCAAATCACACATGGAATGAAGTAATGCACAACGTGTCATCGCACCAAGTACCACGATACTACCAACCACAGTGGCCGATACATCCTACAACTTGATCTGCTTCTGTTATGTAATAGACGCGTCGCAAACAATCGCATTACCAGTTAATGCAAAACTATTGACTTAGTTAAGTACTTGATTTAAAGAGTATCTTAACAAATGAGAGCTTTTTACTAATCTTCGAGAGAATTTAGCATCAATCCAACATAATTATCAAAGTAAATTAAATAGGAGTATTTGTTTATAGAGTCATTGTCAGCATTAATCAATCTACCAAACTGGTTTCATAATTCTATTTTTTTCTCCAAATTGGCTGTGACTAGTCAAGACATTATCACTTTATTATATAAGTTACTCAGGTATGCATCATCATCGTCATCAAGTCATGCGGATTCTCATTACTGTCTCTCGCCACCCGTCCCTAATTTTCTCAGGTATGCATACTTCATCATTTGAATATTAAACTTTATAATTAAATAAGAATCAGTCTCGATACTTATTGTGATCAGACTTCGTATTTATGGTGGGCAATTCAATCATCAAATAATTAGTGAAATCATTTGTTTATGACAAAAGGTTTTTTTATTTTTTTGCTTCGCCAATTCAAAATCATCATAGGATATTCTTATCGTATATTTCAGGTCAAAAAGTAGATTGGTCTCAAATGTCTGCTTTATTCGGTTAATCTCTTTGCTGTTATCTCTATGCTCAGGACCACTATATACAGTCTTTATTATATATATATATATATATATATATATATATATATATATATATATATATATATATATATATAGTGGTATCTTGACTTATGAGTTTAATTTGTTATATATATATATATATATATATATATATAATATATATATATATATATATATATATATAGTGGTATCTTGACTTATGAGTTTAATTTGTTCAGCTCGTAACTCAAATTCCGCATATATTAAATCTATTTTCACGATTGGAAATTAAAATGCGATTAATCTGTTCCAGCCACACCCCCCCCAACCCCCCCCCCCAAAAAAAAAAAAACCCCAACAACAATGCTACATTTTTTAAAGAAAAATATCAATGTTGTATAAAAGCATAATAGAATGTAATGAATTTCATGTGTTGTAATATGTTTAATGTTTATTTTTTATAGATGATATTTTTCTTTGGCGTATTAAATTTAGTAAAGTTATTGACATAAGCGTATCTGAAGCACGCTCCTATATCTGATTATAACTCTTAACACAAAGCAAAAAATCGACCGAGTTGCCGCTTAATTTGCGGCCGACAGTCAAAGCTTAATTCGCATCTGACAGTCAAAGTTTTACCCCAGAGAGTTCAACCAACAATTTTGGGAGCACACACACACACACACACACACACACACACATATATATATATATATATATATATATATAATATATATATATATATAATGAGAGAGGGGAATTTGCGTGTTATCTGAATATTAGTTCTAATCATCATACATATACATGTAGTGAATTTAATATATCTATCGTATAAATTCATTACTTATCTAAATATCCACTCATTTACATTAAACGTTTCATCAATCTCACTTCCTCATCTTTCTCTCTTTTCATATATATATATATATATATATATATATATATATATATATATATATATATATTACTATTGATTATATAGTTTGCTTTATTTATAAGTAAAGAGTGTCCAATACCAGTGATAGAGCATATATAATTTAGGAATGCGTAAATTTAACGGCGCTTTATGATTGTCAGTTTCTAGCCTATGCGATCCTCAGACCAAATCGTCCCCATGCAGTGTCAATTTTGCGTCTGTGCAATTATCAATACAACCCAAACACCTAACACCTGTAGCACTATCATAATCCAATATAATACACTCCCTATTAGAAAAAAAGGAAAATCCATCTCCAACCTCTTCTGACACCATCAACCGACCCCCCTTATTCACGACCTTCCTAATTCAATCAGAAAAAAATGTTCACCACTGAAGCAAGAACTCTATTCCTAAAGTCCTGACGAAGGTCTAACAGACCGAAACGTTGCATCGTCGACATCACTACCTACAATAAACATCCATTTTCTACAACATCCCGTGTTTGTCTACCTTTCTCCACATACTCTCTGATTAATCTCCTCATATTTCTCCCATATATATATATATAATATATATATATATATATGTGTGTGTGTGTGTGTGTGTGTGTGTGCATTGTGCATAACACTTTTCTGTCCATCTATGATATTCTGTCACGAAGAAATTAGTGCTTTGAGTAATAAGGAAGTTCGATGTTATGACATTAGAAGGAAAGCGCACTACACTCAAAGCGAGCGAGCGACTCGTTGACATAAAAAAATACATGAAATTCATATATAAATACGTATTGTTATGTTTGTTTATTAGCTATCTATTAAGCATAGCGTAGTTGTCGTGTAAGGTCAGAAGTATGGGGGCAACCCAGTAAGAATTGAACCCACTAACAATTGTCTGTTTCACATTACACCCGGTGAGATGTCGTTGTTACGTTTTTTAGTGTAGAAAATTAATCTCATAAAGAGTCCAACATATCTGTGGATTTTTCACTAGAAATTTAACAGCCACGGTTTCACTATTCAGTTATAACTGATATATCGTGTTTGTGTGCGTGTATGGTTTTCGCGCACGTGTGTGTGTGTGTGTATGTGTGTGTGTGTGTGTGTTTTCATTCCATATTTACGCAATTAAACTTACCTAAGGGAAGTGTACGTAATAAGATTGGTTTGCTTAGACACATGGTACGAATAATGATTTGAATATTGATGGAACACGTACGTATTTCATTTAAGCAGTCTTAAACATACGTATAAACATGTGAATACATCCCGATTCATATATATATGTGTGTGTGTGTGTGTGTGCGGAAACATGAATTAAAATAATTCTTATCTCACCTTGTTTAGCTCATCTGTAATCATTAGTTTCATGTGTTTTATAAAACGATAAAAAGCAACACACACAGACACAGACACATATACACAGACGCAGACAGACAGATACACACACACACACACACACACACACACACACACACACACACACACACACACACACACACACACGTGCATACACTCTTCAGGCAGAAGTTTTTTGGAAGTAATAAATTCATTAAATCAATAAGAATTATTTTAGTTATTCTAATATTAACAATCTACGACACCATTGAAGCCGATTTTTTTATCACAATATTCCTGGGAGATAAATGAAAATTAACGAATGAAGGGAAGAAAAATATATTTTATGTGCATAAATATTTCAAGAAGCTCTGCACAATGATATTATCATCATCATCATCAGGTCGAGTTGGCAGAATGGATATCCATGACTGTCTCTCACTAACCATCAGGGGAGGTCCTCCGTGCAATATCCAGAATCTGCACAAAACTGTCCATGTGTAGGTGTTCACGGAAGATCGTCACTTACAAGTTCATCCCTGCTCTCTAGCAGTGTCCAGCATGTGTTTTTCGTCATACTCAGACAGTTTGTGTGACAGGAAGCAAGTGGCCGTATAGCTGCTTTCTTTTGGGGTACTGCTTCCAAGATGTGTTCAAGACAGTATGCAATATATTTGTGTAACTGCCATCAATCAAGAGTTTCGTTATAGTCCAAGTGCTGCAGCCGTACAGTAGCACAGACACGGCTACAATTTGGAAGTACTTTCGCTTTTTCTTATCTGAGAGATCAGATATCCCAATGATCGACTATCTATCTATAGCAGTCAACGCTTTCCTATGCCTATTAACATATCTTTCTGCAGATGAGATATCACAAACTGTGAATTGGCCTGCGAATTTCAGATACTTACCATTCAGCGAGGTGATGCCTCCATCACGTTTAAAATACATGAACCTAGTTTTATATGAGTTCACATAGAGGCAAGTGTCCCTTGCCACCTTCTCTATACAGCAGTGACTCGGCTTGTGCAGGTGTATTTGCAAGAAGCGCTAAATCATCTCCGTAGTCCGCACCTGTAATAGTCTCTGTAGGATATCGCCGGCTTCGTACCGTTTTTAGGGTGAAGCATTTTTATGCGATCTAATGACGTTCGAAGTATGTAATCTAGGAATATTATCAATATATATATATGGTGCTAATGTATGTCCTTGTTGGACTCCAACAAAAAACAAAACAACAATATATATATATATATATATATATATATATATATATATATATATATATATATATATGGTAGGGTAACGAAGCCATGGACTTATTTTGAAAATCGCATAGGCGAAAAACTGACAGTTGCCAAGCGCCGTTGACTTCATGTCTGCGCAATCCAAATTTAGATATACATGCTTAATCAATAATATTCAACACTCTTTAATTATAGATATTGCAAACTATATATATATATATATATATATAATATATATATATATATATATATATATTTAAAATGATAGAGAAATTATGTGTCAAGACCTTACCTAATAACTTCAACTTAGTCAAATATAAGGTAGGATCCCGAAGAGATCGTATAGATCGAAACCGTGCCAGACACATCATTTTTTCTACAATTATCATAGCTCTATATTTATGATATATTGGTCAGTCTTGGATAAATTACTAATGCTACTGCAACGGAAAAGTTAAAGCAGCAATTGGACACTATATATATATATATATTAGCAGAAGTCCCCGGTCCATAACTGTACTAAAATAATTTTAGGAACACAAGGAAGTGAGATAGAAAATGGAAGACAGGAATAAGAATGTGGGTAAGAAGAAAATAGTTTAGACAAAATGTTCGTTTATCTTAGGAAATGTTTTTTGTTTACACTAAAAACATTATTTAAAAAACGTAACCCTAAAGTCGTGAGAATTTTAAAACAATTTTATTTTTCGGAAAAAATGCTTTTTTTTTTTTAACAAAAACTTTGATTCAATTTTTAATAGAAACGAATAAATTAAACAAATATATTTTCACGTTGACTCAGCAAATCAAAGTTCGTTCAGTTCTGCCTTCCTGCCTGTCTGTCTGTCTGCCTGCCTGGCCGCCTTCGTAAAAGTGCAAACGCATTTATTCAAGTGTGCATTTCACCTCCAAAGAAACAAAGTTTATAAGCAAAAATTGTATGAACTGATTAGATGGTTTGGTTAATGTGAATATTTGTTTTAACAATACCCCTTTAATATATAATTACTAGGAGTAATTGGTTTCTAAGATTATTGTTTTATTCTAAAGCATATTAAAATCAACCCTTTATATGATTTCATATCGAAATCAATTGAAATAAAATAAAAATAACTGTAATCTTTTTATATGCGTCATTATTTAATGACTTCCTTTATATGAAACTAATTAAGACATATAATGCATATAAAAAAGTTTACATTTATTACAATATTATTTTAATTGATTTCGATATAAAATTAAACATAGGATTTATTTTAATACGTTTGAGAATAAAACAATAATATTAGAAATTATTTTTTAAAGTGGTTTTGTTAAAAGCAATATTCAAATTAATCAAACCATCTACTGTGTTCAAATAATCTTTGCATATAAAATTTGTTTGTTTGTTTGTTTGTTTGTTTGTTTGTTTGAGAGAGAGAGAGAGAGAGAGAGAGAGAGAGAGAGAGAGAGAGAGAGAGAGACTCTCTTTGAATTAAACTGATAAATGCATCAGTCTAATCTACTTCTCTTTTGACCCAATCTCTACATTATTGCTCCTTACTGTGAAGACTTCTAGAAAATGGTTGATTTTTTGTTTAATAATTGAATTACATCACTTAATGAGTAAAGATAAAAAATATCTTTTGTGTGTTTCTTAATTATAAACATATAAAGTTATACACAATCCTCAAATAACATGAAACAGAGGTTCTCAACACGTGGCACCTGTGACTCATCCTTGCGACTCTACACTCAATTTTCAATTTTTTTCAATACGATTTAAAGTCCAAGTTTCTTAATTGCCAGATCCTTGATTTTATAAGAACCACGTGCTCCCATCTAGGGGATTCTTAACCTTATCATTCCCACCCAGCAAGTAGTGAGCTTATTGGCCACGACATACCACTGTGAATTGTTGTTTTCCAAAATGAAGCATGCCATGATTAAACTGCATTTTCAACTGTCAAATCATCACTTGTTTGATGTGTTCTTTTGTCAACCTCTTCATTTAATCCTTATATATCTTTTTGTGATTGCAAACATTTTCTCACGTTATGTGACCCCCTTCTTGTCCGATCCGTACAGCCCTTTACCCAACTTTCAATAGTTCAAGTAATGTCCAATATGAACAAGGATCACATAATCAGAGCCTGCAATTGTTTTCAACCTCGTATACAGGCATTTATTGATGCTAGTGATGGATTAATTTAATAAAATTACCCAATTCTTAATTAACTTTTATGTTTCTTATTTTTGTTCAAATACAGTTATTTTCTGTTGTTATATAGGAGGGTTTTTTTTGTAATCATGAAATCTGTCAATTACCGTTCACATTTGTATATATTTCCTAAGCTTTAAAATGTTTTAATTTGCATGAATCTACAAGGGATTAGTCCAACCAAGAAGGGAATGAACATTCAACACATTTGGCACCTCATTTCTTACATCATGATACCCCCCCCCTTCTTGCCAGATCCATGCACCCCTGCACCCAACTTTCAATTTTTCTCTTCCCCTTTTGATGTTGATAGTGAAGAAGTATCATTACAATTGCAGATGGAATTCATTGATCTTCAGTGTTCAGAAGATATGAAGTCCAAGTTTCTTGCTTGCTTTCTATAAGAACCATTTTGCTTCCAACAAGACGATTCCCCAACTATATCGGCCACACCCAGTAAGTAGTGAGCTTGTTTGCCACCATATACTGCAATGAATAGTTGTTTTACAAAATGAAGCACACTAAGAGATCAAATCACTTGTCTAATGTGCCCCTTCTGTGCTCCTTCTGCCAACCTCTTCATTTATGATGTCTTTGCAAACAATATCATTAATAGATTATAATTGTTATCTGGACTCTGTTGGGAAAATAAAGACAAACTCATAAGAGACGTTCCCGATGGACTTAATCGTGCAGAAAAAACTTACACTCATCAGCTCTGTACAGACACTAGATTCTGTTTAAAGGACCCGTCAATGGGTTATAGGCATGGATTACCAGAGAGAGTCAAAGGAATATGTGCTGTCCGTACGTGATGATGATGATGATGATGATGATGATGATCGCGCTGACAAGCATCTTGCAACAATGTGATATTTTTGGTGTGTACTTCAGCAAATGTCTTCTCAGTGTTTTTGCTTTCATCTTTTGAATAGTGATCGTGATATTTAATTTGTTTTCATCATAGTGCAAGTGACCTCGCTGTTTGAAAGCCTTAAAATACATAAAATAATGTTGACAGAAAAAAGGGGGCTCGAAAGAGAGGAAGAGAAAAAGAAAAAAATAGATAGATAAATAAAATATATATATATATATATATATATATATATATATATATATATATAGAGAGAGAGAGAGAGAGAGAGACGATGAAGATTTCGATGGGGTCAAATTGTACGGTGATTTCGTACGTCTTTATCTCTTAATAATCAAGTTCACTCTCAGTGGTATTGACACAGATCCACATCTGTTATCTCCATTCGCCAACAAATGTACAAAAATCCCTTTATTCTCCTTTCGCACTAACTCAGTGCGAAATAAATAAAGGAACTTTGTATTTATTCGGTTTTAGTTAAGAAATTCTCAAACTTGATAGGGTGTATTTATTTATCGGTTAAACTGTAAATAATATATAATAATATCCATTTTCATTGTATAATGTTCCATAAGAAATAATCAAATCATGGTGTCTTAGTTTGAGAAGAAGTTTTTATAAAATTTTTTAGGGGTGTAATTATTTATGGGATTTACAGTAAATAACATGAGGAGGTGTTTGATGTGTAATGGTTGTCGCCATGAGAAATGAATTCGACGAACCGAGTTCAAATCCTGGACGAGGTTCTTTGCATATCACATCGCGTTAATACACTTGCGAAATGTATGAATCCAATTATTCTCCTTCCAGCTATGGGTAAATAGTATGCCAGATTGGGCTCTTAGTATGACAATCAGTCTAACAGCAGAAAAGTCTCAAATCAAACATGTTAAACTGATGCGTCCATGTACAGGAATTCATGGTAGAACGTCGTTTATGTGTTCATCCCTACTTCACCAGCAGTGTCAAGCATGTCTTGCTCGTCTACATCAATATCGCAAACCACTCAAGAAACGTGAATGGTTTGCGAGATTGACGTAAAACTGCTGTTTTGTAGGGTGTAGCTTCCAGAATTTGTTCAAACGGGCATACTTGAGTAGTTAGATTTGTTCTAGTCATTTCGTTAGAGTCCAAGCTGAGTAGCAATACAGTAGTATTGATACAGCTTGAAAGAATACCCGTTTTATTTAACCAAATTTCTCATTATAACACAAATTCTATAACTTGTAAGTCACTTGAAATCTAGCTTAAAGTCTTTCCTCAGTGGCATTTAGGTGGGTAAAAAATTAAACACACATAATACATAACTGATATGTTGCCTATTGATTATGTACGATAAGTGTAGAATTCAAAAGCTTTTTATAATTCTTTTCAGAAGAGTCATGGAAAATACCCAGTAAAAAGATAGACAAATCTCTAACCATTAACTGACCTGTGAACAGTTCTCTGATTGGCTGGTTTGATCATGTAACGATCGTGAGAACGAATTATTTAGATATTTAGTGTAGTCTCAGGCGCTGTGACGAACGGATGCGAAAATGACTCTCTACACGCGTGTGTGATACCTTTGTGAACTTGGGTTTTCAAATAAAGACGTCTAAAAATGTATATGAGGAGACTTGCTGTCACTCAGACTCCAGTGAAAAGTCACCAGCTGACTCTGGTTTGAAGAACTCACAAGAAGTGAAATAAATAAATAAATAAATAATAATAATAATAAAAGCAAAAATTGATAAGTATAATATAATATGTATTAAGCTAATGTAGCAAACTAGCATAACGGGAATACAAAGCAAGGCACGACTGGGTTGGAAGGTGATCCACTGGGAATCATGGGGAAAATTAAATTTTGACCATACAACAAAATGATATATGCATAAACCACAATCTGTTCTTGAGAATGAAACGCATAAAATTCTCTGGGACTTTGAGATAAAGACGGATCACCCTATCACAGCCAGGAGACCAGACCTAATGTTGATTAACAAACAAAAAAAAAAAAGAAAAAAAAAAGAACGTATCAACTGGTGGACTTTGCTGTTCCAGCAGATCACAGGGTGAAGCTAAAGGAAAATGAAAAGATGGATAAATATCTGGATCTTGCCAGAGAATTGAAAAAGCTGAGGAATATGAGAGTGAAAGTGATACCAATTGTAGTTGGTGCACTTGGAACGGTCCCAATAAACTTGGAAAAAAGACAGGAGGATCTGGAAATCAGAAGAAGAATTGAGGCCATCCAGACAACTGCATTGCTTTAACGGGTAGAATACTCAGAAGAGTCCTGGAAACATGAGGAGACTTGTTGTCACTCATCCTCCAGTGAAATACCATCAGCTAACGCTGATGTGAAAAACTCAAAAGGAATGATAATATTATTATTAATAATAATAATAATAATAATAATAATAATAATATATGCATCCTCGTCTTGTTCCTTAATAGATCGACCTTGTGCATTTCTGATCCTGTTATAAGATATAAACGCTAAAGATCTTATTTATAATCTATCTGTTAGGCGTATCACTACATTGCATGTTTTTGCACTGGATAACGAGTCACTTCAATACGTATAATGTTTATAAAATACTAATAGGCAAACATGTGATCAAAACTTATTTATAAACTTAAGAATCGTTAACACGGAACTTAATAATTCCTGATAAACAGTTTTTCAAGAAGTCATGCATGTAGTAACGTCATTTATAACGTAACCTTGAAGTTGCAAGTATTTTGACACCCCATTGCAATACTTGAATTTGCTGTTCAAATCAAGACGCGAGTCGCTACCCTTATAATCTAATACTTAAGTAACAATTTCTTTCTGTTTGGGTATAACCAGTTGGTGATCCGTTCCTGGTAAAACCTTACACGCATGTTAAGCTAATATTCAGGAATATTACTGGCTAACTTGATTTAAAAAAATCAATAATGGAACCCCTGGGGAGATCTTTACAATGTAGAAAGAAAGAGAAGATGTTTCAGAGAGAGAGAGAGAGAGAGAGAGAGAGAGAGAGAGAGAGAGAGAGAGAGAGAGAGAGAGAGAGAGAGATGTTAGTTAAATAAGTTCGATACTCTTCGAGCTCAACTGTCCTTGGCTTTTTCATAGTGAAGAAAGTTGGATGGAAGAAGGACTTATAATTCAAACAGTTCCTCACAAGAAAATGACCTGGCATAAATTCAACTAGCAAAGATTGCTATTGAAAATCCAGAATGGGTACTGAGGTACGCTAACATTTTCAAGCGCACTCTGGGAACTTCGAATAACCCTACCTTTCTGAGATATTAGTGGGTACTGCAGCTAGTACTACTTTTTCGAAGGAGACGCGTGTTGTTGAAACATTATGTCCAGTAAATATAGATGTCGTCATTTACGGAACATTTACTTGAATTACAAATGAAAGGAATGTAACGAAATTCGTAGAGTAAATTTAGTTGCGTGTAATAAATGTAAATATGTCAAAATAGAATATGTGAAATAGATTTTCTTAAAATTGTGGGGTATATTCCCGGAGTTCTGTCCCGGCCTCCTGCCTCAAAAACCGCTAGCCAGTGGCTGCTGAAAAAACAACCAGCTACGATTGAAGTCCGTAGCCGAAGCGGTGTCACTTGAAAAAAAAAGACTAGGGTTAGGGTTTAGGGTTAGGGTTAGTGTTGGGGTTGGGGTTTAGGGTTAGTTTAATGGGAAAATAAATAAATAACTTGGGTTCTGTTTTTTCTGGGTCACTCTGTATACAGAGTGACCCAGAAAAAACAGAGCCCACAAATTTTGTAATAAAACTGTTAACTTTAACTAGGGGGGTTTAGGGTTAAGGTTTAGGGTTAGGGTTAGGGTTGAGGTTGGTTTTTCGGGAAAAACGCCCTAAGTTGGTTGTTTTTTTTGTTTTTTTTCAAGTGACACCGCTTCGGCTACGGACTTCAATCGAAGCTGGTGTTGTTTTTTCAGCAGCAACCGCCTAGCAGTTTTTGAGGCAGGAGGCCGGGACGGAACTCCGCGAAGAGTACCAAATTGTGAATGAAAATGTGGGAGAATAAGAAAATGTGTATATATTTGTGTTTGATGGAAATTAAACTGTCAGCATAGTAAAAGATCATCGTGCATACACATGTTAAATGTACAACAGGAGAGAAACAAACAATGTTAGATGTATGTAAAAGAATTAACAATGCTCGGTCAATTTCTTGCTTTGCGTTGAGAGCTAAAATTTGAGATACGAACGAGCTTCACATACGCTTATGCTAATAAGTTCACTAAAAACATTTAAGTTTCCAAATTTATTGCGCGAAAGAAAAATATTATTTATAAAAGGATAAACATTAAAATATATTACAATACACAATTCATTACATTTTATTTTATCATGTTTTATACAATACAGAGATAATTTTCTTATTTAAAAAAACGTAACAAAAAATTAGGGTGTGTTTTGGGGGAGTGGATACTGGAACGGATTGATGGCATTTTAATTTATTTCAATGGGGAAAATTGAGTTGATATACGTGGAACTTGAGTTACGATCAGAGCGAATTAAGCTCGTAAGTCAAGGTACCATTGTATTCAATGATAAGTGACGTGTTTCTTTTTAGATTAATAAAAAATATTTACGGTCAGAGGGAAGTCTACCGTAAACACAATCTTCCCATCAGCTGCTGCTGCTGCTGCTGCTAATGATGGGAATGGTCCTTGTTGACAACTCTCACAACTGAATGGCCATTTGCAAAAGTTTTAATACAAAACAAAAGAAGCACAAATAACGTTAAGGATGCTACAATAGTGAATAGAACAAGCTGCTTATGAATTGAACATGGGAAAATAATGACAACTTTTTTGTCTGACTTTTATATTAGAAGACTCGATGATATCATTATAAACTTGTGAATGAAAAGAAGACAAAAAAGACAGGAAAAAACTAGCTGAAATACTCTCTTCTGCCATTCATAAATACTTAGAGACCCTAGCTTTGTATTTACCCAACCCTTCCACACAAGCAGGATGTGACACAAACCCTACTATTTCCCCAAAGACACCGTTATAATCATTTATCAATACTTTTAGGCCGTAAACACCTATATGTACTTTTTGGTGGAATTGCGTGGTTTAATGGTTATTGTCCAAGGAAATGAACACAGCGAGCCGAGTTCAAATTCTGGACGAGACTGTTTGCAGTTCACATAGCACTAATCCCTTGAGAAAAGGTATGCATCCACTATTCTCCCTTCAAGTATGGGTAAATAGTAGAGTAGGCTTGATACTTTAACCTTGGTTAGGCAAACAGTCTAGGAGAAAGAAAACACTGAATTTAAACCTGTTAAACTCCGTTTAAGAAATTGACCTTGTGTTGCATCCTGCTCGTGCGGAGGGACTGTTAAATATATATATATATGTGTACATGTATTTTTAAGCGGAGTTTAACAGGTATGAATTCAAAGTTTTGATTCTCCTAGACCAGTTGCCATACCAAGGTAAACGAGCCTAGTCTGCTCTACTATTCACTCAGATGTACCGTTATAGCCATACTCCAATGCTTATCAACCCTAGACTTCTACATGTATTTTATGGGGAATTTAAGAAGTTTGAATATGCCATAGTAAGGTTAAGGAGCCCAGTCTGCCCTACTATGTACTGATATACATCGTTATAGCTATTTATCAATAATTAGATACCCTAGACAACTATTTGTATTTACCCAACACCTCCACACAAGCAGGATGTGACACAATGTCATTTAAAGCGTACTTTAACAAGTTTCAATTCAGAGTTTTCTTTCTCTTAAACCAATGGCTATATCAATGTTTAAGAACCCAGTTTTCCCTAATATTTACCCAGAGACACAGTTATAGCCCAGGTTATTTGATGACTAGAGGTTAGGAAATTTTCTTCATTATACATTTATATTTCTATGTTTGTGCAGTTGTTTCTTTCGCACACAGTTATATAATATCAAGTATTCCTATATAATATAAATATTTGACACTTGTATGGTTTCAAGTATCCCAATCTAATACTAATCATTATATGGTTTCAAGTAATTATTTTTATTTAATAATTATGTGTTTGCACACAGTTATATTGATTAGGGTTATTATATAGAAATGATTTATCATAGAAATGAATTGATTATAGTTATATATTTAGAAAGAAAAATCTGCGTAGTGGCCTATTGTCGGTATCAGCCGAACAAAGACGGAGTCTTTCCCTTTTGTGCTAGTGGTAAACCAGGGAGATTGTTTTGCTGAGATGGAGCCCTACATCTACCACCAGCTCCCTAGGCTGTGCCACTCATGCGTTGAGTTGGCAAGTACTAGTATCGAACTCGGAACTTGCGATTCTTAGACGAATATTCTCCTGACTGAGTTAAACGGCACATAAGGTTCGTTATACATAAATAATTTTATTATAGAAATGCATTGATTCGGGTCATTATATAGAAATTATTTTTATTATAAAATTCATTGATTAGGATCATTATATTACACAAATTTTATAGGAATTAATTGATTATGGTCGTTATATATGAATGACTTAATTATAGAAGTGCTGTAATTAGGGCCTTTATATGAAAATTATTTTGCTATAGGAATTCATTATAAATCAGAAGGAAAGGGAGTGTCAGTGGTCAAGAAGTAATGCAAGAATCTGACTGATTAGATCCATTATATGCATAATATAAATACTATGTTCATGATTTTACTACATACATACATTGGGAATCCAGTAGAGAGGCATTGTCATGGGTCAAGAATGAATAGAAATATTAATGAGAGAATCGGGCTATAATAGATATTTACGAAGCGTAACTTAAATTTGGCGCAAGACCACAAGTATGAAGCACCCAGTGAGGATCGAATTCACTCTTCAGTCGTATTTAATTTTTGTGACTCGAGTGCTAACGATTATATAATGACGAAATGCCTGGGAATAGAACTATAAAATGCATAATGTAAATGTATTGATAATGAGTTTATTATAGAAATTCATTTTAAATGAGGAAAATATTTTGACGGCCAGAAATGAAGAGAAGCATTAACGGAAGAATAGGGCTTTTATATGCGTAATTATTAATTATTAATTCTATAATTTCTATACATATTCATATCTTTTTAGTCGCTGAAAAAAACGTTGGAATGTTATTTCGAAATAGTTTAAAAGGCTTTGTTTGGTCTGTTCCGTAGCCACTGGTGAGAAGTATTCAAACAAAAAGTCTACACATCATAAACTACATAACTCAGAAGAAATACATATTAAGGAATAGGTGGATGTGTAGGCGGTACTCTGTTACATAATGAATGGTTGTAGCCTATTCATTTTGTAATATAGTGTTTGGAAATAGCATTTAACGGTAAGAACCCTATAAGAAATCAACAGGATTTTTATTAACAACTTCTGACACTGATTGGCCTGGATTGGATATTTTCATTGATTGAGAATGTCACGTGATGGGTAGATCTTTGAGAATTTTTTGCAGTTTAGTGAGTTGACTTGTACGGGACTGGCTGGTTGGACGCAAAAATGGCGTCCTGTGAATTCTTCTCCACGTGTGTAGAAATTTGGGTCTCAGGAAAATTAAAAAATATATCCAACAAAAACGGATTGTTTTCGTGTGACCGATTTTAATGAGAAATGACAAAGATGGATACGACCCAAGATATACCCGAGACAACCCAGACGAAGAGAACGATCTGAGAACTCAACCCGGTATAGAAAATAATAATAATAATAATAATAATAATAATAATATATAATACGACGATGCAACAACTCGTAAGAAGTGGACTCAGCTACCCGAGTTCAAATCCCGAACGAGATTGTTTGTATTTCACATAGCCCTTGGGATAAGTATGTATTTACCTAACCTGTTCGCCACGACACAAGCTCACAAGTATATGGGGCATCCAGCAAGGATTAGCTTGCTAACCATTACACCCCGATGGGCCACCTTTACCCTTATGAAGTATTCGCCTTTCAGTGGAGTAGAGTGTGCTCTTTAATTTTGGTATAACAAGCAGTCTAGAAGGAAAACAACTGGCAACCCCATGACCAAGCCAAGTTATGGGACCAGTAAGAAAGGAAGTATGTGTATATGTGCACACATGCGTATGTAGGGTTCCCTGAGGATTTTTTGAGAAACATAGGGGCACAGCCAAACCACACCAGGGATAGGGCCATGGTTTCAGTATCAAGTACTTTTTATAGCACTTAAGAGTATCAATTCTTCCTCGGATTTTTAGTTCCACCATTCAATTTTTAGGTTTTTTGTGATTGTTCCAAGAGCTGACATTAAAGACATCTTCATATTGTATAAAATTGTTTAAGTATCTTGTAAGATGAAGATATTTCTCGAGTTTGTTTGTTTTTTTTGTTTTGTTGTTGTTTTTTTGCTTTCCTCCGTATTAAATCTGTGATTTTCTGGACTGGTATAGTCTATAATATGACATGTTCGTTTCTTGTTTATCAAAACTAAAACCTAATCAAAACTAAATCTGTCATATTGGCCAGGACTGGATGATCCATTTTAGTTGGTTAATTTGGTGTTTTTTACGGCATGTTAGTTCTTGGATTATTTTATACCGAAGACATTTTTTATTCATTTTTTGTTGAGTGCGGTTGTTATTTGTGCAGGTGGAATCAGATCTATATAACCCATAGATGGGACCCTAATAGGTACTACCACGCCGGGGTTACGTGGTTACCTGAGGTTAATGGTAATCTAGGGGTACTTTACACTCACCCAGGGCCCCAGTATTGGAACCTCAATGCTAGATGCGGTTTGGCATCAGACCAGGACACTGCTATCACAGTCTAGCACCTATAGGATGAAAAGTGTTGAAGGTTTGCCATAAAAGTAATACGGTTGGTATAATCATATAGGTGCTAGAGCTTGAGGTGACTGGCAGATTGATCGGAGGGGGCTTCTCCGCCTGTCCATCTTGTTCAAGTAAAGGCTAAATTGGATTGTTGCATATCATGGACTGTTTAGCCAACAGGATTCCATGTTTAGGCATCACGGGTCCACCCACAGCCAACAGGTGGCTTCATTGGTGGGGGAGGGGGCTTAACCTTCAGCAGAGATAAGTCGGCGTATTCTGCCGTCTAATCCAACAGGGTGCTGGTCTATTTTGATCTAAAAGAATAGTGTTGTCTGATTTTCTATGGCCCTTTCTGGTTTGTGCACGTAACATTAGTCGCTCTTACAATTCCCAGTGAATCACCTACCCTGCCCAGTCGTACCTTCTCTTTCCGTGCCAGTCTGTAGCATTGGTTTATAATGTGGTTTATGTGGGAACTAACAAATCTGTATGCGTTACGACGATTTAGTAGCAAATGTAATGTACAATTCTTCGTAACTTAATTGATCTTTTTTTTTTGTTAAAAAAAAAAGAAAAGAAAAAGACTAGCAGAAGGTCTCCCAATTTTGCTCAGGACAAAAGACGGAGGTCACCATAAACTGTGGCAAAAATGGCCATATGCACACAAACTGATTTTATTTTTTCTTCTCATAGTTAACATTTTATTAGGTTTTATAATTTATGATTACGTAACTTCTTTTTATACAAAAAACTTGTGTAGGAGGTTTTTAAAATTTTTAACAGCTAACGACATCTATTTTGACTTCACTGGAAGACAACCAAGTTATATATATATATATATATATATATATATATATATATATATATATAGGCAGACGACACAATTAAAAGAATATTGCTCTGTATTTAATCTAAAAAAGATTATTATACAGTGAGCTCTCTTTAGGGATTTATAAAAATCTCTGTATTTGCACCTACTAAAACATGCAATAATTATAGTGCGATTTTGAAAATCCCATGTAGATTCTTACCTTACTGCCAGTTTTTGGATACCTTACACACACACACACACACACACACACACACATATATATATATATATAATATATATATATATATATATATATATATATATATATAGTGAGGGTCGTGAGGAAATGAGCCTCGTTTATTTTAAAGCTGAAATATCATGATATTACCCTGCATTGTTGTTAAACATAGGGAACTATACTTTACAGATTTAGACAGTTTTACAGGTAAATTCTAATCATAATTTTATATATATATATATATATATATATATATATATATATATATATATATATATATAGAGAGAGAGAGAGAGAGAGAGAGAGAAAAGAGATATATAGAGAGAAAGACAGAGAGACAGAGATAATGCTCGTGTTAGTAAATGTTCTCTAAAAATATTTCCTCTAACCACAATTTACGTTTAATTTTTCGTTTAATAAAGCAGTAAAAATAAAATTTTATTACCAAACATTTCCTCAAACGAATAAATTATATGAAATAATTAATAAAATTCCATAAATATTTGCTATATTCGAATGGTTAATATGCATGAAATAATAAACGGTCACAACAAGAAAATTATAAGAATAAAAAAGCGAAAAGCAAATAATGAATTGAACCATTAAAGCAACTACACAAAGAGTGAGTCCCCATTACTTAATTAAAATTGTGGTTTACCAAGTCAAATAAGAAGTAATAACGGACAGGATATGGTTTACACATAATCGCCCGAGCGACTCTGGATGTAAAGATATAATGATTACAAAGTTTCAGTTGGAAATGAACGAGACGCCAATAGTTCATCTACAAATACAAAGATAAGTATGATAAAGAACAAGAGGTTAAGTGGTCAATTTGAAAAAGAGCACATGTTTGTATATATATATATATACATCGTGTGTCGTAAAAGTATCGAGATTGAAGCTGTATTTACCAAGATAGAAATGAACAATGAATGGAACATTATTTTTTTTTTCAGAATACAAGGTGTGAATAAAAGTGCCGAGTTTGAAGTTGTGTTTACCAAGATAGAAATAAACAATGAATGGACCTTTTTTTTTCAGAATATAAGGTGTAAATAAAAGTGCCGAGTTTGAAGGTGTTTTATCAAGAAAGAAATGAATAATGAAGGGAACCTTCATTTTTCAGAATACAAGGTATGTCAAAAAGTAGAATAAATCTCAATACTATTTTGACACAACTTGTATATATATTTGATTTCTTAACCATCACCAGAGCAATATTAAGGAATGATGCCTTGAAGCTCCTCCAAAAAATGTGTATCTATTCATATCTTTCACACGTTTCATCTCTCTCTCTCTCTCTCTCTCTCTCTCTCTCTCTATATAATATATATTATATATATATATATATATATATATATCAGTCAGATTATATCTATCTATCTATCATGCTCTTGTGGAAAATAACTATTTATTCTTTTGCAATGTGACAGACGAGCACTGCGTGTAAAGAGTTTCCAACAAATGTACTGAAACGCAGTTTGGCGAGAGAAGAGAGATCAAAGAAAAGACGCCATCTTTTGTCGTAAGTGACAAGTCAACGAGTGAAACGGAAGTGACTAGAAAAATAAATGTGAAATAAGTAAAAAGACAATAAGAATAAAAGGGTGAAGTTGAGAGAGAAAGAAAGAAACGAAAATAAGGTAGAAGAAAAGTTAGAAAAAGCAAGAAGGAAAGGGGGAAAGAACAAGGGAATTGAGAAGGAAGGAAATATAGAAAGACAAAAATAAAGAACGTAAGATAAAGAAGAAGAAAAAACCGAACGAAATTGGAAAAAAAGAAGATTAAAAAAAAGAAAGAAAGTATTATAGAAAGGAAAAAAGGTGCGAAAAGAGAACGGAAGAAATAAGGAATGAAAAAAAAATGAAAGAAGCCTAGAATAAAAAAAGAAAAACGAAAACCATGAAGAAAAAAGAAAGAAAGAAAGAACACTGAAAGAAAGAAAGTAAGGAATGAAAGAAAGAAGGAAGGAATAAATGAGAGAAAATTGAGGGAAAGGAAGAAAAAAAACATAGAAAGAAGGAAAGAAAGAAATTAGACTGAAAAAAGAAAGAAATTGGGATAGAACGGAAGAAAAGGGAGCAAAAATAGAAAGAAAGAAATGGCGAAAGAAAAACCGCAGAAGGAACTAAAGCAAGTAGGGAAAATAAAAAAGAAAGAAAGAAGGAAAGAAAGTAAGAAAAAAGAAAGAAAGAAAATGAACTGAAAGAAAGAAAGAAAGAAAGAAAAAAAGAAAATAGAAAGAAAGAAAATGGACTGAAAGAAAGAAAGAAAGAAAGAAAGAAAAAAGAAAGAAAATAGATTAAAACAAAGAAAGAAATCCTCAAAAAGAGAGAATAAAAGAACCATAAAAAATGAGAAATAGAGAATGATAGAGAGAAATGTGGAAATGGGAATTAAGAAAAAATAAGGACAGATAAAAATTGCGAAGAGAGATGAAAGGAAAGAATGGATAAAAGAAAGGCGCGAATAGAGAGAAAAAATAGCAGTGAAAACAAAAATGGACAGAAACCGGAAGTAGAGGTTGAAAACGAGAAAATAAATCTGGCGGGATATGAAATAAACAAAGAGAACTTTTATAAATCCATTCGTTGAATAGGATTTTTTTAAAAGTAGGGGATTGCCCCTTTGAATACGAAGGGGAAATAGAAAATGAACAGTTCAGTTTGCGGTTTTGGGGTAGACTGAAAATTTGCACCGAGAACTGATAACTTTTATGGTGGTTGGTGGTAAAGTCATTTTTGAAAAAAAAATTACTTTTTCCTGTAAATTCATTTCACGCTGGAATTGACTAACCTCCGGTTAAAATTTGAATTCTCTCTCTCTCTCTCTCTCTCTCTCTCTCTATATATATATATATATATATATATATATATATATATATATATATATATATATATATATATATATATATAAATATATAAGAATATATATATATATATATATATATATATATATATATAATATATATATATATATATATATAATATATATATATATATATATATATATATATATATATATATATATATATATATATATATATATATATATCTGCATGTATGCCTGTCTTTATGTATACAACGACCGAGCGCATGCCCTTTTATCAAGGAAAATTAGTGGAGACCATCAAAGACCAAAAACTCAATAAAATCCTATTTTTATAAGAGAGAGGATTAAAATTTCTACCTCTCATTTTAAGTTTAAATTTAAATACAAATATAATAAGGGTATAAATCACCATATTAAAAAGTAAATTTAAAAAATTATTAGATACAAAACAAATCAGTAAAGAATAAAACATAATAAAAAAATAAATAAAAGAAAAAATACAAACAAGAATAATAAAAGTAAGCAACTCCAAACAAAGAATATAGGAATAATATAATAAAACAAATAATTTTTATTAACAACAGGGTGCGAGCACGAAGAGGACTCTTCTGTCTACTGAGACTCCTGGATTATCTTTTGCATAGTAAACATACTTGAGTACCAGTAGCATTTGATAGATAAACATGTTCGAACTTCTCCACTTCGGATGTTGTGAGACTGAAAATCACCCTTTTTAACAGCCCGCTTCAATTTTTGGTGTTTAATTTGGTTGGACTCTTTCACAAACCGGTAAATAGTGAACACACAAATACAAACACATACATCCTATTTCTATTCCCCCCTCCCCAATGAAAGTACAGTAGATACAGGGAGCACAATAACACCTTTGAATAGAGCAAGTTTTCAGGTACAAAACATGATTTTTGGAGGTGCACTTAGCGTAACTTTTATCGTCGTTGGAAATAGAATATAAAAAATAGTTTATACTAATTTTGTGATTTGTTAATCTATTTACTCTGTTGTGTTTATTTTATTATTTCCTAAGTATTTTGTTTCTCTCAGCAGAGCTGTGGTTTTAACGGTAGCAATTTCCGATTCCTCCAGTCTCTTTTCCAAGCCTTTGGGGACCGTTCCAACCGTAATAATTAACACTGTAACCTTCATGTTCCACTGCTTTTTCAGCTATCAGACAAGATCCAATTATCTGTCTATATTTTTGCTTTCAATTATTTTTACTCTGTGGTCCGCCGAAACAGCAAAATATACTAGATGACAAGTTCTTGTTTTCTTGTTAGTTACACTTGACTGGGATTGGTTGATCCGTTTATATATCAAAATCCCAGTGTTATTTTTTTGTTTATTTTTTTTAGTCTCATTTTCTAGAACAGATTCTGGTTTGTGAATATAGCATTTTTATGGTCACACCTCTTGGACACTTCCCAGTGGGTCACCTTTCCCATCTAGTCGTGTCCAGGCTTTTCTCTTGTACCAATTTTCTGCGTTCATTTGTTATCATTTCCCATCTTGTGAGTTTTCACACTAGCATAAGATGATGATATTTTACTGGAGTCTGAGTAACAACAAGTCTCCTCAGGTCTCCAGGACTCTTTTGAGTATTCTAGCTGATTTAAAAAATGCTGTTGTCTGGATGGTCTCGACACTTCCCCTGATTTCCAGTTCCTCTAGTCTCTTTTCTAAGCTTTTGATAACCGTTCCATGTACACCAATTACACTTGGTATCACTTTCACCCACATATTCCTAAGGTGTCTATCTTTTCGTTTTCTTTCATCTTCACCCTATGATCTACTGGAACTGTAAAGTCTACCCGTTGACCAGTTCTCTTTTCCTTGTTAATCAATACTAAGTCTGGTCTTCTGGTTGGGATAAGGCGATTATTATTATCATTACAATAAGGCAATTTATTATTATTATTATTATTAATATTATTATTATTATTATTATTGACAGTATATAAAGGGATGCCGACCACATAGGAAGCACTTGGTCTGAAAATGGCTCAGGCGAGGCACTGATAGTCATCAAGTGCTGTTGTTTGTGTGTCTATGCTATTCTAACACACACACACACATACACACACTCACTCACACACACACATATATATGTGTGTGTGTGTGAGTGTGTTTGTGTACTTTCTCACCCAAAAGACTTCCTCCTACTTTTACAATGGATTTACCGCCTTTTTAGAGGCATTTCCTGTCCCTAAGGACATCAACTTACAATTCTTGATTTACTCATCGACCACACATAAAGGAATTCTTTCATTCAAACAATTTGAAAATCTCATAGTAGTACGATTGCTGCGATCATGACGATTATCAGGTGCAAGTTCGAGACCATCGAGGTACAATGGATAGGTTTAAAGCATTTTAGTATGGATTCCACTTGTTAAAGCATAGAATGTGGATCAAAAGTACATTAGTTGTCAGTATAATGAAATATGGTTGATGGTAGTGCAAAATATGTTTTTAAATGAGCACAGATTTTAGCATTTTTGTTCTTTACAGGCCTTTATTTGAAAAACTATTTCTTGTAGACTTCTAAAAACTATTTTAAGTGCATTCTATTGTGAATATTATTATAAGCTAAACAACCTCATTGTGTTCCTGTTGTAACAGTGGTCCATGATGATACTGATGTTTCTATTTTGGAAGGAGTGATAGATTCTAATTAAAATTTAATTGTCAAGAATTTGAATAATTCAAAATGATGTTCAGCTTGAATGTAGACACTACAAAATTATTATTTTGTGCCAAAAACTTAAGAAACTGCACAAAAATGTTAATATGGACGTACAATTTAGGCGATTCCCTGACCTCTTGGCATGAAATAACCCCAGACGCGTTGAAATATCCTTAGAATCCATCAATCAATCTATAAATCAATTAAATCTGCTTTCAGGATTTTTAAGTTAAAATAGTTTAATGAGGAAAATATAAAAAAAAGATCATCATGTTCCGACTGCAAGAATTCCCTTGACTCTCCCCCTCTCTCTCCATCCGTCCCTATTGACCATTACCATTGGTGAGTCCTCAAGATTGCATCCAGTGCCCGCACAGAGCTGATGATGAATACGTTTTTGCTGAGTTATCCATGTCCATAGTAGAACATTACTCATGAGTCCGTCCTTACTCTACCAAGAGTGCCGAATAGGTCTCGCTTGTCTTTCTTGGATGTTTTGTGAGATGGGAAGTAAGTGGTCGTTCAGCTGTTGTTTTAGCAGTATCCCCTCCACTTTTATGTATTGTGTCCCCCAGTATTAAATATAATATTGATTATTATTATTAGAGATACAAGTCAATCAGTTTATAACTAGAAAGGAATTACAAATATTGCCGAAAGAACACCGGGATCGAACTCAGTTTTGGTGGTTATTTTTCACTATATTTTATAACTTACCTTGAATTTCAAATATTATGTCGATATCAGGAAGTATCTTGTCCCAGGAAATGTGTAGTCTTGCTAGTTTTAGATATAATCACAGACACGTGATAAGTAATTGTTGATCGTGAAGGCACGTGCAGTCGCTCTCATAAGCCTAAGTGTTACGTCCCAATATATATTTGGATATTTGGCCTGTGTCCTCAACCCTAGCCCCGCTAATCATATAATCATTCTTTGAGTCGACATCGTTATATGTCAGCCATTTTTGAGGTCATTAGTTCAATATTATTAATTCCTTTTGAATCTTTAATTAACATGATTTTATGAAAGCCACACAACCAGAGAGAGAGAGAGAGAGAGAGAGAGAGAGAGAGAGAGAGAGAGAGAGAGAGAGAGAGAGAGAGAGAGAGAGGGGGATTATTAGCATATCAAACTTCATGTCTTATTTAATGTCAAATCCATCCTTGTAGAAGAACAGTAGTGTTACTATTTAACCAATAGTTCGTGAGATGAGGGGATCCTACCTTTCCCAATGGTATTAGTCCGAAAATGAACGTTATAGCACGACTGGAGTTCGAACCCGTTTACTACGATGTCGCAGTCTAGCACGTTAGATACACCTTTACGGAGACTCACCCCCTCCAATTTTGATTTTTGTAGTGTTAGCTTTACCATCAATAGTGAATTAATTCTTTTGTTGGCAGACTCTCGGCGCTGAGATGAAAGCTTCATTCTTGTCTTGGTCTTGTTGAGCCGTCGGTTCAAGTTTAATAAGTTTAATATTTTAGAATAAGACTTGGCAATCACAGAAAATCGGAGTGAAAATTTGCTCAAAGATGTTCTGCTGTGGTCAACAGAGATTGTGTTAGGCTTTGAAATGACAGTGTAAGATCTACACTCTAGAAAATAAACTCAGAAAAAAGTCCTAGTTAAGTTAGCAGTTCTAAAGAGACAACACCATTCAGTAAAGATTTT
>CM042149.1:36278916-36291416 GCA_023376005.1 Doryteuthis pealeii | reverse complement strand
ATTGATTGCTTGATTTTAACAGCATGGTAACTTATCGAGGGTTATCTTATGCCGAAAGGTTAGGGAATAACGTTCATTGTACGTACATATTTACGTTTTTGTGTAGTTCTCTTTTAAGGGTTTTATTTTTACACAATATTCTGTCGAACAAGAAACATTTTTAAATGTATATATTTGAACCACAGATCTGACCCTAACATGTATTTCCACTCCGGGTCAGAGTAACGACAATGAAGGAACCTTCCACACTCCCTAGAATTCTAGAACTGGAGCTTCATTATCAGATTCTGCAAGGGATACATTCAGCGTTCTAAGCCCCGTGACAGGACAGTATTCAGATTATGACAGTGCTAATGTTGGTATGAAGGTTTAGGAAGGTGCTGGGTATCTGATGAGGTGTGCTGTCACTTGATCCTACCTTACGCGTATAGATAGAAATACATGAAAATTCGTAACACATAATGTGATTTGGGCGTTGTTGGTAGTATCGATGATGACTTCACTGATGATTAAATCTTAGATGGGAACAGCAAAAAAACAACAATAGCAACAACAACAATATTGATAAAAAGATAACAAATGCGATAAACAACAGGAATAATAATTATAAAACAAAAACAGAAACCAGGAAAATTCAACGGTTTAAATAGTATTAGTATTTATCTATATCATAATTCTGTTTGTTCGTTTGTACGCTACGCTCATCTTCATATTATATGCATTCGACATATATATATATATATATATATATATATATATAGTCATCAACAGACACGTGTTTCGACTTATCAAGTCTCTTCAGTGTGACTAGACATTTTGTGAGCTATCTACAGCCGGGATAGAACTCCGATCATTTCTGCAGCAGTCGGACAGCTTAACAGCTCGACCTTAGTCACCCAAAGAATGCAGAGGGGATTTTAACTGTTTTAATACACATATATGTATGTATGTAAAGGCTGCCCTAGAGTGCTCCATCCCTTTTATAGGAGAGCGTTGCGTTTACGCTTTAGTTGGCGGTCATGAGCGAAATCCTTCCCAAAGTGCTAAACCACAGGGGGATGGGGAGCATATATAGTCATCCACAGACACTTGTTTTGACTTATCAAGTCGCTTCAGTGTGGCTAGACATTTTGTGAGCTTCCTATATATATATATATATATATATATTGTTTCTAAATTTCAAAACAATGGAGAAATCTTATTTTCGTGTGTTGATAAAACATTGCTTTCTGATGGGAAAAATACTGTTCAAGCAAAGCAATGGCTTGATAAGTGTTAATCATACCAGACTCTGCTCCGTCGGAAACAACGGCTAAGAGGCGGTATGCTAACTTTAAACGCTGTTGTACAGACACAAAAATTCTGTACGCTGAGGTCGCCTAAATTCGACAGTTGTCCCGGAAAACACCAAAAAAACTCCACAAACGCCTTTTGGCCAATCGTAAATTGAAGTTGCGTAAGATAGTAGAGGAGTTAAAGATATCAGAAGGCAGTGTATTCACCATTTTGCATGAACATTTGTCAATGAGAAAACTGCTCACAGTCGTTCAAAGACAACAACGCGTCGATGATTCAGAGTATTGTTTGCAACTGCTTCAACGCAACAAAAAGGAGTCTTTGTGTAAATACGTGACAATGGATGAAACATGGATCCACTACTTTATTACGGAATCAAATCGGCAGTCAGCTGAGTGGACAGCAGCAGGTGAAAGCACCTTAAGCGACTAAAGACACAAACATCAGCAGGCAATGTCTTAGCCTCCGCATTTTGGGATGCGCAGGGTATTCATCGATTACCTTGAGAAAGGAAGAACCATCAATAGTGAATATTATATAGTATTATTGGTGCATTTGAAGGAAAAAATCGCCCCCTCAAAAAAACGGCCACCAATGAAGAAGAAAAAAGTGCTCTTTCAGCAAGACAATGCACCGTGTCACAAGTTGATCACAACGATGGAAAAACTACATAAACTGCACTTCGAATGGCTTCTGCACCAAGCCTATTCTCCAGATCTGGTCCCCAGCGACTACTAGCTGTTTGCAGACCTCAAAAGAATGCTTCAGGGAAAGACATTTGGCTCCAATGAAGAAGTGATATCGGCGTATTTTGAAGCCAAAGACAAATCGTTCTTCACAAAGAGGCATCAAATTGTTAGAGAAACGTGGGAATCAGTGTATCATCCTATAAGGAGAATATGTTGATGAATAAAGCCGAATTTTGCTTAAAAGTTGTTGTTTTATTAGTTAGGCCTGGGACTTATTGGGTGATATGTTATATATATATATATACATATATATGTTGTGTGTGTGTGTGTGTGTGTATGAGTGTGTGTGTGTGTGTTCGTGCGTAAATACACACAAAAGAAAATAACATTCTTATAAGTGATATTTTCTTAGAATTATGTATTTACCCAACCTATCCCCTACGACCAGGATGTGATATAAGATCAATTTTTAATCGGAGTAGTTCGAATTCAGTTTTCCTTTTCGTAGACAAACCAAGGCAAATAAACAATCTACCCTACTATTTACTCATAACTGTGAGTGAAGAATAAGTGCATTCATGCCTTTCCCAAAGGCATTGGTGCGAAATAAAATGCTTAAAGCTTCGCACAGGATTTGAACTCTGGTCACAGATTTCCTTTCCGACGGCAATAACTGTTACGCTAAGCTTTTCATAAAAGTAAGATCTCTTTTAGTGACATTTAATCAATGTCGAATGTTTAATTTATGGTGGGCTTCATCTCTTAAGAGGAAGAATTTTGACTATTCAGACAACAGCATTGTTGAAATCAGCTAGAATACTCAGGAGAATCCTGGTGACCTAAGGAGACTTGTTGTCATTCAAACTCCATCAAACTCCAATGAAGAAGCATCAACTAACGCTAGTGTGAGAAACTAATAATAATAATAATAATAATAATAATAATAATAATAATAATAATAATAATAATTGGAGATCAGAGGAAGAATTAAGATTGTACAGACGATGGCACTGTTGAAATGGCTAAATACTCAGAATGGTCCTGGAGACCTGAGAAGATTGCTGTTACTTAGATTCCAGTGAGAGAGCACCAACTAATCCTGATATAACAATCGCAAGGAGGATATATAATAATTGTGTCGGATTACTCTTCTGTGGTAAACCATTAGACTTTGCAACAAATAAAAATTAAAAAAAAAAAAAAGCAAAAAAGAAAAACGTTTTTCAATTTTTATTTAGAAATTTGAAAGAGACTTTTCCTGAAAAAAAGAGTTCGTCCTGTATGAAATTTATGTCAAGACGTTTATAAAATCCTAAATTTTTTTGTAGACATTTTAAAATCGAGTTGATTTTCAGCGCAAAAACGTGTTCATGCGTGTGAAATTAACATAAACAATAAATTAATTGCATGAATTAAACAGATAAGATTAACAGATAAGAGTTATTTTTATTTGAAATGTTTAGAATATAAAAAGAAAATATGAAAGTAGCTTTTTTAGAATTTAAAAATAAAATATAAAAATAATTTTTAGGATTTAGACAATACAAAATATTCTGGGCTTGTTAATGTGTTTTCTATTTATATATTGGCACAGCATTCTACTATGTTTATCTGTGTTGATATGGTATCTCGTTTAGTTTGGTTGGTTTTAATAGCACATCAACCTTTTTGAGTTATTATCAAATAAGCCGTCCTTGCAGAAGAAACTCTAAGTAGCAAAGTTGGCGGAGTGGCTTATTGTTGTTATCATCAGTATAGCGAGGAGTATATCCCCTTTTCACTAACGCTAGAATAGGCAGATCGTTTGTTTTTTGCGTCTGAGGTGGAGCGCTACATCTACTATCAGCTCCCCACTTTACCACACTGATCCAAGTTGTGCTACTCATGTGCTGAGTTGGCGACAGCCGATATTGAACCCGAAACCATGTGGTTCCTGTATGAATAGTCTACCAACTGAGTTAAACCGATGGTACTATTTAAACTGTAGCTGGGGGATGAGGGATTGTATACCTTTATTAAAGGTATTAGTCCGAAAGTGAACATAATAGCACGACTGGAGTTATGATATTTGAAGTATGCAGGTTTGCTTTTCAAGTAGAGTTAGATCTTATAATTTTACTAGCAGCAGCTACCCGGCGTCGCCTGGGTAGCGGGGGATTTTTAAAAGTTAGTCCCGCAGATCCATTATTACTGAATCGTGAGTTGAATCCTCGTGGAGCCTCATTTAAATCCCTTTGTAAAAAAAATAGACCTTGCATTGACCCAGCGACTCGGAAAAGAAATGTTAATGTCTATTATCTAGAATATTAGATGAAAAAGAAATCCATGCTGTTATCATTTAAATTTTCTTTTCTTAATTATCTTCACGAATATAAACCAAATCTCTATTATTTTTGCTAAAAAAACAAGCCCTAGTGATATTTAATGTGTGTATATATTTACTTTGTCGTTAATTGTTTTAGTTTTGAAGTTTCCTCCGGACGTACAGATTCACACAACTGCATTTTATATATGTATAGATGGAATTTAAAAAAATAAAGCAGTTGTTACCCTAGTTCAAATCCTGGGTGGGTCTGTCTGTGTTTCACTTCCCTCTTATCCCCGTTGGAAAGACATGAATCATTCTGTTCTGTCCTCCAGCTAACATAGATCTTTAGCCTTGTTACGGCAACCAGACTAGGAGAAGGAAAACTCTTTATTCAAACACATTTGTCACATCCTGTTGTTGGGGTTGGGAAAATACATACTTATTGTTATTCTAGTTACGATGGAAATAATTAGAAAAGTACTTTCGGAGCACTTATTGTAATATCAAGAAAAGGTTCTAAAACAGTGATACAGTGGGAACTGTGCAAGCGATTTGCGTTCAAACACAGAAACCAAATGCTTCGTAAAAAACGAAATAGATAGATATTCATAGGTTTGAGATCTAAACGAATGACCTTTTGAAGTAAGAAGACAGATTTGGTTTATGTATTTACCCAACACCTCCACAAAGATGTGACACAAGTTCAATTTTCCAGCAGAGTATTATTCCCCAAGTCTCGGTTTGCCGTACCAAGCCCAGTCTACCCAACTATTTAAAGATAGCCAGAGAGAAACATATCTGGATTCATGCCTTTCTCAAAAATATTAGCACAAAGGGAAATGTAAACTTGTTAGTCCAGAATTTGAACTCGGCTTGAGTCCATTTTGATAAGACGATAACCGTTACGTTACCTCATTTTACTGTTTGAAACAACAGACGCCTTTCACCTTTAAATTCTTTCTCTCTGTCTGTCGGTCTGTCCAATCTCTCTCTCCTCTCCCCTCTCTCTCTCTCTCTCTCTCTCTCTCTCTCATTTCCCTAGTCATCTCGCTTACATCGCATCAGATGACTGGGCTATCAACTAAGCACATGATTCGCTTCCAGCCTTTAAAGCGCTATTTCACGCTAGATCACCAAAATTAAGCAATGAACAACCTAATGAATACTAACATCGCCCTGTCAGCTGGAGCTGTAGAATACGCCGACTGCACCTCTACAGAGAGGTGAGTCCCCCAATTACTGTATGTGGCGACCAGTGATGCTTAAGGATAGAATCCTGGTGACTAAGCAGTCCATGAGATCTAACATTTCACGTTGGCCCTCACTTGGGCTAGACGGACGGTCGGAGAGGACGCCCGATCAATCGGCTGGTCAGATAGAACCCTAGCACCTATACGATTGTCCTGACTCTAATGCCCTTATGACAAACCCCCAACCGTTGTTTTCATATATGCATTAGAAAGCAGTGGCTGAGGGTCTTAGTGTTCTGGGTATAACGTTAAACTGCATCCATTGGTGAGGTTCCAATTTACCCCTCCATTGACATTACTCTCAGATCTACTCTGACCTGGAGTGGTAGTACCTGTTAGGGTCCCACCTATGGCTTAAATAGCTCAAAAATGAATTTTTAAAAGTGTGTTGAAAAAAATCAGTTGAAAAAAATTTGAATACCCAACAAAAATGAATAAAACAAAAAGGTCTTCGGCATAAAATAATTCAAGGGTTGACATGCTGTAAATCTCGATAGATGGCAACTCAAGTACCGTAAACAATCTAAAGTCTATTTGTCAGACGAACTCAGAGATTCTCAAACTTCCTCCTTGATACACATATTATAACCAAATTTGATTTCCATTCCAAATAAATAAATTGAATATCAAATTTACCAGTGTTTAATACAATTTACATGAGAAAATAATCAGTAAACTATAAATCAAATCTCACTTTTAATTCTTGAATTATGTTTTTAATGGTTTTGGTGGGCACTGAGAAGTTCACGAATATTAGGTTGCTGGTTATGAGTTTAAAAGGCGAATCATCACGTTATATATTCAAAATATTTCTCTGTTTAGTAAATAATACACATAACTAAACCCAAATTCCACCATATACGAACATAGAAAAGCTGGTAAAACAGTTGCTCAAAGCTTGAGATATTTTGCTACAGCTTTTTCGTTCATCAAGTAATAAATATCCAATTCCTTTAAATGTGTGCATAGATTTAATTCCAATAAATTCTTCTTGGTGTCAAAATTTGCACTTCCACTTCAACATTAAATGGAGAAATAATCCATTCCGGATTTTCCATGTTTGAAGATCCTTGAATCAAGATTTAAACTCTGATTGCAAATTCTTAATGTGGTTTATATAGATAAACAAGTTATTATTTATAAATGCAATTTCACCCCCTGTGGACCACTATGTCTTTATTCACCCTGCTAAAATTTTATTCATTCCTGGGGGGTTATGCAGACAACACTGAGAAGACCTACACTAGATATATCACCACCCAGGATAGCAAGTACCATAGTATGTGTGACAGACTAAGCAAAACTTAACACCTACCATGTGATTTCTAAATCGGTGCATACCAAGCAACACCCAAAACTTTGCAAATTAGATTGTTATTTGAAGACTACTATAGGTGTGGAATTAAAACTGAAATTAAAACTGAAATAATCCGTGAAACTAACTAATTTGTTTTAATAAAAAAGTTAATTTTTTTTCTAAAACTGGTGTCGCTAAATTGAATAATAAAAACTTATTGAACGAACTGGCCCTGTCCCTTTTGAGCGCTAAAAAGCTTGTCGGCACTTCACGAGTTAGACTTAAATTCTTTGATCAGTGTTACATGCAGACGATTGCTAATCATCATGATCATCATCATGATCATCAGGTCACGCTTATAGTACGGATTCCCATGACTCTCTCTCTCTCTCTCTCTCTCTCTCTCTCTCTCTCTCTCTCTCTCTCTCTCTCTCTCTCGCCAAACATCCCCATCGACCATCACCCATCACGGCATCCAGAATCTGCACAGAGTTGATTGATTTAGGATTTTGCGGGTTGGCCTACACTGGTGTGTCCTTGTGTAGATGTCCACAGGAGAACGTCACTTATGAGTTCATCCCTGCTTCTCCATTAGTGTCCAGCATTTATTGTTCGTCTTACTGGGATGGTTAGTGTTATAGAGGTAAGTAGCCATACAGCTGCTTTTTGTGTAATGTTGCTTCCAAGATTCGTTCATGGCAGCACGCAGAATTCTTTTGTAGTTCAAATCTAACGTTTTCTGTAAGCGTTTCGTTAGAATCCAAGTGATATAGCCATACAGTAGAACACAACTCTAGCCTGAAAAATTTAAAAGATTAAAATCACTCTAATCTTCGAAATATTGAAAGTTTTAGATAACGATATACTGCTACAGAATCTAATTTTAATTTTCTATACTCATTTAACATTGCATAGTCAAGAACAAGGTTATTTCTTGTTTACACTGCTTAAGGGAGGCGTGCTTTACAAAATGGTTATCGTCGAAGGAAATCGAGTTCAAAGTCTGAATGGGACTCTTTGCGTTTCACTTCACGCAAATGCTCTTTAAATGGACATGAATCCATAACTAGATCCATAGTCATGGGACTATTTTTAAACTAGATCTATAGATGTGATCATAATAGGCCGAAACACTTCGGGTCAGAGTGGACCTGGGAGTAATGGCAATGAAGGATTACTCCACACTCCCCAGAACTCCAGAATAGGAAACTCACCATTAGATGCAGTTTATGATCAAACGCATGACATCCCTTTTTTGTAGGGGGTTTATTACCTCTCTGCAGGGTATACAGTCAGCGTATTCTAAGCTCCGTCGACAGGGTGATTTCCTAAGATTGGCAGTCATTTCTGCTCAAGTTGCTTGACGCTACCACCAAGTATGAAGTTCGTGTAGTTATTCGGGTTTAAAAACGCAAAAGCCATTAAACCGATTGAAATTCATCACAAATTAATGGAAATGTATGACGAGTTGTGCATAGATATCAAAAAGGAGTTGGGAAATTGCAACGACGACGGGGTACAATGCTTCCTTAATGATATGGCGGACAACTGGTATGACATGGGCATACAAAACTACCACAGTGCCTACAAAATATATTCACCGAAATGGCAATTTTATAGAAAAATCGATACTTGTTGAAATCTTAAAATGGTGTAAATATCATTGACAATAGACAAACGTTTCTATGATTTCTAAATATTTTGGAGACCTTACCTTTGCGATTACTCTCGTAGATAATCGTTCTATTTTCATTTTCTCGTCTCGTGATTCTATGAACATTTCCTGGCATACATTTCTTTATATATTTGTGATGGACTATATTTTTTGAGGCGGAGTCAATGCTCTATTTTACTGTCGTAACATCAAGGCCAACCAGGCCTACTTTTCCCCGCATGTAATTACATCACTGCTGCAATGATTGAATGTCGACTGTGAGTTGGTGAGAATATAATTACAACAAACTGCCTCAGATAGATACCACTTGATAACTAAGCTGGCAGGGAGTGACGGGTAACACACCTTAGATGTCTTAGATGATGAAATAGAAGACTAGATATCATAACGATAAGAGAATATGAAACTAGGGAATAAGGACAAAAGAATAAGAGTGGGATATATCGAAAGGAGTGCGCAGAAGAGTAGAGATGAATTTAAGTATACGTAACGGAAAAATTATATTAGTTTGTAGCGACTGTCATTAATCTTCAAAGACTACTACCCTGTCAGCAAGGCTTAGAATACATCGTCTGCAGACGGATAAGATCGCCTCCCACAAAAAGGAATATCCTGGGTGAGACCCCCCTCCCACAAAAAGGAATATCCTGGGTATGACACTAAACTGCATTTAAAGTTCTGGCGAGTCATTCCTACGTCCACACAAACAGTGAATTGTAGTACCTGTTATGGTCTCATCTATGAATCAAATTATTAAAATTCGATAGGAATACTTGAATCCATATAACTGAAAGCAAACAAATAATTACTGTTAAATTGAAATAGTTACTTAAAACTATAAATCTGTGTATAAGTTATTAGTATAAATAGGGAAACTTGAAACCATACAACTGTGTGCAAATTATTTATGTTGGATAGGAATACTTGCTATCATATAACTATGTGCAAATAAACTGAATCTGGTGGTGAAACTCCTGAGCATTGGGAGTAACTGTTGCCATTTGTCACTTCGAGTCTTGGTGGACCACCAAGACTCGAAGTGATTTGGCCCATAGATAGGTACTATCTATGGGCCAAATAGGCTTGTATTACGAATGGTTATTTGAATCTATATTTTGTTACCAAATATTATTATTGTTATTAATTACTTGAAACCATCTGTGAGTAAATGGATGGTTATTATTGAATGAGAATTGTTACTTTACACCATATAATATATATTAGAATTATATATGAATACTTGAAACCGTAAAAATGATTGATATTTCAGAGGAAATACTTGATGTCATATAATTGTGCACAAACAAATGGTCATAGGTAAATGATAAGTGCAATTTTCAAACAATGCAACGAGACATTAAAAATAATGATTGTAATCAACTATTTAGAAATTAAACAAACTTCTGTATTCAATAACCCATAAGAACTTGATATGCCGTTGAAAAATAAAATAAACCCTTTCAACAATTAGATTTCAAATGACAAAATGTATTCAAAAAATTATTTCATGTTTTTGTTATTTAGACAAAATTTCGACCATTATATTCCAATATAATGCCTAGCCTTCTTCAGTATAATTTAGTGTTAATTAGACATTCTTGAAACCATTCAAATGTGTGCAAACAAATGATTATTGAGAAGTGCAATGTATCATTGAAAATATAGTGATTACATTCAAACATTTACAAATATTTTACATTTTGGCATAAAATGACCCATGAGGAGTTGATATGCAGTTAAACAAATTGACAAAACTAAACGAACCAAACTACACTTTATTGGGTAGTACTAAGCAAAAACGGTATAAAACAGATTTTTGGGGATACGAAATTGTTTTTGTTTTTTCTGATCTTTTCACAGAACTTTGCATCTTTTATTTTTGTTGAGTAATGGAAACAACAACAGAGTCTTCAATTTCGTTATGGCTTACACTACTGAACAAAGTATTGAAACTGTCTTTTCTTTTAGATTTCAAATATTGACCCATTTTTATATCTTTTTATGTTTGGATGTTGTTTTTGTTTTGTTTTGTTTCGACCGAAACGTTCGCTTCTCAATAGAAACTTGATAGTATTGGTATCTTTGGTGGCAGAGAAGATATTAAATTGAGTCCCCACTCACCAACGACCAATATTAGCAGACCGGGCACTGACAGAGAAACAAGGACGAACTCATTAGCGACGTTCATACAGACGGACAGTATTAACTAACCAGTAAACAAGTTTGCTTCCATTAGCTATGTACAGACATTGGGTACCGTTTAGAGGACATACCAAAAAAAAATAGGGACGGATGGTGTAATAGTCAAGTGAATCCGTGCTATCAGCACGACATAATATCTGTGATATAAAAACAGTAATCAAAACGAAAGAAATTACAAAATTAACTCAATTGCACAAATTGCCTTGTCCGTGGGGCTTAGAATACACTGACCGTTCTCCTTCAGAGACTGTCTTGGATATAATACTAAACTACATCTGATGGCTGGGTTCAAGTGCTGTAGATCTAGGGAGTGTGGAGTACCCCTTCATTGCCATTACTTCCACGTCAATTGTTAGGGTCCAATTTATGTGTTAACTTCATCTGTTTATAAATTATTTGTATTCCATTGGGCCATGTGCAAAAAAAAAAATCTTAAGAAATAGCTACTCAAAAAATATAAATATAAATGTACAATGAACGCGATTCCCTAACCACCCGGTAGGAAATAATCCTAGACGGTTTGAAATGCGATAAAGATTGACCAATCAATTACACATGGAAGATATTTAACCTTTTATATAATACATGTTGTTGAAAGGAAAGAATACGCAAACGTGTCCTACGGTAGAATTATGCACATAGTGTTCCATGATCAAGCAGTAAGTGAAAGGGTTAAAAATGGGAAAAGGCCGGATTGATGAGTGTAGGTATTATAGAAATATAGAATTATATGTAGCTATTAGAAAGGGCTGGCCTGGTGAGTCATCTGAGAAAACAGAAGGATACAGTGTCAAATGCTACTGGCACCCAACTATGATAAAAAAACAAAAAAGACAGGAAATCGTCTTACTCGAACACTAGTTGATAGCCAACAACAACAACAAAGGTAAACATAGCCATATCAATCAATGGAACACAGAAAACTTGTACACAACATGGAAAAATAGAACCTTTTTAAAAATTAATGAAAACCTTTATAAATTTACATGTAGCACAATTCTCATAAAAAGTTTAGTCAATCTATTATTAGGTAAAGGGGTGGGCAGATGGATTATTTGACATGGATTTACCCATTACTAAAATTCTCATTGTGTTTGTACAAATATACGATGTGATCAATACTGTATTTTAAACTTTTAAACCTCTGTAAATACTTTTAGTAGATAAACAAATGTTTTATTTGTATATTGTAATTATTTCCAATTTTCAATTCCATTATGAAATGTGTTGCTGATATTGAGATTTGTATATTGTCAGAATTTTGCAGGTAATATGATCCATATAAGGGAAATGTATTCTATATTATTTCAAATATATCCAACCACGATATAATCCTGATCATTTCTATTGCACTCTAACAGTTATTTTGCTCCGTATAATACTTATTCAATTGTAAAATGAAGAAAAAAACTTAAAACATAAAAGTACAAAGTTTTAACTGAATAGCTTCGGTTCAGAGCAAAAACTAAAATATGTTTTTGAAAGAAATAATGTTCAATAAATGTAGAATAATAATAGAAAAAAATTGTCATTGATGAAGTGCCACATTGGGCGTTTTTTTCACCTATTGATCTATGAAAAATAAGAAATCCTTAATAAATTAGTTAAATTTAAGACTTTTTATATCATTTTTGGTTTCCATGGGCCAAAAAGCTTTTATAAGCCAATTTTTAGGAGTAGGGAAACTCTAAAACTCATTTTACACACAAAAACACATTACAAAAAGGAGCTATTTTTCGGGCACCCGCGCACCAATTTGGAGATCTTAAAATCGGCATAATTC
>CM042149.1:36246416-36276416 GCA_023376005.1 Doryteuthis pealeii | reverse complement strand
GAAATTAAGAGGCTATTCGTAGAAACGATCAGATGAATTACTCAACATAATCTGAGTTGTATATAGATATTATATTAATTCCGGAGCAAAGATTCTCTTTTTCTTAAAGTTTATGTGCCAAAATAGTTAAAAGGGGAGATGCCTAAGGAGGCATAAGAACAAGTACTAGTTCACACACTACCCCCGTAGGCAACAATAGGCGTCCCATCGTGGTGTAATGATTAGCCAAATAGTTTCCCAAATCCATTACTACTGAATATCGAGTTCGATCCTCGTTGGATGCCCCATACTTGCGACCCTGTGCCACATCCTATCCGTGGCGAACGGGTTGGGTAAATACCTACTCTTGTTTTATTCAGCACACTATACAAAGATACGACAATTTGTAGAAAATATAGTTTATTCTCATCAACAGTGGATCTCCGAGTTAACATTGACTTGGGTAGAGAGGGGGCGCGAATTATCTTATGTAGGAACCCTGGCTAGTCTGCACACTTTGGCTGGTTGCTCGACTCTGTCTTTGGTCGAAAAGTGCCGCCCCTTTCATGTGACACAGTTCCTTTGTGCTGCGGCTAATTAATCATGAGTAACCGGATGTCAGCCAGTTCCCTCGATGTATCTTCAATACTGACGCCTCGTGTTTTTGCCACATTATAATTCTGCTCAACAATTCGATGGTTGACCACGTTTGAACATTGTGTACTGTGAGTGACCAGTGTATCAAAGTAAATAAGCATTCAGACACGGACGAATTTTGTTTGACAAAGAATAGAAAAAAAATCTTGCTGTGACTTGCACACACTTTTGGGGATTTTAAAGAAGCATAACCGGTATATCGGGTGGGATTAGATAGTTAAAGTTATATAACACTTTGTTTGTTTCCTTTTTTCCCCTCTTTTGCGCATTGGATTTTAAAAACAACTACTTGCTCCAGCTCAATTCTGACATTTAGCCATAGTTTTAGCTGTACCGAAAACACCACCCGTATTGAACTAACGCAGGCTTCTTTGATCTTCATAAACATAACCTGTAAGGTTATACTTCAATCTCCTGTATATGCGCCTCATTTTAGTGTAATAGTTAACAAGTTAGTCTCACAGATCCATTACTACTCACTAGCGAGTTCGATTCTCGCTGGTTATCCCATACTTGCAACCTTTTGTCATATCATACCCGTATCGAACGAATTGGGTCAACTCCTGTAAGCATACTTTTATCATTATATACACATGAGGAATATTGGTAGGCACAAACTATTAGTGGATCCGTAGGTAAAAAGGTAAATGATATCTTTTTAAAGGATAACTATGAAGATATGTACAGGTTGTTTAAAAAGAAATAATGTAGTTTCCTTTTAAAATGGCCACCACGTGTACCATATCACAGGCATTGTGAATTTTGAAAACTTTTGAAACCGTTCATGAAAACCATACACCTTTAAATTTTTCGTTCCAATTTTAATGAATAAATCTTATTTTGCTCAAACGTAAGCCTGTTTAGTCTCATTTGCCTAGACTATGTTCTTACTGAGATATTAACATCTCAAACAATAGTGACTCTTTCAAAATTAAATCATATCGATTTTTTAAACATCCTGTATATTAATAATTAGCAAGAGTTTCTTCTCTGTATTTACTCAAATCTTCCACCATGGGAAGAATGTAACTCTGTAACTCAAGCTCAATCTTTAAGTGGAGTACAGCTGGTTTGAATAAAGAGTTTCCTTCTCCTCTACTGGTTGCCTAACCACGACTAAAAAAACAACATGCTCTACTATTTACTCATAGATGAGTGGAGAAGAACAGATGAATTGATGGCTTTCTAAAGGGTATTAGTGTGAGAGGAAGCAAAAACTGCTTCGTCCTGGGTTTGAACTCGATGACCCGTTCTATTTTATACAATGATAACCGTTACGCTAAGTGCAACTCCTTTTGATTTGTCCTCCGTAGACGATCAAACGTGTGATGCAGAGGAATTAAATAAGGTATCCATACATACTAGATCAAGAGTAAAAAATCTAATCATCATCATCATCATCAAGGGATGTCCTTGACTCTCTCTCTCTCTCTCTCTCTCTCTCTCTCTCTCACACACACACACACACACACACACACACACACACACACACACACACGGACACCATCCGTGCCAATCGGCCACCGCTCTTGGTAAGTCCTTTGGACAGCACCAAGTGTTGACACAAGACTGATTAGTATAAGTTTGTACAGGTCTAGCAACACTTGTGTGTCCATTTGTAGGAGTCCACAAGAGAACGTCGTTTATAAGTTTATGCTTAATTCTCCATCAGTGCTAAGCATGTCTTGTTCGTATTACTTGGATGGTTTGTGTGATGAGAAGTAAGTTGCCGTATAGCTGCTGTTTTGTAGAGTGCTGCTTCCAGGATTTTTTTCAAATACGAGAAAAATCGTGAAGTGAAAAAAATATATATATAAAAAGGAAACAAATTTTTGTTTACTAGTCACTGTAGATAAGTTTATTTTCATATTCCCCGTTAAAATGCTTCATATTCATTTGGAAATTAATCAGACTAGCTGTACTTACCTATATTACATACTGATTATACAATGGCTATTATCATAAGTAAAGGACATAGTTGCTTTTGTTAAATTTTAGGATATACCTATTGAAAAGATTTTTGTTTTGTTTAAAATAATCTTCCAAAATATGCTTTCAAAATAAGCGTTTTTTTTTATTTATTTCTTTTTGTGACAAGGAAGTTTATAGTATCTGTTCTCAATAAAAGTACCTTTGTATTATTAATAATTCAAAGTATCATGTTGTATCTAATGTCTTGGAATGCAAAGGATGCAAAGAATGTTTTTCAGCTTTCACATCCTGGTTGTGGTGGGTGCATTTGACATCTGTACACTTATGGGGTAGAGGGTTAAAAATTATTCTAATCGTCGTTGGCAGTTTACCGAGTGTGATATCAATGGTTTGTTCTCATCCGGGTGATTGAATGAAAGACCTGATTGGTTAACCAAGTTTTTATTTACCAATGAATTCAATTTGAGTGCTGAAGACAAAACAACAAGGATGTTGCTATCGAGATTTGAGAAAAGGTGTATTTATTGCTAGAAAATAAACCGACGGAAAAAGGGTTAAAAGAAGGAAAGGAAAGAAAAAAGAAGAAAGGGAAAAGAATAATGCGATGAATGAAAAGAAGGAGGGAGAAAAGAAAGAAAATTAAAGAAAACGAATGACAAACAAAAAGAAAAAAAAGAAAAGAATAAACAGAGAGGATTAGCATAAATAAAGAATGAAAGTGATGGAATGAAAAAAGGAACAAAGAGAAAAAAGAAAAGAAAAACGAGGGAAAAATAGAGTGATAAAAAAACGGAACGATAAAAAAAGAAGAACGAAAACGAATAAGTGAATGGAAGCAAGAATGAATTAATGGAGAACAAAGAAAGAAGGAAAAAAGAAAGAAGGAAAAGAAAAAAGAAAAATTAAAGAAAGGGACAATAGAAAAGTAGAAGAAATGAAAATAAAAAAGAAAGAGAGAAAAGTAAAAAAAAGAAAAAAAAAAAAAAAAAAATAAAAAAAATAAAATTGCTCAGGAATAGAAAGAAAATGTACAGAAATGTGAATCATGAAAGTAAAATAAAAAAAAAAAGAAGAAAAAGAGGGAAAAATAAAAATTACACCAAGAAAGGGAAAAAGTTATGAAAGAAAGAAAGAAAGGAAAGAAGGAAGGAAGGAAAAAGAAAAAAGAAAGCAAGAAAAAAACAAAAAACAAAAAACAAAAGGAGATATTTGGCAGAAAGAAAAAAAAAGTAAAAAGGAAGAATTTACAGAAAGAAAGAAAAATATTAAAAAAAACAGAAATCAAGAAAGAGTTGAAATAATAAGAGAAAAGGAAGAATTGAAAGAAAAACTATCTTGAAAGAAAGAAATGAATTACAGAAAAAAAGGAAATAAAGTGGCAAGAAAAACGAGAATAATGAGAGAAAAACAAAGAAAACAAAGACAGAAAGATAAAATAAGATATAGGAAGTAAAAAAAAAGAAGAAGAAGAAAGAAAAGAAAGAAAAAAGATAATAAATTGGCGAGAAAATAGAAGGAAAAAAAGGAGCTTGTATAATGTGAGAAAATAAATCAAAGGAGAAAAAAGAAATATAAATAAAAAATATACAGGAAGAAAGAAAGAAAGAAAATAAAGTGACAAGAGAAAAGAGAAAAGAAGAAAAATATAAATAAATAGATAAATAATCAAATAAAAAATAAAAAAGAAAGAAATGAAAAGAAAGGAAAAGAAAGAAAGAAAATAAAGGGATAAAAGAATAGAAGTGGGGAGAAACAGAAATAATGAGAGAAAAACAAAGAAAAAGAAAAAGAAAAAGAAAAAATGTAGGAAGGAAAAGGAAAAGGGAAAAAGAAAGAAAGACGAAAAAATAAAGAAACGTGAATAATGAAAGAAAAACAAACAAAGAAAACGAATACGAAAAAGAAAGGGAGAAAAATAAAAAATATATTGGAAGGAAAAAAAAAAGAAAGAAGGAAGAGGGTACAAAGGTTTAGAAAAAAAAAAAGGGAAACGAGTATAATGAGTGAAAAACAAAGAAAACGAGGAAGAAGAAGAAAAACAAAATTTAAATATAGGAAGAAAAAGATAAAGGTAAAGAAAAGAAAGAAAGAAAAAAGGAAGTAATGAATAAAAATAAAATGCCAAAAGAATACAAAGAAAAAAATTACAAAAAAAACGGAATGAATGAAAAGAAAACAAAGAAAACGAGGAATAAATAAAAAATAAGATGTGAACTATAGAAAGCAAAAGGTAATAGGAAAATAGATAAAGATAGAAGGAAAGAAAGAAAGAGAAAGAAAGAAAATTGAGTGACGAAAGAATAGAAAGAAAAATAAAGAAACTCGAATAACGAGAGGAAAACAAAGAAAACGAGGAAAAAGATAAAGAGAAAAGAATTAGAATATAGGAAGAAAAAAGAAAAAGAAGGAAAGAAAGAAAGAAAGAAAGAAAGAAAGAAGTAATGATACAAAAAGGAGTGACAGAAGAATAGAAAGAAAAATAAGGAAATGTGAATAATGAGAGAAAAACAAAGACAGAAAAGAAAGAAGAATAACGTAAAGAAAGAACAACTTTTTAATTGAATGACAACTGTAGAAAACAGCCGACTCCATTTTTCATCGTGCTATCTCGCGCCACTAGCAAAGCAAAATCTGCTGATCACTGAATAAGATTAAATGGTTAGACAATAGGTTCAGCCGAAAAGTATTTATTTACGACTAGACAGAGCTTAGTAAAATAAAACTAAAAAAGCAGTCCCAGATATCATACCATCAATCCAACCCCAAATTGCATTCAATTTTGATTGACCACTTTACTAAAGTATCCAATCAAATGCTATAATCGTTTATTTTGATCAGATAAAGGTGAGCCCTAATATTAATCGTTCATGGGGTGATACATCACTTGATGAAATAAATAGGGGAAAAAAAGGGTCATTTGGTTTGATCCTTTTAAATTGTCTATTTGAGCCTTAATCCTTTTAAAGTGATTAATTAGTATTTACTCGTCTTAACTGATAATAAAAACACCAAATTACGATGGGGAGACTTTTGGGTGTAGTCGTAAGATAACAGGGATCGTTTATCACACCACTCACACGCATCTTCACATGTCTGATATATATATATATATATATATATATATATATATATATATATATATATATATGTGTGTTTGTGTGTGGTGTGTGCGTGCGCGCACGCGCTATGAATAAAGAGTGCTCAATATCATTGATAGAACATGTATATCTAAGTTAGATATGCGTGGACATGAAGTTAATGGTGCTTGATAATTCACAGTTTCTCTTCGCCTATGCGATTTTCAAACCAAGTGAATTAAGTCTGTTTGCATTTTTCCTTATATATTGTTTTGATGAAGCACGTGGTGTAATGATTAGAGTCGTATGAAACGGCTGTTTACATTTTCAAAACCCTTGGGAAAGGTGTGGATCCAACAATTCTCCCTCCAGATATGGGTTAATAGTAGAGCAGGCTGTGCTATTTGACCGTAGTATGGTAACCGGTCTAGGGTGGTTAAGTTTTAGGAGGATGATGGGAAAGCTGGGTTAGTTTTTGGTTTTGATGAAAGGCAGGTTTGGTTTGCGTGACATTCTGTGAATAGCGTTCTAGACTAGTTCTAGACTAGATAAGTAAGCACCCCCCACACACATACACACACACACACAACACAACACAACGCAACACAAATCCGTTGCTTTAAGCAGTTCTTTGCCGATGGAATCGCAAGTCTATTCCCGCTTAGAAATTTATCTGAAGAATTCTCTGTATGCGGATATTTTCCCACCTTTTATTCTTAATCCGAACCAACCACATTCAATGATTTAGGCTTCTTGCGTAGCAAAATGGCTACCGAGCCAAGTTAAGAGACAACTTTTAATGAGCTCTCATTAACAGTTTATCATTTCCGATATTGTTTCCTCGTTGTCATAGACTGACGGTACGAGTGAGTTGCGATAAAAAGCAACTAAACATAAGATAAATTGCATCATGTGGTATAGTGGTTAACGAGGTAGATTAACATATCATTATTGGTGAGTTCATTGAGTGACCCATACTCCTGGCCTTGTGCTAAACTAAGTTAACCTTAGCAAATAACAATCATATATCAGGGCCGTAGCATCCGTGGGCGGATTGCCATGCCCACAACAAAAATAATTTTATTGGTGGTAATATTTCTACAGGGTTTTTAGACATTAAAAAAAAGTTGAAAAGTTCTTTCATTTGTAACACAGACGGTTCTTTATTATTTCAAAGTATTACTGTTTCCTTCTAATCTTGAGGTACCGTCAATTTCTAATATGCTAACCATGTTAGCAGCCTTTGATAACGCCAAAACAATGCCATACGAACAAGCTATAACAAAGAAAAAATTGATAAAACGCAACAGAATAGATAGTGTAGAATGTGAGGAGACAAAGACGAAACGGATAATCAATAATAAGCAAATGCAGTAAACTAGCACAAAGGGAGTACAAGACTAGGCACAACTGGGTGGAAAAGGTGATCCACTGAGAATTGTGTAAGAAATTCAATTTTCACCATGCTACTAAATGGAAAACCGGAATCTCTCCTGGAGAATGAGACGCATAAAATCAACTGGGACTTTGAGATACAGACCGATCACCTAATACCAGCTAGGAGACCAGACCTAGTGTTAATTAACAAGAAGAGGATAGCTTGTCATCTCGTGATGTTGCCGTTTCGGTGGATAACAGTGAAAATGAAAGAAAATGAAAAGATAAACAACTACTTGCCAGAGAACTAAGAAAACTGTGGAACATGGAAATAAAGTTGTACCAAGCATAATGGGGCCATTGTAACGGTCTTCAAGGTTTTAGAAAAGGAGTCTAGGTGAATTGAAAGTCATAGGAAGAATCGGGACCATACATACAACATTGTTAAGATCGGCTACAATTCGCAGAAAAGTCATGAAGATCTGTGGAGACTTGCTGATATTCAGCCTCCAGCGAACCATCGGCTAAGCTGGGTGTGAAAAAGTCTCATGGAGTATAATAATAATAATAATAATAATAATAATAACAATAATAATAATGATTATGTATCTGTCTCTAACCGCCAACGTCACAATTCCCTTAGTTATTTACGTTATGTTCTCAATGGTTATTAGATAATCATTATTTAATTAGCATCTTATTTATTAATAATATCTCTATTAAGGTCTAGCTGAAATAGATTTGCCTCAAAACTGCCCATGTTGTTGGTATTTTCCTCGTACCCAACGTGTACGGGTACCACCCACAAACCGAAGCTCTTGGGGGGCGGGTGAAAAATTGCGTTGATCCCGTCGCATTCCCCCTCAAGAGAGCGTCTCAGGCACTGGGCAATAAACCCAGCCCCGTCCCTTTAAATCAAGGGGGCAGGTGTTGCCTGGGGAGATAGCCCCCTGGGATCAACGCTGTTAATTTACATTAACAAACACAGGCCCCGAATGTGTTTAAAATCTTGCAATGTGTGTTATATATCATTAAGAAATAAATGTTTACATAGTATATGGTGTGAATAATTTGCATACCAGTTTTAATAAAACCGTGTTTAATAAATAATTACTTGGTGTCATTGGTTTCTTATATTACTGTTTTATTCTCAAATGTTTAAAAGCAATTCTATGTATATATTTTTTTTAAATCAATTGGAATAAAGTAAAAAAAAAGTGCAATCTTTTTTGTATTCTATTAAAATTTCACAAGTCTTTCTAATTCAAATGATATTCAATTATATTAAAATTTAAATACTTTTGCCCCGTGGGAACATATTTTTTATAATAACGACAAGAATCAAGAATACCGGAATTGGTGATGAAGGGGAAAGATACCCTGATCCACAAAGAGCCCAAAAGAGATCCGAGGAAAGATAGAAGTCGTTTTAACTACAGTATTGCTGAATTGGTTAGAATACTAAGGAGAGTCCTGGAGAGCTGAGGAAACTTGATACCATTCAGAAGGCATTCAGCTAGTACCAGTGGGAAAATTCGCTAAAAGTAAAGTAATAACAATAATAGCTGACAATGTTTCCTTTAAAAATAAAAATAAGTAAACGCTAATTTCATCATTATAAACTTCTAAATAAAAATACCCGTCAAAAATTATCTTCATTTTCCGTTTCTTCTGTTTAAATTTTAATTGGGTCCGATAGAATTGCATTAAAAAATGTTGTCTTCAAAGAGATTTTAAAATTTATCAGTCACCCGATTAATCTTACGAGTGCGAAAACAACAAATCAGGGGTCATGTTATAATTCTAAAGGCCTGTCCAAAAAGATGCTTTTGTTCAGGTGATATATCAACTGATGGGGGGCTTAGATGATTTTTGTTTTCATTCGGGGTCAAGTATTACAAAATCTGCCCCCTGGACCCAAGAAAATCCCAATAAAAAGTGGCATGCTTTATTGACTCGCCAGACACAGTAAAGGGATTTGGATTAAAGCGTTAATCCAGTAGAGTAAGGATTATTGAACTAGAGATCGAGCTTAAAGCAATAAAGAGAAATCTCAACTTGTAACATCAAGAATGGTTGTCGATTAATTATAAAATAATAATAATAATAATAATAATAATAATAATAATAATAATAATAATAATAATAATAATAATAATAGTGAACCACCGGTTAAGGCGGGTATGAAAACTTGAATGGAATCAAATAATAATAATAATAATAATAATAATAATAATAATAATAATAATAATAATAAAATGAAAGGCAGCAAGAAAATCAGTCGAGAAAGTTTGTGTAAAAGTTGTATATTGGACTTGAGAAAGAATTCTCTGATGGTGGTGCTTATAATACGACTATCCATTGCAGAGTGGTAAGATAGCTGAGAAAAAGTGGGTGTCCTGGGTATGACACTAAACTGCATTTGATGGTGAGGCTCCAGTTCTAGAGCTTTGCAGAGCGTGGAGTTTCATTGCCATTACTCCCAGATCCACTTTGATTCGGAGTGATAGTAACTGTTAACATTTTGAGGGTGTTACCTTAAAATCTCATCATAAAAAGTAATGTTAGAAATGATCATAAAAATATATTACTAAATTTTACAGTAAAAAAAGAATTCTGGAATCCATAGGTGTATTTTGTCTTTATTTAATATATATACTTGAGCTAGAAATTCATTTTGAAGATTGATAATCAATTTCGATGATATATTTGCATGTACAAATTTTTCCATTAATTTTTCGATAAAATTGTCAAAACTCCGTAACTTTTCTAAAAAATGAAATAAATAAAATAAAATATAAAAACAAATATCAAAAGATGCGTGTTTGCCCAAAAATTGATGATTAAGAATATGCACCTGTCCTGTTTATACTAACAATCTTCAAAAATAGCCAATGGCTGGCGGCGCTAGAACACTGTGAGGAATGTCGGAACTATGTATCATGTTTCTTTCCTTAGCATTTTTTCTCTCGTGTGACGCATGAATGATAGGCATCCACCTATTAATATTCAGATATAAAACCAGATAAAATATCCGTATATATCAGGGCTATCTATCATGACACGATGTCCAGCAAATAATTTACGCAGTATTGTCAGTTCGATTTTCTTGTACCAAACTAAACCATGTGTAGCAAATAGGTATTTGTATATATCAGTAGATCAGTGAATCTTCAAGCATAACTATGTACGTCTACTTACCTATGTTTATAGCTATTTGCATTGTCAGTGTCTTGAAAGAGCAAAATAACACTGAAAGCATTTGAAGCCCCTGGTATTATTGGCACGGTTTCAATCCTGCTTACCTTCTCTTTGGTCGTTAAAAAATATTCGCTGTGTGCTATAACCACCTGTAATGAAGCTATTTCGCGTATTTTGTAAACATCCGTAATTCTCCCACGATGGTTCACATAGAAATCAATAAGAGAAAGAAAAAATGAAAATATAATGAAAGAAAGAAATAATTGAAAGAAAAAAATACATGAACGAAGAAAGAAAGAAAAAATAAATGATTGAAAGAAAGACAAAAAGGGAAGAATTGAATGAAAAGAAAGACAGAATGAATTAGAAAGAAAGAAATACTTTAAAGAAAGAAAAAAAAGAAAGAAAGAGTTGAAAAACAAAAAAAAAGAAGAATTGAACGAAGGAAAGGAAGGTAGATTGAAGGAATTGAAGGAAAGAAAGAAAAAAAGGAAGACTTGAGAGAAAGAGAGAATTAAAACACATATATTAAGAAAGAAATAATCGAAAGAAAGAATCTGAAGAATCGAAAGAAAGAAAGATCTTACAGAAAGAAAGAGACAAATAATTGAAAGACAGAAAACAAGAAAGAATTGAAAGAAATAAAGAAAAGAAAGAATTGAAAAAAAGACTAACTTGAAAGAAATAAAGGAATTACAGAAAGAAAGAAAGAAAAAGAAAGAAAGAAAGAAATGAAGAGACGATTGACAGAAAGATTAAATAATTGTAAGGAACAAAGAACCTAAGCCTTGAAAAAAAAAAAACAAAGAAAGAAAGAAGGAAAGAAAGAAAAGGAAAAATCGTAAGAACTCATTCGAGCAGGTAGTCCACAATAAAGAGTAGCAAAAGACGTTGGTCCTTTCCCAGTCAGCTGAGTTACAAAATTGGTTCAAATATAAAAGAAATCGGGTGGTTAAAAAGGGAAAACATTCTGGTAGACCATGAAATATATCAAAGTGTCAGTGTAGAAAACTCAAAGCAACATGCATTGAAAATTAGACAATAAAAGAAATAGAAAAAATTGTTGAAATAGAAGTCCATGTTTATTAGAGTAGCTGTAAGAAATCAAATATATAAAGATGACTGGACTTGTATGTCACTTAAGGACCAATATATATATATATATATATATATATATATATATATATATATATATATTCACACTGTGTATATATATATATATATATATATATATATATATATATATATATATTCACACTGTCGGATTAATTTCCATTTTATTTTCACACACACACACACATATATATATATGTGTGTGTGTGTGTGTGTGTGTGTGTGTGTGTGTCTGTGTCTGTGTCTGTGTGGAGAAAGGTAGTCAAACACGGGATGTTGTACAAAATGGATGTTTATTATGGGCTGTGTTGTCGACGTTATAAAAGAATGATAGAAATAATAATAATAATAATAATAATAATAATAATAATAATAATAATAATAATAATAATATAATTACGCTCAAATCGGTACTCAAGAAAGTAACAAATTGGAAAACACCAGGCCACGATGGCATACATGGATTCTGGTTAAAAAAATTTACACACAATTTACTGTATATAGACCAATACATTCTTAAAGAAGTAAAAAATAGACGGAAAAATATTGCAATGGCCTGGATCGACTACAGAAAAGCATATGACATGGTCCCACATACCTGGATTTTAGAATGCTTAAAAATGTACAAAATTTCCAACATCATAAATTTCATTGAAAAAGCCATGGAAAACTGGAGAGTTCAATTAAAAGCCGGAAAACAATCTCTGGCAGAAGTAAAAATCCAAAGAGGTATCTTCCAAGGAAACTCATTATCACCACCACTGTTCATTATAGCAATGATGCCTCTCAATCATATACTTAAAAAATGTACAGGGGGATAAAAATTCACTAGCGCACAAGAGAAGATAAACCACCTTATGTACATGGATGACATAAAAAAATTTGCAAAAAATGAAAAAGAATTAGAAACCCTGGTACAAACTATTAGAATATATAGCCAAGATATAGGAATGGAATTTGGAATTGAAAAATGGGCTATGCTAGTAATGAAACAGGGTGAAAGAAAATTAATGAATGGAATACAACTGCCAAATCAGGACACTATAAAATCACTTGATGAAAATGAAAGTTACAAATACTTAGGAATTTTAGAAGCGGACAATATTAAGCAAACAGAAATGAAAGGAAAAGTTAAAAAAGAATATCTCAGGAGAACTAGAAAAATTCTAGAAACCAAACTTAACAGCAGAAATCTGATCAAAGGAATCAATACCTGGACCGTCCCCATTATAAGATACTCAGGACCATTCTTAAAATGGACAAAGAAGAACTCAGACAGATTGACCAAAGAACGAGAAAGTTAATGACTATGCACAAGGCTCTTCACTCTAGAGACGAAAGAGATAGATTATATGTGTCAGGAAAGGAAGGGGGAAGAGGTCTTGCCAACATAGAGGACTGCGTAGAAACCACTATCCAACAACTTGAGAATTACACAAGAAAGAGCAAAGACAAATTACTTATGGCGGCCAACAATAGTAGAAGTGACAGATGGACAAACAGAAAGACTAGAAAACAAAAATAGGAAGAAAAACAATTATATGGACACTTCAAACGACAAATCGAAGCGGTTGCACATGGAAAGACTTGGATATGGTTAAGAAAAGGAAACCTCAAAAGAGAAACAGAATCACTTATAATTGCTGCACAAAATAATGCCATAAGGACAAACTATGTAAAAGCGAAAATTGATAAGACCCAACAAAATAGTAAATGTAGATTTTGTGGTAATAGAGATGAGACTGTAAACCATATACTCTGCGAATGTAGCAAACTAGCACAACGAGAATACAAAACTAGACACGACTGGGTTGGGAAGGTGATCCACTGGGAATTATGCAACAAAGTAAATTTTGACCACACAACAAAATGGTATATGCATAAACCAGAATCTGTTCTTGAGAACGAAACGCATAAAATTCTCTGGGACTTTGAAATAAAAACGATCACCTTATCCCAGCAAGAAGACCAGACCTAGTGCTGATTAACAAAAAAGAAAGAGCTTGTCAACTGGTGGATTTTGCAGTGCCAGCAGATCACAGGGTGAAGTTAAAGGAAAATGAAAAAATAGACAAATATATGGACCTTGCCAGAGAACTAAAAAAGTTATGGAATGTGAAAGTGAAGGTGGTACCAATTGTAGTTGGTGCACTTGGAACAGTCTCAAAAGGATTGGAAAAGGGTCTGGAATGTTTGGATATCAAAAGAAGGATTGAAACCATTCAGAACACTGCACTGCTGCAATCTGCCAGAATACTCAGAAGAATCCAGAAGACCTGAGGAGACTTGCTGTCACTCAGACTCCAGTGCAAGACCATCAGCTAACACTGGAGTGAAAACTCAAAAGGAGTGAACATAATAATAATAATAATAAATGCACACACACACACACACACACACACACACACACACCTATAACAAATCCTACTACCACTTCCCCCTCTTATATCCACAACAAAAGATTAAGAAAAATATTCGATACCTGAGCCATAAGCAACACACGAAATGTTAATTGTAGATTCAGCTTGCTTAATATTTACGCATACCCAAGAATAGCCTTCACAAATATATCGTATAAAATTCGATAATTATTGAAAATAATCATGAAAAGCAAACCCGGCGAATAAAGTGCACCACGTGGAACACCGTACAGCTGTTTCAACTTTATATGTTGAAACAGCTGTACGGTGTTCCACGTGACGCACTTTATTCACCGGGTTTGCTTGTCATGATTATTTTCAATAATTATCGAATTTTATACGATATACGCATTGTAATTGCCTTAAAATAATAAATAATAATAATAATAATAATAATAATAATAATAATATATATATATATATATATATATATATATATATATATATATATATATATTTCACTTCTTGGTCTATCCGAAAACATTTTAGCCTCTTTCGCGTGTGTGTATGCTTATATATATATATGTGTGTGTGTGTGTGTGTGTGTGTGCGCGTGCGCACGCAAGCGTATGTCAGGGAAGCATAGACATAAAATCAATGACGCTATTTCATTCACTACTTAAAATCAAAGAAAAAGACTTCATAGAAAATACAAACCATAACTAAACAGACGGATCACACACACACACACACACACACACACACACACACACACACACTTACACAACAACAACAATAACAACAACAACAACGCAAGAACACACCCTCACACACGTGCGCGCAAACAAACAAAAATAGGTGGACAATATGATTGCGTACACATACATACGTATATGCACACACCCCAATTAGCCTAAAAATACACCTATGTACGGGAACAACTTCATTCTTATACTTGAAATCCTAGGAAAATATATGCGTATACGGGTATGTGTATATACTAGTATACCTACTTGTATATGGGTTTACAAAAAAACACACACACACACACCGGTTACCAAGACGCCCTCCGATATACACCTTCCATTGGATCTTCTTACGCACACATACGCACACACAGAGAAAATATACATATATGCACAAAAACATATAAGAAACAAAAAAACACAGATATATGTACATATTTGACAAGAGGAGAAGAAAGGGAGGCAGATCAAAGGAAACCATCAGTAGAATACGCCCGTCAGACTGGACATGGAATTAACTAATATCAAGAATCACAACTCTCTCTCTCTCTCTCTCTCTCTCTCTCTCTCTCTCTCTCTCTCTCTCTCTCCCCTAAAAATGACTATATACTGAAATAAGTACCAATACAAGCGACATTTGTATTACGTTGACAAGTATTAAGAAATCGAAAACAAACGTCGCTTCCTATATATATATATATATATATATATATATATATATATATATATATTCATTTTGTGTTTGACACGAGTAAATACACAAAACCATTCATTCGCGTCAAAAAAATCTCTGACATAAGAGTGGTTTATTTTCGCGGTCTTTTGCTGATAAATATAGACGCCGTGAAGAAGAAGAAGTAAACAAAGTTGTATGGTTTCAATGTCTAAATTAAGATCACTGTGTATAAATATAACTTCCACGCTGTAAGATTTATTTGTCCAGATAAAAATGGCGACAGACTTTTTATTTTCATTTTTTATTTTTTACGTTAAAACCATTCATCTGTTTCATATGCTCACTCTTTCCATCTCCTTGTCAGCTAAGGCAAGGTCGAGTTTTGTTTATAAAGAGGCGCATATTTTAATATATAGCTTTATTTATAGTTGAACCTCATTTGCACTTAAAAGCATCCATACTCACACACGCACACACACACACACACACACACACGTTGTATATTGATGTGCTTGTTGTGTAATGGTTATCGTCATAGGAAATAGACGTATTCTGGACGAGGCTGTTCGCATTTCACTTAGTGCTAATACTCTTGGGAAAGAAAGGTTTGAATCCAATTATTCTCCCTCCAGCCATGGGTAAACTCTGCTCTTTAACCTTTGTATGGCAATGTGTCTAGGAGAAGTAAAACTGTTCAATCTTGTTAAACTCCGCTTAAAAATTGACCATTTGTCGCTAGAAGGGCTTAGGTAAATATATATGTATGTGTGTGCGTCTGTGTGTTCCAGTCTGTTTTAGAAAATACTCGCGAATAATCAACAACAACGTAACCCAGTCGTCCCCAGCTAGTGGAATAACCACTTCCGCCTTTTTTTACAACATGGCTGAAACGATACTTCCGTTTCTATTAGAACCAATATATAAAACTGTGTTTGCACATATTTGCGTTTGCATTTATTGAATATAGAATAGTGACGATGAGATCATTACGTAACGAATAATTTTTGGAAATAAACACGTGCATTTTTTTTCAAAATTAATTTGTGTGGAAATAAAAGACGTAGTCGGTAGTTCTAGAAAAGAAAACAAGTAGATATATAGAACAGGGACTACATAAATTTTATTACAAAAAATGTAAATGATAATAAGGAAATTATTTCAGCAAAAAATCAATTTTATATGCAATCCGATTTATTGATTTATTGATTTTAATGGCATGTCAACCCATTTAGAGTTATTTTATGCCTAGAGAGAATCACGTTAGTTGCACGTTTTTTATTTACATTTTTGTGTGGTTGTTTCTTGAACACAGTTATATAATATCAAGTATTCATATCTAACTCAAATATTGTGCACAGCTGCCTGGTTTCAAGTATTCCTATCTAATACTAATAATCATATGGTCTCAAGTAAATATTTCTCTTTAATGAAAATCAATTTTTGTACATAGTTATATGGTTTCAAGTAACTAATAATAATAATCCTTAGTAAACAATTACAACATCATGTAACTATTTTTAATGCATATAATTTACAGTTATATATAAAGTATATTATATAATTTACAGATATAGATAATATATGTTAAATAATTTACAGGTATATATAAAGTATCTCTAAGACAAATGACAGACACACAGTAAGTAATTCAAGTAATTCTTTCTATTTGATAATAGACATTTGTTTGCACACAGTAATATAATTTTAAGTAACTAATAATAATCTTTAAAAAATAATTATAACTTCAAGTAACTAATCTTAATACAAATAATTTACAGTTATATGATATCAAGTATTCCTATCAAATACAAATATTTTCACACCAGTGTGTGTGTTTAAATTATTTCTATCCAATACTAATAATGATATGGTTTCAAGTAAGTATTTATTTTCAACGATAATCATTTGTTTGCACATATTTATATGTTTCAACTAATCATTTGTATTTGATAATAAACATTTGTTTGCACACAACTAACTCATAGTAAAAAAAATTATAGTTTCAAGTAATTATTTTTAGTGAAAAGGATTTACAGTTATATGGCATCAAGTATTCCTATCGAATACAAATAATTTAAAATAGATATACTTGAACCATTGATGGGACCCTAACAGGTACTACAACAGTCAGAGTGGATCTGGGAGTAATGTCAATAAAGGGGTACTCCACACCCCACAGATAATCAGCACTGGAATCTCACTCTCTGATGCAACTTAGTTTTTATAATCAGAACACCCATTCTTAAGCATGGGGTCTTACTCCATATATTAAGCCCCAACATGGCAATTGAAATATGTTTCTTTCAATCTTTTAAAATTCTTAACTTGGTAGAATATTTGTGTTTACTATTTTGAGTGTGCAAATTTTACTATGTACCAAAACCAATTCATACACATGTTAGATTACTACGAAAAAAAAAAACAAGAAAAAACAAAAAGGCAACAACTTAATGAGTCACTCTAATAATTAAAATCTGGTATTTTTATTCTTGAAATATGTTTCTTTCAATCTTTTAAAATTTATAACTATTTATGTTTACTATTTTGAGTGTGCAAATCTTACTATGTATCAAAACCTATTACGTTAAATTACTACGAAAAAATAAAAAACAAAAAGTCAACAACTTAATGAGTCACTCTAATAATTGAAATCTGGTATTTTTATTGTTGGTCATTTGAAAGTGATGACTTGTTACTAAAATATCGATCAGATATTAGACAAACAAAATGGAATGCAACAAACAAAATGAAATCATCACTTTTAATCATCAATCACTCATTCACTCATTCACGGCAGAACTAAAAATAACCGAGCAGCCGTTTATAAACCTCACGGCATGGCAAATGGTTTTATTATCTATCTGAGCTTCGACTAGACAACTTGAAAAGCCTATACACATTATATTGATATACAAACAGTAGGTTATCGCTTTTGTTGATACGCGTTGTTTTGCGTTTCTGCATTGCTCCGCCAGGTGGTGAACAGTTCTGTTGGTAGTGTTTTGATGGATATGCCACGCGCCAAGAACAAGAACAAAATCCATTTGACAAGAAGAGAATTAGACATTCATGGGTCGTACAAGGAAAGAGAAACGGGGACGACGGATATGCTACCCCAGAGGTGACTCTAAATTAATTCGGTATCAGACTTGGAGCAAAAGGTAAGTAAATTGGTTGTTAAAAGTTTGATATAATTGATTGATTGATCTTAACGACACGACAACACGTTTTGGGTTATTTTATGTTTAAAGATGAAATCACCGCGTTTACAGGTTTTTGTGTTAAGAATAGTTACACGAAACTATAATTGTTTACTACGGATTATTATTAGTTATTTGAAACCATATAAGTGTTTGCAAATAAATTTCTATTATTAAATAGAAATAATTACTTTAACACATATGATTATTGAGATTATATATATAAATCATTGTATTAGATAACAATACATGATACCATATAACTGTGTGTAAATTATTTGTATTAAAAATAGATATTGAAATATCATAACTGTTCACTATGGATTATTATTTAGTATTATTGACTTGAAACAATATAACAGTATGCAAACAAATGATTAGTATCAAATAGAAATGATTACCTAAAAACATATAATTGTGTATAAATTATTTGTATTAGATAGGAATACTTGATATAATAAAACTATAGATTATTTCTATTAAGAATAGTTACTTGAAGCTATAATCGTTTATTATTCTTATTCTTATTCTTCTTATTGATTGATTGATTGATTAATTTATTGATTAATTCATTCATTGATTTTAACGATACAACAACCTGTCTAAGGTAATTCTATACTTAGAGATTTGAGGACCACGTTCACTGTACATTCATATTTACATTTTGTGTCTAGTTGTTTCTTAAAAGTTTTTGTTGTTGTTTTTGCACAGTTATATTATATCAATTATCCCTATCAAATACAGAAAGTTAGAACATAGGTATATGGTTTCATTTAAGTAATGGTAATAATCCTTAGTAAACAATTATTTTGCCTGCAGAGGAGTATTACTAATCGCACTAAAAATAGATTGTCATAAATACTTCACTCAATGGTGAGCCTCTAGTTCTAGAGATCTGGGAAGTATGGAGTACCCCGACATTGTCATTACTCCCAGGTCTACTCTGACCTGAAGTGGTAGTACCTGTTAGGGTCACATCTATGGATCAAATAGATATGTTAGAAATTATAATAATTTTGATACCATATAAATGTAAATTATTTGTATTAAGAATACTTGAAGTAATAATTGTTTACTAAAGATTATCATCATTAGTTACTTGAAATCATATAACTGTGTGCAAATCTTTTGTATTAGATTGGATTACTTGATACCATATAACAGTGTACAAAAAAAGAAAAGAAAAGAAACAACTACATAAATGTATGTATAAACGTACAATGAACGCGATTTCATAACCTCTTTGTTTTAAATAATCCTAGATGGGTTTTCAATCTGCTAAAATCAATCTATCACTAAAGTTTTAACTAACACAATTGTTACAATACATTTAGTATATTTAAGCTTCCGGTGTTATCAACACGTGTCGCTCTGTTGTCAAAGTTTGCAGTTTTGCCAAAAGTTCACCTTTCAGTAATAATATCATTATGTATAAAATTTAAATATATTTGGGGTGGTACCTTGTGACATGGACAAGATGAATCTCTATGAAATTGTCCAGTATCAGTCTGGAAATTATGATGTTAGGATTTGTTTTAGTTCTTTAGATGCCACAGAGCATTATCGCACATCAGAAGATTTGTGTTTGATGTAGGCAAGTATAAATCATTAACGGGTCCATGGGTAGTATGTCATATTAAATTACATATTCTTAAGTAGGTGTAGGAAGCTTTACTTACATCATAAGTTGATATTGTATTCACTAGGGTTACTCAAAGATCTTACAATATTTTAGTAACGTGGGACACAATTCGGCAATACAGGGGTAGTGAAGGTAACAAAGCACACTTGGTTGTGAGATGCCGAGTTCGCCTGATACTCTCAGAGTTTTACTCACCGAATTTACCTCTATGAATTAGAGCACGGCCTCGGAACATACGTTTTAAGCCTACCTGACTCTGCATAATTGTCGAGGTTCTTACAATCCAGTGAAATTTCGTGAACTAATCTAGTTACTCTACTGTGATCAACTGCACCTTCACTTTTCGTGCAACAAAAGTTTTCTGCTGCTCCTAAAGCATAAGTTGCCGTATTAGGCCATCTTGCACGTTCATCTGTGTGGCTTTTAAATTATACACGGATTGAAGCAATGCACAACGTGTCATCGCACCAACTACCACGATACTACTAGCCAGGGTGGGTACTTACCACGGCTTGAATTGCTTCGTGGTTGTAATATACGTGCCGTAAACTTGTATGTGCCAAAATATTGCAGAACTTTTGACTCATCTTAGGTGGTGAATCGTAACTACATAGACTGATTATTATAGTGTGAAAAGTTCAGAGAAAAATCCAACTTTTCAGGCTACAGACTTATTGGATCACCGTCTTATACGCATTTTTGTATGAATAGCCAACCTGTGTCTACAACTAGTTTCTTTTTTTAATGTATCTAATAAAAGGGAAACTATATATAAAAATCAAGGATTAAAACTGAAATGGTAGCCATACTACTTTTGAAATTAAAAAAAATTATTTCCACAAAAGACAGAATCTGCTCTAATGCGTGAGTCAAAAATATGAATACGGGTATTCGCAAAGTTGGTAGAGCATACGCCTAGTAAACCACAAGGTTCTGGGTTTGATACCGGCCCTCGCCGACTCAGCGCATTAGTAGCACAGCTTGTATCTGTATGTTAGAGTGGAGAGCTGATGGTAGATGTGGTGCTGCGTTTAGTGCTGTGTAAGGAGGGTAATTAGGAGGAAAAATTTGGTGGAGGTTAGTCAAGATAGGTACAACTTTTAGCAGTTGGCAGTGAGTATATTAACACCATTTCTATTTATAAAGTGGCCTGTTTCATCTGAAGAAAGGATTTAGAATAGACGAAACTTATAGTTAGGATACTGATACCCCCTTTCTTTTTTTGAATTTCCATATTTTTCTCGTTTATTAAGACTACAAATCTCTTACTTTAGATTTTTAACGTTCTCTTTGAAAAGGGTAAAAAGAAAGGCGCTTCAGATATTCGTCTTTATTGTGTTGATCATTTTCTATGTTTTTAAATTAGTAGGACATTGGTGATGTACATCTAACACACACACACACACACACACACAGATATATATATATACATATATATATATTTCACTTAGCGCTAATATCCTTGGGAAAGGTATGAATCCTACTCTCCCTCCAGCTATGGATAAATAGTAGGGCAGACTGGGCTCTTTAATCATGGCTAGGCAACCGGTCTAGGAAAAGGAAAACTCTGAATTGAAACCTGATAAACTCCGCTTAAGAAATTGACCTTCTCGTGTGGAGGGGTTGGTAAATATATATATATATATATATATATATATATATATATATATATATATATATAATATTGTTGTAGATCCAACGAGATAAAAATATATATTTTATGATAAAAATAATTTTGCAAAATGGTTTAATGTTTTCAAATCTATTATATTAGGTGCATGACACGTGTTTCGGATGGATGTTTGAAATCCTTTTTGTGTTGAATAGTTAGATTGTGTCAGTGTGTATGTATATACAAGTATGTGATGCTGTGTAAACAAATGCATAAAAAAAGTTTGAAAAAAAATTAAACATTGGAAACACGTGTTGTGCACCTAATAGGAAACATTTATTAAGACAAAATTCAAACCAATTTGCGGACCTTATTTTTTATTTTATATATATATATATATATATATATATATATATATATATATATATATATGAGAGAGAGAGAGAGAGAGAGAGAGAGAGAGAGAGAGAGAGAGAGAGAGAGAGAGAGAGAGAGAGATGATAAGACAAATAGGAATATTTCTGGTGCTATGTTTTATTGTTCAGAACCAATTTCTAATTTAGGTCATCTTCGGGGGAAATTTTTTGCGATGAAAATTTTTTTTCTTTAGAAAGTTTTTAGAATAGTTTTTAAAAAAGTTGACACGCTATAAAAGAAACGACAGAAATGAACTAATGACGTAGTATATGCATTGGTTGAATGAGAATTATTTTATATAATGTGAGTAGACAAGGAAATAATGGAATGAGATGGGGAAAGATAGACGTGACGAGGCAAATTTTGATGACGCAATAGTTGAACTAGTTTAAATGCGCATTGTATTTTATAATATCCTTGAAGAAAAACTAGTACACTCGAGCCACACCTCAGTCTTTTTTCAACAGATTAATCTTTAACTTATTTTTAACTGACTAATTTTTACTAATTTTTACTTATTCAATAATTTTACTAACGGATTTTTACTAATTTTTATTATCTAATTTTCACTGAAAATTTTTACTGACTGATTTTTACTAAGTAATTTTTAGTAACTGAATAATTTTTATTAACTATTTTTACAAACTAATTTTTAATTATCTTCAACTGACTCACTTTTATTAACTAATTTTTATTAACTAATTTTTTTCTGATACTTTTTACTGACTAATTTTACTATTTTTCTCATTTTTAACCAATTAAATTTTAACTTGTCTGACCCCAAATGTTGTGAAAGAAACGTTTTATCCACTCGCTATTTGACTAATTCCAGGATACAAAAACTTGTAGAACCAACATTGTTCAAATGGGAAAAACATCCGCATTCATGTTTGGATTAGTGAAAAAGTTATGAAAATGTTCCGGTAGTAAACAAATTAAGTGCGTAACAGCATGTCACTTGGTGTCATACTGTGAAGATTTAGACCTGGTTGACCTATGTTTCTGAGAGACAACGTTCACGTGATCATTTGCGATTACTGGAAGAACATGAAAAAATAAACAGAGAGCAAATCTAAAACCTTGTGTTACATACGTAACGGAGTAACTTAAAATGTTGAAGCTGCCCAATGAGGATTGATTAATAGATTTCAAAGGCATGTCAACCCGTCTATGGTTATTTTATGTCTAGAGGTTCATTGTATGTTTATACGAGGATAATCTCAAAGGTAAAGTATTTAGAAATCCCAGAAATCTTAATTGTTTGTCGATGATGTTTACATCAATTTAATGTTTGATCATGTATCTATTTTTCTACATAATCGTAATTTCGGGCGATGCATTTTTGTAAGAACTGTGGCAGTTTTTGTATGCCAATGTCATACCAGCTGGCCAACATGTCGTTGAGGAAGCGTTGAAACTCTTCATTGTTGCAAACTCCCTACGCCACTAGGGGACGTTTTTGACAATGATATACGATTTACTATACTCACGTTAGATGGCAATGAATTCCAATTGTTTTAATACCTTTTATGTTCAAAAACCAAATAACTGTGCGAAATTCACACTTGGCAGAAGCGTCAATCGGGAGCTCCATCATAAACGACTGCCAAGCCAAGACTGAGTGTGACAGTGAGATGCAAGCGCATGCACAACAAGCACAACTTTGTTGGCAATAGTTACACTAACAGTTTCTCTTTATCCCCAACGCTTTGGCAACCTTACTTCTGGTATTAGCCTCGTTTTTACATTTTAAGTGTAGTTGTTTCTTAAGTGTTTTTTGTAAAAGAAAAAAGTAAACAATTACACAAAAATATAATATTCCTAATAGAAACAATTTACAGTTATATGGTATCAAGTATTCTTATCTAATAATAATAATTTGTGAACAAATCCATTTGACTCATTAAGAGGTAACACCAGTCATGGTTACATTTGACATGGGTGTAATGGCAATGAAGGTTTTATTTCACTCCCTCCACAGCTCCCGAACTGGAGCTTCGCCATCGTACGTAGACCCCCATGAAGTAATGAGCCGAGCGAGATTTTTTTTTTCAAGTGGCACTTTCACTTTAAATGCGATAGAACAGCACTGAAGAATAAGGAATAATAATTTTTATTGTGTGTGTGTGTGTGTGTGTGTACGTGGGTGGGTGTGTGCGTGTGCATGTGCGTGCGCGTGTTTATGTATATTTTTCGTTTTGTCTTTTTTTGTTTGTGGTTTTACATTCACGGGGTGGTACTTCGCAATGAATTCATTCCGCAGGTTCAAACAGTGAATGCAAGTTCTACTTGGCCGTTTTGTGGCATCTGCGACAGAACATTCAGTGCAAACCATCTGTAATTGTAACGCAATAGTAATCGGGTGCGGTAACAGGACAACGATCCCCTTCATGGTGTGTTGACAGTGTTTTGAAATCGTAGAGGAGAGATCTACAACGAATCCGATATGGTGTGTTGACACGCTTTCAGTTTGCATTTCAAGCGTGGCAAAAAGCGATGGCTGCGATGTAGGCATTTACCACATCAGGATGTGACACAAGATCTCAAGTACGGGGTATCCAGCGAGGATCGAACGCTTTATTCAGTAGTAATGGATCTGCGAGACTAACTTGCTAACCATTGCACCACTATTGAACTCCTAAGCGCTGTGAGCAGTGTATCACTGCTCGAGGTCATAACTTTGAAAACGTAGTGCCTGTATTTTAAAGTAGGGGCGAATAAGCTTTTTATAGGAAAAGTCTTAGAAACATTTTATCACCACGGAAGTCTACTTAGATTTTTAGTGCTTTATAAATTGAATAACAAAAACATTAAACGTGGAAGAGTATCATTGCTAATACGAGGGTAATTCTAAAGGTAATTTCTCCAAATATTCAGAAATCACAGAAACGTTGATTGTTTAATGTCAATGATGTTTTCATTTCAACATCTATCTATTTTTCTACATAATCATCATTTCGGAGGATGCATTTTGTAAGCGCTGTAGCGGTTGTTGTATGTCGATATCTAACCAGCTGACCGCCATGTCATTGAGGAAGCGTTAAACCTCGTCGTCGTTGTAAACTCCCTACACAACTTGCAGACTTTTTTTTTATATCTATACACGACTCGCTATACACTTCCGTCAATTGGTGAATTTCAGTCGATTGTGTGCCTTTCACCGAAAACTTAGCAGTAGCGTCCATCGAGAGGTCGATCAGAAACGAATGCCAAGCCAAGACTGAATGTGGCAGCAAGGGACGCGCAAGAGCAGTGGCAAGCCTAAACGAATGACCACAAACACAACAGAGTTGCCAATAGCCATAAGAACAGTTTCCCTGCGTGTATTGTTTTGAACAAACAGGAATAATGAAAAAGATATTTAAATGAAAATATTATCTTTTCTATACAATACTTCGGTGTGACAAAGTCCGTAGAAAGTATATAGGTTCGATAATATCAATGTTGTTTATTGGACGATAAAAATGATCTGTATTCATCTGTAGCAACTGAACATAATACTAATTGTTACTTTATAGAGACTTTTAAAGTTTTCACATGTTTCTGTTGTGATTGCTGATAGTGTCAGCTGTGAGGATATCGACAAAAAGAAAATTTAAAAATGGAATTGAGATAGACAGACGGATATATTGACCTGTATCTATGTGTCGCCTTTGTCTCTGTTGACATCACTGTGAACCCTAAACTCTTGTCTCTGTTTTTATTTTTTGCATTCATTGCTAAAGGTTGGTTTTGTTATTGAGGGCACCGGTTTCCCATAAGTGCAACTGAAGCCACACTGCCTCCCAAACATAGTAGAGGATATTTTAAATTCATTTAACTCACGTTGTTTACTGAGTAAAATGGTATATTTAACTATCATTCTAATCTGTCAAGTGTAGTGGTTCTCAACCTTTTTTAAACCTATGGACTCCATTTCCTCTTATATATATATATATATATATATATATATATATATATATATATACATATATATTTTTTTTTTTGGGGTCTTATTTATATATATATATATATATATATATATATATTCTTATATATATATATATATATATATATATATATATATATATATATATATATATGAAATTTAACATTTTGAAAAAACATATGATGTTTGTTATGTTTTTTCAAAATGTTAAATTTCATACTGTCGGATTAATTTCCATTTATTTTTCATATATATATATATATATAATATATATATATATATATATATATATATATATATATATACAACAGCATATTTAAATTTCACATTATATGTGTGTGTGTGGACCCCAATAGCCATTCCACTGAAAAAAAGCTTCTTATATTTTTCACTAATAAAAAAAAGTAAAAAATTGTATCAAAAATTGAAAAAAAAATAGTAAATAATCATGCTTTATTTTGAAGAAAAACTCATTTATTGCAAATAAGTATATTTAATAATTAAACTCTATAGAGGCTTTATGTTCACTAATGAATAATTCATAATCATTTTGATGTAAAGTTTTTTTTTCTTCTACTTGATTGCCATAAAAACAATCATAGCTAGTGCCCCCCCCCAATTCGGTATACTTTTGTGTGTTGACCCCCCAATCATGTTACCTGGCCCCACGGCTCATGTAAACACCGGTTGAGAACCACTGGTCGAGTGTATACATATCCTTTTTTGTAAAGTTTTATGCGCGTATTTATGCATCTTATTGAAATATATTTCATTTTTCTTGTTGAATTTATAATTTACTAATCTTTGCTTTGTCTGACTCACATGCCTTGGTTTGATTGGCTGGTTGGTTTGATTGGCTGGTTGGTTTGATGGCTGGTTGGTTTGACATGGTGTCAGCCATTGTTGCCTTATTTTGTACCGAGAACATAGGTAATTATGCTTTAAAAATTACTTATGTAATTCTTTCTATTCTCAAAAATGAACTACTTAATTAGCTATCAGGGATTTTTGTAGATTATGTTAATAGCACTGATATAGTGGTCCGGAAATTTGCCTGAAAACCAGCATCATTTCGAATATTGAAATATTCTGGATTGCATTGCATCTTTAATGATTTAATGTTAAAAATAATTAATCTTTCAAAAATAGTAATACAGGTTTTTGCATATAGTTATATGATATCAAGAATTCCCATTTAATGTAAACAGTTTGCACACAGTTCTATGATTTCAAGTATTCTTATCTAATACTAATGATTATATGTTTTTTAATTATTTCTATTCAATAAGTCAGTATATTTCACACAGTTATATGGTTTCACCGAATCATCATCATCATCATCATCATCATCAGGTCGCGAATACCCATCCCGGATACCCATAATCTCTCGCCAAACGTCATTATCGGTCATCACCCGCAGGAGATCCTCTGTGTAGCGGAATCCACACATCGATAGGTCCTTGCTGTTCGGCCCTCACTTGTGTACCCATGTGCAGGCTTCCACAGTAGAACGTCATTTATGAGTTCGTTCTTGCTTCTCCAGCAGTGTCCAGTCCGTCTTACTCGGATAGTTTATGGGGTAGGGGCAAGTGGTCATACAGCTGCTTTCTTATCGGATGTTGTTTACACGATTTGTTTAAGATCGCATACAACATTGTGCAGCTCCCATCTAGTTTATTCTCTGTGTGCTTCGTTGGGGCCCATATAGTGCAGCTGTACATTAACAGTGATAAAACTATGGCTTGGAATCCTTAGTAAACATTTTAAATTCAAGTAATATATATATATATATTCCTCTTCTTGGTCTTGACGAGAACCTTTCAACATATCGTCATATATATATATATAGGCAAGCATATATATAACTTTTCAACATATCACTATACACACACACACACACACACACACACACACACACACACACACACATATATATATATATATATATATATATGGTTTGGTTGGAAGCCAATATAAGCTAGTGTTTAGTTTCAGAGTTGTACTTGCCCCATTCCCCACACCTTGGATTTCACCTTCGTACTGCACTTAAATAGGTAGGGTCAGGGTCGATCCCTGTTGTCTGAGATGTGCCAAAAAGTAAGTGTTGATGGAACTTTGTATTTTTTTTACTCTCTACCCACATGTACTCATGAGGGTTCTTACTCTAAACTCAACCTTAGGGATGGGAAGAGAATAAATGCCGTTATAATAATGCTGTAGCAGAAATCCTAATGAAAAGTGTGGGTTTAAGGGATTGAAATGGTACTTCCCCTGCTGTTTGTAAGAATCGTTTATATCTGTTGTGCATTGCTATCTGGATTTAAACTTTAAAATTAAGATCGCTACATCATCTCTGCTGTCTTGTATGTTTCTGTTAGTTACAAGAGAGAAAAATAGCGATGGTGTAACTGAGACAGAAAGAGGAAAATAAAGTTTGTTTGTTTGACTGAGGCCAAATATTGACTTACTTATATGGCACTTAGTACAAACTACTTTGGATAAATAAATAAATAGATAAATAAATAAAAGACGGAGTGGTCTCAAGCTCATTTCGTAAAACGTTTAATCATGTCTACATTATAGCAAAATAATTCATTTTCATCTAGATAAACACTGCTGGACTTACTTATAAACTAAATAAGCTATAGCTTACGGCCACACACCCTCGGGACCTCATTTTTAAATTTATAAATTTATCTTATCATTGGTTTTTATTCTTGAACACTAATTCATCAAAAATATGCACCCTCCCGCCGCAAGTATCTAAGTATTTAGATTTTAATGAAATAAAATATTATATCAAATTAGAAAGACTAACCAAACTAAAAAAGATCACATATAAAAAAAAGATTTCATCAATTTTAATTTTATTTCAATTGAATTTAAAATTTAAAATTTATACACGGAATTTCTTTTGAAAATACGTTTGAAAATAAAACAATAATAATAGAAATCAATAACCAAATTAATTATTTATTAAACTCGGTTTTCTTAAAACCAGTAAGCAAATTATCTACACCATATACAATGTAAGCAATTTATTTCTTAGTGATATATAACACACATTGCAGGGTTTTAAATGCATCCATAGGATGGGATGTTTTGACGCAAATCTAATACATCTAGACTTTTAATTAAAGATCTCTTTAATTCATAAGATTCAAATTAAGATTATTTTTGATTATCTAATAATCATTGAGAATATAACATGAATAATTTAGAGGATTGTGATGTTGGTGGTAATGTAATTTTGGTTACTGACAGACACATAATCTCCATTATAATTACTAGGGAAAAAAACTTCCGTGTGGTGTAAATCTAATTTTTTGAGAGATAATGCCTGAGGGCGGTGGGAAAATTAAATAAATAAAATAAAACGTTTAATATTTTTTTAAATTAATTACTTACTTAAAAAGCATAATATTCACTCTTACTCCATTGAGTTATTTGCTTTGTTTTACGACAGTAGGGACCTCCAATACATTTCTAAAAAAATTATGATTCAATTATTTAGACTCTTATCTTTATAGATTTTTTTATCTATTATTATTTACCAACCATGTTATCAAAATTAACATTTTCAAAAATTTGAATAAAGAATATATTGATTAAAAACAAAAGAACAATAACAATATTAACTTATCGTTACTACCAAATATTTTTTTTACAAAAATTAAAAACTGGTACTAATGTGAAATAGTGCGAAAGACATAATAATATAATCAGAAGTTTATGACTATTTTCAACACTAACGATAAATTAAAAAAAAACACACACACACACATGAAAGACAGGTTTTATACAAAAATAGTCTTTATTTAATCAGAAAAGAAATTCAGATATGCTTATTTAAATAAAAAAATACATTTTTTTATTTACAAAATATTTTTTATATTGTGTGATACTATTTCTGAACAACATCTTTTTATAAAAATAAACATAAATATTTTGTAAATAAAAGCTACATTTTTATTTAGATAAGCATATTTGAATTTCTTTTCTTATTAGATAGAGACTATTTTAGTATAAAATGTCTTTCGTTTGTTTGTTTTTGTTTTTGTTGTGATTTATTGTACTACCAAT
>CM042149.1:36233916-36241416 GCA_023376005.1 Doryteuthis pealeii | reverse complement strand
AGTACATCCAATATGGTTTTTCTTATAAATTATACATTCAATTACATAGATAACCTTTTTTGAATTGTGTGTTAAATTTCTCTTTATTTTAAAAAGGAGCGTTGAGTTCTTGAATACAAATATTTTCCTTACAGAAGTTATTTGTAATCTGATTGGTTTCTTTGTTTAATGGCATATCAACCCTCATTGGTTATTTAATGCTAAACTCATTCTTGTATAACAACAGTTATGGTGCGAGTTAACTCACAGCTGGGGGATATAAGGAGGTTTATTGATTATGTAAATTTCTCTTATTTGATTGATTTTAACGGCATGTCAAGCCATCTTGAGTTATTTAATGCCTAGAGGTTAGGGAATTGCGTTCATTGTACGTTCATATTTACAGTTTTCGGTCCTATCGAATATAAATAATTTAAAAAAAATGACCCATTTGGACCTAACAGATACTAACACCCCGGAGCAGAGTGGACCTGGGAGTATTGGCAATGAAAGAATTCCCCACACTCCACAGACCTCCAAAACACGAGCCTCGCCATCAGATGCATTTTAGTGTTATACCCAGGACACTGATTTTTTTTAGGATTGAAGAACTTTTTAAGGACTTTCTTATATACATATGTATATTTAAACGCATACAATTAATTTGCATACAGTAAAATGGTATCAAGTATTTCTATCTAACATTAATAATTCTATTTAATAACAATTATTTGCTTCTCTCGCACAACAATAGGGTTTCAAGCATTCCAATATAATACTAATAATTTTTAAACAGATCTAATTGACCCACAAATGGGACCCGAACAAGAATTATCCCAACGCGTCAGATTGGACCTGCGAGTGATGACAATAAATCTGTTTAGAAATTATTCGTATTCGATAGGAATTATTGATCAACTGTAAATTATTTGGGTTAAGAATAGGTACTGAATCTAAGAACTAGTATTATTAGTTGCTTGAAACGATGTAACTGTTTGCGAACAAAGGATTACTATTAAATAGAAATAATAACTTGATGCCATATAATTGTTAGTATTACGTAGGTATAAAATGGTACTTTGATTTATGACTTTAATTCGTAACTTAATTTCCTCGTATCTCAAATCAATTTTCCCCATTGAAATAAACTGATATGCCATTAATCCGTTCCAGTCCCCTCCAAAAAAAAAAAAAAACACCCTAATTTTTGTTACATTTTTTAATGAGAAAATAGCCCTGTATTGTACAAAAAAACAATAAAATATAATGTAACGAATTATGTTCTGTAATGTTTTAATGTCTATTTTCTATGAATAATATTTTTCTTTGGCGTAATAAATTTGGAAACTTAAATATTTTTAGTGAACTTATTAACATAAGCGTATCTGAAGTTCGCTCATACCTCAAATTTTGGGTCACAACACAAAGCAAAAATACGACCGAAACTTGAAAAACTCGTAAGTTGGGGTATTCGTAAGTCAAGGTATCACTTTACTTGAAACTGTGTGCAAATTACTTGTATTAGATAAGAACACTTGATATTATATAACAATTTAAAAAAACTCTTAATAAATAACTACACAAAAAAATGTAGGTATAAATGCACAATGAACGCAATTCTATAACCTCTAGACATGAAATAACCTCAGATGGGTTGAAATGTCGTTAAAATCAATCTATCCGTAAACTAATTGGTGAAGGGAAGATTTTGTACAACCATTATTTATTTTATATCATCGTTTTTTTTATCGACCAAACCAGAACTTCATTGATTACAGAGATAAAACATCAGATCAAATTTCAGTTGATAAGTAAGTGTGAGGCTACAAACTAATTGATCCACTGAGTAGACACAGATTTCTTTGACATTGTCACTGGAGATACATTAACACCATATATATTAATAATATGCCTAGATTGTGACGGTTTAGCTCGGTAAGAGCATCCGCCTATGAACCACAAGATTCGATACCGACCCTCGCTAACTCATCGAATGAGTAGCACAGCTTGGATCTGTTCGATAAAGTGGAAAGCGAACAGTAGGTGTAGCGCACCGCCTCAGACGCAAAAATAATTTCCCTGGTTTAGTGCCAATGAAAAGTTGATGGACCCCTCACTATCCGGTTGATATTGACAATTGGCCACTCTACCGACTTTATTACTACTTTAGGACTATGTACTCAGAACGTCATTAGATCCCATAAAAGAAAAAGGGTTCACCCTAAAAAGAAAAAAAAAGAAAAAAAAGCAAGAAGCCGGCGATATCCCGCAGAAACTATTACTGATGAAGACTACGCAGATGATCTAGCACTTCTCGTAAATACACCTGCAGGTGCCAAATCACGAAAACCACCAAAGTACGATGAATAAGACATGCCGGATACTGCTTAAGAATTATAGACGAAACCATGTGACGTTCTCCTGGACACATCAATATGCGGATGATGGATGTTGCGTGGAGGACCTCTTTGGGGTTCATAACCGATAAAAACGGCTGGACATGAGTTATGGATATCCGTCCTTTCAGCATAAACTGTTGTTGTTGTTGTTGTTGATTGATGATGATGATGTGTAGAAACAGCTTATTTATTTATCACTTTCGCCCTGTCGGCGGAGCTTAGAATTATCTGACTATATCTCCTTTGAGAATATTAAAACCTTACAAAAATAGGAATGGCCTGGGTATATGACACTAAACAACAATCTGATGGTGAGGCTCCAGATTTGGTATTCTGAAAAATTACACTCTGGTCCACTCTGACCCGGAATGGTTGTACCTTTTAAGGTCCGATCCGTGGGTCAACTAAATCTATTTGAAAACTACTACCGTTAAATAGGAATACGTTATAATCACAATCATGTACAAAAAAAAAAAAATAATAAACATAAACGTACAAAGTGATTAAATTAACCCCAAACGGGTTAACATGCCATTAAAATCAATCTATCAATCTTATTCTACTTTTCTGTTTAATACATAAAAAAGAAAATTCCACCTTAAAATGTAAACAATTTAAAATTTAGTTTAAGTGGGAATATCTATGTATATGCGTGCGCGTGTGTGTGTGTGTGTGTGTGTGTGTGTGTGTGTGAGAGAGAGAGAGAGAGAGAGAGAGAGAGAGAGAGAGAGTTTGTTAGTTTGAGTGTGTGTGTGTGTTTATGTGTATGAGCGGATGCTTGAGTTTGTGTGTATGTGTGTGTATGTCTGTGAGTGTGTATAAGTTTGTGAGTGTGTGCGTGTATGTGTGTGTGTGTAAGTCTAAGTTTGTAGGTGTGAGTATGCGTGTGTGTGCCTGCGAAAGTTGTTTTTTTCTGTTTGAGCAAAAGATAGATAGATCGTTAGAGATTGATAGAAAAAGATAGATAGATAGATAGATAAATGGGGAGAGAGAGAGAGAGAGAGAGAGAGAGAGAGAGAGAGAGAGAGAGAGAGAGAGAGAGAGAGAGATGTTCCCTTTCTGTTGAGTAAGTAAAGAAAAAACTATAGAGCCCGGGCAACAGACAGACAGACAGAAAGCGAGCGTATGTGATGTGGGTGCGGGTGTGTTTTTACATTTTATGAGTTTTATTTATTTGTGTTTTCGCCTCTCTAAGATGCAAATAAAAATCAGTTCACTCACTAACTCCCACCACCTGACCGCTCAGCCCAGATCATGTGATCATGAGGATATGCAATTTTTTTTTGTTTACAAATGACTCGTCAAATTTGCTTGCATGTAAGCAAGTAGGGAGGGAAGAGGGAAGTGAGGAGTAGGTAGGGAGGGGATGTACAGAAAGAGAGGGGGAAGGGGAGAGAGAGATCTTCATACACGTGATCATGTACTCTTTTAGGGACGATAACTGTAGAGACTTACCTCGCAAGCTTGTCTCAGATAATTGTTAGCGTAGTTAGTTTGATTCATTCAGGTTATTCAAATATAATGGCCTTGCACCAGACGAAATTAAAACTTCTTTTTTCTTCTTTTAGATGAGGCATTGTCAATCATTAGAATCATTAGAATTCTCATGTTGAGATATATATATATATATATATATATATGTATATATATATATATATATATATATAGACACCGTATTTCGACGTATCATTCTCCTCAGTGTGGCTAGACTTAGCAAGTTACCTTTTCCTCAGTCAGGGTTCTTAACCACCATCAGGAAAGGATAGAATTTAACTGATAAATACATACATAGGTGAATATGTTACAGCTAATATATATATATATATATATATATATATATATATATATATATATAAAAGAATATATATATATTAGGAAAGCGTAAACACAGAGGCAAGCACGGTTGGTGACAGTTTCTCGCCTATGTGATCATCGGAATAAAATATTATTTTAGTATACACACACACACACACACACACACACACACACACACACACATATATATATATATATATATATATGTGTGTGTGTGTGTGTGTGTGTGTGTGTGCGTTTAATTAGTTTGAACTTGAACTACGTAGAATGTTATCTCGACTTTGCAATGAGGTTATCATTTCATCGTACAATTCATATGAACCTCACTGAATTTACGATTTATTATTGAGATCGTGTACATTGACTTCGCACGTGAATTTCACGCGTAGTCTCTCCCCATTTATTTGTTAGTTAAGCCAAATGTTACATCATTATATCAACGCTTCGTTACTGGAAAGTTTTGAATGCAACAAGGAATTTAACAAAGGTAGTAGTATCTTGATCTTGGATTCCCACGATATGACTGGTGGTATTGTAAGATATGACTAGTCTGCTTAAGGTTATTTGTTAGGATGCATAAGCGCCGAAACCCCATCTGACCTTACAGTCGGCATTTGATGGAGACTTTGTATTATTTGCAGCATATATATATATATATATATATATATATATTATATATATATATATATATATATGTGTGTGTGTGTGTGTGTGTGTGTAAAAAAAATTAACAGAGCATCATTTGGGTATTATAGATTTATTTCGACCATAGCTCTATATGAGCCTAGTCTCATCAGATAGCCTACTACATAAAGACTGAGAAAAAGTAGAAAAGAAAATGTTTTTCTTTTCCCTCTCTTCTATAATTACAGTGAAAACTCTCATCTTCGAACACACTCACATAGATCCTTATATATATATATATTTACCAACTCCTCCGCACTAGCAGGATGTGACACAAGGTTTATTTCTTAAGTGGAGTTCAACAGGTTTGAATTTAGAGTTTTCCTTCTCCTAGACCGGTTGCGTAACCAAGGTTAAAGAGCCCAGTCTGCCCTACTATTTACCCATAGCTCGAGGGAGAGTAGAGGATGCATACCTTTCCCAAGGGTATTAGCGCTAAGTGAAATCAATTACCACATCCAGGATTTGAACTCGGGGCGATGAGTCCATTTCCCATGACTTTAACCATTACACCACGCGCTTCTTTATATATGATGACTAATAACAACGACAACAGAAAAACAATCAAATACATTATAAAATTATATGTATAAGTGTGTGTGTGTGTGTGTGTGTGTGTGTGTGTGAGAATTATGCTAAAAATCCTACTTGATGAAGCCTGGCTTAACTTCTGTCACTGATTCGATTTCATAAAACCTTTTCTACAAATACCAATTAAGCACTTTTCAATATTCATTAACCCGACTCATTCGATTTCTTTTCTTTTTTCCAACAGTCTAAATTTTGATTCGTTCGTTTTTTTCTTTTTTTCTAGTCGAGTCATTCTCCCGCTTCAAAAAAATCACACACACACACACACACACACACACATTTTTGCCCTCATATACAACATTTCATTTTTTTCTCCAAGCTGTCTGATATTCCTTGAAAAAGAGTGAATGTTCACCCGAAATATCGGAATAGATTAAACCAGGAACAGAGCAACGGTTGAATATATAAACATTCTGATTTTTTATTCTGTTTTTCTTGTTTTTGTTCTTTTTTCCAATGCTTCAAAAGACCAAACAAACAACGTTCACAAGAACATAACATACATAAACATACATCGTCGGGGCCATCGTTGAACGAACTTAAAAAAGATCCGGAGAATGCTTCGACCGAAACTGATTAATTGTTCTTAATGGCATTGTTTTTAACGGCATGTCAACCCGTCTATGGTTATTTCATGCTTTGAGGTTAGGGATTATCTTCATTGTCGTTCATATTTACATTATTTCTGTAGTTGTCGACCATCAAACACACAGGCATTGACTCTTTTCAATTGACAGACTAGAATATACTAAAATGAGGCACTTGAAATAGTTGCCTTCAGTTGACAATGCTTCATGAGACCCAGTTTCATGTGCAGAGACGGGAATCGCAAGGTTCTGGATTCGATACCGGTCCTCCCTAATTCAGGTCGGCTTGGGTAATCTGATCTGAGCTGTAATTTTGGGAGCTAACGGTGGAAGTGGCACTCAACCTCAGAAAAAAAACACTCTCCCTTGTCTATAGCTAGCGAACAGGGGATCGACTCGCTCACTGTCTGGCTGATAACAATAGGCCGCTCCGCCGACTTCTTTATTATTTTATGTCAACAAGTGGCTAATGCAGAAGTTTGGGATTACTAGATTTTGAGGTTAGATCTTGCTGGTCAAACATTCTTTACCTAATGCTTCTCTCGAGTTTTGTTGTCTCACGTGAACAGAAAACCGGGATATTCGCTGTATTCGTGTTGCTGACAAAGAAGTAATCATATCATTTTAAGGTCAACGCATGATCCAAGTATATCTCGGATATTACAAGTCAATGATTTTCTTTATGTGTCCATATTCTTCACGAAGACAAACTGAATGCCCAAATAGGGATTGTATCATATGAATTACCATTGTGAAGAATACTACTCTGAGCTATCGATGAACAGCCGCCATTCAGTTGAATTTTTGATCGGAATTCCCAATTCCTCTAGTAAACCCTGTATGTTATAACACTATACAAAACTACTGTCACTTCGAAAATACTGAAAAAATCAACTTTCTCTGGATCGAAAGTAGGATACATTCGCTCCTTTTTCAAGCAAGTTCTTCTCATTCAGTCTTGATACTAAATTGGCAGCCATTTTTGATAGTCCCAGATCTCGTGCCAAATCCTTCAACTTATACTGAATCCCTTACCAAAATATGCATCTTTTCTATCACTGAGTTATTTATCATGATCAAGATCTTCAACAATTGAACCAAAACTGGCACTGGGATTTTAGTTCAATGAAGCACTGGATGAATAGAGGATGCTAAACTAGGATATTCGATTTTACATTTATTTTTCTACAATCTCCTGAAGTTTTCACAAAACAGAAGTAACAGTCTGTGCAATGATGTTTTGTACAAATTAACAAATCATAGGTATATCAAATGCCAACTTATCACGTGCTTCCTTGGACCACATCCGTAAACTCTTTGAAACAGGAATTTGACTCTTAAGGGCTGAAAGGCCAGCTGAGGTATCTTATTGATCAATAATTGAGACTTATTTTTTATCAGAACATTTTAAATTCACTATAGACTGTCATGCTTTTTCAAAAATC
>CM042149.1:36128916-36228916 GCA_023376005.1 Doryteuthis pealeii | reverse complement strand
TTTTTAAACAATAGACCAGCTTTGCAATTTTTTCTTCTCATCATTAAAAGTACATTAATTTTAATATGTTTAAAAAAATCTCAAACAGATATTCATTTATCGATTTATTATTGTTTGAAGTGGAGATCTCCACAGATGTTAAAGACTAAAACTTATCAAAGTCAGAGTTAAAAAAACAACAACCAATGAATGAAATCTGCCTCTGTGCAGTAACGAAATCCAAGCTAGGATTATCATAAAGTACTTCTAGTGGCATCATCACCCAACCGAACTTAATAGATACTCCTGACGCGCAATATCCTGGCGATATATATATATATATATATATATACATATATATATATATATATATATATATATATATATATATATATATATATATATATATATATATATATACGGTATCAAATTGTCGCTTTAACTTTTTCGTTGCAGTGGCATCAGTAAATAATCCAAAAGGGCTTAATATATCAAAAACATAGAGCAGTAATAATAATAATATTAGTAGAGAAAAATAGTTAAGGATTTACCATGGTTTCAATCAAATTTTGATTGAAACCATGGTATACCCTTAACTTTTTCCTCTACTAATATATATATATATATATATATATATATATATATATATATATATATATAGAGAGAGAGAGAGAGAGAGACAGACAGACAGACAGACAGACAGACAGACAGACAGAGAGAGACAGAGAGAGAGAGTGAGAGAGGGGGTTGAGAAAGATGAACTAACATATACATAGATATACGATATATAGATATGAACAGACAGATACATAGATATGAAAAGATTTTGATAGATAGATAGATAGATAGATAGATAGATAGATAGAATTTCACTGTGTATGAGATAGGTGGGGATTACCCAGACGAGAAAGTGACCGGATATGGCTGTGATGACAATTGCATAGATATGCAAATGTGAAAAAAAAAAAAATAAAAAAAAATACGAACAGGTATTTTGACGTATATAATATTGATACCTAAATAGCTCACTAAGTCTTGCGGCAACCATTTTGTTGACGTGGTCGTTGTGATGCTGTAAAACCCAGAACCGGCAGTACCACCACCACCAGCAGCAGCAGCAGCAGTGACGCGTTGTAGCATACTGCGTGTCACTTAAGAAAAAAAAAAAAAGAGAAAAAAAGTTCGACATCGGCTTATGAAATACGATACGTATCCAGAATCAGTGATAAATTAAACATTGTGCAGGGCCGTAACAGGCGGTGGGGTGTGGGGTGGGGGGTGTCGTGCCCCCATCCCACAAAAAATTACCACTTGTAATATTTTTACAGTTTTTTTTTTCCTTCGTTAATAAATCTATATATTTCCTTGTAGACATTTAAAAGGAAAGATGAAAACGGTTCTCTATTATTTTAAACCATATCTGTTTTCTTCCTATCTTGATTGACTGGCAATTTGAAATGTACTTGCCGATAACCATGTTGCCCGTCTTTGATAACTTAATGCCAATTTTTTAAATTTTGTTAGCCGCACCCCCCCTCTTAAAATACATTTATCTCTGCTTCAGTCAACCATTTCATGCCTTCATATATTTCATTATATAAGATAAAAGAAATATCTACTAAAACCACTCGGTGAGAATCTAATTCATTAAAGTACATATTTACCAAAACCTTCCGCCACTTGTAAGATGTGACATAAGGTCAATTTTTAAATGATGTTTTACACGTTTGAATTCGGGTTTTTCTTTCTCCTAAAATGGCTGCTATGCCAAGGTTAAAAAGCCCAGTCTGTCCTATTATTTACTCATAGTAGGTGAGAAAATAGTTGGATGCATACCTTTCCCAAGGGTGGACGTCCCGTTGTGGTGTAATGATTAGCAAGCAAGTCTTACAGATCCATTACTACTGAATAATGGGTTCGATTCTTACCAGATGCCCCGCACTTGCGACCACGTGTCACATTATACTCATGGCGATCGGGTTTGGTAAGAAGGGCGTCCCATCGTGCTGTAATTGTTAACAAGTTAGTTCCGCAGATCCAATACTATTGAATACAGAGTTCGATTCTCGGTGGATGCCCATACTTACGACCTTGTGTCACATCCTTCCTGTGATGAACCGACTACCCAGTCCATTCATCACAGACAGAAGGGCGTCCCATCGGGATGTAATGGTTAACAAGCTTATCCATTGTTAATGAATAGCGAGTTCAAACCTCGATTGATGCGCCCATACTTGCGACCTTGTGTTTTCCCCAAGACCGTGGCGAACGGGTTGGGTAAATACCTACTTTTCCCAAGGGTAAAATGCTAGGTGAAATGCAAACAGCCACGCCCAGGATTTGAACTCTAGTTGCTGTGTCCATTTCCTGAGATTATAACCGTTACACTACGAGCACCTCCAATTCATCAAAGTATTAAATAGCCGTATTCTGCTTCTTATTATCATTATCATTGTCTTCTTAACTTCTAACTTTTATCTCTTCTATCCGGATTGAACTCTCTCGTCTTCTCCTCTTCTGGGCCGTCTTGGGTTGTCTTGGGTTATCTTGGAGTTGTTAAATCTCTGCGTCCATTTATAGTTCTTATTAATGAATGTAGAAACTCATTTTAACTTCTACGTCTTTTATTTTCCCCAAGACCCAACATTACATGCGCACTGAGGGGAACTCTGCTAAATTCGGTTGTCACATCTACCTCAGTCAATTGCCAAAATCCAACTCTATCTTTCTAAGCTTTCCCCCATATATTTAACTATCACGTAGCTCTCTCAACCAATCAGAATGCAATGATATAGGTCAAAATTTGTGAATCAAAATTCATGGTTATTTTCCATGACTCTTGCTTAGAATTAACAGTTAACTATTGAAATCAAATGTTACAGTTCATTACAAAATGATTAGGCTACCCCATTTATAATATAACAAAAGTAATGTTCTGCAAGATAGAAATATATATTTAAAAAAACAACTTTTTGTTTATATGTGCGGTTAATGACACAGGAAGTGGATCATTTTTTTGGTTGGTTGGATTTTACGACATATCAACTCTTAGATTATTTTACTTTAAACCAAAAATGTTTTTCTTTTATTCATTCTTGTTGGGTATCAATTTTTTACACTCGTTTTCTAAACGCATTTTTTTCTAAACGCATTTAAAAAATCCTTTTTATTTATATAACCCATACATAGGACCCTAGGATGTACTACCACTTTGGGTCAGCGTGGACCTGGGAATAATGATTGTGACGGGGTACTTCACACTACTCAGAGCTCCAGAATTGGAACATCCCCACTAGATGCAATTTAACGTAATACCCATAACACTAAGACAATCAGCTACTGATTTCTAGGACACATATGATAAAAAGGGTTGAGAGTTTACAATAAGAGCATTACGGTCGGGTTAATCATATATTGATGTTAGGCCTTGGTGTGAACAGCCGATTTATCGGTGGCAGCCTCTCCGAATGCCCATCTATGGGTTAAATAGTACCACGACTGTTCTGTTAGGATGGCTTTGGGATTAAATAACCCACGAACGTTGATATACCATTAAACAAAGAAATAAAAGCAAAACAAGCTTCAAACACTTAGCAAAATCATATGCAATTGTTACAATATGCTTTATAGTTAGATAGATCGATCCAAAGAGAGGGAAATATGCATAGATAGATAGATAGATAGATAGACAGATAGCGCGCACTCAAAGTACTATAAAAAAACGAGAAGTTTTAAAAATGAAGATCTGACTCGATATATATATATATATATATGTGTGTGTGTGTGTGTGTATTTTTTCTAATATATATATATATATATATATATATATATATATATATATATATATATATATATATATATATAATAAACCAAGTGTGTTGATAAATCCTTGCGGAGAGAAAAAAAACCATCAAATAGTTTGATTGTAAAAATATACTACCATTACATAACATCAACCAGGGAGAAAAAATTTTTTGCAAAAAAGAAAAGACCAAGATATTCGTACCGGAGTCAGATTTTAGCCCTGAAGAGCTTTATGCGAAACTAATAGTAGGTTCGTCTGACTCATTAGATTATCTTTATATATATATATATATATATATATATATATATATATAAATCCCTAAAGAGAGCTCAATGTACAATAATCAACAAATTAGATTATATACAGAGCAATATCTAACTTTCAAAGAAAGAAAACTTAACAAACCGTTATCCTCTAATAATTTATTTCAACCAGAAACTCAAAAAGATTTTTTTAATTTTAAAATTTTTAAAAAATTCTTAAGAGTTCCAGTCTCATCAGACGGGTTTTACAGAAATAATGGGATTCACTGAAAGAAGAAGTTATATAACCAGAAAAAAATCTCAATATTCACAATATATATATATATATATATATATATATATATATATATATTGTGTGTGTGTGTGTGTGTGTATATATATGTGTGTGCAAAGCTGCAATCCTCGAAAGTGCATATATGTGCATCTGTATGCATGTGTTACATAACGATGGCCAAAGTCTGTTTCTTAAATTAAGAATTTATGACCAAAAAATCAAACGTATTCCGTTAATGTTTTTTCCATTTAAGCCGGACGAAAAGAACATAAATGGTAATTTTATGAATCGAAGAGAAAAGGATTTTTGGAATGTGAGGAATGCCACGTTCTTCCTCGAGTAAACTTATCATTCACACTGAAAATGAATTTACCGTTTATTTGTTTCCATTCACGTGTGCGTAAGTTTACGACTGTTTACGTTAACATGTGTCTCAGTCCACGTGGTTATAGTTCAGATCTATGTGAGCTTACATGCGATTTTGTTTACATGCGCACGCATGGAGCGAAATATGAACGTCGATGGATTAGTTTATATTATGAAAATAAAGAAGTGGATATGGACAAATATCAAAACACTGGAATAGTTAATTATGAGACTAGAATAGATATGAGCAGCTTGAGATAGATAGATAGATAGATATAGATAGGCAGAGGCTGATATAGATGGATAGATAGATAGAAACAAAACAAGATAGATAGATAGATAGATAGAAGGATACCGATATAGATTGATAGATAGATAGATAGGAACAGAACAAGATAGATAGATAGGAACAGAACAAGATAGATAGATAGAAACAGAACAAGATAGATAGATTGATAGATAGATAGATAGATAGGCAAAGGATGATATAGATAGATGAATATTTCTTTTCATATATATATATATATAATATATATATATATATAGATAGATAGATAGATAGATAGATAGATAGGCAAAGGCTGATATAGATAGATAGATAGATAGATAGATAGATTCATTGATAGATAGGTCTACTGTGTGATAGCCTACATATTTGTGTTATTAGAGCAAGACTGTTGCATACCGATAAAAATCAGTGTTTTTCTCCAATTGCCAGCTCCTTAAGCAAAATTCACCTTACTTATTGAATGATCCTCGTATATAGGCATGAATAATGTAAAACAAACAGTGCTCAGTATCGCTGATTGAGCAAATATATTTAAGTTAATAAAGCGAAGTCGACTTTTGTGTTAAAATCTTGCATCACGTTTGCTCGTCTTTCAACCAACTTTTCACCATATGTCAAAGTTAGCATTTACTTTTTGTCTGCGTCAGTGAAGTACCTATGGGAGAGTGGTTTAGCTCAAGGTATTGGATCGCTCACATTTATGTGTGTGCGTGTGTGTGTGCGTGTATGTTAGCGACGTGACGTTATTGTCAAGATATCTCAGGGACCATGAATGTTGGGAGAAATAAGTTTTTGCCTTTCCCAAGGAGTGGGGAGGATTTAGGGCGATGGGAAGACAAGCAGCTTCAGCTTAAATTCATACAGCCACACCCATCTATAAACACACTCCACTTCTAGACACACACACACACACACACACACACACACATATATATATATATATATATATATATATATATATATATATAATGAAAAGAAACCAGATTATGTTGCAAAATTAATATTTATGTGAAGTAAATTTCTATCAGTAGAGCGCGGACTTGACGATTTACCTAAATTAGAGTCTGCTGACCCAGGAGGACAAAAAACGCAACAATTATCTATTTTTCAACATAGTCTTCTTTATTGTCAATGCACTTTATTTAATGGTGAATATCAATCATATTAATTGAACAAAACATTGGAGCACTTCAATCAGCTTTTAAGATGAGGAAACCTCAAGCGAGAAACTGAATCACTAATAATTGCTGCACAAAATAATGCCATAAGAACAAATTATATAAAACTAAAAATTGATAAGACACAACAAAAAATAAATGCAGATTGTGCGGTGACAAAGATGAGACTGTAAACCATGTATTAAGTGAATATAGCAAACTAGCACAACGGGAATACAAAACTAGGCAGAACTGGGTTGGGAAGGTGATCCACTGGGAATTATGCTAAAAATTAAATTTTGACCATACAACAAAATGGTATATGCATAAACCAGAATCTGTTCTTGAGAATGAAACGCATAAAATTCTCTGGGACTTTGAAATAAAGACGGATCAGCTTATCCCAGCTTATCCCAGCAAGAAGACCAGACCTAGTATTGATTAACAAAAACGAAAGAACTTCTCAACTGGTGGATTTTGCAGTTCCAGCAGATCACAGGGTGAAGATGAAGGAAAACGAAAAGATGGACAAATACCTGGACCTTGCCAGAGAACTGAAAAAGCTATAGAATATGAAAGTCAAAGTGATACCAATTGTAGTTGGTGCACTTGACACGGTCCCAAAAAGTTTGGACAAAAGAATGGAAAATCTGGAAATCAGAGGAAGAATTGAGACTATCCAGAATACAGCACTGCTGCAATCTGCCAGAATACCCAGAAGAGTCCTGGAGACCAGAGGAGATTTGTTGTCTCTCAGACTCCAGGGAAAGACCATCAGCTAACGCAGATGTGAAAAACTCTAATAATAATAATAATAATAATAATAATAATAATAATATTTTTCAACATAATCTCCTCCCTGGTCAATTTCTCACATACATCGAATATTATACAGCGCTAGGCTACGGACTTAGTGATCCATTCTCTTCTATCCTACTTTTTGCTCCTTTTTACTTTTGGCAACTTTTTTTTTATTACACTCCGGTCTGAAGATTTTGAGAAAGACATGAAACTTGAGTAACGGAAATTTTGTATCTGTAATTTTATAATTTTAGGTTTTATATCGGCTCTGATCTGATAGTATTGAGTGCTGTTTTTATGCAAAGACTTTGCTTATTTATAGTCCTTTATTATATATATATATATATATATATATATATATATATATATATATATATATAGGTACACGTGATAACCTACTCGAGTTTCACCATAAGGATTTTCAGGGTTAAATCCACTGAATTAATCAAGATACCGATTAATTGCAGTCGATTACACGTGTACCTATATTATAATAAATTTGCTCTTCTTACGTATTGAGCACTCTGCACCACCTAATCATCGTAAGTCACCTTTTCCATTATATATATATATATATATATATATATATATATATATATAGAGAGAGAGAGAGAGAGAGAGAAGAGAGAGCAGAGAAAAGACGGACAGACGGATACAAGAACACTGACCAGATAAATGGAATGGATTGCATGAATCGAATTTAGTACGGACTTTTGACAAAACCCTTTTTGAGCAGTAGCATTTGAAAGATCATTACATACATCCCTAATGGGACTATTTTGAAAAAGATCATGGAAAATATGTCTCCATGGAGTCATATTACACGGTCAAATGTGCGTGTGTGTGGAGACGTTGGAGTTTTCAAACAAAGCCATGCGTTATTCGCGTTTGTTTTGTTTTGTATTTTTACCGTGCTTCATATTAAAAATGTACGTTTAAAAATATTATTGGCGTAAGTAGCATCGTTTAATATTCTGCTCAATACATTAACAAAAAAAGTTCTGGATCATTTATTATCAAGCAGAAATGGAACTGTTTTTTTTTATAAGAAACAATTTGCGTAAGTGAAGATATTTTCTGGACTTTAGTCGGGGAGCAATTGATATTGAAACAAACAAAGAAATAAAGAAATAGAAGAAAATAGAAGAAAAGAAAGAAAACAAACAGAAAAAAGAAAAAGAAAAGGAAGAAAGAAAAAGGAAAGAAACGAAAAAAAGAAAATAGAAGAAAGAAAAAAAAAGAAAAAGAAAATAAGAGAATGAAAGAAAAATAAAGAAAAGTAAAAAGAAAGACCCATAAAGAAAAAAATAGAAGAAAGACTGGAAACAGAAGAAAGAAAAAGGAAACAATAGAAAAAAGAAAGAAAGAAAGAAGGAAATCCGAAAAATAAAAGATAAAAAGAAAGAAAGAAAGAAAGAAAGAAAGAAATCCGAAAAATAAAAGAAAGAAAGAAAGAAAGAAAGAAAGAAAGAAAGAAATCCGAAAAAAAAGAAAGAAAGAAAGAAAGAAAGAAAGAAAGAAATCCGAAAAATAAAAGAAAGAAAAAAGAAGAAAGAAAGAAATCTGAAAAATAAAAGAAAAAAAAGAAAGAAAGAAATCCGAAAAATAAAAGAAAGAAAGAAAGATCCAGAAGGAGTAAAAGAAAAACCCAGGAAAAATAAGAAAAAGCCAACGAAGGAAAAGTGTATATTGTGTTCGTGTGTTCGTCTTGTTCGAGACACGAACGACGATAAAAATGTGTTGCCTTTGTGTTTGTGTGTTCGTTCAAATTGCAATCAGCTGTTTGGCAACGATTCTTCCCTTCGCCTCTAATATCTTCTCTCATTCCTCACTGCTCATGTGAAAGCAAAAAAATCTTTTCCTGCTGCTACACAATAGAAAAGTGAAACAAAAATTTGTTGAATCCGCGTGAACGAAAACAGGAAAAGTACATTTAAAAAATCCTAATCATTTCTGAAATTGTCTCTGGGTTTTCTGTGAGTGGGGGTGGGGGAGATGAGAAACTCCTTTCTTTGTTGTCAGCGACCGTGATGAATGTAAAAAAATAAAATTAAATAAATCATGTTATCAAGTTAATTGTTAAAAAAAAAAACCAAACTGAGATCGACATTGGTCACGTGGGAATATGAATCAGGACCGGTGCGTGCTACCCCTCGAACTCTTTAACCACGGGTGGGCCATATCTTCTTAAGGGTCCCGAAAAAGCTGGTTTTATATTTTTTCTAGGAATTACAACTTAATGAAAATTGACATGAAATAGAATGGGGGCTCCGTATCATAGAATGGAGGGGGGTGCTGAGACCGTTGCATCGGTCTTAACAGGAATAGTTGAGTTTCTGTTAAGTTTCAGTTTTATGACTCATTTTGGGTTGAATTTTAATTTGAACAATTTTTACAAAGAAAGTGGAAAAGTTCTGGAGGCCCCAGAAATGATGGGAAGGAATAAGATTTTTAGAGGGAGCAAGGGTTGTACTCAGAATTTTTTTTAATAAACTACAAAACAAAGCTTTCTTGAAATAATGTAAAAAATGATCCTCAAAGAAAATTGACCTTTAGTCGACTGGGTTTAGAATATGCTAACTGTAACCCCTACTAAGCATTACAAGCACGCACCCTCACCCACCCGAAAAAGGGCAGTCACCCGGGTATGACACTGAACTACATCTGATAGTGAAGCTCCAGTTCAAGAGATCTGGGGCGTGTGAAGTACCCCTTCACTGCTATTATTCCCAGTTCCACTCTGACCTGGAGTGGTAGTACCTGTTAGGGTTCCATCTATGGGTCAAATAGATTTGTTTAAAAATTATTCGCATTCGATAGAACGGTATGCAAAAAGAAAAAGAAAACTTTTTAGAAACTACACAAAAATGTAAATGTTAACATATAATGAACACAATTCGCTAACTTATAGGCATAACTTAACTCTAAACGGGTTGACATGCCGTTAAAATTAATCTATCATACCTTTGAAGCAAATGTCAGATTAAGTCTGTGTATGTGTGTGTGTGTGTGTGTGTGTGTGCGTATGTATATATGTGTTATGTCTTGTGTGTGTGTGTGTGTGTGTGTGCGTGGGTTCGTGGGTATATGTGCGTGTGTGAAACTTGCTATGCCTCGAATTGCCGGGATGAATCATTGAAAAGTGATTTTCTTTTTTAAAATTGTGTTACTTTTATTTTCCATGTATGGCAATCGTACATTTAGCTTTTCTTTGTCACCAATAACAACTGACATGGGTGTTAAAAAAGACTTCATATCATATGCTGATTTTCAAAGGTGTCCCCACCCTGAATGATAGGTGAATCACAATCTTCCGACACAGTACACGATATTTACCACGTACCCCACGTTGTACATGTTAGGCACAAGGCCCTATTAATGTGGGACCACCCACAAGCCGTGACTCATGGGTGCAAAAAATGCGTTGATCCCGTCGGCATTCCCCCTCAAGGGGGCACCTCAGACACTAGGCAATAAACTAAGCCCTGTCCCTTTAAATCGAGGGGGTAGGTGTTGCCTGGGGGATGCCCACCCCCTTGGGATCAATGCTATTAGCTTGTAAGATCCAGGGCCGAAGCCACTGTTTTTTTTTAAATCTTTTTTATTAATTCATTTAAAAAAATCTTTTTTTTTACTCTTACAACGGATATTCTAATATTAATCAAGCCTGTTTTAATTTTAGTTTTAATTCTAGGATAGTTCTTTTTGGGTTGATTACATCTGGGAAGCACAAGGTTCCAGGTTCGATGCCTGCTATCGCCAAGATCCAGGGCCGAAGCCACTGTTTTTTTAAAATCTTTTTTTTTACTCTTACAACGGATATTCTAATATTAATCAAGCCTGTTTTAATTTTAGTTTTAATTCTAGGATAGTTCTTTTTGGGTGATTACATCTGGGAAGCACAAGGTTCCAGGTTCGATGCCTGCTATCGCCAACTCAGCGCATGATTAACGTAGCTTGAATCTGTGCAGTAAAATGAGGATTTGATAATAGGTATGGCACGCTACCTCTGACGCAAAAAAGGGCTTATGAAAAGGGGATAGACTCCTTCGCTGTCTGGCTGATACCAACAACAGGCCACTTCGCCTATTTTACTTTTTACTACATTTAATTGATAGCAACCTGTTTATCTCAGGTGATTGCAATGTTCCGTGTTCGATATCGATACCCGCCAACTCAGCACATGAATAGCACAGCTTGGATAATCTGATATGGGAGGTAAAGCATCTGGGAGCTCGGTTTGTGTGGCACTCCATCTCTGCAAAAGAATCTCCCTGGTCTGTATGTAAAAAAAAAAAAAGGATAGACTTCCTCGCTGTACGTCAGATACCGACAATAGGCCACTTCATAGAATTTAATTTTATTTGAGCAACTTCTGAAAAAATATAAGCTTAGTAAATGATTACCATTGGATAATGGTTGGTACAATAATATTGCATTTTGGATCCACTCGGATGCTCCGCTACACTGACCTTATACCAGACAAATCTCTCTAAATAAATTCAACTTGTTTTATTTCCCTAAAAACTTCATTGCACAGAAACTTAATACATGCGAGTAAATGACCCACGAAGATATCGATGGAGGAAATAAAGCTAAATTATTTCTTAATGTCCCATAATAATTGTTATATTTAGTGTATGAAATATAATTCAGCGTGCGACGAGGAACCACAAGTTTCCTGGTTCGATACTGGCCATCGACAACTCAGCGTATGAGTAGCACAGGGATCTGTACAGTAAGGTAAGGGGCTGGTGGTAGGTGTGGCGCACCGCCTCAGACGCAAAAACAATCTCTTTGGTCTAGCGCTAGTGAAAAGGGAATAGACTTACTGTCTGGCTGATACCGACTTTAGGCCACCCCGACACACACACACACACACACACACACACACACACACACACCACATATATATATATATATATATATATACATGTGTGTGTGTGTAGTAAAGTCGGCGGAGTAACCTACTGTCTATATCAGCCTGTCAGCGAGAGAGTCTCCTTTTCGTTAGCGCTTGACCAGGAAGATTGTTTCTGCAGAGGTGGAGCATCACACCTACTGTTAGCTCCCCATTTTACCACACAGCCCATATTACCCAAGCTGAGCTATTCATGCGCTGAGTTTAGCAAGGGCTAGTATCGAACCTAGAATCTTGTGATTACCTAGGCGAATGAATGCTCTACCAAGCTAAACCGCCCCCAGAAAGCGCTTGGTTTGAAAATTCCATAGGCCAGAATCTGAGAATTACCAAGCACCGATTTTACACTACACTAACTTAGACATATATGCTCTATCAATGATATTGAGCACTGTCCGGGTTAGCTCAGTCGGTAGAGCGTTCGGCTAGAAACCACAAGGTTCATAGTTCGATACCGGTCCTCGCCAACTCAGCGTATGAGTAGCATAAGGATCTGTGCGGTAAAGTAAGGAGCTGATGGTAGGTGTGGCGCTCCACCTCAGATGCTAAAACAATCTCCTTGGTCTAGCGCTAGTGAAAAGGGGATAGACTCCATCGCTGATTGGCTTTAGGCCGCCCCGTCGACTTTATTTACTGTTTATATTATCAAAATAAATGTATATGTGCGTGTGCGCATGTGTGTGTGTGTATGTGTGTGTGTAAGTAAATTTAACACATTGTTATGGAATGGAGGTAATTCTTTTTCTTTGTGTTCGATTAGATAGATTGTATTGTTCACTAGTTTTGCTTTGTTTTGTTGTTTGGGTGTTGTTAGCGTGGGGGGTCAGAATCTCTTATCATTTCCCCCCTCGGCGTAGATTTTGGTATACGAAAAGGCAGGTTGCTTCAAAGGAGTCACATGTTCCAGCGTAATGTTCCAACTCACGCGTCGTGCGAATGATTAGGCCATATGGGTTGCCGGGGATTTTCTTTCTTCTATTTCATTTAACTGATCAACAAACCTACTTAATAGTTTTAGTTTGCAATAAATGCTGAATCATTGTAACATGTGCTTGAAAGGGGTTGGGTCGGGGGCATTCAAACACAATTTAAATCTCTGTCCGATTTCTTTCTTTTAGTAATTTTCCCCACTTTCTTTCTTTGTCACTATGTCAGCCCTGTCAGCGAGACTTAGAATTCGCTGAATGTATCCCCTATAGAAAGGTACCTCCACTCCGAAAAAAAAGGGGTATGCTCTAGGTATGACACTAAACTGCATCTGATGATGAGGTTCCAGTTCTGGAAATCTCAAGAGTTTGGACTACCCGTTCATTGTGATTACTCCAAGGTCCATTCTGACCCAGAGTTGTATTACATAATAGGGTCACACCTATGAGTCAAATAGATCAGTTTTAAAATTATGCAAAATCCACATAAGGGAATTTAAAAAAACTACACAAAAATATAAATATAAACGTACAATGAACATAATTCCCTATATTCTATGCATAAAATAACCCGAGACGGGTTGACATGTCGTTAAGTACCACGTACCCCCACGTGTACGGGTTAGGCCCTATTAATGTGGGACCACCCACAAGCCGAGACTCATGGGTGGCGGGTGCAAAAATGCGTTGATCCCGTCGGCATTACCCCCAAGTAGGGGCGTCTCAGGCACTGGGCAATAAACCCAGCCCTGCCCCTTTTCACTATATCGTCGAAGTAAGAAAGAGCAAACTTGTTTGAATATTGGTTGATGCACAATCAGTTTTTAGGGGCTGCAGGATCTTACAAATTTGTATTTATTTATTTGCATTACCCCTGAGTCACACCCGACTGCAAACAGCAAGAATCAGCTCTTTGCGGATTCTGGCTGCCGTGCGGGAAAGCTGTCAAGGGAAAGTTGACGAGAGTTGGTTGGTTGTTTTGTTTTTACGGCATATCAACCCTTTTAGGGTCATTTAATGCGGAATCAAGTCATTTTGATAAACAAAGGACGCAGATTGCTTACTGTGCTAGCTGTTTCTTAAGTAGTCACACAATTAAGTATTGAACCGGCTAATCGATGCTAAAGTTCGATAATCTAGCGTGATTTGACCGTGGCTAGAAAGCGTCCTGGGTATCTGTGCTGTCACCGCAATGATGATGATGATGATGATGATGATGATGATGATATACCATATACACACTTTTCGACCTGTTGGCTTGGGAGACAGAAAATAATTTACAGCTTAGTTATATGCGCGCTTAAAAAAAGTAAGGGCTGGGTTTATTGCCCGGTGCCTGAGGCGCCCTTGAAAAGAATTGCCGACAGAATGTAAGCAATTTTTAAAATCATCCCGCGGGAGTTTTGATCCTGAGAGGTACGCCACATTAAACTGACTTTGTGTCATATTCTGTCCTCGTGGGCAATCGGGTAAATAACTTCTCGGCCTTTACCCTTTGAGATAACATCTCACAAAGTTCAGGCCATCCACCCAGGCAGTACCTGCTTTATTAATCGACGCCTAAGGTGTCCCCATTAGTTTGAATGCCGATGGGAACTGGATAATTTTTGTGTCATCCCCACCCCCCTGGAAAATTAGCATCTCGACTTTGTGTCACATCCTACCGCGGCAGAGTGAAGTAAATTTTCAGTGATCCCGAGATTGTTTGAGATCATTTGTATTTCATCGTCGGTCCAGCCACAATATAAATAAAGCGAGCCTTGTTCCGATTCAGTTATTAAACTTAAAAAATTTTTTTATTACGTATAAGACCCAAATGTTTGTTTATAGTTAAGACGCAAACTTACGTATTGATCTTGCTACAATAGTCGTCCTCTCCCCTAACCATGAAGGTGTTGGTATGTCACTTGCGAGTTATGGTTGATAACCGATTTGTTATTTGGAGATTTAACTGTTCAATAAAAAAACCTGACCGAAATGGTTGGAAAAATTAGTATTTCACATATATAAAAAAGTAGTGGGTGGGGTGACTTAAAGTTATTATCAACCAGACAGCGAGGGAGTCTATCCCCTTTTCACTAGCACTAGTGTTTTTGAGTCTGAGGTGGAGCACCACACCTACGGTCAGCTCCTCACTTTACCGCCCAGATCCCTATGCTACTCATACGCTGAGTTGGTATCGAACCCGGAACATTGTGGTTCCTAGATCGAACGTTCTCCCGAATGAGTTAAACAGGCTCTTTGGGGGAAAATGAATGTAAATTTCAAAGAAGGAGTTTAAGAACCTTAAAGAACATTTCGAATGCTGATTTTCAAGGCAGACAAATTATTTTTCCCTTGGAAAACTGACGAAACAATCTTCCCATCCACGTTCATTACCATTGGGCTTTGTAAGCTTAAGTTAGTTGAATATCAATTTGTGTGTCTGTGTGTTTGTTCCAATCTCTGTCCGTCCTGTGGCTTAGCTGTTCGTTTTACTACTACTACTACTACTACTACAAAAGTAATGTTTACAAAAACGTCTTTCCAATTTGTCTATTTTCTTTTCTGCGTTTTTGTTGATTTTACGGTTAATAAATGCTCTTGTAAATCTGATTTTGTTTCCATTAAAGATAAGATTAATTAGTAAAATAGATAAATGCCAAAAATAAAAAAATAAACATTTCCATTGACTTAAAGAGAATTGTATTGAATTGCAATAATCGTGCTATCAGCAAAGGATTTTTGTGTAGTTACTACTACTACTACTACTACTACTACTACTACTACTACTACTACTACTAATAATAATAATAATAATAATAATATCATTATTATTATTATTATTATTATTATTATTATTACTACTACTACTACTACTACTACTACTAATAATAATAATAATAAGATGCTGATGCTGATGTGGATGCTGATGATGCTGATGATGATGATGATGGAACGACGAAATCCACTACATGACAAGTTCCCTTTTTTTTCTTGTTAAATTATGCTAGGTGTGGTCTTCTGGCCGGGATTCACCGATCCGTTTGTATCTCAAAATCCCAGAGAATAATATGAGTCTCATCTTCTAGGACAGATTCTGGTTTGTGCATGTACCATTTGTCAGCATGGTCAAATTCTAATCTTTTGCACAATTCCCAGTGGTTCACCTTTCCCACCCAGTCATACATCTTATATTCCTCTTGTGCCAATTTCCTGTATTAAACCGTTTCATCTTTGTCACCACATAACTTAGACTTGCTTGGATATAATTAGTTCCTATGGCGTTATTTTGCGCTGACATTAAAAGAGATTCAGTTTCTCTCGTGAGGTTTCCTCTTCTTAATCATGTTTTTCTTTTTCTTTCATCTTCACCCTGTGATCTGCTTGAACTGCAAAATCTACCAATTGACAAGTTCTCATTTACTTGTTAATCTATACTAGGTCTTCTTGCTGGGATAGTGTAATCCGTCTTTATCTCAGAGAATTTTATGAACAGATTCTTGTTTATGCATTATTATTATTATTATTATTATTATTATTATTATTATTATTATTATTATTATTATTGTTTTTCCTAACGACAATATTCGATTTCTTTTCCCCCTGATATCTATTTTTCCAGTCATTCTCTTTCTTTTTATTTCGTTTCTGTTTTCTTTATTTTTTATTCTCTTTTGTTTTTCTTTCTTGCTTTTTTTCCTTCCTTCGTTTCTTCGCTCCTTTCTCAAATCGAAAGGAAGTGGTCACTTTTCGCTGTAAAACAATTATCAGTTTGTCCTATAAGAAAATGTCTAAAATTCCAATCTATCAAAACGTGGGAGGGGAAAAAGCAAAAAAAAAAAAAATAATAAATAAATAAATGAATAAAAATATATAAATAAAATTATAAAAAAAAGATCTACCGTTCGTACGACCCACACAAGTTTTGTTTGAAATAAAAGATAAAAAAGTTTTAAGATAAAAAAAAAACTTTCGTAATTAATTAATTAATTACATAAACTAAAAACACTTCCGTGAAAAACCGAAAGTGAAACAAAATTCCGATACCAGGAAAAAATTGTGCTAAGAAGAAAAAATTGCCTAATAAATTGAATTAAATTGATTTATTAATTGATTGATTTTAACTTATAGTACCCCTTCTTGAAATCTGGGGAAGGTGGAGTACGCCATCATTGCCATTACGGTACCCTACCCCCAGGTTAACTATGACCGGTGTGGTAGTACCTGTTAGGGTGCCATATGTGGGTCAAATAGATCTGTTTCAAAATTATTCGTATCGGATACGATTGTACAAAAAATGAAAGAACAAATAAATTTAAAAAAATAACTACAAAAAAATGTCAATATTAACTTATAGCTATACCCAAAATGGGCCTAAAATGCGTTTTTGACAAAATGACTTTAGCCCACCTACAGAAAATAATTTACCAAAAATCAAGGAATTATCGGATTTTAATGACATTTTCAGTGTTTATTTATCAATGAATGATCTTTATAATGCATTATTTATTTTATTTCAAAACTTTCTCATTTTTTTCAGGTCACTTAATTTTGACCCTCCCTTATGTTGGGGGCGTAACATTTTTTCGAGTTGGTCTTATAGTTTTCTAATTACAGTATAAATAAAGAGATAAAAGACCGAAGTTATGAATAGAAACTTTTCTATGAGAAAATAAGTACAGAAAATCGAAAAATAAAATGTAAAAAAATAATAAATAATTAATTTTTGGGGGGCTTTCTTTTTTACTCATTTTGATAATTATTTAATTGGCTATTATCTTATAAAAGAAAAAAATTATACATCGATATTTATTCTGCTTAAAAAGAGGGGGCACATTTTCAATCGAGTTTTTCTTCAAAAAGTATACTTTGATGTAATAAAATAAGGTTTGCATTAAGTAGATATTTATTTCTAGAATCTAAAAATATAACATTTTAAACTTAACATCAAGCTTTTCATATTTTAAATGAATTTTATATATTAATTTTTCATAGCAAAAATACTAAATTAAAGTTTTGAAATAAAATAACTGATGCATTACCTACGCATAATGTACGCAATCATCTAACCTCTTGACAGAAAATAAACCCAGACGGGTTGATATGCCTTTAAAATCTATCAGACCATTAATCAATGATGATCTAATGGTCAGCAAACTCGTCTCACAAGATAGATAATTACTGTAATAGCGAGTTCGATCCTTGTTGGATGCCTCATACATGCGGCCTTGTGTCAGATCCTACCCGCGACGAATGGGTTGGGTAAATACCTATTGAGTATCCAATCATGGTGTAATGGTTAGCAAGCTAGTCTCGCAAATCCATTACTATTATAATAATGAGTTCGGTCCTCGTTGGATACCGCATGCTTTCGACCTTGTGTCACACCCTACCCGTGTCGAACGGGTTGGGTAAGAATACCTACGCGATAGCAACCAGGGTCACGAGTTAGGTCACTACTTTCTTGGTGAAGAAAGAAATTAAAAATCTTTTTCTTGCAAACAAACAAAAAACTGTTGAAAAAAAAGTTATAAAAACGGACGCAGAAAATTGTTTCATTGTTTTCATTCATTTCAAGCGGAATATTAAGAAGAAAAAAAGTGAAACTGCAACTTTATTCAGCTCTACTAATAAATAAATATATCAATTAAATAAATAAATTATAAAAACTAACACGAGTTTTGGATTTCCAATTGTTTGTAAAAAAAAAAATGTACGAGAATGTCGTTTCAAAAAGTTTAAAATAAAAAACAAACATTAATCTGCCTTTGAACGGAGGCAAAATCTAGCACTTGTTTTAAATGAGGAAACCCACACATTTTCACGTGGTAGATGGGTGTTTCCAGGAATTGCTCATTTGTGCCGGCTTTTACAGCACTTGTGTCAAAGCATGCTCCTAACCCTACTCCCTTTTAGTGCAATAGTGGGTAGTTGCTGTCTGCAAAACGGGTCCAGGGTATTTAGTTGTCAAGTATCTTAAAAAGAAAGAAAGAAAGAAAGAAAGGTAGAATAGAAATTAAAAATGTGAATCCTTTTTTTATTTCCTGTTTTAATAAAACGAAGAAAAGAAATGTATCGGGACGCCATAGTCAAAATATGAAGAAAAAAACTCCTTAAAAAATGATTAACCGGTTCTTTATTTTTATTTCTTTTTCTTTTTTATTCATTCGAAAGAGCAAACTTTTTGAGAAGTTAACAGCGTTGATTTTTTTAATCATTTAACAGATTTGTTGCAGAAGCTTAGTTATTTCAGAAGGGGATAATTGAAAAGGCTCCCTCGGTGCGTCAAATCGAAAAGCCCCGAAAATGCCCTGGTAGTGGTTCTGCTATAGGGGCATCACATGGTATAATAGTGAGCAACCTAGATTAGTAGACCATTGTTAGTGAGTTCGATTTTCACTGAGCGCTCCATACTTCTGGCCTTGTGACATTGTTAAACTATTCTATCAAATCTCACAAAATGTTGGAGGGTAGCACCTAAAAGAAACAAAGCACCTCCTGGGCTCAAATGGTTAGGGGTCGAATATTTGCTATTGTTCTTTGTTTAAATTATTGTTTAACAATTTTTTTTTCTAAATTTTACTTATCTATTTATTTATTTATTTATTTTTCAATATTAACAGTGCAAAACCTCGGACCACTGGAAATCATATTTCTTTCAAATTAAATTGTTTGCATAAAAAACCTGCTAATTAGCATACTAACGTTTTATGTAGACAATTTTTATTTATTTGTTTATTTATTTATTTATTATATTATTTATATTATTTATATTTATTTATATTATTTATATTATTTATTTATTTTTTGTATTAAAAATTATTTGTTTTTCTTTTTTCTTTTGTTTAATTTTTGCTCAGCAACTCCACAAGACAAATGTACTAAATTATTGTTGCCATATTTTTAAAGTTCGATTTCTACACATATTCGTTAAAAAGAAAAGAAGAACCCCCCCCCCCAAAAAAAAACCCAAAGAAATCATTTTTGCGGAGGAGGGGAAAAAATAACGATAAATTCTATAGACACGTATGAACAATAAAATTAGCCAATATCTACTAACGAGGCACAGATACGAAGTTGTTGGTAGTATTATTACTACTACTGCTAGTACTATAGCTGCTATTACTACTACTACTACTACTACTACTACTGAAAATTGTACTTTGCTCTGTCCGGAAACTTTCGCATAACTAGATTTTTTTATTGTGCACATAAAACAAAGAAAAGATGGAAAAAAATTAAACGGGTAGTGGGAGGGGTAGATTTTTAAAATTAAACTTTACCCAGGTATCTTAACAATACGACAGCGTTAGAAAATAAAATGACTTAGACTTGCATATTGTTTTTTTGATTTGATTTTTTTTTTTCTGGCTAGTTTGAAATTTTAGGTGTTCTTGCTAAAATTTCTCAACTGCACAAATCTTTTGTGCAAGCAGAAATTGCATGTGCATGTCGAGAGAGGTAGATACATTAGTAGCAGTAGAGACATGTGCGTCTGCTGCAGAGATATGCAAGGCTGTAGATTTTTTTTTCCTTTCTTCTGTGGATATCTGCAAACTTGCACATTAATAAACAAAAAACTTTCTACATTGCGACTTTCTGCGGGCAAAAAAAGAAAAAAAGAGTGTTGATGCGTTGATATTTCTTTTATTTAAAAAAAAATTTTTCATTTATTTTATGGTGACGTGGTTTAGTCCAAATCGAAACCAAAACAGAAAGAAAGGAAGAAAGAAAGAAAGACATGTCACCAATGAATTTAAAGGAAATAAAATTCTGTGAACATTGTCTTAATTCATATATATATATATATATATATATATATATTATTATATATATGTGTGTGTGTGTGTGTGTGTGTGTGTGTGTGTGTGTGTGTGCGTGCGTGCGTGTGTGTGGTTTCAATTTCTGAATTTTTACGAATTCAAAATTGAAACCTCACCGAAAAAAAAAACCCTGGGAAAAGTCTTTTATTCAATCAATTTATAGAAATGTAAATTTTATATATATATATATATATATATATATATATATATATATATATATATATATATATGTGTGTGTGTGTGTGTGTGTGTGTGTGTGTGTGTGTGTGTGTGTGCGTGCGTGTGTGTGGTTTCAATTTCTGAATCATTTTACGAATTCAAAAATTGAAACCTCACCGAAAAAAAAAACCCTGGGAAAAGTCTTTTATTCAATCAATTTATAGAAATGTAAATTTTATAGAAGATATATATATATATATATATATATATATATATATATATATATATATATAATATGTATGTTTGTGTGTGCGCGCGCGTAAGCGTGTGTGTGTGTGTGTGTGCGTATATATTCATATAAATATATGTGTGTGTGCGTGTATATATATATATATATATATATATATATATATATATATATATATATATATATATATGAATTAAAGCAATATTCCTTCATTAATTTTTAGATGAGTTATTATCATTCTGAGAGTTTTTTGAAATAATGAGTCCATTCATTTATTCTCCGTTTTTACTAAGATGTTTCGGCCGGTCTCTTCTACAGCCTTCTTTTGCTGTACAACCCGTATGAAAGAAATAGCAAAGAATTGATTGATTGAATCAAATTGTATAATAACCAATATCTTTCTGTCTGCTTCCATTATCTTCTTTTCAAGTTTGCACAAGAAAATTAAATAGAATAATAAATTTCCAATCGGAAAAAACCCATCGAGGCCACCTCACGTGGTGGAATGGTTTGCAGGATAGATCAGCAGACAATAGCTTGTGAGGTTGATTCTCACAAGGTGCTCCATCATTCTGGCCTTGTGCCACAGCTAAACTTAGAAAATGATAGCTAAAGTTATTGTAAAAAATTGAGAATAACATTTTTTTATTAATTTTTTAACATTCTTTCAATTCTGCTTTTTACCGTTATTTTATTTTAATCAAAATTTTTGAACCAGGAAACTTCCACAAATGCATAAAAATAAATAAATTATTATACCTATATATTTAATTTTCTTTTTTTCTTTTTTCTTTTTTTTTTTCTTTTTTGTTATTAAACAATAAACGTCTTTAGATGAAAAAAAATCCTATTTTGTAAATTTTATTTCTTAAAATCACGCCAACAATTATATGCTAATGATTGCTTTTAAAAATTCACGGAATCAATTTATATATTAAAAAAAAAATCAAAAATATTTTGGAAAAATTTCGCCGGGAAAGTTATCTAAAAACGGTCAGTGGTCGAAGCAAAGGTTGGAGACAGAACAAAACGTGTTAAAACCTGCTAAAGAAATCTACGAACAAAAGCACCCACATGCACACACACGTACTAATCTCATAATATAAACACGGGATCACTTTAGCATACAGCCAAATAAACACACGGATGCTTACACAGCTTAACACAATGACTTTTACATACACCTTGGGTTTAAAAGAAAGGAAAAGAATAAGCAGAAAAAAGAAGGTTGAAGCGTTATGATGGGGGCGAGAAAGAAAGAGCGGATGAGTGAGTTGGGAGAATTTAGATTCAGCGCACTATGACCTCTTTGTTTGGAAGATGCCAAAGTTGAAGAATTGCAGTGCCACATTTAATATGCAAACTGGGAAGCACCCATGACATCATCCCGGATGCTGTACTGCACGTTCATCGATCACCCCATCTTTGCATTGATCGAATATTGGTGAAATAGGACATTTCTTTAGCTGGTGAGAAGCTTGTCGAATTGACCAATCAGAAGCCGAGTTGAGCCTCGTGTGCCTCGTCATTCGGTATAAAAGCTTCGACGGCTTAGTTGTTGTGCATATCTTAGCGTCTATTCGGACTAAGCACACTGACTGACTTGTAACAGTCTCTTAAGCGTATATTTGCTGTGTACCTACTACCTTTATCATCTCATAAGCGAATTTGCTATTGCTCTCATATTGATCCAGTAGCTTTCACTCCGTTTTTTTTAAGTACTGGATTTTTTGCATCAGTTTTTTTTAGCTCTACAAAAGCTAAACCTGGATCTATACCCTCAAAAACCGGACCTTTTCTCTCGTAACATGATTCTTTCAGAAGATACTGAAAAGAAGATGCAACCGGAAGAAATGTAAGGATTTACCTTTTTTTTCTCCTCTGTCACTCTGTCTCTCTGTCTCTCCTTCTCTCTCTTTGTCTGTCTTATCATCTTCATTCTCTTTCGTTGGTCACATTTTTTTTATATAATGGAAAATTTGAAATTTAAACGATATTCCTGATTTGCATAAAGTAAAAAAAACAAAAACACTTTGCTTAAAAAGTTAGGATCTGATAAAATGATTTTATTTCTGCTTCTTTTTATTTCTTTAGTGCACAGTGCACTTTTTATAACTAAATGCGATAATGCATTTAATTTTTTGGGCAACGGAAAAAACGGTCTTTAAAGCCTAGATTTAAATTGAAATCTGCAGATTCTGCACAGAGTAAAGGTGACATCAAAACAAACAAAAAAAAAAGCTGTTACACACACACACACACTGACACGGATGAACACTGACTGCTGCTCTTTTTACCGTACCGTGTGACCCAGAGTTTGAATCTTTCTTTCAAACAGATTTTTTTTCTTCTTCATCCTCTCTTTCGTTATTTTCCTTTTTTTTAACTAAAATACTTCGTCTGCTTTTTTCTCCTTCTTCATCTTTTTTTTTTTTAAGCAATACAATTTCTGCTTTTCTTCATTACGTTTTTCTTTTAAGAGATGCATTCAACTTGTTTATTGTTCAATAATCATTTTTAGCACTCCCTTTCTTATGAGATACAAAAAAAAAAAAAATAAAGAAGAAAAGAACGTTTACTTTGTATTCTTTGTTTGATGCCTTGAAAATACTTCGATCAGTCAGACACTGGTATAATTTTTGGCAAAATCTTTTTTCTTTCTTCTGTAGTAAGCTAGAAGCGTGTATCATTTTGATATTGAATGACTGATTATATGCAAGAAAAATCTATTTTTTTCCGAGATTCTATGTTTTCACTTTCAATGTGAAAGTAGGGAAAAAAAGAGAAGAAAAAAAAAGACTTGCTAAAAATAAATCCAATAGCAAGAAATAGTATTTTCAGCTTATATAAGTGTTAGTAAGATTTTTATTTTAAAAATTAACTTTATGTAATAACACCTGCATTATTTTGAATTGTTGCAACAATAACAACAACTTGGGCCAATCAGTCGTATATGGCAATAAAAAGTCGTTCTGATTAGCGTCCTGAAAAATGACTTTTTATAAACTATTAATCCACTTTTACTGAGACTCTTAATTGATAATCTTGCTAAGTGATGTGTGTGATTATTGCTTAACGATTTAGTTGTGCATATTTTTAATTTTTATTGTAATGTAGACTGTTTTCTTTATACTAACTATCGCTAGCAATCAGACTCTATGTATAGATGATATTGGGACTAAAATAGCAGCAGTTTTCAGTTAGTAATTATAACTTAAACTTATCCTTTGTTAGTTAATTGCTTATCAGAACTTTTGGTATTGACCAATTGATTCTTTATTACAGGTTAAATGCGCTATGTAGTTTATATTGCACCATCTTACGAAACAGAAACTGGGTCATCTGTAATTGTGGTGTGTGTATACTCTATGTATGTGTATAAGCTTGTAAACTAATGTATACCTAGATAACAAAAAACGAAATATTCCAGGAAATCGGCTGGGTTTTTTTTTTTTTTTTTTTTTTTTTTTTTAATTTTTTTTTATCAGTTAAAAAAAGTTATATTTTTTCACCTCTTCTTCTATTAAAATTTTGCTTTGAATCACTAAATATATTTGAGCAGTAACTTTATTTTCCTTTGTTTACTTGCGTATTGCAGAAAGGTAGATTGAAAAAAAAAAAAAATTACCCAACCCGTTCACCATGGGTAGGACTTGACACAAGGTCACAATTATGGACCATCCAACGATGATCGAACTCACTTTTCAAGAGTAATGGATCTGCGAGACTAGCTTGCTAACCATGCGTCCAGGAGATGAAGTTTATTAATTTAAAAAAAATTGATCTTTGCTATCGACCTTTGGCATTGATAGAAAATCTAATAACGTATTTCAGCCAAGAGAACAAAAACGTTGATATTTTCTCTGAAATTGCTAATTTGCATAATTTGCGTATTCAACTTTTAAAAAAGGACGTTTAGTTTTAATGCAATCACATTTTTCAACTAGTGAGTTTAAAAAAAAAAAAAATGTTCCACTTTCTTATCCCTTTGTAACCAGTGCGTATATTTATGAACAAAAAAAGAAGATAAAAACAAAGGGTGTTGGGGTGCAAATGAATTTTCAATGATTTTCGGCTCTCGCAACTGGGTGTTATTGTTTAGGGGTTTTCTACGAGAACAAAGAAACTGAGGTATCATACTCAATTCTCAACTTAATCAAGATATGTTAAAGGAAATATTTTCTATATAGACTTTAAATATCAACTTAGGAAAAAAAATCCGTCTTTGTTTAACATGAAGTATTCGACTAAAACTTATGAATTTCTACTTGAATCATGTGTTAGAAAGCAGGCTGAGCCATGTGACAAGCAATCATAAGTGAAATACCGTTGTTGTTGTTTGCTACTACGTAGTGTTGGCCTAAGAACTTTGCACCTGATTGCATACTTACTACGATGTAGTGTAACAATAAATAAAACTAAAAAAAAAGTAGATAAAGCTTCTTTTACATAAGTCAATGACATTCTTAAAATTTTGTTCCTGTTTTTGAGAGTAGAGGTGAACGGTTGACTTTAAAGTCGTTTTTTGTTAACATCTAACAAAAGGGCGTTTGTCTTTTTGCCACCTATCCTAAAATTTGAATACAATGTTTTTTGTTTTTTACATTTAATATCTTAAACATCATAGCCAAATTGTCTGCACTTGTTTCTTTTTTAAATTTAATTAAATTTTTTTTTTTTTAACTACGCTAAAAAAAACTTATGTTTTAAAGGTTAAGCTCTTTAACTCCGCACAAAGTTTGTTTATCATCTCAGTTGATAATGGAATTACCATATATATATATATATATATATATATATATATATATATATATATATGCAATCTTTATTGTAATAAGAGCATGTTGAGATATTGCATCAATCTGCATATAGTTTTTGCTTAATTTATCAATGGATTTATTTTTACTCTAAGTGCCTCTCTCTCACCTTTCGTCTCGGTCGATAAAGATTGCATCAACTTTAAATTTGGTCGAAGGCGCTTCGTGTAATAAAGGTTACTAAACTAGCAGACAATTGTTATTGAGTTCTTTTTTTTTTTTTTGAGTCCTATACTCCTGACCTTGTGCCAAACTAATCTAATGTTAATAAATGACAATTTCTAAGTTAGTTGAGTTAATCGGACCATAAATAACAGAGATAGATGAGAAAACCTGGTGTTATTGCTTTGAGTGTTGAGTAACCTTTAGGTTTTTATCTTTTATTTTTTTGATTTTTTTTTAACCGTTTAATTTCCTGCTCCAACCTTGATTGCACTTTTTAAAATTGCCTATCGTAGTTTTTTTTTTTTTTTTTTTTTTTTTCAAATGAATATATTTTTACGTGTCAGTTTTTTTCCTTTAAATGTTTGCCTAAATGAATTAAAATATATAAGTTAAGAGAATGACCTCATTTTTAACTTGCTTAAAATTTAACAATTTTTCCATATCTATGGAATACAAAAAAAAAAAAAGCCTGATTTCCACGTCTAAGATGATGCAATCACTTCAATTTGTGACCCGGGGATTTTTCTCCTGTCACGTGCTATCTACAAATAGATTTAAAAACACAACGTGGATAAAGTAAGCAATAACTTGATTAAATGGTGGAACAATTAGCAGTACTGGGTTTAAACCATCAAAAATCCTAAAAATAACAAGTCTTTTTAGTTATTTTGTAGGTTGAAATCGGTTGATGCGTTAGCTAAACTATTTCTCAATTCCTTTCGTCAATTGATTAATAATGCGTGCTAAACAAGTTCCTAACTGTACCATGGCTACGGAATTTAAACACTTCAATATATTTAATTTATATCTTTAAGACACCCGTTTAAAAACAAATTTTTCTTACATCTGCAGAGTGATGGGTTGAGGGGCCAATTAACACCTTTTGTTGCTCAGGGCCCCCAGATCACTGTCGGTCCACCCCTGCAGATACAATTTTTTTTCTTTTTTACCATCTAGCGTTTTTTACCAGCTTAGGGTCACACTCTCATGGGGCCACATTTAAAAATATATATTTATTTATTTTATTAGTTTTTCTTTACCAACACTAATTCATCAAATTGTATATAATAATCTTTTCCTTATCAATATAAAACATCTTTAAAGAAGGGCCTGAAATTTCATTAAGCTTAGGACCCACAACAGGTGAAAGTCCGGCCCTGTGAATTGCATTGGAGAATTTTCTTTTTTTTTTTTTTTTTTTTTTAATACAAAAGATTGTTTTTCTCTGCATGATTCTAACAGAAATGGAATATCACGTGGATTCTGTTTGACTATCGACATCGTAATATCACCGCTTGTCTTATCCAACGTAAAGTTCATCCCGTTAATGTTACATCGGCATTTTAACAAATAATTTCCTTTAAACCTTTCCCCCTCTTAGTCTTCTATATTTGGATGATCTAATAACCGATATTTTCTTTTTTATCTTTCAGGGATAATCCTGCCATTGGAAAGGCTCTTCGCGATCTGATTATCATCGCTCGAAATAACGACAGATTAACGTGTGGAGTTGCCAGTTCTGCTAAACTCCTTGAAATGTAAGTATGTTTTTAATTTCTGTCGTGTTGGGATGGGGGTGGAAAGTTCGGATTTCTTTAAATTACAGATAAGTGTGTGCATGTGTTGGTAAAAAAAAAAATACTTTCATGTAGTTTGGTAAAAATGAAATGTAGGTCATTGCCTCGTTTTAAATCTGGGACTTTCCACTATGAACATAGTTGAATGGAATATTTTTCTTGGTATACTACAAGAAACTTGAGCAATTTCGCTTTTGACTGCTTGGCAGGAGAAGTTATTCGTGCTATTTCACTATTATTAACACTGCAAAAAAAAGTGTGTAACCTTTAAGCAAATAACTTACTCTGAATGGAAAAACACTTCGCTTTCACAATAAAGCGTAGAAATGTGTCTACTACAAACAGTTCTCACGTTTTCATGTGACTGTTTTTGTTTCTTTTTTTTTTCTTCTCTTAATGGGAAAAACGGTAGATCATAGCGATAAATTTCTCTTAGAATAATGAAATTTCCAGTCCAATTTGTAACTGAAAATTTGATAATTTCATGAAACCTCAATTATTAAATCATCAAAATCTTTTGATATATCGAAATCTGGAATCGTTCAGTTTTTCCCAAATAAAAGCATCAATATCATCGTGAAACCCTGTTACAGTGCGTTTACAGATCATCATAAAGTGTAGTTCTAAAATTATTTTCTTCACAATTGTAAAATTCTCATCCTTTGATAGTAGAAATAGCATTATAGCTTATTTAATTTTTTTTTTTTACCTAAAACCTGAATCAAAACCTTCGTTCTTTGAGACAAATTTCTAGAAAAATATTCTTGTATAGATTTGTGGCAACTGACAATCTTGTTTAGTTATACGTATTTTTGTAAAGTCTCTTCATTTATATTCCTATATTTTATTGCATAACATCTTATTTTCATTTTTCTTTTCCTAATTTTTAAACTGACATTATTTATTTATTTATTTATTTCCTTTTTCATTATCAGGAATTCCGATGTGGTCATGATGTGCATTCTGCCAGTGGACCCTAATCAACCAGTTACAGTTGGAATTCAACAGACCCTCATTGAGGCATTTTGTTGGGAACGAGATATCTGTCTAATGAAAGTTGACAGCACAGATAAACTGGCCAGTCTTATCCGAGCCGATGATTCAAATGGCAATGAACAGGATTACAAAGATTATTGCTGCGTTCTTGTGCAGGTAAGATACTTATATATCTATCTCTCTTGTGTATAATGTACATATAATACTTCAGTCCCATAATGGTTGTTCCATTCTGTGTATGAAATGTCTATGCAAGTGTAACTGTTATTATGGGATAAAGGTTATATATATATATATATATATATATATATATATATATATATATATCACTTAGGATAACTTCTTTGACTTGGTAATTAGAATTTACAATATTTCTCCCAGGCAGAACTTTTCTGCTTCTATACAGAACTATTTACGACTATATTACTCAAGTCGTTAAAAGCTTTCTATAATGACAAAAAAGTCTATAACTTGTCACTTTTATATAATTAATCATTGATTTACACAATAAGTATTTAAAACCAATTCAATTCCTTGCAAATGAAATATATTCAACAAGGAGGATGATGGCTAGTGTAGTCAAAGGGAACATCTCTTTACATTCAATAATATGAAATTAAAGGAAGATGCTTAACCAATTGACAGTGTTTTGTGCAATCACATGACTTATAACCAGTCACCAAATGTAGATGTGAATTGAATCAGTAAAATGTTTATAAGTCAATCACAAAAATATTTGGCACAGAGCTTCTCTGCCTTTTCAGGGCATCGATGACATTGATACAAATAGAAGTGGTCATTTTGTAAATAGGAAACTTTGCATCTTTTTCCTCTCACACCAGTCTATATCTACCATGTTTGTGAATCTTTAAAAAATGTCCTATAATAGTTATTTACTAAACTTTGCATACTCTAGAAAACAGGTCTAAGGTAGCTTACAGTACCTGCTGTTATGAAGTAATCCTCTATCTAAATACTGAACAGGCTGACCATTGCTTAACTTTAATGAGCTAGTGGCAACCTGTGCTTTCAGTGTGACTTGACCATGAAAACTAAGCTTTGCTTAGCTTTTGATATAAAGTTCAGAAGTATGGAAGCTCCTAATGATAATTTTGTTATCAACTTTGATGAAGTGATCTGTTCTATAATAGTCGTTGGATGTGCATATACATTTCCTACTCTAAATCTAATTACAATTATGGAACAGAGGTAGTACAAAATCTATGATCAATATATTACTTCCTGTTTTAATTTCTTTTTAAAAAGTATAAGTTAATTTTCTTCTGTCCTCTATTTTATTATATTGCCTTATCTATTTTGTCTCCTCAGCTAAATTTTGCTTCTTTGTTTATTTTCAGTGTCCCAGTTCTGAGTCTACTACCACCCAACCAGACAAAATAATTGCTGACTATTATAATAACCTTGAAATGAATGGCACCTCAAATCGACCCATCATTGAACTCCCAGGCTGATTATTATTTGTTTCATCTTCTATTAACTACCTGTAAGTATCTTTTTTGTTTCATTTTAGTTTTTGATGTTTTTTTTCTCTTAATTTGTTTACTGATTGGACTTGTTTCAAACATTTTGGACATTTTAAAGATAACCTTATAAGTGTAGTAGATATAAGTTTTAACCAAGTTCAAATACTATGTCGTACTAAAGTAGTGAAATTATTATATTTCATAATGTAACCCCTAACTGAGTTTCTAACAAAAGACTTCATACAAAGGCCCTGGATCTGAGCTAAATTTTAGCCTAATATTACTGGGTCTCGCTGTACACAGGACATAAACTTTGTGTGTGTAAACAATTGGCAAAGGCTAAGCCAAGGCCAAATGGTCTGCCTACCATATCCAGCAGTTCCAGCTAGCATCAAGTATGCATGTATTTACACAATCCCTCTACCACTAAATCAAAATTTAAGTGGGGTTTAACAGGTTTGAATTCAGTTTTCCTTCTAGACTGGTCGCCATACCAATCTCACTGAGTCTGACATATCAGGCCTAAATGTTCAAAGGTTTGAAACATGTTCCCTTTTTTCCCATCTTATTAAATATGTACAACAGAATATCTCTAATCTGTTAGAATATTTTAATAATATAAACAAATCTTGATATCTTAAAGACATGGCCAACAGAAACATTTTTCACTGTGCCTCAAGTATTTATCCAACTGCTTTACCATAGAAAGATGTGACACAAAGTCAAGAAAGAATTGAACTTGCTATTCATTAGTAATGGATCTGCAAGATTAGCTTGCTAACAATTACACCACAATGAGATTCCTGTGCCTCAAAAGAAATAAATGTGGTAAAAAGCATTCGTTGTCATTAATAGCAAAGAAAATGTACAAATTTCCAATTTTTTGTATAAGGATATGCTGCCATTTTGAGAAGAAAAGAAACTTTCTCATAAGATGAGTTATCTTGTTAATGGCAACAAACAAGTTAAACCAAAACTGCTGTTGCCTGTTTTTTTTTTTAACCCTTAAAATCGACCTTCAGACTAATGATCTATCCCCACTGTAACCTTTATGAAAGCTTATGTTTAGTTGATCATTCCAGTCTCTTAGAATATACTTGTCCTAAAGTCTGCACACTGGCCTATTGTCGGTATCAGCTGACTCTATTCCCTTTTTATTTGCTCTAGACCAGGGAGATTGTTTCACTGAGGTAGTGCCACTCCTACCATCAGCTCTCATGTGCTGAGTTGGTGAGAACTGGTATCAAACAAGTGATTCTTAGATGAACGGTCCACAAAATTATAAACAAACTAATGAAGCCATTGCTGTTAGGAGATTCTATATCTTGTGTCAAATTTGATATTGCCTTGACAAAGGGGAAATAGAGAGGAAGAGCTCAAAATTTAGCTTACTTGGTTCCAATCTAATTATAAGCAAAATAATTTTTCTTTTTAATATTACTTATCTCTAAGCATAAAAAATCTTTCATCGTTGATTCTGTTGTCAGTATGAAAATTATTTTTTTCAATGTGTTTCTAAAAGGATGCAACAAAAACATGTCTACTAAATTTGGTACTTCTATATTAAAACGTTTGGCCATCTTTTTTTTATTGACATTCATAGTTGTATTTATATGCAAAATAAATCTCAAGAATGAATGTCTATTTATCCTTGTTAAACAATATGGCTGACATAGTGCAAAAAAAAAAAAAAAAAAAACAAATAGGCATGTAACAGTCATAGGAAATGGTGGGTCATTCAGTTAAATTTAAATCCTGAACAAGACTGCTTAGATTTCACTTTGTGCTAATGCCCTTGAAGGCATGAACCAATTTTTTTTTCTTCACCTGTAAATATGAATAAGACAGACTGGGCTCTTTAGCCTTAATATGGCAAACAGTCTAAGCGAGTGAAAAACTGAATTTAAACAAACTGTACTCCACCTAAAAAATATCTTTGGTCAAAGGAATGGAGACACAAATTTGACTAGAGCATGACTTCAACTGCTAAATACTGTTCTGAGCATTGTTATAGTTGCATCCTTTTTAAAACACCAACAATTAAATTAGAAAAAATGAATTTGAATTTTCTTTTTACGAATTGAAAAAGTTAAACTAAAGTATCCCTTTTCTTTCTTGTTTTTTGCAGGCAAAAAGGTACAAGAAAACTTCGAGAGGGCAGGTTGTCGCTTGCAATACTCTGCAGTCAAACACATTGCTCCAGGAAGTAGACACTCACCGCCTACTGCTTCGAGACCTACTGGAAAAGTGTGATCATTATTTTTTTCTTCTACTTCTCTCCAAATTTTGAAGAAATCAAAACAACCAGAAAGATTTGGTTTTGACAGTGCCACAAAACCTTACAGTTCTCATCCACCACACTAGAACCTCTGAGTGCCACTAATCAGATGACTCTCACAAATGGTTTTCACCATGAAGAATTCTTGGACTGTACAGATTTTGCTTCACAAAAGCAAAATATGGCTGACATAGACATAGAGCCAGGGGCAAGAATTTGCCTTCGTGAAACAGACCCGTGTTCTTTACTGTGTAATGTATACACAGATTAACAAAACAACACAAAACACAAATCCAGTCATCATATCTTTTTATAGATATATAAGTACCTCCACACGCAGGTGTGCATGTATGAGTGTACACTCTTTCATCTGATTACATGATGAACACAATGAGTGTTTGCATGAATGTGTGTGTGCATGTTTGCTGGTATATTGTGTGGCTGCATACACTCCATCAAACTTGGGTGTTTTGGGCGGGGGGAGGGTAAAAAAAGCGACAACAATGACATGTTTAATAACATGTACATATATTGATCCTTTCACACGCAAACCCATTGAAAATAAAAGGACTTATTTAATCTTAAATTAGTTCAGCCTGGAAGAACTTTGGTCGAAGAGAGACACTTTTTTTCTTATGATATTTAAAAGAAAAAAATAAACTGTAAATATATTCTAAACATGAACAATTCATGCACATATATATTTGTATATGTATGAATATAAAAAAAAAATTCAATAAAATATTGTATTAAAAAAAAACTTTTTATCTTTTCTATTTATGTATTTCTTTTATTTCAATTTTTATTTTTATTTTATTTATTTAAAAAAAATTTTTCTTTCCAAACTAAAACTGTCTAAAAAGTGGACCTACAAGAGTAAATTAAAAATTATCTAAACTGTCATTTATCTGTCATATTTTATGGCAGAAATAAATACATTTATTTACCCAACTCTGTTGCCAGGAAGTGACTCAAGGTAAATCTTTAAGCAGAGTAAATCTGGTTTGATTTCAATTTTCATTCTTCTTGACTAGTTGCCATACTTTAGGTAAAGAACCCGGACAGCCCATTTTCCCATAGCTGGGGGGTGATGTAGGGATTTGGGCCTTTCCTAAGAGCATTTGTAGTACTCAAACAACCTTCATCCAGGATTTGAACTCTAGTTGTGAATTCCATTTCTTACAATGATAAACACTACACAAAGCGCACCCCCTCCACCTCAGTTATAGTGCTGAAGTGTTTTTTTTTTGTTTGTTTGTTTTTTTAAATAAATTATAACATTAGTGATAGGCTAACAAAATATTGTAAAATTTAGTTTTGAAATTTTTAAAAACTGATATACTGAAAAACATGCCACAGAATCCTATTAGAGTGGTGACTATATTGCATAAGACCGTCCCTACCACAACAATTCTAAACCAGCTTATAAGAAAGGCATAAACGCCTAGGAAATTACCTTTTTTTTTTTTTTTTTTTTTTCTTTCTTTCTTCTTTTACAATTTTTTTTATGTATGCTATAAGACACATGGGTCAACAGTTAGGGATACAAATGCAGAGAACATCTAAGTGGACAAAGTTTTATCTTGAAAATGCACCTGCTCAATCCCTGCTTCATAGTCCGGAGAAAGCAGGAAGATAGATTCTCTTATCCAGGTTTATATAGAAATCAGAGATCATCAAATAAGAAGCCTCTAAAATTAGACCCGTTCATCTACTGCAATAGCAATATCTGATCTACTAAAATTAAAGTCAACATAGACATAAGTAAAACATGGACTGCTGTGGAGAGGATAACAACCATATGGAAATCAGATAAAATAAATGGAATTTCTTCCAAGCTGTAGCCATGTCACTATTATTATAGGATTGCATTACAAAACACCTGGAAAAAGCTAGATGTAAGTACACAAATATCTTGTGTACCGTCTTGAACAAATCCTGGAAGCAGCACCCTACAATACAGCAGCTGTATAGCTATTTACCTCCTCCAAAACTCTGCCAGAGAATTAAGCCGAAACTGATCAGCGACGTTCTCCTATGGACATACCAGAGTTACCCGACCAGTACAAACCTATATTCATCACCTCTATATAGATACTGGATTCTGTTGAGAATACTTACCAAGATCAATAGCGGTGGATGGTAAGAGAACATCAAAAGAATCAGTGTTGTCTGGTCACCATGATGATGATGATTAAAACAAATAAAGAAGGTAGATCTCACCATATGAATGAAAAATCCAGACTCTAAACTCTCCAACTACTTCATGCCTTCAGATAAAGTTTGGTTTCTTTCTTTAATGGCATATCCAATCTTCTTGGTTATTTAATACCAAAGTCAGTAAGTTACAACAATGTTTGAAAATTGATGTCACCAAGGATTGTGAACCGACAATCACGTATAGAATCTCACAAGAGTATTAGTACGAAAATGGACGTAAAAGCACGACTGGACATAGAACTTGCTTTCTATGATATCACGTCAAGAACTTCATTCACTATGCAATGGGGACGCATCCACAATATTTCAGAAACGTGCGGCATAATTCACAAGCCTGGATACTTTTGCCGAGATCGTAAAAAGTGTGAACCATATTGGACTGTAAATTGCCAAGCTTGCCTGATACTCTCCAAGCGCTACTCGCTGGATTTGCCTCTATGGGATGGAGCACAGCCTTGCAATCTAGTTTTGAGTGTACCTGACCTTGCTTGATCGTCGAGGTTCTTGCAAACCAAGTGAAATTTCTTCAGTTATATGGTCACTGTACTATGATCATATTTGTCTTAGGTTTTTGCTCATCAAATCTTTTTGGTTACTTCCACAGCGTTATGGCCTTGTCTAAAGCTTAAGTTGCCAAATTAGACTACGTTGCACGTTCATCTGTGCGGCTTTCAAATCACACACACTGAAGTAATACACCACGTGTTAGTGCACCAACTACCACGATATATATATATATATATATATATATAAAGATCAATAAAAGTGATAAGACAAACAGGAATATTTTGTTATTTATTTTTTTATTGTTCTCAACTCTTTTCAATCATAGGTCATACCTAGGAGGAAATATTTGCGAAATAAAATGTTTTTGAAATTAAAAAAAAAAGTATTTGATTAACAACAAAATAAGGAATTGAAAATGTTCTGGTGAAGTGGCATATCCATTTATTGAGTGAAAACCATTTTCTGGTTAAATTGTCTTCAACCGCTTTTTATATATACATGTCTCTGTGGGGAAGGCACCTGTCTAATGATTTAAAAAAAAATTAGGTTTGGATGTATTTCGTTTCAAATTAGATGTGGATGACCAGTGGCTGATGTATTTGTTTACATAGGCGCCACTAAAACCCAAATCTTATTAGCAAGTTTTATATTAAGTTCAAATGGATTATAGCTTTTAATTTTGTTTATCCATTTGTTTCCCAGTTTTTCGGTTACTGATTTTATGTTGACATCTTTTTTCAATTCTTACAATGATTGTGAATTTTGCATCTCTGTTAAAATCCTGTCCGTTTGAACAGAAGTGTTTTTCTGCAAGTATTAATTTGCTGTGATCCATAGATTTAATTCTGTGTCTATAGTTGTTTAGCCTAATATATATATACACTAGCAGGATCTGTGGATATATCACAGTATGATAATTTAATTATTACAACGTTTGAGAGGTAGGCCCCGAAACAGTGCACATTCTCTCCTGATGATCTCAAAATCAATTACACAACATATTAAAAACAAACAAAACAAAAGAATCATGGAATTGAACTTCTCGTCGGTTTTGCAATTAGAATGAGGAGCATTCTACAGCCCGCTCGCTTTATGGTGAGTTTCCGTTACTTTTCAAGTAACTTTCTTCTGTTTACTTAAGAGCTATTGCTATAGTTTAATATATAAAAATATAATAATCTTGATTTAACTCTCTCTCTCTCTCTCTCTCTCTCTCTCTCTCTCTCTCTCTCTCCCCACACACATAGCTCTCCAAGTAAAGAGGTCTACTCCAGGAACTTTAAAAGTGGATTCTATGACTGAAATTATTTGCCGAATCACAGCGAGAGGCCACTCTTTTCTTCCCTTCTTTTTTGGCTTTTCATTATGTTCGCTTGAAACAGATTAGCATTATCACCTCCACGTGCTTATACCCTCTCTTTATCTTTCTCCTTTTCTCTTTATTTCTTTCTTTCTTATATTTTTTCTGTGAAGCATAGCATGTCCCCTTCCCCCTATCTTTCTTTATAATAAATACGGAAGGGTCCATTATTTTGCTGAAGGGACACCACTCATAAGAAATAAGAATCAGGTGATTAAATGACACCAAATAATCAGAATATATATATATATATATATATATATATATATATATTGATAATATAGCTTACAATATTTGTACGTAAAGAGTGCACAATATCTTTGATCGAGCAAGTTAGCGTAGCGTAGGCAGAAAGTCAACGGCGCTTGATAACTGACAGTTTATAGCAATTTTCTAACAAACTTGGTTTGAAAATCGCATAGGTGAGAAACACGACGATACGAGTTCAAATCCAAGAGGAGGCTGTTTGCATTTCACATAGTTCAAATATCCTTGAACAATGTATGCATCTAGATATTCTCCCTCCAGCTATGGGCAAATTGTAGGGTAGACTGGGCTATTTAACCTTGGTATGACATCTGGTCTAGGAGAAGGAAAACTCTGAATTCAAGCCTGTTAGACTCCGCTTAAAAACTTGACCTTGCGTCGTATCAAGTTCGTGGGTAAGGGTCTGATATATATATATATATATATATATATGCTCCCATGAATTTTGTATGAGCTCTCTAATTGGTAATTTGAATTAACTCTCACTACTAGCATATAAGCAATGATCGTTTTCCCGGAAACTTGATCTCTCAGTGACCGTAAAATACATAAACATACCTATGTATTAGTTTAAAAACACCAGTCTCGCTACAGCTGTCAGAGGACGAGGGGATAAGATATCAGGCAGGCAAACAGCCAGTCTGAGTTCGACCCTAGCCAAGGATAGCTGTTGTGTCTAGCCACACTGAAGAGGCGTGAAACACCGAAACACGTGTCTGTGGATGACTTATTAATATATATATATATATATATATATATATATATATATATATATAATCAGAAGAAAAAGAAGATTCACATAATACAAGTATAGCAACTTAACAAGACATGACATATTCCCACCTGCTGGCAAAGCTGTAATAATTTGATAGTACAGCCGGTGAGCATTCTTTATATATCTATATCATGATATATGAAACGTATGAGTGACGGTTATCCACATATGTTGCTGAGAGATTTCTTTGTTGATATTTATAACTTTGTAGGCGTAACGAGTCTTATCCGTTGCAACAATGGAGTGTCTTACCTAAAAAAAAGGGTCTTTTTGTTGATAGAATGACCGATTGAAAAAAATTATGTTTTATTTGTTGTTGTTGAGGACAATGTATTGATTTCTATAAAAGTGATAAACAAAAATTCGTCCTATTTTTTATATGATAGTTGTTATAAAGAAAATTACAAACGATGTTTTAGGGTTGGTTGGATTTTACGTCATTGTTGTTATAAAAAAAATTACAAACGGGTTGGTTGGATTTTACGTCATGTCAATCCTCGGATTATTTTTATGCCGAAGACGTTTTTGTTGGGTATTCAATTTTCTTTTTAAAACTCATTTTTTAAACACATTACTGGGAGTAATGGCAATGAAGGAATATTCCACACTCTCCGGCGCTCCAGTATTGAAACCTCACCCCTTGATGTAGTTTAATGTTATGCCCATGACTGTAAGACCCTCAGCCACCGCCTTCTAACACATATGATAAAAGGGTTGGGGGTTTGTCATAGGAGCAATAGGGTCAGGACAATCATATGAGTGCTAGGGCTTGATCGGAGTGATTTTTCCCCAAATTGTTTTGTTTATTTGTACATGTATCTGCAATTTCTTGCATTAAAATCAAAATATCAATTATGTATTCATATGAATGGTTGATTGATTGACTTAAACGGCATGTCAACCCGTCTGGGGTTATTTTATGCCTTGAAGTTAGAGAACTGTGTACATTGTTGGTTTATATTTACATTTTTGTGTAGTTTCTTAGTAATATTTGCACATGGTTATATGATACCAAGTATTTCTGATACAAATGATTTTAAAATACATCTATTTGACCCCTAGATGGAACTCTACCACTCCGGGTCAGAGTGGACCTGTTAGTTATAGCAACAAAGTGACACTCCACACTCAACAAGCTATAGAATGAGAGCCTGGCCATCAGATCTAGTTTAGTGTCTCACCAAGGGCACTTGTCCCTTTGGTAGAGGGTGTCTTGCCTCACTGCGGGTGATTCAGTCAGCGACAATTATATGAGTGGATTTTCTTTTTTTGTATTCATCTCTGAAGAAATAATCTAAAATCAAATTTTATTCAGAATTCAAATTTTAGTCAGAATTCTCAGTGCACCCAAGTGCACCTTGGAATACTGGGCGAGAAACGATGCCTTAGAGCCGTCATCTGATGAAGGCATTGTTGGTGGTACAGCGTTTTTTTTTCAACAACAGCAGAATGTATGTATAATATAATATACTCATGTATGTATTTAGCCCCCCCCCCTCACACGAGTAGGATGCGACACAATCAATTCTTAAGCGGAGTTTAACGGGTTTGAATTCAGAATTTGTCTTCTCTTCGACCGGTTGCCGTACCAAGGTTAAAGAGCCCAGTTCACCCTACTATTTACACATAGCTGAATAGTTGAATTCATACCCTTCTTAACGGTATTAGTTCTATGTGAAATGTAAACAGTCTCATCCAGGATTTGAACTCATGTCGCTGTGTCCATTTTCTACGACGATAATCATTACACCACTGGCACTTCTACATAATATAATTTGGTAGGTAAATTATATATGCAAATAAAATATGCAACCATTATAGATAAATTTTCCAGACACCATTTTAAGGGATTCATCAACCTAGCAATGCAGAATATTACCTCTGGCGCTCTATATCCGTTGCCTTGTGCCAAACTAAGCAAAACTTAGCAGGTAGTATTAGCTAATCTCTACCATGTAAGCTGTTTTTATCTACAAATGTTATAACTTATCTTATACGAGTGAAATTTTTCACTGGTGCATATATTATACTGTGATCGTAGGCAACGTAATTAATACTATCATTTTTTGTGGGATCCATGGTCGTGTATATATATATATATAACCTTGGGTTGGTAACCAGTCTAGGAGAGGGATAACTCTGAATTCAAAATTCCTGAGGCCAGTCGTTGATTGGGTTCGTGGCATTGATGCACCAATTCTTTCCTATCGACTGTGCCAAAAAGTGCGGAATGGTCCTACAAGCCTTCACCACTATAAACAAATCACTGTGTTGGTTGTTCACTAGATGAACACTCATGCGTCGAAAATCGACGAGAGAGTCCATTTTTTATTTTTTATTTATATATATATATATATATATATATATATATATATATATATATATATTATTGCAATGTACCCAATGTGAATTTGTCTGTACTAGTTAGACTACAACAGTTTATCTGATTAAAATTCAACTAAAACAATGTATTTGCAAACATATTTTATCGACAATAAAGATATAATTAACCTACAAAACTGTTTTTATCGATCAAAACATATTTTAGATAAAGACCGTTAACTTTTATACATTAACCTTAACCCTATTATATTCATTAAGTTACGTTGTCTCGACTTTCTAGAAGTATTCGTTGTAGTCATTTCGTCAATTAATTCAAATTCAACATGACTGAATTAAAGTTTTATTATTGATGTTTTGTATACTCACTTAGCACGTAGATTTCGCATTCAGTTCCACATTCAACGTCACCATCTCGTTAGTTAGTTAAAATCTTATATCAATTGAATTAACGGTTCATTGCTGGGCTCATTTAAATTGGCTGGAGATTTGTAAAGACAACAAAAGATTACACGACGAGACTTGAATTTTGATCCTGCATTCCCACAATGGTTGGCAGCCTTCCGTCTCGAGAGACGATGGAGCAGTGTCAAATTCTTTTTTCTTTGAACTACATAGCCTGTTGTCCATGCAGCAAATCCCCCCTCTCCACACTGCCGATGTGATCCAAAGGAAAGGTAAGGTACCAATGCGCTTTGGCAACGGTAGTGTCGCAGGAGTTGATGGGTAGTTCAGCATCACACCGCCTTTAAGGGCTCCGGCTCCTGATTTGTTTTCGGGTTTTACTCCCCTAGCCTTTCGTTGAAAGACAGAGGTTTTGTGTCGGACTTTCCTTGACTTTATGGGTTGCCGACCAAGGCTAAAGAGCCCTTTTTTCCCACAATATGAACGGGAAACTTAACAAAGTCTGGCGCTTTTATAACTAATTACTGTGCGGCCGCTCTGCGTTATTGGTAATGTTAACTTGGCTCCGAAACCAAGCCTGGCCTTTAAAAAATTGCTTCCCAACCTTTTTTTTATTGTTTGTTTCTTTTTGGGTTTTTTTAACTTAATGGTACAATTGTTGAATAATTAAAATGGTGCACTTTGAATTTCAATTAGATAAAATAAGCCAGGAAGTTGTAAAGTCAACGACGTGGCCTATTGTCGGTATCAGCCGATAAAAGAAGGAGTCTATCTCCTTTTCGATAGGGAAATTGTTTTGCTGAGGTGAGGCGCCAAAGCTACCGTCAACTCTCAGATTCTTTATCGCATAGATCAGATTTCCCAAGCTGTACTACACATGAGCTGAGTTAGTGAAGCCTGATATCGAAACCTGGAACCTTGCCATTCCTGGCCGGATACTCTACCGACTGAGTTAAATTAGCCATAATATTGCAAAAATATAGTAAAGAAGTTCTTGAAATAAACATTTATTAAGACATTACAATATGTGCTTGGTATATGTATTCTTTTAGAAATACAGATCTGTTTATATAAACAAGATTAATGAATTAATCTTTCATTACAAAAAGAAAAGAAAAAAAAGAAAAGAAAACTTTTGACGCATCTGGGATAATTTCAGGGCGCCCTTGTATGCATTGGCGCCCCGGTTGAAAAACTCTGCTCTAGATTCATGTGATGATGAAGACATTGTTGGTAGCACAACGTTTTTTATTGTTTGTTTGTTGTTGTTTTTTTCTGCAAGTGTGTATAATATTATATACACATGTAGGTAAATTATATATCCAAATAGAATAATTGTAGATGAATTTGCCAGGTTCCATTGTAAGCAATTATGGTCAAGTCACGCTGATAACATCGGCTTCCACTAGATCAGCGAAGATCAGCGATGAGTCTGTTGGATACATAATTAGGTGACTAGTTAGACAACTACAGGTGCTGTAAGAAACCTGAGTCTTTTGTTTATCAAAATTAAATGGCATTAGATGACTTGAAAAGGATTAATATGCCGTAAAACAAAACAACCAACTAATCATTATAAGTGAATCCTAATCATAGTCTGAGGTTCATCAAGCTAGCTATATTGATCATTACCACTGGTACCCTACATTCATTGTCTGGTAGCAAATTAATGCTTACTAAATACTGCTAACTACTATATAGATATTATTTAAGTATGTATTTACCCAAGCCCTTCGCCACGTGCATGATTTGACACAAGGTCAATATTTAAATAGATATCAATTGAATGAATGTACTTAATAGGCTCGGATCTCGCATGCCTCTGATGGCGTAATAGCACGCTAGAGTAAGTAAACCCTTACTACTGAGTTCGATTCTCACTGCAGTTATTAGGAGGGGGTTCGTTTGTATTCTTAGAACCGAAATAGTTAGCCACGGTAATTTTTTTTTCTTCGTGGAACATTATTATGACCAATAAATCTAAAACGTAAAAATAAAACAAAGTTATAATTATTATTAAGTTGATATAATTATCCCAAATGATTCGACTCAGGACACTGGGTCCAACCAAAATCAATGATGATTGACTTGTTCTGGGAGAATGTTTATTGCATCGAAATAAATACTCTGAAGAAAATAAATCTTTAGGCTAAGCTTGAATAGGCCTACACATGAGTCGTCAATGATACACACGTATATATATATATATATATATATATATATATATATATATATATATATATATATATATTGTGATATTTTCTCCACTTTCGGTACATTGCTTCAAATATCGTCTTTTTTTAGCGTCATATTTTTACTGATTTTGGAATTGAAGTCACATTGTGTATTATGTGTGAATAGATTATCATGGGATAATCTCAGTAGACGGTAATCTGGATTCGGAAAGTACTTCATCTGTTTTATTTCATGAATAATAGGAGTAAATAATGCAAATTCATTTTTCATGTGTCAGCGATAAAATACATCAAAAGTAATGAGCCAGTTTCATGGTTTCCGTAAAGAAATATTTCATCGCGAGTGCATTGTCATCTGGCCAGGAAATGAATGCTAAAATTACATATGTAAATGATAAAGCTTTCATGTATGTATGTATATATATATATAACATTAAGTAGTGATTATAACGAAATATTCATCTTACATATGTAAGAATTTACAAGTATTTGTAAGTATGGACCCTTATCACACACACACACGCACGCGCACACGCATGAGAGAGACAAATATAGAGCCCACTCGTCTAAAATGGGCAAGGGACGTGTTCATTCCCCGGTGCCTGAGGTATCCCTGACAGCAATTTTTAAAGTTGCTCTGGAAGAAGATTGCTTTATGTTAGACCGACCTTGTGTCGCAGTCTGATGTCGGAGGGAGTCGGACAAAAAGCTTCGCTTTCGGTCAAGTCACGTTGAAAGCATCGGTTTAGATATTTAGATGGATGTCGATTTAAGCAACTGTAGGTACTGTAAGCAACCTGATATCAAAATGACTTGATTCGGCATTAAATGACCCGAAAAGGGTTGATATGCCGTAAAACAAAACAACCAACCAACCATAAAGCTTCTCGGGATTTACCCTGAGAAATGCCATTTTACAAAGTTCAGGTTATCTTTCCAATAACATGATTTATTGCTCGACACCTGAGCGGCCCCCATTAGGGGGGAATGCCTGCATCCTGCAGGGCACCCCATATTGTGATACATTCTGGCTTCTTGGGTTGTCGGATAAAAATCTGCTTTCAACTTTCTCAATTGCGAGCGATCTTCACATCTTGTTATACTGCCATGTCATAGTTGATTCATGCGAGTTGCTCCATAAATTGACCCTGTGTCAGACATGGCTTAGACCCTTAGAATTCTGAAAACGTGAGCATTACAAAGCAAATGATTCTGTGGAATGATGATGAAGCAAGTTGCATCACTTCAAATAACTCAGGACAGCTTAGTTTTTTTTCTTGCTGTTGGTATGTGTGTATGTTAGCAAATAAGTAAACAAGTGGCACGTGACACTTCCTGAACAAAAAAAGGGTGTTTGGTGGGTGGGAGATTCAAGAAGAAGAAGAAGAAGAAGAAGAAGAAGAAAAAAACGGGAGAAGAAAAAAATGGGGACACAAGTGCTTTATTCTATTCATATAGGTACTTGTTTTGAATGTGAAAAACACTCAATTCTCTCTTTATCTTCGTGCACTTTTTTGTTAAGTGTATACTCATATCAGCAGCTGTTTCCACCCTAGTTATCCCTTGCGTACACACGCCATACGTACACGCACATACGTGCACAGAAAGATACATAAACACATTTACACACACACACACAGAGAGAGAGAGAGAGAGAGAGAGAGAGAGAGAGAGAGAGAGAGAGAGGGAGAGAGAGAGAGAGAGAGAGAGAGACTTAAACACACTCGCACAAAGAGAAAGAGAGAAAGTCAGTTACATATAGGCTCACCCACACATATATAGATACGCACAAATACACAGAAAAAAAGGCACTTACAGACACATGCATACACGCACACACTTACAGATACACAGAGAAAGACACAGAAACACAATTACACACATACGCACACACACCTACTTACTCGTACACACACATACACACTCAGAAAGACACAGAAAGTCAATTACACGCACATAAACAGAAAGACACAGAAATACATTTACACACACCAATATACACACACGCATATACAAACACGGAAACATAATTACACACGCACACACATACTCACACGCACACACTCATAAACAACAGATACATACACATTCGAACAGACACTTACATACACACACGCACTCTCAGAGAAAGACATAGGAAAACAGTTACGCACACATATGCACACACACTCTTGAACACTCATATACATAAAAAGACACATTGGCATTAAATGACCTACAGAGGTTGATATGCCGTTAAACAAAACTCAAACTCAAACAAACTTAAAAAGACACATAAACACACTTACATACACATACATAAACATTTGCATATACATACACACTATTGATTAGTTTGATTTTATTTCTGTCTTAAACATGTTACACTCTCTACTTCTCTCTCCCCCTCCCCCTCAATCCCCCTCATTCTCCCTCTCTCATTCTCTCTCTCTCTCTCTCTCTCTCTCTCTCTCTTTCGGTTTGTCCACTCTTGTACTTGACTCCATCTCACACAATTTCCCTTCCTCTTATCAAACTAGTTCATGTGTGTCTTCGACTTGTTCAACTTCCTTTTCTATTTCGTTGTGTCCCAAACAGTCAATATTTAAGTGGTCTCCTCCAACCCAGAGTCAGCTTCGAAACATTATCAGTTTAACGAAACGGGGGTTCCATGCATGTAAATATGGCCAAATTCCAGGAAAAATCCCCCATTCGTGTCACTAATGTTACAAAGTCCAGGCTCAGCCTGTTTACCCCCATGTCGGTTGGGACTGTAGAATACGCCACCCGCACCATTGAAGAGGGTTAATACTTCGATCCAAATGGGGCCACGTGTTGGCCACGGGTGGCGACCTGTGATACTTAAGAATTAAATCCTGGTTGCCGAGCAGTCCATCTTTGAACCTTGCTTAGGCTAGACGAGCGGTCAGAGAGACCCCTGCGATTAATCGGCTTGTCATGTCAAGCCCTAATACTTATATGATTGTCCCGACTCTTTTGCTCTTATTATCATATATTTACTAGAAGGCGATTGTTGAGGTCTTATCATCCTGGGAATGATGTTAAACTGCATTTGGTGGTTAGGTTCTAATTCTGGAGCTCCGGGGAAGTGTGGAGTACCCCTTCATTGCCAGGTTCACTCTGACCCAGAAGGGTAGTACCAGTTAGGGTCCCATCTATGAGTTAAATAGATTAAAAATGAGTTTAAAAAATTAAATACCCAACAATATTAAAAAAAAAAAAAAAAAAAAATCTTCGACATAAAATAACCCAAGGGTTGACATTCCGTAAAACCAACCAGCCAACCAACCGACCATCCAGCCTGTGTCTTATTGTTGCCGCGTTCTGTCCACTGAGCTAGATGCATAGATACCACACCTCAATCCCGGATATATTCATATTTCTTTCTCTTCATCTCTATTCCGTCCGTATTTTTCGCTGACTCACCCATCTTCTCTTCCTCTTCACCCTCGTCTACTCAGGCATGTTTCAAACTTAGATTCCTTTTCCCTTTCCCTCTTTCTCAAAGTCACTTCCTCTCCCCCCCATTACACCCCCTCTGTCTCTCAGTCTCTCTGTCTCTCTCTCTCCACATAGCTCTCCAAGTAAAGAGGTCTACTCCAGGAACTTCAAAGTGGATTCTCATGACTGAAATTATTTGCCGAATCACAGCGAGAGGCCAAAGGATTTTTCGTCTCCTTCACATATGGAATTTTAGTATTCATTTCCTGGTCAGATGGCGATGCTCTACTGATGAAGTGTTTGTTTTTTTCGGAAATCATAAACTGCATCGTTACTTTTCATTTATTTTATCACTGACACAAAAACAAAATCGACAACAACTGAAATTCTCATATAATCTACTCATATACACAATATGACATAATATATATATATATATATATATATATATATATATATATATATATATAAATTGGTAATCACCAATCGCCGCTGACTCTATGTACATTATTCAATCTTAGATCTACATATGCTCTATCACCGATATTGAACACTATATATATATATATATATATATATATATATATATATATATATATATATGTGTGTGTGTGTGTGTGTCTGTCTGTCTGTCTGTCTGACATATTTTTTTGCTTTCTTATATTTTTTCTTATGTGTTTTGTTTTTCTTATATTTCTATTACTAAATACACACATGTAAGTACGCACTAGTGAATACAAAGCTTTTCCTAATGTGTTGAAAACAAAGTTTCACTACGGGAGTAATAAGAAAATTCGTTGCTATGATTACATGATTTTTGTTGATTCTTATATTCAATTTTTCTTTATTGTCAATCTTAGATCCATGTTTTGCACATCTGTGGCTGTATAAATATTTTAAAATAATGATAATTTCTGTTATGATCACATACAGACATATGCTTATAATAGAGATTACATGTTTGTATATTTGTAACCAGCATCACAATTCCCTTAGTTATTTTCGTCACGTTCTCCATGAATTTATATTTACGTAGATCTCAGTATTAAGAAATTTTTTCTATTATTGTGATTATTTTTTATTATTGGCATTATCTACTGACAACATGAATTTATATTTATATAAACAACAAAATATTGGTTTACCGTGTGAACGGGAAAGCTAATTTGCATATTGATCTTAGAAATTTGCTTGGCACTATTGATTTCTAATATTATTGTTGTATGCTCAGACGTATTGAAAGCAATTTTATGTGTGGTTTTATATAAAAATCAATAAAAATCAATAAAAATACATCTAATCTTTTTAGATGCGTTCTTATTTGGTTTCGTTAGTCTTTCTAATTTGATGGAATATTTTATTACATTAAAACTTAAATACTTAGGCCCAGATTGCGAATAGTTTTTGCTTATACGAGGGTGATCCCAAAAGTAAGATCTCCAAAGCATTAGGAACGCAGATAAACTGTTCGTGCGGCTATTGGTAACACCGTTGTGTTCTCTGAGCATGTGTATGTGCGCCCCTCACTGCTACGCTCAGTCTTGGCAATCGTTTCTGATAGAGCTCCCGATACTGCCAAGTAGAAAATTTTCGCTGTGTTTTTTTTTTTTTTTTTCCCTTCTTTTTTTTAACGTTAAAGGCATTAACATTGCTTGAAATTCATCACCAATTAACGGATGCGTATGGTGAGTCGTGCATGGATATCGAAAACGCCCGCAAAAAACGTTGGAAATCCGCATCCCCCAATTTTTATACTGAGTATGACAATAAACTGTACCTAGTGGTGTGGCTGCAGTTCTGGAATTCTGGGAAAGTACCAGATCATTACTCCCATCCCCATATCCACTAAGTTACGGAATGGTAGTATCTGTTAGTGTCCAATCTATGGGTCAAATAGATCTATTTAAATGCATTTTGCCAGCTATAAACAAGAACTTATTTTGGGAATGGAGGTACCCAACAAGGTGGTAGATAAGAAAGAAGGTAATTATATGACTAAATTCAATGACGCCTACAGATAACTAAATGAGTAAAACAGTCATTTAAGGATATGTAATACAAGCCTTTATAAAAATTAGCATCACGCCACGGATTGTTGTTTCGATTCCCGTACCATTGGAGATGCTGTTCCGAAAATTCTCACTTTCCGCAGTTCAGCGGGTCCTGACTTGCGGACAGTGGTGTTAGCGTCTTTGAGGGGAAATTCGTGGGAAGCATGTGACATAAGCATAGCGATATCCCAACATTATCAGCATAGTTTCGAATGCATTCAAGTTGACATTCGGCTACGTATATTTACGGGGATCAGCGCAAGTCGCCGGGCACCGGGCGTCGGGCACCTGTCACGGATCGAGAGAGGAGTTGGGCGCTTTCCTTATACGCCAAACAAACCAAAACTAGAAATATCGCTTTATCGAAGTCTGATATACTTATGCATGCGTGCAATTCGCAGTTTTTTTCTGTTCTTGAAAAAAAAGCAGGAGTTGTAGGAATTCGGCGTTCGGACAAGGTTGGTAGGGAGCAAGTACAATCGAGACATACGGTAGTTTAGGCGTGCGTGATAGTGTGTCGAGTGAGCAACAGTAGCCGCAGCAGCTGAAGTGCACTTCACCACCGGCAGCAAGATCTGCGTCCATCAGCGTACTTTAATTCGTGGCTGGATAGTTATGTAGCATCACTGGGAACGTAGCTTCTTACAATGAAACGCATTATTCACCGCCTAACTGTGCTCACATTTACATTTTAATCTCTATGAACGTTTGGTAAGTTTTTGTCCATGGAGTAATTTAATGACACATCTCTGCTCTGCACGTGCTTTCATACTTGACGCCATTTTGCCGGACTGCTGCACATCTGCTCTTTTTAAGAGGGCAAAAATTGGATGGACTATTAGTGCGACGGTTCAAAGTTTACTAACATGCCACCAGATCATTGGAAAGTATAATATAATAGGAGACGTCACTTTCTGGGTGATCCATGGAGATTGTAAGATTTGCATTCCTTTTTTTTTTCAGTTACCTCCTGTATTTCTCCGTTTAGTCGCTAAGTGGCGTTCAAAGCAGTAAGCGCAAAAACCAAAATCTTTCGCTTTGAACAGTTCACTCGAATATGTAACGTATAGTCTGCGTCTCCTGTCTACGTAACAGAAGGAATTCTTGTCGCCAACATTTCTAATAGCAGCGCAACAAAAATTCATGTTAAACATGTAAATCAAGACCCTCTTTTTTAACCCATCACTTCATGAACATTTAACACAAAAGACTTTCTCCTTTAACCTACAACCATAGAAACACATTCTTCTTTAAACAACAAGCATAAATAGCGAATTTTTTCCCTTATACGACAATTTATAAACTTTACTGCACTAATTATTATTTTCTTCTTTAGGTTTGGCTATATTCTATTTACAGACGAACTGTTCAATAAATTGTAGCAACGAACACAAACAGCTAACAAACATCTTCACCATGTCGAAACATTAGCTCGCGTTAGCGTGCGCGCGCGCGCACACACACACACACACACACACAGATATATACACACACACAAACACATGCAAGTTAATAAGATATTGTGGTTACGGTTGTTTTGTGTTGTATCAATCCTTAATTCTTCCTATTTATCACCACTGAAACTCCAACAGATAAAGGGCAAGTTTTCAGCTACAAAACATCATTTTCAGCATAGTCACCATAGGGACTATTTTCACCAGTGACGAAAAAGTGTCGTGCCCGTAAAAATCAGCATTAGCCGAAACGATTGTCATTTTAATTCTGGTTGATTAAGAAACACTCCTCTTCAGACTTCTATTCGGTATTTCTTTCTATTTTTATGTAAGCATCAGTATCGGCCACCCAACACAAATCTTACGACATCCCAACGTTACCAATACCGTTTCCAACGCACTGAAGCAGGCACTCAGCACTATACTAAGAGGATAATCCGCTGATTAGCGTGATAAGTTGACCGAGACCCTCTTCATGTTGGTGAGATGGTAGCTGTACATGGCAAATTGGAACATTGCTTGTACCTCACTCCACACATTGCTGGAATGTGTAATCTACTATCTAATTGTCTATATATACACTTTGCAAGCGTCGGTGAATTTGGGTGTAATTTTTTTAGTGACACCCTACATCTAAGTGTTTGCTTTCATGTCAGACGTCATTTTGCCAGACTGCAATTTATAACAATGCAAAATATTATAGTGAGAACTTACATCTACTAACACACCATTCACATGTATTTCTGATATCGAAGCACAAAATAATAAAAGACGTAGTCAATACATTCGGAACGACCTTCGTTAATGGGAATTTTATCGAGACGTTCTACTTTATATTACGTAAGTGCAGTTCTATATCCGCTAACTAAGTGCGTGTAAAATTTCCTGTGTCTAAATAAATTTAGTAATATTAATGTCACTTTAGTTTAAATATCCGGTTCTAGCATTTTTCCGTGTTTTGGAGTAAATACCAATACATCATACATGTTGACCAGAATATGACAAATCGAAAAAATATCATCGGACAGTAACAATCGAATTATTGCTTGACCAATGAAAATCATCTTTTTGCTCATTTAAAATACTTTTCTACAGTAGAATTATTTCCAATAAATTTCAATTACAATGCATTTCTCAAGTAAATTATTCCCAATGAATTTTCATTACAATGCATTTCTGCAGTAAAATTATTTCCAATGAATGTTAATAACAATGCATTTCTATAGTAAAATTATTTCCAATGAATTTAATTTCCAATGCATTTCTACAGTAAAACTATTACAATGAATTTTCATTACAATGAATTACATAGTAAAATTCTTTCAAAATAATTTTCATTACAATTCTCTTCTATAGTAAAATTATTTCTAATATATTTCCATTACGATGCATTTCTATAGTAAAATTATTTCCAACGAATTTTTATTATAAGGCATTTCTATTTTTTTTTTACAATCAATTTCTATTACAATGCATTTCTCTAGTAAAATGACTTTTCATATCAATGCATTTCTATAGTAAAAATTATATACAATGCATTTTGATTAAAATGCATTTCTACAGTAAAATTCTTTCCAGTGAATTTCGTAGGTGCAATTCTATATCCGCTTACAAAGTGCATGTAAAATTTCCTTTGCTAAATAAATGTATTAATATTAATGTCACTTTAGTTTAAATATCCGGTTCTAGCATTTTTTCGTGTTTTGGGGTAAATACCAATCCATCATAAATGTTGACCAGAATATGACAAATCGAATAAATATTATCGGACAATAACAATCGAATTATTGCTTGACCAATGAAAATCATCTTTTTACTCATTTGAAATACTTTTCTACTGTAAATGAATTTCAATTACAATGCATTCCTACAGTAAAATTATTTTCAATGAATTTTCATTGCAATACATTTCTATAGCAAAGTTCTTTCTAATGAATTTTCATTACAATGCATTTCTATAGTAAAATTATTTCCAATGATTTTCTATTACAATTCATTAGATCATAGCTATATACAGACAGCAAATTCTACATTAATTCCTGACGAATGAAAATACTTTTACTTGGACTTTCAATAGAATTGTTTTGTAAAAACCAGTCACAGTTCTTCTTTATTTGAATTTCATTATAAATGAATTTGTATTATACATAAAACAATTCTAATATATCAGTAACAGTTGTCTTAATTCGTTATTCCGCCCTGTCGGCTGGGGCGTTAGAATGCACCGACTGCACCTCTGCAGAGGGGTAAGACTCCCCCAATGGGGCCACCTTTTGGCCGTGGGTGGTGACCCGTGATGTTTAAGGATAGAACCCAGGTAGCTGAGCAGTCCATGACTTGCAATATTCCACTTCAGGCTTTTCTTGGGCTAGACGGTCGGTCGGAGAGGCCCCCTCCGATCAATCGGCTGGCCACGTCAAGCCCTAGCACCTATATGATTGCCCCAACCCTACTGCGCTTATGGTAACCCCCAATCATTCTTATCATATGGGTACTAGAAGGCGTGGGAATGACGTTAAAATCTATCTGATGGTGAGGTTCCAGTTCTGGAGGTTTGGGGAATGTGGAGAACCCCTTCATCACCATTGCTCCCTGGTCCACTCTGACCCGGAGTGGTAGAACCTGTTAGGGTCCCATCTATGGGTTGAATAGAAAAACATGAGTTTATAAACAAAATTGTATTATGCATTAAGAATGAATTTATTTCACAACTTTGTCGACATTAAATGACCCGGCGAGGTTTATATGCCGTAAAACAAAACCAACCAAACCAAACTTAATTCATTATTATTGATTATCTCCTTTTTTCATAATTTTCATTGTCAATTCATTATTATTGCAGGATCATTAATAATGAATATATATTATAAAACTAATAATCCTATTTGTTGTAATACTTGTATTAATTCACAACAACTAACAATCTTTTTTTTTTCTTTTTGATTTTCAATTTCTTTAGTAAACCTCACGTTTTAAAAGATTCACGTTTTTAATGAACAACTCAAAGAAAGCAAACAAAAATGTTTGTCCTTCATAAATATCTACTAGCCAATTATCAAATCAGGTGTTTAATTAAAAAGTAATTAGCTTAAGGAATTATAAAAACAACATTATGCCTTAACAAGTAACAGGTCCTTTGAGCATGTAAGTGAAATTTAGATAAACTTATTAGATAGAGGTAGCAAGTGTAACGGTTATCCTCGTAGGAAATGGAATCGGTGACCCGAGTTCCATCCTATATATATATATGTATATATATATATATATATATATATATATATATATATATATAAAATAATATATATATAACATAATATATATATATATATGCATACACACACACACACACACACATATATATATATATAACATTGATGTTGCAACTAAATATTTAGTGTTTATCTGTTTAAAACGATAGGGAATGTTATTAAAACATTGATATTGCAACCAAGCATGAAGTGTTTACCTGTTTAAAATGACAGTTAATCTTAATATATTGGTTCTTAAAACATCGATACTGTGATTAAGTATGAAGTTCTTGCCTATTTAAAATGATTGAGAATTTAGTTAATGCATTGGCTCTTAAAACATTGACATTTCGACTACGTACGACTACGTATTACCTGTTTAAAATTATCATAAACTTTAATAAATTGTTTCTTAAGACATTGGTATTGCAACCAAATATAAATTGTTTACCATTTTAAAATGATTGTGAATTGTCATACATTGGCCCGTAAAACATTGATATTGCCACTAAGTATGAAGTTTTCGTCTGTTTAAAATGATCGTAAAGATATACTGTTTATCATTGAAGACTGACTTGAACAAGGATCAACATGTCGTAAAACAAAACAACAAACCAACCTAATTGGTCCAGATCAAAATAAGGTTCGTGGTTTGTATTCATTATAAATTTAGATGAATATTTCCTCTGAGATTATCGGGTCGGTGGAATAAAATGACAAGTAATTCACCTTTATTTCATCTCTTAGATCAATAGGTTTTACTTGGCTGTTCTAATCTCTCAAATAACACGCAACAGGTTTTACTGATTGTGGGGCGCATCTGCTATAAAATATAGTAATACTAGCAAAAACTACCCGATCTTACCCGGGATTTAAAAAAGTAAAATAAATATCTTATCTATATTTATATATATATATATATAAATTAATAAAAATTGATTTTTTTATAAATTTGCTTTATCATCTTTTATTCTTTATATATTATTGTTTTTAAGTTGTTTATTTTTCATTATTTTTCTTGTTTGTATTCTTTCTTTTCTATCTGTTTATTTTGTTATTTAATTTGTTTTGATTTTTAATCATATTTTAAATCATTTTGTTTAATATATCATTGATTTATATCTTTATTATATCTTTATTTAGCTTTTATCGTAAATGAGGGATAAAAAGATTTTTAACTTATCTCTCGAATAAAAATAGGGTATGGATTTTATTGAACTTTGCTCTTTGCTGGTCTTCACTTGGCCATTGTACAAACACACAGACATGCATACAAAATCTTAAATCTATATATATAGTTGAACTTCAATTTAGGCAACGGCCATTGACATTTTCGAGAGAGTTTTATTTGTTTTACTTTTTTTAGTTTTGTCAATGTCAGAGTTGTGAGTTCAAAGTTTACATATTAACCGACTTTGTTTTGAAATTTGCTGGAATTTTAAATCTATTTCATTTGACAGATAAAAGACGGATAGCAAAAACAATTCTGCACTGTTTATAAAAAAAATTTCAGATTATATCTGTATTAAAATTTCATCGTCCACCCTTTAATCTATTACATTAGTGACTGGCTTTTGATTCTCAGTTCATATTATAGTCGATAGGGGGCGTATCTCACTGAACATTGCTCTCTGAGCATGCAATGATACACATATATCATCGAGGCGTAATTCCCTGATTCTTGACGGCGAATAAGATACTGTAAATAATTTAAATGAACTAGATGAAGACTGTAAAAAAAACTTTTTTTTTACTTGCAATTGGACATTATCAACAACGTTAGTCACCGTACCGTTGCGTTTAATCGCCCCACACCAAAATCTGGTTTTATCAAGGAACTTTGTGTTTTTTTAAATAAGCATTTTCATCACGTGATGATGACGTCAGGTTTAAGTTTAAACAGTAGTGCCAGGTTATCCATTTGAAAAACAACTCCCATGTTCACGTGGCTGCGAAATCACCAAAGGTGTAGGTCATTTTACACATGTTAGATAAACTTTAATACACCCTATTCTTAGGGTGAAAGATATTTTGTTTTATGTAAATGGTATCGGATAATGATAGTTTCTAGTATTTTGTAATTCGTGCTATATAAAATTTGTTTATATTATTAACTAATATCTATAGAATATTACTATGGATGTGTGAGATAATTGATTGATAAGCATACTAATAGCGGAGGCGCCCGTCATGTAATGGTTATCGTCATTGGAAATGGAGTCGGTGACCCGACTTCAAATACTGAACGAGGCCGTTTGCATTTCGCATAGCGCCATTCGACTATTCTCCCTCCAGCTATGGGTAAATAGTAGGGCTGAATGGGGTCTTTTACCTTGGTTTGACAACCAGTGAAGGAGAAGGAAAACTGAATTCAAACTAGCTGTGCTGCGTTTAAAACTAGTCGATTTAGGGTGCTGAAATCATCTGAATTCAAACCTGTAAAAGTACACTTAAAATTGACCTTGTGTCACAACTTGATTGTGTGCAGGGGGTGGATAAATACATAATAGCGGTAATATTTGATAAGTGGTATATTAATCTACGAGAGAGAGTGATAATCTTTCGATCAAGAAAAATGCTTTTTTATTGATGATCATTGAAGTTAAGCAACGATGCGCTTGTTCAATACTCACTTAGGTGACCACTTAAGCAACAGCAGTACTATAAGCAACTTGGGTCCTTTGTTTATCAAAAATGATATTATTCGGCATTAAATGACTCAGAAAGGGTTGATATGTCTTAAAACAAAACAACTAAAGCCAAAGCCTAAACAATAGTAAAGGAAATGTATAGATAAGGTTGGTTTAACATAAAAAAGTTTTTGTTGTTGCGGGGGGTGATCATTGTTGTTAATGAATATTTAAAATTTTCTACAGTAGATCATGACATTTAAGCATTTGCTACTATTAGTTCGTGATACGTATCTGTGGATGATATTTGAAGTCACTGTTTTATCTTATTTATAGTTAAAACACATTTAGTTACAATAAAATAGGTTAATTATATTTTTGTTTTTGTCAGGGTTATTACACAGTCACACATATAGACACACAGACAGAAAGACGCACGCACTTACACACACCACTCATTGTATGAATTAAGAAAGAAATATTTCTTTTGTGGAGCTTTTATTTATTTATCCATTCATTATTCTTCTCAACTCATTTTGATCATCTGGGGAGGGAGAAAAGTTTTGTAAAGAAAAGTTTTGTTAGAAAGTTTTTAGAATAGTTCTAAGAGAGTTAATATACTCTAAGAGATACGACGAAAAATAAACTGGTAACGTAGCATATCCATTTGTTGAATGAAAATTATTCTATGTCATCTGTCTTCGATTGTCATTGGTCTTGGCTAGCGCAGACACCTGGCTCTGAGCTCTCCATATTTGAGATACGTTCAGCATTTGTAGGGGTGTTTCAGATTAGCCGTGAATGCTTAATCAGGCATTTGTTTATATATATATATATATATATATATATATATATATATAAAAAGTAAAGTCGTCGGGGTGGCCTAAAGTCGGTATCAGCCAGTCAGCGAGGGAGTCTATCCCCTTTTCAATAGCGCTAGACCAAGGAGATTGTTTTAGCATCTGAGGTGGAGCGCCACACCTACCATCAGCTCCTTACTTTACCGCACAGATCCCTGTGCTACTCATACGCTGAGTTGGCGGGGACCGGTATCGAACTAGGAACCTTGTGGTTTCTAGCCGAACGCTCTATATATACATTCATTCATTTCTTTTCTCTCATATACAGTTTTTCTCCAGATAGTCTCTATTCCCTATACCTTGAAAAAGGGTGAATATTCACCATGATTAAAAATTAACATCAAAACCATTTTTAATAAGTAAAAATGTTACAACGTCCTAAGCACAAAAATTCAGAGCAATAATCCTCAAGTGAGATAATATTATGTGTCAAATGCTATCCCACCTAAGGTTTGGCAACGTGAAACTTAGAGTCCCAAGTTTTTATCCTGATTTTATTGTTATCCTATTTTCTTGTTGCGTCCAGGCTGTAGCTCTCACATGGCTAAACTTGGAAGAATTCTCGCTTTATCTTATCAAAGATCAGATTTCTGTATGATCGATAATGGCAGTCTATATCATTCCTATACATATACTGATATCGCTTTCTGTGGATGAGATATTGCTATCTAGGTATGAAAAGTAGTCTACTAATTTCAGAGATCATGCCATCCAGTGAGGGGACGTCTTCTGATTTTTTAAAGCACACTAACTCAGCTGTTCTTTATCGAAATGCTTGGGGAAAAAGATCAATAGGAACTACACAAGGAAGAAGTGTGTTATCTTGAGGAAATCCTAGAAGCAGCCCCCAAACAGCAGCTGTATACCACTTCCAGTTAAGACGAACAAGACATTCTGGACATTGCTGGTGAAGTAAGGACGAACTCATAAGTAACGTTCTTCTGTAGACACCTACACATGGACACATCAGTGTTGGCCGAGCAGCAAAGACTTACATTGATCAGTTTTGTATGGACACTGTCAACTGTGCTGAGGACTTGCCAGGTGTCATAATCGATGACCGATAATGATGTGTGGTGAAATAGAGATAGATAGATAGATAGATAGATAGAGAGAGAGAGAGAGAGAGAGAGAGAGAGAGGGGGAGAGAGAGTCCATGGGAACCCTTACTTGAGGATGATGATGATTGTTTTCTTGGAACTTATTCGCTCTTTTAAAAAAACTTTTTTTACGTATTATGATTTACTCGCTTTTTCTTCTTCTTCTTGTTTCTCCGATGTATCATTTTCTTCTTTCTTAAAAAAAATGCATGCATATATGTGTGTAAGAGTGAGTGTGTGAGTGTAAGTGTGTAAAAGCATAGATGAGTGTAATTTCATTCAATGTCATGTATGTATTTACCAACCCCTCCACACAAGCAGGAAGCGACACATGGTCAATTTCTTAAGCGGGGTTTAACGGGTTTGAATTTAGAGTTTTCCTTCTCCAAGCTTGATCACCTAATCAAGGTTAAATAGCACAGTCCGGTCTACAATTTACCCATAGCTGGGGAGAGAATACTTGGATGCAAGCGTATTGGTGCATTGTGAAATGTAAACAGCCTCGTTCGGGATTTGAACTCGGCACGTCAATTTCCTTCGACAATAAACATTACACGATGCGCCTCCACTTCAGTGTCATGTATACAAGTGAAAAACACCCTCATTAATCAAATATGGATAGTTCAGAAATCAATAGATCAATAATACTTACGTCAATGAAACTAACAATGATTGCTGTTGTCAAGTTTCTACGGACATGGAATAATCTTCTTGTGTGTGAAAGTGAGTCTCTCTCTCTCTCTCTCTCTCTCTCTCTCTCTCTCTCTATCTCTCTCTCTCTCTCTCTCTCTGTATATCTATATGAGTGTATGTGTGTTTCTATGCGTGAATGCGTGGAAAATATGTTTCATCGGAATAAGTTTTCACGTGTATCTGAAAAGATACGTTTATGCAGTCATTTTCAAATTATTTTTTATTAATACGAGAACACTTGATGACCGTCATCGTGAGTCGTGAGGTTTTATCCTATTTTCATTAGAATCCTATTTCATACTTGAAAATACTGTTATATTGCACTGCATGTTTGTACATAGAGTACTGCAAAGATTATACTGATTAAAAACGCTTTTTACAGTAAAATGTAATCATAATTATAATTATATATATATATATATATATATATATATATATATATAATATCGCCACCCGCTCATCACTCCTGACACGTCCTCAACACAATATCTAGTGTCCGCACATAGCTGTTGTATGTAAATCTTTGCTAGTCGGTCAACATGGGTATGTTAGTGCCGATGTTAAATGATATTTTATTAATGTAATTATTTTAGTAATTTATTCTTAATATTATTAGCTTCTGTGATATATGTGCTCATCATATGTATTTATGTAATGTTTGTGTTTATCTATAATTTTCTTGGATAAGGAATGCCATTGATCGTAACTTAACCGGGGGTACTTCGAAAAATGTGTGTGGTTTCTAGTTATTAACTACTACACAGGAAATACCATTCCCTTCTTTGGTTCAGTGGGAAAACTCTGTTGAAAGAAAAAGCACGACACTGTTGTTAGGTTCAAAGTTATGATAATGTGGATTATAGTAAATTGAACAAAACAACTCCGACCAAGAGTGTTAAACATAACATGGACTTTAATATAAGCACATGGAGAAACATTTATAACATAGTATACAGATACGTGACAAAGATACATAATGTACATGTGAATGACACATAAAAGGAATAAGGATACAAACTAAATATATCTAGATATAGAAGTAATGAAGGATTATGGAGAGTCCATAAGAAAGTCACTTACAAATGCCTGTGTGGGGGTGAAAACCCTCACACAAGGAGGGTATAGACAAACTGTCCTAACCCATAGTTGTCAAGTCCCGGAGAAAAAAGAAGATTCGAATCTTGCGCTTCGAAACACAGGGGAAGGTAACTCTTCCCACTTAATAGGGACGGATAACCCTACACTGTGTTTGTTTACGTTTTTATCATTTCCGTAATTTATCTTTTCATACATATTTTTGAAAGTGTTAGATAAAATTGCCGAAAGGGTTAAACATTGTTACGAACACGAGGAATGTGAATTCGCTTTTTCTCTTTTTCTCACATTGGCGAGAAATGTTATGAGGAAGGAAATAGGAGAAGCGTTTGAGTGAAATCGGGGTTCTAAATGAATTCACCGTAAAATACAAGAAAAGGGTGCATTTTAGGGACAGTACGAAGGAGAAGGTCGATGAGGCGAGCCATAGAAGAGACGGCTCTACACACATGCTATTGTTAGTGGTACTGTGCATCATTGCCCCTCATTTTGCCTGCTGGTGTGACAAATTAATAATAATAATAATAATGACAATATATCGCTCCTGGTGAATTTTTTTCTCCAGTCTCTGGGACTCTTCTGAGTATTCTAGCTGATTTAAATAATGCTATTGTCTGGATAGTCTCTTTTCCAAACTTTTTGGACCGTTCCAAGTGAACCAACTATAATTGGTATCACCGCCACCTCCATGTTCCACAGTTTTTTCAGCTCTGGCAATGTCCAATTATTTTTCGTTTCGTTTTCTTTCATTTTCGACGAAACGTTAGAATCCACTGGATAACAATTTCTTTTTTCTTCTTCTGATTAAAATGAGGTCTGGTCTTCTGTCCGGGTTAAGGTGATCCGTTTATGCGTCTCATTCTCTAGGACGCATTCTGGTTTGTGCATATACCATTTGATAGCATGGTCAACATTCAATTTCTTGCACAATTACCAGTGAATCACCTTCTGCACCCAGTCGAGCCGCGTCTTGAACAGCTTTTACGACAATTTGATGCATTCATTTATAATATGATTAACAATCTTATCTCTGTCTCCACATAATCTACACTTGCTCTTCTTTTGTGTATAATCCTTCATATAATTAGTCCTTATGGGATTATTTTGTGATGCTATTAAAAGCGATTCAGTTTCCCCTTCTTAGCCATGTCCAGATCTTCTCGTGTGAAATCTCCCCAGTTTGTCGCTTGAAATGTTGTTTTTGTTGTTGTTATTATTATTATAAAAATAGGAAACTTGTTTTGATAGTTTTCCTGTTATCTCACACATACCAAATATATTCCTGTTTTGAAGGATATTTATGTGAGGGACAAATCAAATGTGGTTGTTGTAGCGTGGGTATTAAACACAGAGGACATAGACCCTTCACATTGTCACGGAATCACTTTTTTAATCAAGAAAACTTAAGTGCCAGATAAACTTGACCTTCACTTGTTTTAATTTTTATTGGATTAAAAAAAATAATCCAGTATGAACAAAAGATTTTTCTATGATAATCATTTCGCTAAGAGACACTTAGACTTAAACGTCAACAAATAACTTAGAACGCAACTCATAAATTAGACCTCAGCACAGAAAATAAACCTAAACACACAAATTTGACCCCAACGCGTAAGTTTTACTTCTACTTCAAAATTAGACCATAACTCACAAATTAGAACCCAGAACCCAGCTAACAAATCATATCTTAACTCACAAATCAGGCTCCAGCTCACAAATTAAATCTCAAATCACAAATAAGACCCCGTGATAATTCTTAGTAAATCATAGTTTCAAGTAACTATTCTTAATACAAATAATTTACGGTTATATCAAGCCCTGTCGGATGGGGCTTTAGAATACACCTCTGCAGACGGGTAAGAACACCCCTAATGTGGCTCCCTGTTGACCGTGGGTGACGACCCATGATGCTTAAAGACGGAATCCTGGTGGATAAGCAGTCCATGACATGCAACACCCCACTTACTTAGGCTAAAACGGGTGGCCGGAGAGGCCTCTCCAATGAAGCTAGCACCTATATGATTGCCCCAACCTTAAAGTCCTTATGGCAAGCCCAAACCTTTTTATCATATATGTGCTAGTAGCGGTGGCTTAGGGTCTTATTGTCCTGGGAATCTATTTGATGGTGAGGTTCCAGTTCTGGAGGTTTGGGAAATGTGGAGCACCTCTTCATCACCACTGATCCCTGGTCCACTCTGACCCGGAGTGGTAGTACCTGTTAGGGCCCCATCTATGGGTTTAATAGAAAAATGTGTTTATAAAAAATTGAGTATCCATTAAGAATAGATTTATTTCAAAATTTTGTTGGCATTAATTGACTCACCGAGGTTGATATGCCGTAAAACAAAACAAACCAAACAACAGTTATATCGTATCAAGTAATCCTATATAATACTAATAATTTATCAGAATTAAAGTAAATATCCCCATGTCATAACCATCATTTGTTTGCAGACAGTTTTATGGTTTCAACAATTTCTATCTAACACCAATAATTTTCATGTAATTATATGGTTTCAAGTAACTAATAATAGCGATCGTTATTAAACAATTATATTTTGCACACAATTATATTGTATCAAGTAACTATTTCTATTTTATGATAAACACTTGTTTGAAAACAGTTATATAGTTTCACGCAATAATAATAATAATAATAATAATAATAATAATAATAATAATAATAATAATAATAATAATAATAATGTTGGATATTTATCCAACGACATCATAAATTTCATCAAAAAAGCTATGAGAAACTGGAGAGTCCAATTAAAAGCAGGAGGGTAATTCCAGGCAGAAGTCAAAATCCAAAGAGGTATTTTCCAAGAAAACTCACTATCACCACTATTATTTATTATAACAATGATGCCACGCAATTATATACTTAGAAAATGCACAGGGAATACAAATTCACTAACTCGCAGGGTAAAAAAAAAACCAAAAATTTTGCAGAAAATGAAAAGGAGCTAGAAGCCTTGGTACAAACCATTAGAATATATAACCAAGATATAGAAATGGAATTCGGAATCGAAAAATGTGCTATGCGAGTAATAAAACAGAGGAAAGAAAAATAATGGAATACAACTATCAAATAAGGACACTAAAATCACTTGGAGCAAAAGAAAGGAAACTTAGAAGCAGACAATATCAAACAAACAGAAATGAAAGGAAAAGTTTTAAAAAAAGAATACATCAGAACAAGAAAACCTCTTGAAACCAAGTTCAGCAGCAGCAATCTTATCAAAGGAATAAATACCTGAGATGTCCCCATTATAAGATACTCTGGGCCATTCTTAAAATGGACAAAAGCGGAACTCAAACAGATTGACCAAAGGACTAGAAAATTAATGACAATGCACAAGTTTTACACCATAGAGACGATAGAGATAGGCTATATGCATCAAGAAGGGAAGGTGGAAGACGACTGTGTAGATGCTGCAATCCAAGGGCTCGAAGAATACACAAAGAAGAGCAAAGAAAGATAACTTATGGCAGCCAAATACAGCAGGTGCAACATATGGACAAACAGAAAAACAACGAAAACAAGAAACAAAGATGGGAAGAAAAATAATTATATGGATACTTCAAACGTCAAATTAAGAAGATGAAACCACAGGAGAGAAACTGAATCGCTAATAACTGCTGCACAAAATAATGCAATAAGAACAAATTGTATCAAAGCAAAATTGCTAAGACACAACAAAATAGTAAATGTAGACTGTGTGGTAACAGAGATGAGACCATAAACCATGTATTAAGCGAATGTAGCAAACTAGCACAACGGGAAGACAAAGCTAGGCACGACTGGGTTAGGAAGATGATCCTCGTGGAATTATGCAAAAAACTAAATTTGAACCATATAACAAAATGGTATATGCATACACCAGAATCTATTCTTGATAATGAAACGTATCAAATTATCTGGGACTTTGAGATAAAGACGGAACACCTTATGCCAGCAAGGAGACCAGAAATAGTACTGATTAACAAAAAAATGAGAGAAAACTTGTCAGCTGGTAGAATTCGCAGTTCCAGCAGATCACAGGAAGAAGATGAAGAAAAACGAAAGGATAGACAAGTAGCTGGACCTTGCCAGAATATTGAAAAAGCTGTGGAATATGTAGGCCAAAGTGATACCAATTGTAGTTGGAGCATTTGGAATAGTCCCAAAAAGTTTGGAAAAAAGACTTGGGGAACTGGAAATCAGAAGAAGAATTGAGACCACCCAGACAACTGCGTTGCTACAATCGGTTAGAATACTCAGAAGAGTCCTGGAGACCTGAGGAGACTTGTTTCACCCAAACTCCAGTGAAAGACCATCAGCTAACGCTAGTGTGAAAAACTAATAATGATAATTCTTAAGTAACAATTATAACGTTGAGTGACTATTCTCAATATGAATAATTTATAATTATATGGTATCAATACACATCAATTTTCAAACAGGTATATTTGGCCCCTAGATGAGTCCCTAATTGGTAAAGCTCTCCGTAGACCTAGGAGCAATGGCAATAAAAGCTAACTCCCCCTTCCCAGAGCCTCACCACCAGATGCAATTTAGTTTAGTGTCATGCCCAGAACATGTGTATTTAAGAAGGGTAAATGTTAAAGGCATTATTACATAATCAAATAGATGAAACAGGTGTTTGGATACAAGAATAACTAAAGAAGTGGAAAGCTGTGTGGGCTGATAAACCCGGGGGTGCAGATCAAAAAGGAAGATAAGTACTATGGATTCTGGCTGTGTGTGCTGCTGCCTAACAAGAGAAGACAAGTAACGACAGGGGGTCCTGATGTGTCGGTCAATAGACCAACAAAAGATGGAACCAAATGTAGGTTGAGATAATGAAACGAAGGGTGACACAAATATATATAAGTATATAGGACGTTGAGTCTACTATCATAGTGCGGTTAAAATTCTACTTACCGATCGCAAGTATACTCGCTATCATGCAATGGTAGAAAATCTATGGCAAAGAAGTCTGTTGGAAGGTTTGACATATAAAACCTTTTGACACAAATTTCAAACAGAGATTTTTTTTAATGAGGAGGAAAATGTCCACAATGAGAGATATGGATACATTTTCCTTTTCTTCATTAGGTGATTTTGGCTGTCTGATGATGCTGGCTTCTTTTTAAAAGGATTCGGTTGAAATAAATTCATTTATAATAGCCAAATGTCTGGTTGTTATTTTTTCCTTTATCTGGAATTATAAATATTGCTCTGTAAGAAATGATGTGATTGTCATGCGTCGAACTCTCCTAAAGACTTCAACATCTTTATTTTATTTATAAAACAAATTATATGTCTGTGTGCATGTAAATTATATATATATATATATATATATATATATATATATATATATATATATATACACTGAAGATTCGCGCTACGGCGAGAAACTGCAGTGAAAAATTTTAAGCTATTCGTTTTTAAAACGTATATATTATATATATAATATATATATATATATAGTCATCCGCAGACACCATGTTTCGACGTTTACGTCTCATCAGTGTGGCTAGACTTAACAGTTACTTCTATTCGAGAGCGAAGCCTATCTGACTTTTCAGCAGTCCTGACCCCTTTCCGCTCAGCCGGTCGTAGCTCTCAGTAAGAGGCGAAAATTTTAACTAATAAATACATACATTGGTAGATGTATGTTACGATCACCCAGAGAACTCGAGTCTGTTAATTACAGACGAGTAATGCCTTACACTAAAGCGGTGAAAGTTCGGTAAAGTCGCCTCTAGAGAGCTTTACTGGGCTCAGGGAGCATATAACAGTCATCTCGACGTTTACGTCTCATCAGTATGGCTATATATATATATATATGGGAGTAAAATTAGGAAATCAATCCTTAACACGTCAAGCGATAGGTACTGCTATCCAATGGTGTTTTTTTGACTTGGTCAAATATCATCAGGTGCAACTTAACTCTTTTCCATCTATCAGGGCGTGAAGAACGGACATGTTTGTTACCCGGTCACACATCAAAGGATTATGGAATTTACCGCGTCACCCTAAATAATCAAAAAGCCAAAACTGTTTTCCATGTCAAGTTGAAACAACACTGAAGTGAAATCAGCTGAATATAGTGTCAGTCATTCCAAATGACTTCCAACATTGTTTCGAAAAATTGGGAATGCGTTAATTGGCGTAGGGCTTCCAAAAAGAAACTACAGTGGTACCTTGATTTACGAGTTTAACTCGTTCCGCTCGTATCTCAATTTCTTCCTTTATCAAATATATGGAGGTGCGTGATGTAATGGTCAGAGTCGTGGGAAATGGACTCGTCAACCAGAGATCAATTCCTGGACAAGGCTGTTCGCATTTCACAGAGCGCTAATACACTTGGGAAAGGTATGACTCCATATATTCTCCCTTGAGTAAATAGTAGGGCAGTCTTGGAGAAGGAAAAACTCTGTTAAACTGCGCTTAAGAAATTGATCTTGTGTCGCACCCTGTTCGTGCGGAGGGGTTTGATAAATAAACATATATTATATATATATAAATATATATAATTTTCCTCATTGAAATAAACTGAAATGCTATTAATCCGTTCCAGCAACCATCCACCCCACCAAAGTTGGGGCACTCATATGTCAAGATACAACTGTACTAAGAATTTTCAAAGAAATCTATTTGACGCATAAATGGGACATAACAGATATCAGTGTGGACCTTTCAATAATAGTAACCAGGAAATGACTTTACCCTCCAAAACTGGAGCCTCACCACCGGATGTAGTTTAAGTATCATACTCAGCCACTCCCTGTTTTATTCTTTTTATTCTTGTGTAAAGTATCACCATTCGAATGGAAAACTTAAAAATCGAGAAATACTCTGTAGTTTTTTTATCAGAAAATAATCGAGAGTTGTCTTGTGCTTTTTCTTCATCAAATAGTTTGTTCGATGGATTCATTAGTTTTAATGGCAATTCAAACCACTTAGGATTATTTTAAAGGCTAAAGAATCGTTTTCATTGTGCGTTCATATTTATATTTGTGTAGTTGTTTCTTAATTATTTTTAGTGAACTTATTAACATAAGTCTATTTAAATCTCACCTGTACCTCAAATGTTAGATCTTAACACAAAGCAAAAAATCGACCAACTCACAGCTCGTATCTTCGAAATCTTGTAAGTTAGGGCACTCGTAAGTCAAGGTACCACTACATTTTCAAGGAGCTAAATTTGATCACATTACTTCCTCTAATAAATTCATTGTTATCAATTAAAATGATGACGACTTATCTTTTTTTCTTCTTCTTCATTGTCTTCACTTACGCCATCTTGAATTCCGTCTAACCGAAATTACTAACATGTGTATGAACGATCATTTGCACAGTTTGCTTACGTTTATCTCTCGATTTATAAATAATTCTAGATAACTTACCCGGAACTTAGGAAATTTACAAACGCGTCATTTGTTTTCAGCTTTTAAAATATGCATCCGCTTCTCCCCAGACATTATTAAAAAATAAAAATAAATCCGGGATTAAATCGTGCTTACAGATAAAAGACGGATAGTAAAGGCAATTCTGCTCTGTTTATGAAAAAAAAAAAATATCTGGTTAGCTCAGTCGGTAAAGATATTCGCTTAGGTAATCGCAAGGTTCAGGGCTCGATACCGACACTCGCCAACAGCGCATGATTAGCACTGATTGACTAAACTGATATGTGCAGTAAAGCATCTGAGAGTTGCTGGTCGGTATGGCGCCCCACCTCAGAAAAAAAAATACAAAAACAAATCAAAAAACAAACAAAAAAAACAAAACAACAGAACGGTTGATGCTGAGAGTCGGCCACTCCACAGACTTTACTTTTACATTTTATTTTATTTCAGCAATTGTTTTTATAGCGAGTCTTGTTGATAAAAACAGTTGCAACGTTATTTTACTTGCCGCATTATATCTGATAAGTACTAAGCTAAAAACCTTTGTGAAAATTTGTAAAAATATTGTGTATGTTACTATTTTGTCCTACGCTATAACTTTTTGCTATGTATTAGTATAAACACTTAAAACTAGTAAAATAAAATTGCAACTGTTGTTTATCGCAAGCCTATATATATATATATTTACCAACCCCTCCGCAAAAGCTGGATATGACACAAGGTCAATTTCTTAAGCGGAGTTCAACATGTTTGAATTCAGAGTTTTTCTTCTCCTAGACCGGTTGCTTAACCAAGGTTAAAGAGCCCAGTCTACCCTACTATTCACCCATAGCTGGAGGGAGAGTAGGATTCATACCTTTCCCAAGGGTATTAGCGCTGAGTGAAATGCAATTACCACGTCTAGGATTTGAACTCGGGGCGACGAGTCCATTTCCCATGACTTTAACCATTACACTACGCGCAAGCCTATATAGGGTTGAACTATATATTATTAGTGTCAAGCTTGAAAATTTTGGTTAAATTTGAAAAATTATGTATGCTAATATCTGATAAAATCACATCAAAATCGACCTGTTTTCACTATGTATTAGCGCTATCCTAATATGTGTACAAACACTTAAAACTGGAAAAATAACACTGCAAATAGATTTTATAGCATGCTAACATACCATCATACAATATCTGATAATACCAAGGTTGAATTTTTTATGTAAATTCAAAATAATTGCAAATAGACTTTATAGTATGCAGACATACCACCACACTCTATCAATAGGCCACTCCACAGATTTTACAACTTTACTTATATCCGTATTACAATTTTATCGTCAACCCATTAATCTGTTACATGAGTGACTGATTGGCTTTTGACACTCAGTTCATATCATAGTCGTTAGTGGGCGTATCTCATAGGACATTACGTTCTGAAATTACAATAATATACATATATCAGTATCATCATCCACCAAGGTGCGCTGACAGAACGGGTTCCGTGGACTCTTTCGCCACCCGTCCCTATTGGTCATCAATCCTAACAGGTGCTTAACACAGCATCCAGTGTCTATACAGACCTGCTGCTTTTTCTGGTCGGCCAACACTGGTGTGTCTATGTGTAGGAGTCCACAGGAGAACGTCACTTATGAGTTTGTCCTTATTTCACCAGCAGTGCCCAGCATGGTTTGTGTGTTTTCGGGATTTATTCATCATATTTTCGTGTGGTTCCCATCTAGATTTTTCTCGAAGTGTTTGAGTGATGGATTGGTTGGTTTTAACGATATATCAACCTGTCTAGGGTTATTTTAGACGCTAGTAAATCTCTTTCATTGTACGTTTATATTTATCTTCCGATAGTTGTTTAAGAGGTTTTAGTCTTTTCTTTTTTCTTTTTTTAGAAAGAGTTATGTGCTATCAAATATTCCTATCTAATCCAAATAATTTGCTTACAGTTCCAGTCGGTAGAACGTCCGCCTAGGAACTACAAGATTCCTGGTTCGATACCGGCCCTCGCCAACCCAGTGAATGAGTAGCACAGGGATATGTGCGGTAAAGTAAATGTGCTGATGGTAAGCGTGGCACTCCACCTCAGACGCAAAAACAATCACAAGCGCTAATTGGCTGATACCGACTTTAGGCCACCCCAAAGACATTACCTTTTTACTTACCTGAATTGTTCCTCGTATTTCCTTCTGAAACTAATATTTTATACACAATTATACGATTTCACGTAATTATTTCTATTCATAATAATAATTTGTCTACACACATTTATATTGGTGTTAAGTATTCCTATCAAATACTAATAATTTTTAAACAGATGTTTGACCCATAGATGGGACCATAAAAGGTACTAGCACTCTAGGACAGAGAGGATCTGGGAATAATTGTAATGAAGGGTTACTCCGCACTCTCCAGATCTTCAGTACTGGAGCATTATCATTAGATGCAGTTTAGGGTAATTCTAAGGACACCCCGATTTTTAGGGGCGTCTTACACCCCTTCAGGAAATACAATCAACTTATTCCGAGCCCAGCTGACGGGCTAGTCAAATAGTCTTAATAAATTCGAGATAAAATGCAACAATGAGACAATTATGACAATCAACTACTCTACTAATTATCATTATAACTGTATAACTTGTATAACATAGCATATTAAGGGTGATGCTGAGCATGTCTCCTTTACTCTGATTCTACTAAAAAGCACTCATGAGTGAATTGAGGTCATGTTCACAAATAAACAAGTAAAAAAAAAAAAAGAATTGAGTAAAAGGACAAATCTTATCCCACAGTACATGTGACCGACGTTTGTGTTCTAATATCAAAACACCGGGTGTTTTTGTTTTTTTGTTTTTGTTTTTGTTTTTTTTTGTCTTTTTAACTGGGACACTGCCTCACCCGTAAGGGGCACGTGCCGTTTTCCCAAGTCTACGCCTACCCGATTTCTTCTCTTCGCCACCCTAGATGATATTCCTTAAAATACTCCCCCTACCCCACTAATCCTTATTTCTATTTTCATACAAAAGTTACAAGTATCTTTCTCATCAAAGTTTTGTTCTTTGTTTCTTTTCAGATTTTGGTGCTTTCTTTCTTTTTTCCCCTCTTTTCTTTCTTTCTTTCTTTCTTTCTTTCTTTCTTTTTCTTTTCACCTACTTCTCTTTCTTTCTTTCCTCTTTTCTTTATTTCTTTTTCTTTCTTTCTTTCTTTTTTTTCTTTCTTTCTTTTCCTTTTCCCCTGCTTCTCTTTCTTTCTTTCCTCTTTTCTTTCTTTCTATCTTTCTTTCTTTCTTTCTTTTTCTTTCTTTCTTTCTTTCTTTTCCTTTTCCCCTGCTTCTCTTTCTTTCTTTCCTCTTTTCTTTCTTTCTATCTTTCTTTCTTTCTTTCTTTCTTCCCCCTTTTCTTTCTTCCTTTTTTTCTCCCTTCATTTTTTCTCCCTTTTTTCTTGCTTTTATCTTTTTCAGTTCCTTTCTTTTTTTTTCTGTTCTTTTCTTTTTCTTTTTTTTTCTCCGTTTCGTCAATTTCTTTATTTTTTCCCCCTTTCTTTTTTCCTTTCTCCATTTCTTACTTTCTTTCTTTCTTTACATAGAAATTAGTGTTTAAATAGTTGATCAAATCGAATAAAATATGATACTATTTAAGTTTCTATATAAAATCTCTTGTACCAAACATTTGTTTAAATATATGTATATATATATATATATATATATACATATATATATATATATATATATATATATATATATATATTATATATATATATATATCATCCTGAAGAATTAGCTTTTATAAAAGAATGATAGATATCATAAAGGATATATATGGTCTTACATAAAAACTAATATAATTTCGTAAACTAATAACTTGACCAATTCCCCTTTTAAATGACCTCAAATTTTAACAGCATGTGTAGAAACTCAGAACTATGTTTAATATTTAAACGCATCCTTTCTTTCACTGAATGGCATTTCTATACCTGAATAGATAAAAAAGCATAAAACAATAAACTTAGAATTTTGAGTTGTTTCTGCACAGGCTGTTATTATTTGAGATCATTTGAACAAGAAATGTTCAAGTTATTAGATTGCTAGATGATAAGAATTTTTATGAAACACCATGCATATATATATAATTTTTATGTAAACTACAGTTATTGGCATATCAACCTTCGTGGTTATTTAATGCCAAGATCATCCTTTTATAAGAACAGTAAGGGGACTATATAACTCATAACTAGGGGATGAGGGGATTCACAACTTTTCCAATGGTATTCGCCCAAAAGTAAACGTATCAGAACGACTAGGGTTCAAACTCGCTTACTATGATGTTGCAGTCCAGCAATCTAGCCATTACCCCACAGTGACGCTCCCCTAAATTAGATTAAGTTCTGATAATTATACAAAACCTCCAAAATAAGAAAAGATAATAGAAACCATTAACGTGTAAGGATTTTAACATACATAAGATAGTTTCGTACCTCTAACTGACGCCAGTGATCGGTGTGCGCGCAACAAATCTGATATCAAGCGGTGATCAAGCGTGTAATATATTTATCAAACCTTCGAATGTAAGGGACAAAGCAGCATTTTCAAGTTGCTGAGCACTTGTAAATTCATTGAAAACATGAATCGTTCGAAACATTTATCCGGTACATTGTCATAGTAAAAAGATCGAAAACAAAATCAACAGCTCTAGAAGCCAGAGACCAGACATTTCTTGTGAGATATTTCGTTATTTCGGTCTAAGACAATCGTTGCTTTTATTGCCTTCATATAGGAGGGTTATCCCTAAAGTAAGGTCACTAACATATTTAGAAATCACAGAAACGTTTAAAGTTTGAACATGTATCTATTTTTAAACATAATAGCCATTTCGGTCGATGCATTATTCTAGGCTTTGTGGCAGTGTTTGTATGATCATGTCATATTAGCTCGCCGCCATGTTGTTGAGGAAGTGTTGAACCTCGTCTTCGCAATCTCCCAACACCAATTGTAGATGTATTTCATGCACGTTAATTGGTAATGATTTTCAATCAGTTTAATGCTTTTTATGTTCAAAAAACGAATAACTGTGTGAACTTAACACTTGGTGGTAGCATCAATCGGGAGCTCCATTAGAAACGACTGCCAAGATAAGATTGAGCGTGGCAGTAAGGTGCGCGCAGGCGCAGGCACAGGTGCAATCATAACAAACACAACAGCGTTGCCAATAGCTGCACGAACAGTTCCCTGTATCCGCAGCGCTTTAGAGAGCTTATTTTGAGATTACTCTCGTATGTATCTGCAAAAGGTCTTGAATCACTACCAAAGTAAAACGACTCAGAACAAACGCATTTATTTGTCAGTCGCATCCAACTATACGATATGATAATTTTTAAACGTATAAAAAAACTAAAAAAAACTGTACTTATAAGAAGCTCGAAAAAATATTCTCGAGTAATAAACGGACCTTGATTTTTAATGCAGTAGTAGTCTAGACCTTGATGTTTACTTGGATATTCTAAACATTCTGTTGAAATGAAACATGAACGTAGGTTGTTGACATATCTTCATCTACGGCATAAAGATAAAATAAAAATTTACGACGAAAGTAATAACAGGTTGACTTTATTACCTGAGAAAAGATTAATAGAATAAATACAAAACAGAATAGATATCGGGAATAGGTGATGCTTAATGTATAAGAAAAAATATCCTATAGGCAAATAGCCTGTTGTATGTAAACTCTTGAGGCTGAGAATAAAGAAATCACTTATGGATTTATAAATGCTCTCGTGTACAATGCATAAAATAACTAAGGTTGCAAGGCCCTCATCATGCAGACAAAAGACGCAACGGGTGCGTTGGTCTTTTGGCTCTTATCACACAAACCATCCAAGTAAGACAAACAAGACATCATTTTCCTATGTGTGTCGCTTTCTGTAGATGAGATACTACTTACAAGGTCTGGGAACAGGTCTACTAATTTGAGAGGCTTACCATCCAGTGTAAATTATTTTAAGTGGAAATTGAAATAATTCTGTTTGTATTTCATTGAATTGATTTATTTTGTTTTAATTGACAGTCACAGATTTTTTGGAATTCAAACAATAGAATTCAGTGAAATTAGATCCGAATATTTACGTTTTCTGTAAATCTAGCTCTGAGATAATTTTTTTGTCCTACGAATTCACCCTATTTACTCTCTCCCACACATACACTTTCTTTCTTTTCTCTCTCGATATAAATGGGTCATAAAAGAGATGTTCATATTTTAAACTGTTAGTTTAACAAAGAAAAAAAACAACAACAACAAAGGAATGTTTTAATAAGAAAATGTAACCTTTCGAACCTTTGACCCTTATATTCCCAATAAATGAACTCACAAAATTCATAAACAAAACCGAGCAGAGAACATATTCAAACTTTCGCTCAACGGTATGCACATTTTTTTTTTTGTCGAAAGTAATCCGATTATTCAATTAACAAAAGATCGTTACGTATAAATCAAATTATATCTCCGCTTTCAATAACTATAAACCTAATTAGTAATGTTTAATTAGATGTGAATAATTATTTTGGCAACATTAATTAATTTTTGGTTTTAGTTTGAAAACTTGAATTCTACACAATTAATTATGCATTGCAGCAGCATTGCTTCCCGCTGACAATTGTCAGTAGATAAAGAGGCGCTTGCGATTTCTTTGATGTTAAAACTCTGGGTGCATTAAAGATGCATAACAAATCTGCTAACATATGCTGTCTGTCTGTTTGTCGGTGTGTGTGGTGTGTGTGTATCAACTTTAAAATATAATAAAACCAAGTAAAATAACTCACAACTGAGTTTCACTCACCTGATCTTCAGCTGGGCTTGTATATAACTCAAGTCACGTGAAAGTCGTTAGTGATTTTACCCTGTTTTATTCTATTCTATATTTGAAATATTATGATATTGCTCTGCATTCTTGTGAATAGAACACTATGTTTTACAGATTTAGACTATTTTTAATGATAGACTATTTGTAATGATAGACTATATATATATATATATATATATATATATATATATATATATATATATATATATTGCTTGGTGGAGAAGAGCGGTTAAAGTTGTTGTTACGGATATAAGATGGAATGTGTTGATTTATATTTTCGTTGGATTTCAGGAAGAACGATTATTTAAAACTGTGGATTAGCCAACATTTTACAAACGATATGTGGACAAAACTTTCGCAATTTTCTCCTCCAGATCAGAAAGCAGACAATTCTTCCATGTGATCAACCAACTCCACCCAGCGTTGACTATCACATGTGAATTTGAATACAACAACAGTCTTCCCTTTCTTGATGTCCTAGTTGAGCGCACCGACTCGGGTATACAAACCTCAGTTTATCGTAAACCAACATTTTCGGGTTTATATACGCGCTGGAGTTCATTTTGCTCCTTAAGACGCAAAATCAATCTAATCAAAATGCTAGTTCACGTGCCCTAATGATCAGTTCCAAAGTTAAACTCACGGACAAGCTCGACTACATTAGTACCACTTTATCAAAAAACGGGCATGCAGTTTGCCACCAATCCTAGATTTGGACCTGAAAAGTGTCCTGTATATCTGAAGTTGCTGTGGATTCGCAACACATCTCGGCAATTGCTTGAGTGCATTGAGCGGTCTGTCCACCATCGTTTTAATTCGGTTAAGTTGCGAATTATTCTCAAATCCGACATGCTCTTTCCCCCCAAACTTAAAGATAGTGTTACCCCGCACGAAAAAAGTTACTTAATCTACAAATTTGAATGCAAATGCGATGTTTGCTAAATTGGGCGCACTACCCAAAGATTGGAGGTCAGATTAAACCAACACATTCCATCATATATATATATATATATATATAGTAGGCATGTTTTATTAACAAATGACAGACAAAGATTTAGTGTTTAGCTTTTTATTCAGATTTTTCTTTTTGACAAACGAGATGTCGCAACTTTAGTTGTAAGCAGTTTAAAAACTGTCCAGTCTCAGTTTGTGTTGTCCGAGTACGGGTATTTTCGAACACCTTGGGTCATTTTCGAGAAAAAATAGCTATAATCACCTTCCCAGAACAAAACAAACTTCTAAATAATCTATAATAACTTATATCCAAATGTATGTATTTACCCAATGCGCCCACCCGAACAGGGTGCAACACAATGTCAGATTTTAACCGGAGTTTAACAGTTTTGATTTCAGAGTTTTCCTTCTCCTTACCGGTTGTCATACAAATGTTAAAGAATCCAGTCAACCAATGGTATTAGTTCTAAGTAAATGACAAACAGCCTCGTCCGGGATTTGAACTCTGATAGCCGAATCCACTACTCATGACGATAGCCATTACACAACGAGCGCCTTATATCTAAATGTAGTCATGAAAACAAATCCCTACTAGGCCACATAAAAACTAGCGATTTCAAAGACCAATGAAAATAAATAAGAACAAAATAAATTAAAGAAATGAATAATAATAATAATAATAATAATAATAATAATAATAATAATAATAATAATAATAATCATTACAGTGTAAATAAATTAACAAATCCCGTTGCAGAATGCACAACAAACTAAATCACCCTTCCTATCAGGCCACAAACAATAGTATATAAAGGGATAATGATCACGTGGGAGCCTCGTTTGGTCCTATCAGTTAAGCTCAGAGTTATTTTCTGGTACCAAATACAAAGCCGACTAACTTAGACAATTTTTGCCTCGATGCACATGTCCATATATGGAGCCGAAAATTAAACGTGATGTTATCAAATATTCTTTACAGTTGAGAGGATAATAAAGACCATCATTTTGAGATCAATTATTTTATTAAGAAAAAGATATCATGGTTGTTTTGTGAATATGATATACGTCTTATTAATTTATTTAATACCAGCCAATTGTCGGTAACTTGCTTTCATGTCTCCAAGTCATCCCGGTAACCCTCGTTAGTATTAACATCTGCGAGAAATGCCATGTTGATATTGTTTGACAGTTAACGATTTGCTGGAATCTAAACAAATGTTAGATGACAGGTCACGTGAAACCTATATTTCTCCGAATACCTATCCCAGAGTTTTCGGTCAAGGCCTTTGTTTTATTTCATTTTAATTTTAGAAATAATTAGGTAACATCATTTGACATGTGATAAGTGAAGTCTACCGCAGGACAAGGGCAAATCTGTTTAAGAAAAGTTCAAGCAACAAATAAACAAGTAAAAAATATCAAACAACAAAAACAGTTTTATAAAAGGATTATTCTTTTTGATCCAATAAAAAGGGAATGTGTAAATATCACGAGTGCAATTAGAATATATGTTATTTCTGATAAATGTGAGGAAAATCCTTCATGTCCAAAAGGTTGGTTTACATTCGAAGTACGTTAACCTTTCCCACTTAATAAGAACGTATATGATTATGATCCAGCATTTGTATGCTTGTAAGCTACCGTAACGAACACTGTAGCGAGGTTTTTTATACTGCAACAAGGTTTTTGATTGGTTATTTTGTTTTACGGCATACCAACACATTTCGGGTTATTTAAAGTAGAATCAAGTCATTTTTATAAACAAGTTACCCGGTCCATGATAGAAGTAAAATGATTTTAAGAACATCAATGAGTAAGAGAGAAAAGAGGAAGAGAGAAAAAATAATTTAGCAAATTCTCATCAAATTAAAAAAAAATCGCTAAGAATTCATATGTTACAAATGTTTGTTTATTTTAAGAAATGTTTTATTTTTTACATTCAAAATATTTTAGGCGTCCCATCGAGGTGTAAGGGTTAGCACTCTAGTTTCACGAATCCATTACTAATGAATAGCAAGATCGATTCTCGCTGGATGCCCCAAACTTGCGAAATTTTGTCACATCCTACCCGTGGTGAACGATTCGGGTAAATAAGGAATGCACCCTATTTTAGTGTAACAATCAGCAAGCTAGTCTCGCAGATCCATTACTACTGCCTAACGCCTTCGATCCACGCTGTATGTCCCATACCTGCAACTTTGTGTCACACCTTACTTCTGGTGAACGTGTTGGGTAAATAATGATTGTGCCCCATCATGGTGTAATGGTTATTTTTTTGGTTTTCACTGTATGACCCATACTTGCGACCTTGTGTAACATCCTACATGTGACGAACGGGTTTGAAAAGAGCGCCTTCTTGGGTTTTAATGGCTAGAAAATTAGTCACGCCGATCCATTACTACTGAATAACGAATTGATCCTCGCTGGATCCTTGCGTCACATCCTACGCGTGGTGAACGGGTCAAGGAATTACCTAAATTTAAAAAAAAAATCTCACCATACATTCTTAGTTGGTTGGAACCAATATAATTTTTCAATGTAAGAAAATGTATTAGTTTAATTAATTTTCATTTATCTGACACATTCACGGACTTATTGGGACTGAAAAATCAAAATATAAAATTAGGAGCTACTACAGAATTTCCTAAAAAGATAAATATTAGAGGAGAATAGCATTATAAAGAATATATAATATTCATTTAAAAAGTCAAAATGCTTTTAGTTGAAGCAATAGAGTAATGTTTACTATTTTAGGAAGACCGAGGTCAAAGTAATAGTAGTAGCGGCCATTTTGAATAGTAGCTGCTGAAAGCAGCAGCCGTCAAAGATTAATTGTAGCAGAGATTGATAGTAACCACAGTACTATAGCGAGAAGTTCAATAAATCGATTGATCTTTGATTAATTAATTATATCACTTAATCAGTAAAAATCAATAACTAAATCCTATGTTTCTTAATCATAAACATATTAAGGTATATGCAAGATTTCAAATTTGAATATCTTTTTTCAGAGTTATAAGATGACATGCATGTATCATGACATTCCATTATATATATATATATATATATATATATATATATATATATATATATATATATGCGGATTTATTTATTAGCGCTAATAAATAAATATATATATATATATATATATATATACATATATATATATATATATATATATATTTAAGGGCTCAAGTTGCTTATATATATATATATATATATATATATATATATAAGGACTCAACTTGCTTATGATATTATTATGATGTTGCTTAAATGATCACCCCAAAAAGTATTAAACAGGCGCATTGTCGCTGCTTAACTTCTAGAGGGAACCGGTATTTTCAGCGTGAATTGTTCGTAATACTGCAATAAGGTTAGAATTCTCAAATTTAGAAAGAAATCAATTTCCAATGCAATTTGAATCTTAATAGAATCGGGTTTATGCCTTTATTTACCCAAACTCTCCGCCACGGATTAATGGCACTGGTTATGTAATGGTTATCTTCGTAGGAAATGGACACGGTGACTCAGGTTCAAATCTTGGACAAAGATGTTTGCATTTCACATAGAACTAATACCCTTAGGGTGGGGAGGTATTTACTCAACCTATTTACCATGGGTTTGTTGTGACAGAATGTTACAAATATGGAGCTGGATGCTCGAACTTGCTATTCAGTAGTTATGAATATGCAAGACTAGCTTGCAAATGGATCACTGATTCCATTTCCTCAGATAGAGGGGGGGGGAGGGTATGATCATTAGACCCAGTGTACGTTTTCTGGTCGTGATATGGCCCTGAAATTGAGCATACTAAAACAAATCAGAACAAATACCCACGTGGTTTTTACGGTGCCTAGGGATCCTCAGACACCCTAGTTCACTTCAGCTGGACCCATTTGGGACAAATTTATCAAAGTACGAGTAAGGATGTGACACAAAGTCAATTCTTTATCCACAATTTAAAAGGTTAGAATTCAGTTTTCCTTCTCCTATACCAGGTTGACTAACCAAGGTTAAAGAGCCTAATCTGCCCTACTATTTACCTATAGCTGGAAGGAGAATAATTAGATGCATATCTTTTTTAAGGGTACTAGCAATATTGAAATGCTAGCAACTTAGTGCAGGATTTGAACTCGGAGGTATCTATTTCCTACGACTATAACTATTACTGCACGTGGCTCTTGGTAAACCCGAATATAAATCCTAGATATAGCTTTATCGTATAACAGGTTAAAAAAACTTTCATCTCTGTTTAAGAAAAATGAATATGTTTATTTTATTTTGTTTGACAATTCAAACGAAAATAAAGAAATATAGGGCGAGTGATTTAATTGACAGATTGTCATAAACATTGTTCCGGCTAGAATTTCTTTTAATGGTATATCAACCTATCTGGGGTTATTTTATGCATAGACTTTACATAATCAAGTACTTTGTATATTTACATTTTTTGTGTAGTTTCTCAAGTTTATTTTTCACACGATTCTATGATATCAAGTATTCCAATCTAACAAAAATAATTTGCAAACAAATCTACTTGACCCGTAGATAGGACCCTAAAAAGTTACTTTTACTTCGGGTCAAAGTGGACCAGGGTGGAATGGTAATGAATAGTAATGGTAGGAATAGTTATATTATAACCTAGCCCCAACCCCTTTTTATCATATGGGTGCTAGAAGGCGGTGGCTGCGGGTCTACATATCCTGGGAATGACGTTAAACTCTATCTGATGGTGAGGTTCCAGTTTTGGAGGTTTGGGGAATGTGGAGCACCCCTTCATCACCATTGCTCCCTGGTCCACTCTGACCCGGAGTGGTAGTACCTGTTAGGGTCCCATCTATGGGTTAAATAGAAAAATGTATTTATAAAAAAATTGTATTATCCATTAAGAATTGATTTATTTCAAAACTTTATCGGCATTAAATGACCCACTGAGGTTGATATGCCGTAAAACAAAACAAACCAAACAAATATATTATAACCTAGCTAATACAAATGCAAGTAATACAAATAATTTGCACATAGTTGGGCGGTTTCAAGTATTCCCATCTAATATTACTAACTATATGGTTTTAAATAATTATATTCACACAGTTATATAGTTTCAAGTTTCTAATAACAATCGTTAGTAAGCAATTACAGCTTTAAATAACTATTCTTAATACAAATAATGTACAATCTAAATGGATCTAAAGTGACTCATAGACAGGACCCTAACGTTATTACTATCCCAGGTCGGAGTGGACCTCGAATTACGGACAATGAAGGGGTACTCCATACTCCTCAGAACTAAAGAACTGGAGTCTCGCTATCAGATGCAGTTTAGTTTCATATCCAGGACACTTTTTTGTGAGAGAGGGGGGGTCAATCGGTAGAACACATGCCAAAGATGCCGGTCACTGCCAACTCATCGCATAAGTAGCACAGCGTGGGTAATCTGATTTGTGTAGTGAAGCATCTAGAAGCTGACAGTAGGTTTTGCACTCCACCTCATGAAAGAAATTATCTCCGTGGTCTAGCGCTAACGAAAATGGGATAGACTCTTTCGCTGTTCGGCTGATACCAACAATAGGCGTCTCTGCAGATATTTTAAAAAACTTTTTATGACGGGAGTTTTTTTCATGGAGCATCCAGCGTGGATCGAACTCGCTATTTTATAATAATGCATCTGCGAGACAAGCTTGCTAACAATTATACAAGGTGTGTCAAAAAAGTATCGAGATATTCTGTACTTTTTGACATACCTTGTATTCTGAAAAAATTAACATTCCATTTATTCTTCATTTGTATCTTGATAAATACAACTTCAAACTCAGTACTTTTATGACACATTTTGCATTCTGAAAAAAAAACAAAATTAACGTTCCATTCATTTTTCATTTCTATCTTGGTAAATACAGTTTCAATCTCGATACTTTTATGACACACCTTGTATTCTGAAAAAATTAACGTTCCATTCATTTTTCATTTCTATCTTGGTAAATACAGTTTCAATCTCGAAACTTTTATGACACACCTTGTACAACGAACGTGTACAATCAACGTATTCAAAGTCCCACCTGTTTTTCTTTTTTCAACTTCTTAAACATATTATTCCTTTCCTATTTGAAACTATTTTAATTATGTTCTTATTTTAATTATTACAGCTGTGGGCAACTGTAATTAATGACGTCTAACGTTGAGATATTTTTCTTAATGAGTTAATAAGACGATGCAACTGTGAATCAATGGCAATGGACACAGAATTAATGAAGGTTGAGATTTTTGAGGTTAACCGCAAAGCTGGAAAGCGGATTGCAGGAGCCGGTTAAATATTTATAGAGAGAATTTGTGGGAAAGGGAAATCGATGTATGTGAACGCATCTTGAAGAAATATATAAGCTTCTCTTTAAAAGGTGTTTCCTTCCGGATTGTCTAAGTATTAGATTATACCATATGAATGACACAATCTAATAAAGATGGATCTCAGTGGCATTTTATCATAATGTATCTTTTATTCGTGTAAATCTATGCTACTGTTGTATTAGACTCATTAGACTTTGTATGGGAACCGGTCTACGAGAAGGAAAACTCTAGATTCAGAACTGTTAAATTTTGCTTCAAAATTGACCTTCTGTCGCATCCTGCTCGTGCGAAGGGGTTGGGTAAATACATATATTCACAGTCTAACTGTAGTGAGATTCCAGTCCTGAAGCTCAGGAGAGTGTAGTATATCAATTTGTTGCCATTACTCCCAGGTCCACTTTCACCAGGCGTTGTATCATCTATAGGTCAAATAGACCTATTTGAAAGCTGTCAGTATTAGATGAGAATACGTGAAAGTATATTCTTAAATGGATATGATTACTTGAAATTACATAATTAGTAATATTCGGTAGGAAGGCTTTAAACCATACAACTGTGCAAACAAATTATTAAACATAATTAATGTTAGGTTTCGTTTGGTTTCTCTGTTTAATGGCATATCAAATTTCGTGGGTTATTCAATGCAAGAGCTATACTTGTAGAAGAACATTAAATGCATTGTGACGAGGGAATATTATGTTAAAATAATGAGTTTTTAGGGAAATAGATACTTATTTTCAACATAACGCAATATACATATTAATGTATACGCACACACACACACACACACTAGCACCCTCTCTCCTCTCTCTATCTCTGTCTCTCACTCACACACACACACACACACACATGTATATATATATATATATATATATATATATATATATATATATATATATATTAGTTAGGATGGAGCCAACAGCACTTGGTGACTATTAGTTTCTCCCTTATGCGATTATCAGACGAAGAGACTGGCATGCGATGGGTATCCCTTTATATATATATATATATATATATATATATATATATATATATATATATATATATATATATCTTAATATAATGGAGATTGTGTGTTTGTCTGTCTGAAGCCGAAACTAAATCACTACTCAAGTCACAATTCCCTTAGTTATTGACGTCACATTCACCATGAATTTATTTTTATTTAAACCTCAGTTATTGATAAAATTGTTATACCTTATTAATACTTTTGACTTTATCTACATTCTAATAACATGCAATTGTATTTATATATGCAACAAAATAGCGGGTTACAGTGTGAACAGGAAAGCTAATTTGCATATTGATATTAAAAGTTTAATTTTATTAAATATGCGCTTGGTATTATTGATTTCTAATTGTTTGTTTTTTTCTTAATGAATATGAGCAAACAACTCGGGGATAAATCTTAAAAGAAATCCTTTAATATAAAGAAATAACAGTAATTTTATTCTTTACTTCCTAATTTAACTAAATAGTTAAATTAGGAAAATTCAGCAATAAAAGGAGGGAGTGATGGAAAATGATGGAAGACTTAGTTTCAAAGTTGTTCTATTCTTCGATTATACCCCCTCTGTTTCAAATCATTTTATTTGGATTTTTATTTAGTTTCAAAAGTATTTCAAATTTAACATATTTCATTACATTAAAATTCAAATACTTGCACCCGGAGGGTGCATATATTTGCTAGTATATATATATATATATATATATATATATATATATATACCTGCCTTAGGAACCACTTTGTCTGATGATCACATGACCGAGAAACTGACTGTCAGCAAGCGCCGTTGACTCCTTGTCTACGCTACATTACTTTATTATATATGCTCTAACACCAATATTCATGAATATATGTTATTTATAAATATATCAAATTTAATTATAAAAGGTATTCGTTCACCAAAAAATGAATATTTTCAAACTTAGCATAGTAAAACACTCTGATATTTACACAACATATGTGTAACAAAATAACAATTACTATAAAAACGAAGTTAATAAAAGGAAAATTTCTCAGTTAGAAGAGCGTTCGGCTAGAAACCACAAGGTTCCTAGTTCGTTACCAGCCCTCGCCAACTCAGCGTATGAGTAACACAGGGATCTATGCGGTAAAGTAAGGGGTTGATAGTAGGTGCGGCGCTCCACCTCAGACGCATAAAACAATCTCTTTGGTCTAGCGCTAGTGAAAAGGGGATAGACTCCCTCGCTGTATGGCTTACTGATATTAGGCCACCCCAATGACCTTACTTTTTTATTTCAATTATAAAAGGAATATCGATAAAGAGAGTGAAAAAGTATTCGTTTTAAATCATAAATTACATTTAATACTTTGTCATACATATATATATATATATATATATATATATATATATATATATATATATGTGTGTGTGTGTGTGTGTGTGTGTGTGTGTGTGTGTGTGTGTACAAACTTGAAATGGTTTTCTAAAAAAAAATTTTAATCTCTTTTTTTTCTCACTAGATCTTTTTCTCCTTACGATTACATAAAGTTCGAAACTAGTTGAGAACAATCAAAAATAAATAACATAAAATTCATATTTGTCACATCGCTTTTGTTCATCTTTACACACACACACACACACACACACACATGTACACAAACACACACACACACACACACACACATGTACACAAACACACACACACACACACACATATATATATAAGTACCTCATAAGATGTTGTATCGACCAAGTGCATTTGATATTCGTACGACCAGATTGTGGGAAAAATAGAACGTTGCGAAGAAAATATTTGCCATACCAATGGTGAAAAAAATGTAATGGCTAATCAAACCGGCTAAATAGTGGGAGAATTCATTGCAAGAATCTGCACAATAAGTGCAGGGATTTCCTTCTCAGTCGCCTGGGAAAAAATTAAAACTGTAGTGAAACCAATAAAAGCGTTAAGTGCGAGGAAGAAGAAGAAAAAAAAAGACCAAAGGGAAGTAGCCGACACTATTTCAAGTGGAAATTCACATTTAGATCTTCATATTGTGGGGGTGGTCTGTCAAGAAAAATCCCCACCTACAACTTTTTTTCTTTTTTTTTTTTTTTTTAGAATTAATGACAATAAATTTGAAAGAGTGCAATCCTCCCACAATATTTGAGCTCGCGAAATATGGAAGCAATTTCCTGTTTTTGGCGTGAATGGTGAACACTCCTTCCGGATCAACCAGTTAGGTGCTGGCCCACCGTCATTTTTAGAGATAGCTTGGAAGAATGCTATGTAATCTATTGTGCGGGTTGGTTCTTGATTATTATTTGCCTTATCTAAGTACAGTCCCAAGTTAAATGTAAAAAATGAAAGTATGGATATTGTGTAATGTCAACACTCCAAGAGAGGATGTCCACTTAAAAATTAGCCTTCTGGCTGATTTTTGCGGGGGATTGGATACCGACCTCTATCGCCAGTATGTCATCATCATCATCATTATGTTGTGCTAGCAGCACGGATATCCATGACAATCTCACGCCAATCGTCCCTATTATTCATTTTTCCTGGCAGGTCTTCCGCGCAGGATTCAGTATCCGCGCAGCATCCAGTATCCGCGCAACGTTGGTTAATGTATGTTTTTCTTGGACGGTTCGCATTGGCGTTTTCATGTGCAGTCTTCCACAAGAGAACATCACTTATGAGTTCTTCCTTGCTTCTCCGGCAGTGTCCAGCATGTCTTGTTCGTCTCCCTCGGATGGTTTGTGTGATAGCAGACAAGTGGCCGTACAGCTGCTTTCTAGTGGGGTGTTGTTTTCACGATTTATTTAAGATCGCACACAGCATTCTTGTTCATCCTCCATCTAGCTTATTCTCTATGCGTTTCATTAGGGTCCAGGTAGGGCAGCCATACAGTAGCACTGATTCAACTACGGCCTTGAAGAATTGTCGCTTTAGCTTGTCAGTGAGATTAGATTCCCATATGACTGATAATCTGTTTATAGCAATCCATGCCTTTACTCTTCGTGCATAAACATCGCTTTCTGTGGATAAGATATTACTATCTAGGTACGTGAATTGTTCTACCGGCTTTAGAGGCTCACCGTAAAGTGTAGAAATGCCTCCTTTCTTTTCAAAACATATGTACTCCGTTTTATCGGAGTTCATATAGAGGCCGATGTTCCATGCTGCCTTTTCAGGCTATGTAGCAAGGTTTTAACCTGTGCGGCGTATTTGCAAGAAGTTTTAGATCATCTGTGTAGTCCGCGTCTGTAATAGCCTCTGCGGGATATTGCCTGCTTCTTTTGTCGTTCCTCTAGATTAGAAGGAAACAGTAATATTTTGAAATAATAGAGAACCATCTGTGTTACAAATCAAAGAACTTTTCATCTTTTTTAAATGTCTACAGGGAAATAAATAGATTTATCAACGAAGGAAAAATAAAACACGGTAAAAATATTACAAGTGGTAAAAATTGGGAGCGAGCATGTCTATTTACGTGTGTCTACAGGTGATCGACGCTTATGAGTTCGTCCTTGCTTCTACAGCAGTGTCCAGCATGTATTGTTCGTCTTATTCGGATGGTTTGTCTGATAGAGGGCAAGTAGCCGTACACCTGCTAATTTATGGGCTACTGCTTCGATATATATATATATATATATATATATATATATATATATATATATATATATATATTTTGCATGATTTGGTATATTTATTAATAATAAAGGCTCAGTATTGGTGATAAGCACATATAAATCTAAGGTCGAATTAGTTATCATTAAAGGGTTATAGCAAAAAAAGGGGGGGGGACACTGATAATAATAATAAAAAGAATATATTTTCGTTTTATCTGACTTGAAAATAACATTTATGAAGGAGTTTCATAACATCAATCCTTAATATTACCCTGATGATGGTTAATACATCCAGTATATATGTAAACGGAACATAGGCAGAACGATTTAGTCATTCATGAATGAACAACTCCTCAGGATATTTTTTATGTTTTCCATACTTACTTATATAAATATTTGTAAAATAACGGGCGAAATATTGATTTGTTAAAAATACAAATCCTTTACCGTGGCAATCGACTGGATGAAGCAGATGACACGCTGACACCAGTAGGCTACCACTTGGGTTCATTCTAGTGCATGTGCATCGTTGTGGGTGGTCGCACTCTCTGAATACGCTTTGGTGTGGGTCATTTCCTACGTTAAATTTTTACGCTTTGTTTACTTCGCTCGACTTTGTAGATTCGTAAATTACTTACTATGAACATAAATTAATGTACATACACGTGAATATACACATACATATATGTATGCTGGCTCCTATAACAGTTGAAACACAGAAACACATGCGTACACACACACACACACACACACACACACACACACACACACACATATATATATATATATATATATATATTTTATATTCATATATATATATAGTATAGACTAGAAACTGACAGTCATCAAATGCTGTTGTGTATGTTTATGCTATTCACACACACACACACACACACACACACACACACACACACAGAGTATATATATATATATATATATATATATATATATATATATATATATATATATATTAACGAAATCTCCGAGTTCTTAATTCAAATATTTAAACTTTTATACCAGGTCTGCCATAATAGCATCAATCCCATGTTATCCCCCAAACATTTCTTTCGTATATATACATACACACACACACACACACACACACACACACACACACATATATATATATATATATATGAAGTGTTCAAACGATGTGTTTGAAATGGCAAAGGCCGACAATTTTTAGGGAGATTATGTGCTTAATGACTTATATCGGTTAAAGAGAGAATGGCTTAATGATGAAAGAAAAAGGAAAAACAGTTTAGAGAACCGAAATCAATACTAGAAGTTATCTACACAGGTCTCACAGCGAAGGATCTTCTGAAAAACACTGGCAGCTTTCATTTGCATATAATTCTGCAATTGCCTGTAATTAATCAATATCTTGATTAATTCATTGAAATTAATCCTGAAGATCCTTATGGTGAAACTCAAATAGGTTATTTCTATATACACCCCAATACCATGTATATATATATATATATATATATATATATATATATATATATATATATATATGTGTGTGTGTGTGTGTGTATATACAAAGTGTATTTAACCAGAATGTTCTCTTATGTATGGTTGATGGTATATGAAAGTTTTTCATTTTTTTTTTATAAAGATTTTCTTGCTTTTGAGGAAGATTTAGAACAAGGCTCTATATAGTATGTTCAAAGTTAAACTTTTCAAAAGTATTTGAAAAGATTTTGAGTACATTTTTAATATCGATGATTATCAAGTTTCATGGTGTTGTGTTTGAAATTCAAAAACTTGTAATGTTATCAAGTGAGTTTATAAATGCATTAACAGTAAACGAAAAAAAAAAATCTATTACGAAGAGAGCCTCCCATGTTGAATTTTATGCTATAGGCAAACTGTAAAATAGTTTTACGTTTTGGGAATTGTAGGCGATTCTCTTACAAACGCAAACGCCTGCTGAGCTCATACTGTGACAGTTGCAATCAACATGTGTGCTAATTCCTTGTGGAGTGACGTCATTGTTTCCACGGACAATTGATTAACGTACCCTATAAACACAAATGAAAACAAATATTCACACAAACTGTGCAAAGAATAAATAAATATGCAAGGACTTGTTCTCTGGCGGGGATTTCCTAATTAAGCAAGTTAAGCCGTGCATTTAGTTTTAATTGCAGTCAAATGAATATAAATAAGACTTATGTTGCCTTGAACTCGTATTTCAACACGTATTGACTGGGACAAAAATCTGGAGAGATTCCATTATGACTTCACAATTATACTATGAACACATACTAACGTTTCGCCCTGAGGGCATTCCATTATGACGTAATGGTTTGCAAACTAATCTCGCATCCATTACTACGAAATAGCGAGTTCCCTCCCCGCTGCATGCCTCACACTTGCTACATTGTGTCATATCCTACCTCTGGCAAACGGTTTGGGTAAAATGAGCGTTTAATCGTGGCATAATGGTTTACAAGCTAGTCACGCAGATTCAAGTTCGATCCTTGCTAAATGACTCATACTTGCAGCCTTGTGTCACATCCTACCCGTGGCGAATGGGTTGTGTAAATACCTACTACTAAGGTAGGGAGCTCCATCAGGTTGTTATGGTTAGCAAGCTATTCTTGCAGATTTATTACTACTAAATAGCAAGTTCGATCCTCGCAAGATACCCAATACATTTGACCTTGTGTCACATCCTATCTGTGATGAATGACTTGGATAAATACCTACTAACGTTTTTTTCCTGTCGGCAGGGTTTAGAATACGCTGATACAAAAGAAGTATATATATAAACGTACAATGAACGCGATTCCCTAACCTCTAGACCTAAAATAACCCTGGACGGATTGACATGCAGTTAAAATCAAACATTCACTTACCTATGTTTTTTAATTTAGAAAAACATTATTTTCCAAACCTCCCACTAGATCATTTTTTATGAGGGGCATTTTCATGTGATATTTAGGGAGAATCGAAATCGCTATTCAGTATTATATAAAGACCGGAATACAAGATTGCAGGAAGGGAAAAACATTGTGAAAGATGAAAATGACAGTCGTTCCAATCAGTGTTGGAGTACTGTAATCAGTCTCGAAGAGCTAAGCGAAAGGAACTTAAGATCCAAGAAAGAATCGAAAGCCTGTAGACAAGGAGCATGTGGTAGTATTATAATATCTTGTTATTGATCCTTAGCGAAAACTACCAGTTACTCTTGGTGTGAAAACTTGTATATTTATGACTGGGTGTGGGAATCGATTTTTTAAAATTCAATTTTTATAAACTCTTCATTATGAAAGCTATTACAATACAATAACAAGCGGACTTAAAAAAAAACAACGTCTCCTAAATACAATACTATATTTAGGTACAAGTTAAACGAGTATTATTACAATAGTAGCGTAACAATTGTAGCGTAACAATTGTAGCGAAATAATGCGCACCGAGTTAATATTGTAACAGAGAGGTTCTCCGGGTATTGTGATGAAAAGGTTAATGATAAGATGAATTATAAATAAAACAAGTAAAAAACAAAACAAGAATTTGAGTTAAAGCATATGCAGTCTTTTTATACATTATTCTAGGTAATGAAAAATAGTTTACGAAAGATATGTTGTGTGAGTATTAATCTTTGTGTACACTGTATGTAAGATGATTTAGCATTTTTTTAAGTGCTTACTTACATGTCGGTTTTGAAATTCCTTAGATGACAACATTTATTTATTGTGAAATCCTTGGGCTGATACTTTTGTTTCGTCTGCAGTTTAAAACAACTGGAGATGCTACTGACTAGTGCTGGGATTTTGGTCTATTTATAACCTTATCTTTTTGGCGGTAAAAGAGAAAAAAACATTTGAGCACTTTATGATTTATCAAACACTTTTTAAACGATTGTTTATCCTCCACAGTCTGTCTATCTCTCTGAATATATATATATATATATATATATATATATATATATATATATATATATATATCTCGATAATTACTAACAGAACTGAGCTCAATGCAGAATTTATAATACAATAATACAGAATTCATAATACAATAAACCTACAACGAACGAACCACAATCCAACACATGCACGTACACACACACACAGAGAGAGAGAGAGAGAGAGAGAGAGAGAGAGAGAGAGAGAGAGAGAGAGAGAGAGAGAGAGAGAGAGAGAGAGAGAGAGAGAGAGAGAGAGAGAGAGAGATAACATATATAACACACCCACAGACCAGCAACAAACCACAGATAATGAAAATAATAATCATTAACATACTGCAGCTGGGAATTCAACAAGAGCTTAGACTTCCAAAACTAGAGAACAGATAAACAAACTAAATAAGCCGGTGGAATAAGATAGATGACACCATAAAGTAAATGAAATTAATAAAGAATAAAACAAATGAATAGGAGCTACCCTCTCCTCCAATGGATGGGTCTAGGCGGTGCCCTGACCACTACAAAGAGGCGGCATAAAGCACATAAAAACTTATGGAAAAGATCAACACACACACACACGAAGAATCTAGAAGAATACTAAGACATTATTTATAAAACATGCAAACACACAATTTCAAACAAATACAAAATAAAACAGAATGGATTGAACCAAGCAGCAGTGACAACTTCTCTGTAAGGCTCCGAACTTCTAGAAGTCTTCTGACGAAAGGGTCTTTCATCCCGAAATATTAAGAAAATAAATCACAGATAAATTGAAAACATCCTAGGTACCTAATTTTTCTTTACGTTTACATTGTTATAGCCTTCAAAACCAACCGCCAATATATATATATATATATATATATATATATATATATATTTTGTGTGTGTGTGTGTGCGTGTGTGTGAAGAGATGGAAGTGAATCCGACGGTATGTAGTATATTAAGAAAACTGAAAAAACACATGTCTCTGAAAAAAACACACACGGCATTTAAACCTGTGTTTTTTTCAATTTTCTTAATATACTACACACACACACACACACACACACACATACACATATATATATATATATATATATATATATATATATATATATATATATATATTCTTATCATCATCATCATCATCATCAGTTCGAATCGGCCATCGTCCATTGCTCCGGGAAGGTCCCCTGCACAACATCCACTATCCGTACAGAGCTTATCGATGTAGGTTTTTGCTGGCTGACCCACACTTGTATGCCAAAATGTAGGTGCCCACAGGAGAACATCACTTGTGAGCTCGCCCCTACTTCTCCAGCAGTGCCCAAGATGTATTCTTTTTACCGGGATGGTTTGTGTGATGGGAGACAAGTGACCATACAGCTTCTCTTTTGCGGGGAGCTGCTTCCAGAATTTGTTCCGGAGAGCATGCAGCATCCTTGTAGAGTTACCTTTTTATGTGGCTTTTTTCCAAGCCTTTCGTTAGAATCCAAGTGGTGCAGCTATACAGTAGCACTGACATAGCCACAGCTTGAAACATTTTTCATATGGAAATCTGTTATTTCTGATTAGATGAAGTGAAATCATACTTCCAATATATATATATATATATATATATATATATATATATATATATATATGAAAGAATTGGTGCATCAAGGGTTGCCACAAACCCAATCAACGACCGACCTCGGGAATTCAAAGTTATCCCTCTCCTAGACTGGTTACCTACCCAAGGCTGAAGAGCCCAGTCTGCCCATCTATTTAACCCATAGCTGGAGGGAGAATATATGGATTCATACCTTTCCCAATGGTATTAGCGCTATGTGAAATGCCAACAGCTTTGTCTAGGAATTGAACTCGAATCGACGAGTCCATTTTCCACGACTCTAACCACTAGCCCACGCGCCTCCAATTCTTTCCTATCGACTGTGCCAAAAAGTGTGGATGGTCCAACACAAGCCTTCACCACTATAAACAAATCCCTGTGTGGGAGTTCATTGTGTGTATGAACCCTCATACGTCGAAAATCGACGGGAGAGTCCATTTATATATATATATATATATATATATATATATATATATATATATAGAGAGAGAGAGAGAGAGAGAGAGAGAGAAAGAGAGAGAGAGACAGAGACAGAGACAGAGATACTTCTATGTTTCTGTTAATAATGTTTTTTAGTGAATTAGAATTTATGGGATGCCTCGCTCTAAAACAGTTCTTAGCTAGTACTTGTCATAGGGCATTACTTGAGGGTTCACACATGTGTTACCGTACTAATCAATACTTAGTAAACGATCAATATTCTCTTCGTCATAGAGGTGGTTAGCAAATTATTATTAACAGAGAAATCAATTCTTACTGAGAGACCCACACATCTGACTTTGCATTATACAAATTAAGACTCTTTAAAAATATGACCAGAGCCTTCGAGGAGGCAAGAATTTTCTTACGGCCCCTGAGGAAGTAAAATGTCTCTTACGGCCTTAATTTCTTTTTTGCATTGGTCATCAAATCCAATATAATATTATGTACGAGAAATACCTGTGGATATACCACAGTATGGTAATTTAATTATTACAACGTTTGATATGTTTAATTAAGAGCTATTGCGTAGTTCAATATGTAAAATGTATAATAATCTTGATTTAACTCTCTCTCACTCTTTCTTAAAAAGGGGTTATAAAATATTTATATTGATTTGACGATAAAAATCTCGGAGAGGCTTTTAAAATATCTACATTAGTTTGCGGAAAAAAGTGATTAAAAGACGACTCAAAAAATATATGGAGTTGGGTCAGAAATTCGCCTGACGCTGGTTCGCAAAAAAATAGCATAGATTAAGGCAGGAGGCCAGAACGACATAAGATCAAAATTGCCAAAATATATTTAAAACAATTTTACAAATTAAGCAAACACGTAATTTTTTTTCAATTCATTTTAATTTTACGTAGGGCATCTAAGCGACGCAAGACCATTTGGAAAGTTTCATTTTTAAAATTAGGTGAAATCAAATGGAACAAATAAGAAATCTGTGATTAAGCAACACCAGGTGATATGGGTTTACACGTTTGCATCGTATCTTGAACAATTTGGACGGTCTCATTTTTAACCAGAGGGTGTTGCAAGATGATAACGGACAGAAGATTTAGGAACACGTATATATATATATATATATATATATATATATATATATATATATATATATATATATATATATACGCGTATTCCTAAATCTTCTGTCCGTTATACAAGAAGATACTTGTGAAAATGGTTCAGTTCCTGTTAGCTAACACATGTTTGCTATCAAGTCTTGAGTCAATAAAGATTACACAATCCATTTCAGCCTTAAATCTAGATGTCACATAACCATGTGCTAAAAAACTCTTAAGAAATAACTGCACAAAGATTATAAATAAACAATCAATGCAATCCCCTTACTTTCTTGGCATAAAATAATCCAACTGGATTTGACGTGCCATATTCAATGTGTCAAATGTCATCTTGCGAAATTAGTTATTTTTAAGTAATTTGTTATTAAGTTAAATGTTCATGGTTAATTTGCCAAAAGAGAAATCAAAAGGTACTACTATGGAAATTATTATTATTTTTCTCTTTTCCAAACTCATTGCACATTTTCTCTTCAATCCCAAATAGTAAATGGAGATGAAGAGTCATAGAGTTTGTCAGATTTCTGGATCTTCTTGTTAATAAAATAAAATTCCTTCTAATCATTTTTAAAGCAGTCAAATCTAAGAAATAATAATCAGGGAGTAAATATCTCTCATGGCGTTTCAATGCTGCTGGATGGATGAAATATGCAACAGCTACAATTGGTATCACTTTCACTCATATTTCACATTTTTGTTCTCTTGCAAGGTCCAGGTATTTCTCTATCTTTTCGTTTTCTTTAATTAGCACTGTGATCCGCTAGGTCTTGTCATTTGGCTGGGATAAGGTGATGCGTCCGTATCTCAATGTTCCATAGAATATTATGCGTTTTATTCACTAGAACGCATTCCGGTTTGATATTATTATTATTATTATTATTATTATTATTATTATTATTAATAATAATAATAATAATAATAATAATAATAATAATAATAATAATAATATGCTTGAAATCATATAACTGAGTAAATAAATGACTTTTATTAAATAGAAATAATTACTTGAAACCACATGATTATTAGCATTAGATATGAATAGTTGATGTCCTATAGCTGTGGCTAGAAAATCTTCTCAGAGACAACACAATAAATTTGAATATAGACATACACTCAATGCGCTTATCGAAAATGTATGCATAAAATAACCTAGACATGTTGACATGCCGTTAAAATCAATCAATCCATCAATAACCTACGACAACGTACCTCATGACTTCTTTTCACACACACCGACCAACGAATATCTGAAAATCTCAGTTTGATTTTTGTGTGATTCCAGACATTTACTTTTAATCTTGATCAACATGATTTTGTACATTTCCGATTTGAGAGTTAATGTCGCATTCATGATTAATATATTGTATTTAAGAATTGTTAAGCTCTTATTGTTTATTCTTACTTTCGCTTGCCTTAAAAAAAGTCACAGTATTGTTTATTGTGTCCATTCGCTTTAATACACACAAACTCGTACTCATTCAAAACAAAAAAAGAATCCCCCCCACAAAAAAGCAAAAATAAATAAATAAAACAAAATAAACGTGTGGCTAGTCGATATTTCAGTGAGAACTCTCCAGTTTTTGTTTGGGTCATCAGGTGCATGGCTCATATAGACTTTAGGTGCAGATAAGATTTAATGCGGATATATTAGAGTAATTCTGTTTTTATATGTTTGGGGAAACTGTTGCCGTCCTTATAGATTTAACCTTTAAGTTGCACATGAAATAATAACCTCTGATACCTTTGGCGTATTATTTATCGCGAAAAAAAAAAGGGGAAAATTCTTTTTTTAAAATATCTGAATCATTAAAACAAAAACAAAAGCTCCACATATACCCCCCAAAACATGAATGTTTTTCTCTGTCCACTGTAGGTTTTCGTTTCTTTGTTTGGCATACAAACCTTCGTGGGTTATTTAATCCCGAAACCATCCTTGTAGAATAACCGTACTGGTACTATTTAACCCATAACCGAGGAGAAGAAGGGATTCATATTCTCATCAAGTTCCAAAATTTGGTGTTCGAAATCGGAGTCCGGTCCGCTAGCTACTATGCCACAGGCACACCCCTTCCGCTGAAGAAATCAGGCCTTCCTTGTGTTAAATAAAACATATGGAGCAATGGACCTTATTCTGCAACGCTTATCACTGGCACGTTATTAGGGGGCATTAATCCCGAGATTTCCTTCTCCAAGACTGATTGCCCTGCCAATGCTACAGATCCCAGTCTCCCCTATTTACACAAAATGTCAATGTTTGGTTTATATAACAGATCTTTTTTTTTTTTATCTGAGGGGTACTCCACGCTTGCTAGATCTCCAGCTGGGCCAGTACATACTACCCAGACGAGGGGATCTTTAGGATGCCGGAAAGGCTGGTTCACATATTTTTTATGAATATTACTTAAAAATGTACATGTAGTAGAGTAGTAGCTCCGTATCATAAATTCGGAGTGGAGGAATGAGACCGGCCTTGGTATCCAGAACTGGAACCTCACCACCAGAGGCATTTTAATGTTATACTTAGGACACCCCTCTTTATTCTAACTACTGCCGAGAGAACGGCCGATCAAAAATTCCCGAGAGAGCAATCTAGACGTTGAGGAATATAATATGTTAGAAGAAGAATATAAAAGAAGGGATGATGTCTAGGCGTCTAAACAATAGTCTCGATGCTTAGACTTTAATATATAATTTGGTCAGTTGTACACACGTGTTAAGATTTAAATTCTAAGATTCAAATTATTCAAAGATTCAGTTTCGATTTTTAAGCACACTTCGTATATAAAGATCTACAGAAGGTCTTGGAAGATATGCCCTACAGACAATGGGGTTTCTGTTGATTATTTTCGAAACCGGGCCTCGCTAACTCAGCGCATGAGTAGCACAGCGTAGGTAATTTGATCTGTGCGGTAAAGCATCTGGGAGCAGACGGTAGGTGTGGCGCACCCCCTAAAAAAGCGCATACGAAAAGGGTGTAAACTCTCTCGCTGTTTGGCTGATGCCAGCAATAGACCACTGCCCAGGCTTTTTAATTCTTTTTATTTTTTACTACTATTGTATATTGTATATACTTCCTAAGTTTATTCTCTCAGACACAAGACGTGTATGTGGATCATTAAACTTACCGAATGCTTCCGAGTTTTTTTTGTCCTTGTTTTTAGTTTAAAAAATAAAAATGTCAATATATAAGAATTGTGTACTAAGTGACTCCAACGTGATTTTAGCAGCTGGTAAAGTTTAGTTTCATACATATTGAAAACCGATACTTGTATAAACAGTAATCCTAAGAAAAGGCGTAAAGTGCTTTATAACAATAGTTCGAGAGGGGAAAATCGTTATCAATGCAAACTGTGTCATTTTTCATCATAGGAAATGACACCATGTTTCAAGAAATATCACACATAAAAAAAATTACCACCCAGTCGAAGAGGCTTAAAATATACTGACTGTTTCCCCTGCATATGGCTAAGACTGCGCCCAAAAGTGGTGCCATAGTTATGACACCGCATTAGATAGCAAGGCTCCAGTTCTGAAGATATGAACAGTGTGGATTACCCAATCATTGCCATTACTCCCAAATCCATTCTAACCTCGAGTGGTAGTACCTGTTAGGGTCCCATCTATGGGTTAAATAGGTTTGTCAAATATATTTCATTAAGAATGATATGCATTTGATAGGAATAATTGATACCATATAACTGTGTGTAAAATATTTATATTAAGAATAGTTACTTGAAGTTATAATTGTTGACTAACTAATAGTTATTAATTTCTTGAAACTATACACGTGATTGTTTGTAAGTTATTGGTGTTATGAAAACATGAAATCATATAACTGTGCAAACAAATGAGCATTATTAAATAAACCATATAATTGTGTATAAATTATCATAACTGTGTATAAATTATCATAACTGTAAATTGTTTGTATTAGGTATAGTTACTTGAAGCTGTAATTGTTTACTAAGTATTGTTATTAGTTAGTTAAAACCATATAACTGTGTACAAAGAAATGACGATTATTAAATAGAAATTATTACTTGACACCAAATAATTACAAGATAGGAATACTTAAACCCTACGACTGTGTGCAAATTATTTATATTAGTAAAAATCAATATCAGATAACCATATGCAAAACAAATTAAGATACTACTCAAAAATGTAAATATAAATGTACAATGAAAGTAATTTCCTAATCTCTAGGATAAACCTAAACAGGTTGATATGCCATTAAAACCAATTAATCAATCCTTCATATGATGCTGCAATAAAAATATGTTGATTCCCCAAATTGATTTTCTTTGAATTATTTCCCACTTTATTTTTTACAAATGATTTTCCTTTCGCAGACCATGTTTTTCACGGGCATGTTGTCTTGAGGATAAGCAGCTAATGCGCTGCTTTGAAACCAGTGGTAACAATCAGCAACTCAGCGAATGCGTAGCACAGTTTGGATCTCGAAGGACACTATAATTTGAGAATCACTATTTTAAAAAGATCCACGTGAACATGGTCGTATCACTAAAGAACAAGGAAAATAAATTGATCTCAGTTTAACTAAGGAATTACATCGACTTAGTAAAGTATAGCGTAGGGTCCTGATGAAATCATTTGGATTGAAGCTATGGTTGACTCTTAATTCTTTTTCTCTACTGGTTGGTTGGCTGGTTGGCAGCCTCCCGTCTGCAAGAGATGATGGAGTAGTGTCAAAGTTTTTTTTACATAGCCTGGGCAGGTTCATATGGAGGATAAGCTGTTGCCTGTGCAGCAAATCCCCCCCATCTCCACACTGCCGCTGTGATCCAAAGGAAAGGTAAGGTACCAATGCGGTTTGGCAACGGTAGTGTCGCAGGAATTGATGGGTAGCACTGGATTTCAGCATCACACCACCTTAGGGACTCCGGGTCCTGATTTGTTTTCGGGGTTTACTCCCCTAGCCATTCCTTGAAAGACAGCAGAGGTTTTTGTGTCCGACTTATCCTTGACTTTCACTAAAAGAGCCCCTTTTGACCCATTTGGGCATCCATACGAGTAACAAGTACCACAATCTTACTTCTATTGGTGTTCCTGAGAAAATGAAATGAGATTAGGGATACGGTATATTTTGCATTTGTGTATCAGATAAGCAACAATACCTTCAGGTTAGTTTGAGGGGGGTAGGGGTAAGTCCACTAGAGGCGTCAAGATGGTTCTAATGTTCGCTGTGTTTATACACACATATGCACATGTATTCGTGAAACACGGTCATTCATATACACGTGTAGTTATACCAGCGTTGTTGAATAAGTTACGACTTCGTATAAGTCTACGTGCCATTTACTACAATAAAAAATCTTGCTTCAAATGTCTTAAGGCTACAAGACTGTATTTATCTGTTAGTTTGTCAGGGCAGAAGTAAATAATTTAGAATTTGGCCTTAAGTTATCTGTCAATCATTTTGCTAGTTTCAACTGCTAACAAAACGAGTCGATATTCCAAATTAAAATGATACGCACCCACGTGATTAAGGAAAATGACCACCTCTCTAGACGTTGTCTGTCCCAAAGTCTTGTTGTATTTTAACTTTTGTACATTCCAATTTTAGCATAAAGAGCATCCGCTATCAATTACTAATATGTTAACATGGGTTTATTTGTAATAAGAACGCAGCTGATCCCATGACAAAGAATTCTGCCATCAGAGTTTTCCTTGCTTTAATAGTTTGTATTTACTTCTTGTATTTTGTTAAAATAAAACCCTGTAAAATATTACAAGTGCTACGGTTCTGTACTTGAATTGTGGCATCAAGTAGACACTGTCTGTATTTTTGCAAATAGTGGGAGTGAAGGAGGACTGATTGGTTGGTTGGTTGGTTGGTTGGTTTGACTTTACGGCATGTCAATCCTTATGTTATTTCATGTCGAAGACATTTTTCATTAATTAATTCTTGTTTGGTATTCAAATTTTTTAAACACATTTTCAACTCATATTTTGATCTATTTAACAACAGGCACTAGTATTCCGTGTCACAGTGGACCACGGCGTACTTATTATGATTATAATATTAAGTAAGCCGTGTGTGGACCTAGGAGTAGAAACAATGTGAGGGAGGTATTGAGAGTACAAGTTTAGTTGGTTGGTAAACAAAGATGCACGTCTACTTCATTTCTAACGAGATCCCTACCCACGAATTGCAGTGGTGTCCCTCGGTAAACAAATTTTATTGAATGTCTCAAAAAAATAAAACAAAAAAAGAAACAAAATAAAAAACAGGTCTAGCTGCAGCCCTGTCGCCATATTTGTGAGGGCTCGTCTGACTCGGTGTGAGAATGCGAACATCCCGCTCTGCACATGCGTACCGACATACGTAACCAACCAGTTTTTGATAAACAGCTCTCTGGCCAACTCTACCCCACAAGATATTTGTAAACTGAGATGTTAATACTTGACGCCTTCGCGACTAACACAAATACATTTGGGGATATGTCCCCTTTCTTTCTTCATTTCTTTTTTGCTCTTTCACACAACCGTGCAAATACTCCTTTTTGCCACCCAAGAGGTAATCGGTACGTCTCCAAGGCATACCTGTCCAGCCATTACCGTGAGATCATTTGAAATCGGGTTAACTTCAAAGGTAACAACGGCCGAAGTAGTTCATACGTATAAGGGAAAAAGCAGACAAATAATAATAATAATAATAATAATAATAATAATAATAAGATGAGTGGGAAAGAGTTTTCATTCTTTTGCACATACGCACTTTAAATGTTCTATACACTTTAACTGGAAAAACCGGAAGTGGGTCAATTTATACAAAAAAATGATATATATTAAGATTTGCAAGAAAAATGGTAATTGTTAATTTAAGTGATGGGGCCTAAGCATGAACAATTACACACACACACACACACGCACACACACACACACACACACACACACACACACATATATATATATATATATATATATATATATATATATATCATGAACTCTCTCATTGATTTCGATGTATGAGGGATAAACACATACAATCTAAAATACATTCTAATTTTTATTTTACTCATTTTGACAACTTTATTGAAAAATAATAAAGATTAATGAATATATATATGTGTGTGTATTTACGATGAACTTTGTTGCGAAAAAAACAAAACATCATTCTTAACATACAGTGCAAATTACTGTAAGCGTCTTTGTAAGAAAAGTAAAATAAGAAAGAAAAGAAAGATTATATTTCATAAAAAAATATTTGTAAAAATAAGTTAAAAGCAAAAAACGATGCTGTCTATTAAACTCTACCAAATAATGTAATCATAAATAAATATATCTAAAGAAATTTCGTTAAGTTTTTTTAATTTGTCAGCGTTAGATGGGTATATACAAAAATATTCACTTTTTATCGACATTGTCATAATTTTTAAAGAACGCTTAATGTCGGTGATGATGTATATGTATGTCTAAGTTAGAATAACGTAGACACAATCAACGGTAGGTATGTTGTCTTTGTGTATTTTCTATCCTTACTCAGATATATGTGCTCTATCACCGACACGGAGCACTTTTTATAAATATATCAAACTTCTTTATTGATATATTTATGTGCATGTTTGAGAATGTATTTATTCACGCTTTGTCCCATTTATGTAAAAGACTCACCCAATGTTGGCAGTGTTGGTGACCCGTAATTCCAGGATTTTGGAGACTGTCCTGTCCGTGGTCTGGGTACTAAGTGGTCACGTGACATGCAACACTTACTTGGGCTAGAACGGCAGTCAGTAAGGCTGGCCATTCCAAGCTCTTGCACCTATATGATTGTCCTCACCATATTCTTTATTTTTTTCTAA
>CM042149.1:36108916-36123916 GCA_023376005.1 Doryteuthis pealeii | reverse complement strand
CAAAAAGCGAGATCTGGTAATAGTGAATGTGTATATATATTTACTTTGTCGTTAATTGTTTTATTTTCATAGATTACTCCGGACATACATACACACATACATACACACATACTGTCCTTTATATATGTATAGATTATATATTTACCAAACCTTCTGCACGAGTAGGATGTGAATCAAAGTCAATTTCTTAAGCGGAATTCAACAGGTTCGATTTTTCTTCTCTTAGATTGGTTGTCTTACCAAGGTTAGTCAGCCCTACTATTTACCCATAGCTGGAAGGAGAATTGTTGAATGCATACCTTTCCCAAGTGTATTAGCGCTATGTGAAATGTAAACAACATCATCCAGCATTTGAACCCGTGCTGCTGTGTCCCTTTCCTACTATGATAACCATTACACTATGCACGTCCATCATATAAACCTGTATTGGCTGTATTAAAATAAAAGTGGAAGAAACTCTATGTCGAATAATTAAACTACCCGATAGAAAGTTTTTTTTGTGTGTTGAATTTGTTATTTAACTTAAACTTTAAAAAATCAATTTTTTATTTCATTTTATTATATCACCTGTTTTGTTTTTTATTGTTGTTTTGTAGTTGTCGTTTTTTTGGTTTTGTTGTTTCCCCCCGGAGTAAATATTGTTCATATTGTCATATACCAACAGAAAATAAAATTACAATATTCTGTAGGCCGATGCAGATTTTGCTACGGGTCAGTAGCGTAGCTTGGATGGGGGCGAGAGCACACACTAGGTACGTCACTAAACCAGGGTGATAGTACCTGTTAGGGATCCAAATAATAAAAAAGAAAGAATTAGACCCCAGCTACCTTCACTACTGTTCTTTTACAGGGATTGGTTTAGCATCAAATAACGCACGTGTGTTGATATGCCATTAAACAAATAAACCAAACTTTAAAAAGATGGAATGCAGATTTTAAAATTTCAATTTTCTATTTAGTAATTATGCGAACACACCCGATTTTGGAGGCCTTGTGTAATGTTTAGGTGAGAATAGTAAAAATCAAGAAAAACTGCATAAAAGCACTATTTAAAAAAAAAAAAGATTTGTGGGGGCGTTTCATGTTTACCTTGTTTTTATTTTTTCCCCTTCTTTTTCAATTCTTATTTTCTTTCAAATTGCACACGTATTGATCTAGTACTGATAAGTTTTTCACTTGGCTTAGCTTATTTATGGCACAAGCGCATAAGTATTAGGGCAGCTAGTACGAAATCGAACTCACTAACAATAGTCTGCTAATCTAGCTTCAAAAACCATTACACCACGTGATCTAGATAAGAGAAAGTCACAAAAGACCGAAGAAACATTTTAAAAAAAAAACAAATGAGAGGATCATGTGTACTGAAGTGGAGCAAACAGAAATAATAGGGCAATAACACACCACTCTGAATATTATTGCATGTTCTATTATTTCTGCCCGTCGTGGCTGCAAGCTAGTCTCGCACAATCGGTTACTACTGAAAAGCGAGTTCGCTCCTCACTGAATGCCCTATACGTGTGACATTGAATAAATGATCTTAAAAAAAATCCACCAACACTGAAATCTTAATTTGTTGTTACTAGTGCTGTTGTTATTTTTCTTATTGTCCAGTCGACAGTCAAAAACTAGTGACGTCAGTAGAAGGTGATGACGTCCGGTATTCAACTGCAACATTTGATAAGGGTCGTTCCTGGCGACTGTTTATAAAAATCCATTGTGTTTATAGAGAACGTCTTGGCTAATCTTTTGCATCCATTATTGCCCCCCCCCCGGTGGGGTTACAAGATAGACTATTTTATTTTGTACTTATTTTTATTTATTTCAAAGTGAATATTTGCTTACTAGTATATATGAAATATTAACTTGTTTATATAAAATATTTTACAAGTGTAAATCTAGAATTTCCTCTGTAATTTGAAACCGAGGTTTTTACAAAGTCACCTTGGATTTAGAAATTAAATAACATTTTTCGTTTAATTTTTTTATTATTATTTTTTATACTAAAAGAAAATTTGCTGAATGAAGAAGAACTTGCTTTACTTATTAATTAAATCTGCTTTTTACATGTTTCCATTTTTGACTTTATAGAGATTTAATTTCTATAATGTAATGGCAAATGAACCTTCGTCGATTATTTAATGCCAAAGCCATCCTTGTAGAAGAACAACAGTAGTAATATTTAACCCGTAGCTGAGGGGGTACAGGATACTTTTGAGAAACACTGTAGTTAAAACTTATAAAACATCGTGTGGTGTATTGATTAGCTAAGTTAACAGGCTATTACTAGTGAATTAGATTCTCACTGGGTGTCTCATACATCTGGCTTTGTGCTACAATTAAATTAAGAGCCCTGTCGACGGTGCTTAGAATACACCGACTATATCTCATGCAGAGGGGTAAGACCCTCGACCACAAAAAAATGGAAAATGTTCTGGGAATAACAATAAACTGTATCTGATGATGAAGTTCCAGTTGTGGAGATCTGAGGCGTGGGATACCCTTCACTTCGTATTCGACAGCACCGTATGTAAAACAAAATGTCTGAAAAACAGACAACACAAAAAATGTAAATATAAACGTAAAATGAACGCTATTTCCTATACTTATAAAATAACCCAAGAGAGGTTGACATGCCGTTAAAATCAATCAATTAACAATTAAGTTAAACTTTGTAATTGAAACTATGAATGTACAATGGACGCCGTTCCCTATATTCTAAGCATATAATTACCCTAGACGGGTTGACATGCCATTATTTTCAATCAATCAATCAACCAATCAACAATTTTCAATTACAAAGAAGTCACGATGAAAGCATCACAGAAGTTAAGCAGCGATGAGCAACAATATGCAACAATATGTAACAATATGGACTGTATGCAACCTGAGTCCTTTGTTTATTAAAATTAATTTATTTGGCATTAAATGACCCGAAAAGTGTTGATATGCCGTAAAAACAAAACAGAAAACAAAAACAAGAATTGTAAAGGAAACTAAAACAGATACATATAGTACAATGATATTGTTTGATGGAACAGTTTTCAGTTACAAAACAATATTTTTCTACATAATATCCTCCATTGCGTATGTCTTTTAGTCAGAGATAACAAAAGAAAACCGCGCTTTTAAAAATTAGTCGTCGTTTTAATAAAACAGAGTTGACATCTTTTATTGTCCCGATGAGCTGATCGATGCTCTTTTTCTGGAATGGGCTGGCATCCGTATTGCATATGTTTTGTCTTGGTTAAATGCGTTGCCCACCGCCTAATCGACTGTTTTCTCCATTGTTTACTCTCTGTAAAAGTCAAGAAAAAGTCGATGAATGTCAATGGGTGCAGTTGTTTGTGATTGAAGGAATTCAAAGGCACACCTCTGCTTCCAATGTCAAATGCTACTTTGACAAACTTCCGGTAAGGTGCAGCATCTTCCCGGAAGTTTGACTGGAAGTAGGTTACTGGGGTGACCTTCTTACGAGCACGGCAGGCATGTAGACTCTTCTTTATCACCAACGAAAATACATATGACTATGAGGACAAAAGGTTTTGCAGCTGAAAACTTGCTAATCCATCGGTTTTATTGGGCTCTTTGTATCCACTGAAGTTTCCGGGCAACTTAATATAAGATTTTACTTTTGAAGCCTCGCGCGTAATAAACGTCATTTGCTTAGTCTTGCAAAAGGTTACAACAATGTAGTACCTTGTGGGAATAGCAAATTGTTTACAAGAAGAGCTTCATAACACTTTTCTTCGTGATTTAAGTCAATTCACGTTGAGAGCAGCGGTTCCCGCAAGATTATCTAAGTTAAGCAACCATGAGATTGTTCAGTATTTAGATTGGTAACCATTTAAACAACAGCTGATAGAGTAAGCAACCTGAAGTCTGTGTAACATAACTAAGCAAAACCTAGTAAATAACCACACGTCTGTACGGTCAGTCTTGATATTTCCTAAATGTAATATCCAACTTGGATTGTCAACCCATTTTATGCATTCGTATTAATTAGACATTCATATCCACATCTTTGTGTATTGCTTCTTCATAACTCACTCACAGTTGTATGGTTTCAAGTATTCCTATCTAATATTAATAATTCATAGACAATTATTCACTTTCATGCAATCATTCTTATTTAATTGTTTGAAAACATTTATATGGTTTAAAGTAACTAATAATAATAATCCTTTGTAAACAAGTATTCCTATCTAATTCAAATAATTTTCAAGCAGATCTATTTAATCCATAAATGGTACCCTAACAGATACTACCATTCGGGGTCAGAGCGGCAGTAATGATAATGAACGAGTGCTCCCCACTTCACAGATCTCCAGAACTTGAGCATCATTAGTCGATGTTGTTAAATGTCATACCCAGGATAATCTTTTTGGGAGTGGGTCTTAATCCTCAGCAAAGGATACAGTCAGCGAATTCAAAGTCCCACTGATAAAGCATAAATGAGGATTGAACTCACGACATAAAGAAATTATATCGCGAGAATAGTGCTTACTCTACGATAGACGTTCGATATCTGCTTAGCTAGGTCAGGTATAAGGGCGATAATTATAGAGCGCCCGAAGAGGACAGAATTCACTACATTAGCAATGAACTGCGGAATTAGTTTACTAACGATCATAATATGGCAGACGCCCACAAATGTTTTTATTAGAAGGTTTGTATGTTCCTGTGAAATGCTTACATATGCGGAACAATACAAACAATTTGCTTTCGACAACTTTGCCTTTTATTACTATTATCATTATTTTTCTCTTTGTGAGTTTTTTCAAACCATTATTAGCTGATGATCTTTCACTAAAGTCTGAGGGACAACAAGTCTCCTCAGGTTTCCAGGACTCTTCTGGGTATTCTAACTGATCGTAACAATACTGTTGTCTGGATGGTCGTAATTCTTCCTCTGGTTTCCAATTCCTCTAGTCTGTTTTCTAAGCTTTTGGGAACTGTTCCAAGTGTACCAGTTACAATTGGTATCACTTTTTTCTTCATATTCAAGAGTTTTTTCAATTTTTGCAACGTATTTTTATCTTTTCGTTTCCTTTCACCTTCACTCTGTGATATGCTGGAACTGCAAAATCGACCAGTTGAGAATTTTTTTCCCTTCTTAGTCACTACTAGTTCTGGTCTACTAGTTGGGATAACGTGGTTTATGGTTTGTGCATATACCATTTTGTTGTAGGGACAAAATTTAGTTTCTTTCACAATTCCCGTGGATCACCTTTCCCAAGCAGTCGTGTCTAGCCTTGTATTCTCGTTGTGTTAGTTTGGTACATTCGCTTAAAACATGCTTGATCGTCTCATCTCTGTCAGCACGCTTTATTATTATTATTATTATTATTATTATTATTATGGAAGTTTTTCACACCCGACAAGCTGGTGGTTCATTGGAGACTGAGTGATGGCAAATCTCCTTATGTCCCAGGAATCTTCTAAGTATTCTGGCTGAGTATTGTTGTTTGGATAGTCTCGATTCTTCTTCGGATTTACAATTCCCCCGGACTCTTTTCCAAATCCTTGGGAACCGTTCCAAGTATTTTCCCTCCAGCTATGGATAAATGGTAGGGTTGAATGGGCTCTTTAAGCTTGGGTAGGCAACTAGTCTAGGAGAAGGAAAACTCTGAATTCAGGTCTGTTAAACTTCGCTTAACGAATTGACCTGCTCGTGTGTGGGGATTGGTATATATATATATATATATATATATATATATATATATATATATATATATATCCTTTGATGGATTTTTAGAAGAAAAGTCAACTACACACGCGCACACTGATATTTTGAAATTACTCAATATATAAAATTATTTCTGTAATATCAACACCTCGTAGAATATAAAAGTCTATATTTGCGAATACCAAATGGTGATTTACGCGTTTTTTTTTCATAGCTAAAACTTTTTTCTTACTATAAGAAATTACTGAGGCATTTTATTCCATTTAGGACATTAACACAAAGCATGACTCACAGTCTTTGCTCAAAACAGTTTCTTTAATATTATTGTTGGAAATCACCTCGAGGTTTTTCTCAGGGCGTTATGAGAAAGAAAGAAATAAAAACTTTTGTTTGGTTTATCATTTCTATTTTATTTCTCGCGTGGGATAAAATTAGTTCTCCAAAGACAAAAGTTTGCAATTTTGTCATGATTTTTTTTAATTAGGCAACGTGAAAAAACAACGTAGAGACACTCCTTCGTGTTGTTGTTGTTGTTTTTGTTGTTATTATTATTATTATTATTATTATTATTATTATTATTATTATAGTACTCCGCATCCACCTTAGCTGGTGGTTCACTGGAGGCGGAGTGACAACAAGTCTCCTCAGGTATTTAGGACTCTTCTGAGTATTCTAGCCGGTCTTAACAATGCTGTTGTTTGGAAGTATCGATTCTTCCTCTGATTTCCAATTCCTCCAGACTCTTTTCCAATTGGTACGACCTTTACCATTATTATTATTATTATTATTATTATTATTATTATTATTATTAGTTTTTCACATAAGCGTAAGCTGATGGCCTTTCACAGGAGTCTGAGTGACAACAAGTCTTCTCAGGCCTCCAGGACTCTTCTGCGTATTCTAACCGATTTCAACAATGCTGGGTCTGGATGATCTCAATTCTTCTTTTGATTTCCAATTCCTCTAGTCTTTTTTCTAAACTTTTGGGGGATCGTTCCAAATCACTTTCACCATCATATTCCACAGTTTTTTCAATTCTCTGATATTCCAGATATTTGTCTATCTCTTTGTTTTCTTTCAACTATGATCTGCTAGAACTACGCGTCCAAACCCAAGGCTCTCATTGCTGAATCTCCTTTCACGTAGATTTGTCAGTCACATGACTTCCTCAGTAAACTTCGGTTCAACGGCTGCCTGTCATTACAGTATTTTTCCATGGTTTTAAGCTAACTGTTAAATTCAATGTTTTACACTATATTACAAAAGGAATAGGCTAACCCATTCATTATGTAACATTCATACTCACTGGTTGGGCATCTTCAGATTCAATCAAAAATATATTTTTCAAAGATCAAGTCTGTCTCTCTGTCTGTCTTTATCCGTTTCATAGATCTCATGGATAAAAATACTTGATGCCATATAATGTTTGCATTAAGAATAGTTATGTGAAGCTATGATTGATTACAAATGAATAGTATTAGTTACTTTAAACCGTGTGCAAAAATTCCTTGAAACCATATAATTGTGTATGAAATATTAGAATACGATAGAAATATATGAACACATACAACTGTATGCCAATTATTTGTATTAAATGAGAATACTTAATATATAACTGTAAATTATTTGCATTAAGAATTGTTACTTAAAAAACTCTTTAAAACAACAGCATAAAATGTAAATATAAATTATTACGACGTTTGTTTATTGTTAAACTCGATAGATTTTCACAAATATTTCCGATTCTATAAAATTTGTCCCGTGACTTTTTTCTGATCCTTCTTGTTAATGACACAAGGATTTTGATGATGAATTTTTTTTTGTTTTACCTCAGCTATCTATTACCTGCCAAAAAGTTGGTTCCAACTAATAGTATAAAAAGAGTGGAGGAGCATGATGAGGGTGTAGACGCGTGGTGAGAGCGTAGATGTATGATGTGGGTGGAGGTGCGTGACGAGTGTAGAGGTGCGTGGTGAAGGGTGGAAGTGCATAATGTGGGTGTATGTGAATGGTGAAGGTGGTGATGCGTAGTGAGGGTGGAGATGCGTGGTGAAAGTGGAAGTGCGTCGTGAGGGGTGGAGGTGTATGCCGAGGGGTGCGGTCGTGAGTTTGAAGGTGTGTCTGAAGAGTGGAGGGATGTGAAGAGGAAAAGGGGCCTATCGAGGGGTGGAGTTGGGTGACTTAACGGTTATCGTCATAAGGAATGGATGCAGCGACTCGAGTTCAATCCTGAACAAGGTTGTTTACGCTTCACTTCGCGCTGATTTCCTTGAAAAATTCTTAAATCCATCTCACCACTCTTCCTCATCAAGTCATACTCACAGCACAAATTCTCATGACTCTAGTAGCATGGCAAAGTCCTCATCACGGCATAGCAGTTGTATGTAAGTATTTGCATGTCACCAAACACTGGCGTATCCATGTGTATGTGTCTACAGAAGAACGTCACTTATGAGTTCATTTTTATATCTCGAACAGTATCCAGAATATTTTGTTGTGATAACTTGGCTTTTTAGCTTCAGTAAAGTAACCGGTCTAGAAGGAAAATTCTGAATTCAAATCTGCTGCATCCCACTTAAAATTGCCCGTGTGTTGCATCCTTCCCGTAGTGAACGGCTTGTCTAAATACATAGATACATTATAAAAAGGAAACAGCGGTACTTTGACTTACAAGTACTCCAAATTATAAGTTTTCCGAGCCGTCATTCGCTCGATTTTTTAATTTGTGTTGAGACCTAAAATTTGAGGGACGAATGAGTTTCAGATACGCTAATGTTAATAAGTTCACTAAAACATTTAAGTTTCCACATTTATTACGCCGAAGAAACATATTATTCATAAAAAATAAAATTAAAAAAATATTACAGTACAATTACATTCTATTTTATTAATATTTTTATACAATATAGTGCTATTTTCCTTTGCACAGAACATATACAATATTAATACAATATCTATATACAGATCAAATACTGTTGAATAATTAATCCGATATTTCCCGGGACGTAGTGGCTAAAGTTTTGGACTGTGACATAGTAGTAAACGAGTTTGAAGTGCAGCTATTACGTCACATTCATTAATACCCCTGGCAAAGGTATGAAGCCCTTTTATCCCCCAGTTATGGGTAAAATTTGACTACTACTTCTACAAGGATGGCTTTGGCATTAATTAACCCACGGAGGTTAGTATGTCATTAAGTAAAATATGGAAACCGATAGTTTTCCCAAACGCCCTCTTAGTTCCATTTTCTTTCTTAAATTATGTTATTCAATTTTAAATATTGTTTACACTGTTGCTGTTTTTGATCTGATTGGGCCATTTATTTCAAAAATATATTACTCTATTAACAAAAAATCCAATTAGTTTTTGAAATCTGCATTGAAAATAAATTTCCAGTTCAAAGAAAAATATAAAAGAATGTTTACCATGATTAGAAATTCCATTAATCATTTTAAAAGTTTCCATTTGATTACCTCTCATTTTTCTTTCTAGTAAAGTTAATTTTAATTTCTCAGATTTCTCGCTGTAACTGTAATCCTTTACTATTTTTATTATTTTTGTCACTCTTCCTTTTATGCCCTACAATCACATTCCAATTTCCATATCTTGACACTGGAGCCCAGGCCTGACTACAATATTCATTATGGGGTCTTAATAGGGGTTGGTATATTTTTCAAACATTTGTCTCCCTTGAAAGATTTCTAACTATCAACCAATCATCCCATTTCCCCCGATACAATAGACAAAATATGACTAAAATGTTTTATCAAAGCCAACACTAAATCCCATTCCTCATTTAATATTCTTTTAAAAAAATTTCCAGTTGCTTTATACAATGGCTGAAAGTCATTCTTATCTGGATTATGAATGTAAGTATGTATTCATTAACCCTTCCACTTCGAACAGGATGTGACAAAATATCAATTTTTAAGAGAGTTTAACAGATTTAAATTCAGAGTTTTCTATTCTATCGACAGGTTGTTATGCCAATGTTAAATCATTACTATTTACTCATAGTTGGAAGGAGAATTGTTGGATACATACCTTTCGCTATGAGAAATACAACGAGCATCGTCCAGGATTTGAACTCGTGTCACCGTGTCCATTTCCTACGACGTGAATGTAAGTATTACATTTCACTGTAAAGTTTTGAAGATTACCGTAGCTATTATCTGAACGGGTTATTCTAATAAAATACCATTCGTTTTTACAAATCCCCGCAGAAACAAGACCATAGTTGTGATGTATTCTACACTGATGTATAAGACGAGCTTGCTAAATATTATTCTTCGATAGTTTCACCTGGATAGAAGCCACCGTAGTGAAAGCACATAATTATGTATTTACCAACCCCTCTGCCTCGAGTAGCGTGTGACACAAAATCAACTTTTAAGCAGGTCTGAATTCAGAGTTTATCTTCTCCTAGACTGGTTGCCATACTAAGATTAAAGAGCCCAGTTTACCTTGCTATTTTCCCATAGAAGGAATAATAATTGAATTCATACTTTTTTAAAGGTATTGGCGCTATGTGAAATGCAAACAGCCTCGTCCAGGATATGATTTCAGGTCACTGTGTCCCTTTTCCATGACGATAGCCATTAACCACAAGCGCTTCTGAACACGCATAATTAGTTTCGAATTAAGACTATACAAGTAAAGGCCTGATAGCCATGTAACTAGAGTTTTTCACAGTAGGTGACCATGTACCGGCTTAACTTACAGCAATTAAGAACTTTTCTTAGCAAGAGACTTGTTAGAGATATACAAGAATTAGTTAAATAGAAACTATGCCTATTATGGGGTAGGTATTGACCCAACCCGTTCGCCACAGTTAGGATTTGACACAAGATCGCAAGTATGGTGTATCCAACGAGGATCAAAATCGCTATTCAACAGTAATGAATCAAGACTAGCTTGCTAACCATTACACCACGATGGGACGTCCCAATACCTATATAATTGAGGTATTATTTATTACTATTTATAACCCTACAATTCTTCAGTTTTTCGATCGAAGCATAATTGATGTGAATATTTGTTATGATTGAGTGATTTTAACGACATATAAACCCATCTAGTGTTATTTTATTCCACGTGTTAGAGAATCGCCTTCATTGTATGCTCTATTTAGATTTTTAGGCTGTTGGTTCTTAGCTTTTTTGCAGGCTGTACAATCAAATACAAATAATTTTTAAACAGATCTATTAGACCCTAATAGTTACTACCTGAGAGTAATGGCAATGAAGGGGCACTCCACACAGCCCACATTCCCAGAACTTGAGCCTCAACCAGGACACACATTTTGGGGAATAAGCTGGTGATACAGTAAGCGTATTCTAAGCCCGTCGATAGGGCGTGTACCATTGAGTGTTTAAGATTCTCCTAAGATAAGCTTGATGGAACCATTTGAAGACACAGATATACTAATGCTAATATTAATCCTTGGTGAGTGGGGACGGCTAAATATCTTCCCTAACATAAACTATTACGAATATTAATATGTCACGTATATACTCAGGGCGTGTGAGTACTACCCCCGAATCCCCCGAGCAAGCCTTCTCTGGGATCCTGAAAGGGGCTTCATATATTTTCTATGAATACTACTTCATGAAAATTGACATGTAGGGATTTATATATTTTATATGAATACTACTTTAATTATAGATTGGGAGTTGCCCTGGATATTCTAATCCTAATATTGGTCTTGGTTAGTGAGGAGTCAAGTAAAGATCCCCGTTAGCACCATACATACTAATAATGCGATTATTAAGAAAATAAAAGTGCAATGGAACCAAGTTTGATTATATTCGTCAAAAGTTTATCCCCCCTCTCCCTCTCTTTCTCTCTCTCTCTCTCTTTCTCTCTCTCTCTCTCTCTTTATTTCTCTCAATCCATCTCTGTCTCTGTCTGTCTGCCTCTCTCATCCAGACCTGGACGTCCTAATTCTTTATTGAGCTTTGCTGGTCGTAGGTGTTTTAGAAGCAGGCTGGTAGAGAAAATGATAGGTACGTCACTTACAACGAGGTCTGATACTGCGACACGTGTTTCTGTTTTAACAATAGAACAAAGCGAGAGACGAAGGCGCGCGACAGCTTGTGTTGTCCCTTGAAAACAACCCGCTTGGCTGCTGCGCCTGGCTCTTTTTTGTCTTCTCTTGCCTTCTCGTTCGCCTGCTGGTGTCGACCAGAATTAGATTCAGTGTTCCAACTCACTTCTTTCTCGACTCGTTTTTTGTTTTTCTTCTACCTTTTATTTATTTATTTATGCCTTGTTTTTGTTCTGGTCTCTGCATAAATTAATTCGTCTAGTCTACCATGCCCTGTCTATTGTTGTTATTATTATGTGTCCTAGCAAACTTATTTAAGTATTTAAGTATTAATGTAATAAAATATATTAGATTAAAAAGACTTACAAAACTAAATAAGAACACATAAAAAAGATTACTTATTTTTATCTTATTCTAATTGATTTCTATATAAAATTATAGATAGGATTACTTTTAATACGTTTGCGAATAAAACAACAATATTGAAATAACACCAAGTAAATATATATTAAACCAGCTTTTATTAAAACCAGAATGCAGATTATCCAATATCTTAGAGACATATAACAGGCATTGCGGGATTTTAAACCCTCCTATAACGTGGGCTGTTTTGAGACAATTCTAACTCAGCTAGACTTTAATAGAAACATTTAATAAACAAGATTCTAATTAAGATTTAATATTGATTATTTAATAATCATTGAGAATATAACGTAAAGAGAATTTTAACGTTGGTGGTGATGTAGATTCGATTACAACCAGGCACACATAATCCCTATTATAAGACATATAAGCTGAATTAACACTTCATTAACATCTGAGCCCACCTCCTGAAGATCGATCGAAAGGAAATAAAGTATCGTCAAGCGTCTTATATTATCTTTTTGTGATAATTAATAATTTTGTGATAATTAATAATCGTACTAGTAAAGACTAACCACTCACTACCCCAAGTCTACGTTAACTCGGAGTTATTGCTGACAATAAAGCTATATTTACTATAATTTTTCGTCCGTGACCTTTTTCCTCACAGCGTGTGTTTTCTAAACGATTTCAGTCATTTCATCTGATTTTGTTTCGAGCAACAAGAGATGATCTAAGAAGATGCATCTGCAAACCAACAAAATGCTGATCTAAGCCACAATGATACAGCAGTTTCCAGTGTAATTTATTCTTTTATTTTATATATATTCACTTTCAGCATGTTACCCAACCCCTCTGCCAGGGGCAGGATGCGAAACAAGGGAAAATATTTAAGGCGGAGTACAGCTGGTTTAAATTTAGATTTTTCCTTCTTTTAGACTCGTTTCCTAACTAAGGCTAAAGAACCCAGTCTATCTAACCAGAGTTAAGGGTGTGGGGAGATTGATCCATATCATTATAAAGGGCAACATAAACAGCCTCATCCAGGATTTAAACTCGGATCGCCTTGTCTATTTCCAGCGTTGATAACCGTTATGCTGACATTTACCTTAAGAATGGACAAAAGCCAACACCAATGAGAGCAATGACATCGTCAGGATATTTTTAACGAATTGAGAAACCTTTTTAAAATTATGACTCCAATTATACTATATTGTTTCATAACGTCGTAGGAGAATGTTGGCAGTATGACAGTAGATGTTGAATCTCCCGTTAATAATCCAACATTTATTTTACTTGTTACTAACAAAATTGACATAACTACGTCTGACATGAAAGCAGATGTTTGCCTTTAAATTCCTCATTGCAGAAAAAAATGCAGCCATTGAGACTCATCGACGCTCTGCGAATATTTACACAGATCTACAATCGGATGTGAGCACAGTTAGGCGATGGTTAATGTTTATCAACAGAAGCCACAAAATGGAACACACACACACACACACAGAGAGAGAGAGAGAGAGAGAGAGAGAGAGAGAGAGAGAGAGAGAGAGAGAGAGAGAGAGAGAGAGAGACACACACACACACATAATACATATATACATACATATAACATAATGAAACGCACGCATATACACATAGAAAATTAAACAGCCACACAAACACGCACTAATACCTACATATATGCAGACGAATAACAGAATGAAACTTAGACACATACACATACACACATACATATACACCCGTATACAAACTGATATATACATAAATGCCCCCACATGGTAATGTGCAGGGGGGCGGAGTGAAGAACTCTGGCCCTGAGCGTCGACTTTAGGAAAGCATCAAATGTAGAAATACAATCGTTTTTTCAAAAAATTCCCATGTAACCAATTTGACAATTTATGCGTAATTTGAATAAAAAGCTTATTTCATGACTTTCCATCAGTTTTGTATTTTTTCAAATATCATTTTTATGGGGTTGGGGTAAAAGGTGTTTGTATCATAAAAACCTCTCCACATACACAATCGACCAAAAGTTTGAGACCACATTGATTTTTTTCCTCAGAACTTAAAGATTGAATGTTTCATGTTTTAAAGTAATACATGTATTTTTCTGTTTGTTGTGCACTTAAGCAATAAATTAAATCAAAATATAGACTGATCATAGTTTCAATTAAAGCAAATGTATATTTTCTTTTCATCAAAGAATTTAACACGAACATACATACATTACTGCAGAGCAAATTCTTGTCACCCTTTCTAGTAACTGTAAAAGTATGTTAGTGGAAGGGATTCCTAAGTAGTATGTGAATGTGTTAAAAACCCTTGTTTATTCTTAGGCAGTTCACATTGAACTTTACGATCAATTTCGGCCAAGACTAGTTCGATTGGTAAAATAAATAACTGGAGACTGGGAGGGTGAAGTGATGATTTTCAAAATTCCCTTTGATTTTAGATAATTTGATACAGTGCTGAGTTGTGTTTTAGATAATTATTTTGTTTGAATTTTATATAAGGGCTTGCACGTACACGGTAGGTGAATTAATTTATCTAAATATTCAAAACCAGCCTTTAGAAAAATAGGGAAACAATTCAGAGTGCTTGGCTGGTGGTTTTGTTTTATGGCATATCAACCTTTTTGGGTCAATTAATGCTGAATAAAGTCATATTTTTATATTCGGTTTCTTGCTCTACCAGCTGTTGCACAAATGGTCACTCATCTAAGTATTGAACAGACCCAACTCAGGCTTAACTTTGATGATCTAGCGGGAACCGCTGCTTTCAATATAGCTTGATCATAAGCCAATTCAAAGTGGTCCCAAATTTTTGGACAGTATTTTACATATAACAGAATGAAACGTACACACACGCACATAAAAAGATAACATAGACTGTTTGGAAAGTA
>CM042149.1:36083916-36103916 GCA_023376005.1 Doryteuthis pealeii | reverse complement strand
TTTTTTTTTTTAGATCTTTCTATGTTTTTAATTTGTTTATTTATTTTGCTTCGCTAATTTTTTCTTCTTCTCATACGTTTCTTTCATTTTCTTTCTTCGATCAGTCTCGGTGTTTTCTTTAATTTTTCTTTACTTTTTCTTTCATTCTTTTTCTTTCTTATTTTTTCAACGAGACTCTCATTCTTTCTTCCTTCCTTATTTCTTTTACTTTTGTTTTTGTTTTAACTTAAGTTTCCTTTTCTTTGCCCTTATTTTCTCTTTTCTTTATATCTACCTCTTTCTCTCTCTCTCTCTTTCTTTCTTTCTTTCTCCCCCCTCCCAGTCACCTTAACACCTAGCAACCAGCCAACCAGTCGAATTAGTTATCCAATCAATAGCCAGCCAGCTGTTTGCACCTGCCGTCATATCATCTGTAAGTGTGGTATGTGTGCCTCTTGGGACTGCGTCTGGCTTGCAACTGTCAAGTGTGGGTGGGTCACCTATCAAATACAGTCCCCTCGTGCCTACACATTATTTTTATTATTATTATCATTATTATCATTATTATTATTAAACAAAGAACCTTTTGTAATTTGCCACGCGTCAGATTAAATTGCTTAGGAACAGGGTAGGTTAGGGTTAGAGATAAGCGAGCCGATATAATAAGGGAAGCAATAGGTCGGCGTTCTGCACTAAGATTTTAAGGGTTTGGGGAATTGTAGTAGAAAACGACTTACCATATATACTCGTGTATAAGTCGATCGCGTATACTGACCTACCCTTCATTCATGGTGACAAAATCATAAAATTAAGGAATTAAATGTTGAAGTCAAAGATCACACTAAGTCCTTCCCCTTATATATTTATTCAACTTCAGTTTCAGCTTGAGCCACAACTATAGAATATCAAATCAGGATCGAAATATCTTAATCAGTATTTCCACCCAGTCAGCGGGGCTTAGAATACGATGTCTGCATCCCCCGCAGTGGCGTAAACATCCTCCAGGAAATGTTCTGATTATGACACTTAACTTCATTAATTTTTTTCTTTCCTTTCTTTTTTCTTTTTTGCAACAGTACTCTCTGTTTTCCTTCCTTCTTTTAGAGTCCCATCAAGAAGAAAGGAAAAAAGAGTCCCATTGCAAAAAAGAAAAAAAAAGAAGAAAAAATGAAATGATGAAGTCCTGAGTCAAGTTCAACCACTCCGGGTCAGAGTGTATCTGTGAGCAATGGCAATGAAGAGGATACACAAACTCTTGAGATCCCAAAACTGACTATCAAATGTAGTTTAGTTTCATACACAGGACATCCATTTTGGAGACTGTCTTAACTTTCTTCAGGGAATACAGCCAGAGTATTCTAAGCCCCATGGACAGAGTGGTGTGTGTGTGTGTGTGTGGGGGGGGGTAAACTGAACTCTAAAGAAAGGTGTCTTTTGCTCATCCAGGTTCTCTTAGTTAAGGAAGCTCACCTACCATACGTTTTCCAAAACATTCTTTCTTTCTCATATGCACTTAGCCGAGAAAGGCACAAGATCGTAAAAGGGGAATGCCCAAAAGGATCGACCTGGGCACTGTTGAAAAACCTATTCCATTTCAAGGTAGTTACTAAGCGTTGCGTAACACGACACGGTTATCTGTAAATCACCCAGTTATTTTGGTTGGTTGGTTGGTTGAAATTTGCAGCAAGTCAATCCTTGGGTTATTTTATGCCTAGAACGTTTTTGTTTTCATTCTTTTTGAGTAGGGTTACTGGTGCAATTAGATCTATTTAACTCATAGATGGGACTTTAACAAGTACTACTACTCCGGGTCAAAGTGGACCTGGGAGTAATGGCAATGAAGCGGTACTCCACACTCCCCAGAGTTCCAGAATAAAGACCTTGCTACTAGATGCATTTAAACATAATAATTAGCACAATAAGACTCTCAGCCACCGCCTTCTAGCCCATAAATGAAAAAAAAGGGTTTGGAGCTGGTTATAAGTGGAATACAGTCGAGACAATCAGGTAGGAGCAAGAGGTTGTTGTTACCGTCCAACCGCCCGTCAAATCCAAGTAAAGACCAAAGTGAAGTAATGCATGTGATGGATGCTCAGTCACTAGTATTCCGTCCTTAAGCATTACGGGTCACCACACACGGCCAAAAGATGACCCTATTAAGGTGTGTGCCTTAACCATCTGCAGAGGCGCAGTCGGTGTATTCTACAGCTTTGGTTAGAATCAAACTCGCTACATTAGAAATCGTTTTACAAAAGACTTGTTAATCATTACTCGATGAAGTGACGTCCATTGATAATTGCTCAGTTTAGGATAGATCAACACAAGATCCCAATTTTTGGATGACTGATGTCAGTGAGATTATTTAACAATGTTTACGAATCTAAGTATGGATCATCCAATAATGTTTGAACTAATGTCCATTCTGGATTGGGAGACGAAATTGATTACCCCTGTTCTGTGGTGAGGTGGGTTTTATTATAAATCAATAAATGTCGTATTATTTTTTTTTTAGATTAATTTAATCTGCCGGACTGCCAGTTGATCTAATGCAAAAATTAACGTCGTTCTCAAAAGAAATTAGGATAGCTCGATTAATAAACAGACAGATAGATAGAAATGAACAGCCCCACCCCATATATATATATATATATATATATATATATATATATATATATAGAGAGAGAGAGAGAGAGAGAGGGTGAGAGAGATGAATTATTACCGTTAATAAAGACGCTTTTTACTCAGCTATAGCCCAGATATACTCTTATTTTACAAGGATAGCTTTGGTATTAAATAACACCATTAAATGCCTTCAAAACAAAGATATCGAACCAAACAATCACGCAAACACACACAAACACAAACACAGACACACACACACACACACACACACACATATATATATATATATATATACATATATTTATATATATTTATAATAGAAGAAAACAATCGATGTATATTTTTACCTCAGTCTATTTATACAAACACACTCATTGACTTCGACATAGTGTGTGTGTGTGTGTGTGTGTGTGTGTGTGTGTGTGTGTGTGTGTGTTGTGTTGAAAAATGAGTAAGAGTGAAAAATAAGAAAATGAGGATGACTTATTGATATTTTCTCATTTTTCAACATATTGTCGGATTCATTTGCATTTTTCTTGCCTGCATATGGAGGCGCGTAGTGTAGTGGTTAGAGTCTAAAGAGATAAACTCGTCGGTCGGAGTTCAAATCCTGGACGAGGATGTTTGCACTTCACATAACGCTAATACGATAGTGAGGATGATTGGGAAATGTTTGCAACAAACTACTCGCCCTCCAGCTAAAGGAAATACTAGGTAACCAGTCTAAAAGAAGGAAAACTCTGAATTAAAGCCTGTTAAACTGCGTTTAAGAAATTGACCTTGTGCCACACCCTATTCATGCAGAAGGGGTTGGTAAATATATTTATGCATACATCCGCACACACACATTCACACACACATATACACCCATATATATATATATATATATATATATATATATATATATATATATACACACAACCATATGTAATATAAAAATTGAAAAAACAGAAGTTTCATTAACGAATGATTTTAATAAGCCGACGCTGCAATGTTTTGGTTTGTTTAAAAACCATCCCCAGGGCTTTCGTTGGTTTAAGGAGACATGAAGTATTAATGAAAACAAAAGTCTGCGAGCCTCTGTTTTGGTGTGTGGCTGCTTTTGTTGATATTCAAATATGAGGAAAGAAAAGACATACTTTTGACACAATATACATATATACACACGCACCCATATATATATATATATATATATATATATATATATATATATATATATATATATATTGGAGGATATGTGCTTAATTGAAGTCATACCTAATTTTGAAAATTAATTAGTTAATAATTAATGAATTTAGGCGGCATATATGTTCAAATGTAAGCCTAAACAAATGTCAATCCCTGAATGTACATTTCGACCTTTAGGTCTCATCAGCTAGGTTATAGACATGGGACTGCTCCGTGTGTGACTCGAAACCTCGCTGCCAACTGATAGGCGAAGTCTCTAACCGTTACACTAGCTTGCCATTCCCACATTCTTCGTTTGTTTTGAAACTTATTTATATTCCACTTTTTATTGACTTACACGACAGTATGAGGTTAAGTAAACAAACAAATGTGTTTATTTTTATAACTTTGCTGATGAGACCTAATAGGTCGAAATGTACATCAGGGATTGAATTTTTCGATTTGTTTAGCCTTACATTTTGAACATATATGCCCGCCTAAATTCATTAATTATTAACTAATAAATTTTCAAAATCAGGTATGACTTCAATAAGCACATATCCTCCAAAAATTGTCAGCTTAAAGCCATATAAAAAAATAAACACATTTGTTTGTTTACTTAACCCCCATATATATATATATATATATATATATATATATATATATATATAAGAAGAAAACAATCGATGTCATTTTTTCTTTTTCGATGTACTTATTCAGGCACACTTATTAACTTATACCCCCTCTCTCTTTCTCTCTCTTTCTCTCTCTCATATATATGTATGTGTGTGTGTGTGTGTGTGTGTGTGTGTGTGTGTGAGAGAGAGAGGGAGAGAGAGATGTGGGGGAGAAGACGAAAACAATGGGTCGCCATTTTGTCTTCTTTACTTAATCAGCCACAGTTATTGACTTCATCGCGCTGACCCGGCGGGCAAGTTCGTCGAAAGCCACGTGTTATCTCTCTCTCTCTCTTTGTTATTGTTTTGTCGCCAGCCTTTTTTTCTTCTTTTCCCTTTGCACCTGTTGGTTCAAGGTGGTCGTAGATTCGCAGATGTATTAGGGTACGTGTCGGTGTCGATGTTAGGGTTGTATGTACATAACGTCGCGACAGGTGCATCCAAGTTGACAATCACGCCAAAGATGACACGCGTAGATAATAGGAAATGGAGGCGGCCCCCGCCCTCCACCACTACTACCACCACCACCACTTCAATACTTCTTTGCGTCTAAATCTTTCGGTTTTAATTTATCTTTTTTTTTTTCTTTTCTTTTTAAAACTTTTTCTTAGTTCTTTCTTTTGCTCTTTCTTTCTATTTCTTTAATTGCTCTTTCTTTCATTCTAGTTTTCTATCGTTCTTATTCTTTCTTTCTTCTTTTTTTTCTTGGTCGTTTTTTCTTTCTTTCCTTCTTTTTATCTTTCCTTCTACTTTACTTTTTGACTTTCTTTTTTTCTTTCTTTTTAGTTTTCTATCTCTATTTTTTCTTTTTGTTCTTCTCTCTTTCAGTATATAGTGCCCTTTCTTTCTTTCTTTCTTTCTTTCTTTCTTTCTTTCTTTCTTGCTGTTTTTCGGTCCTTTTTCTTTCTTTCATTCTTGTTCTGTGTCTTCATCTTTTCTCTCTTTCATTATTTCTTTCTGTTTTTCGGTCCTTTTTCATTCATTTATTTATTCTTCATTTCTTTCTTTTTTTGTTCAGTGTCTTTATCTTTTCTTTCTTTTCTTCTTTCATTCTGTTTTGCGGCTCTTTTCTTTCTTTCTTTCTTTCCTTCTTTCTTTCTTTCTTTCTTTCTTTCTTTCTTTCTTTCCTTCTTTCTTTCTATTTTTGTGACTCAATTTTTCCTTCTTTTCTCCTTTCTTTCAGTCCATTTTCTCTTTTCTTTTTCTTTCCTTCTTTCTTTCATATTTTTGTCCTTTTTCTTTCTTCTTTCTTTCTTTCTTTCTTTTTGTCTTTATCTTTCTTTTTTCTTTCCGTTTATTTTGTCCTTTTTTCTTTTGTCTTTCTTTTTTTTGTCTTTCTTTATGTTTTAACCTGTGTTTCCCATTTTATATTTTAAAAAAGTCGTTGAGGTGGCCTAAAGTTGGTATCAGCCAATCAGCGAGGGAGTCTATTCCCTTTTCACTAGCGCTAGACCAAGGAGATTGGTTTTGCATCTGAGGTGGAACCCCACATCTATTATCAGCTCCTTTCTTTACCGCACATATCCCTGTGCTACTCATACGCTAAGTTGGCGATGGCCGATATCGAACTAGGAACCTTGTGGTTTCTAGTCGAACGCTCTACCGACTGAGCTAACCCGACCCTAAACAACTGCTAGAAATATGCACATATGTTCCATGAACAAGCATAATGTAGAAGAGGTACAAAAAAAAGGGGGCATACTTGATGTGGAAAAGTAAAATAGCCACAAAGCTGTTTGCGTTTAACTTCGCGCTAATGCCCATTGGAAAAGCATAATACATCTGTTCTTCCGCCACCTATGGATAAATTGTTGAGCCATCTGGGTTCTCTAGTCTCGGCAAGGCAACCGCGTTAGGAGAATGAAAATTTAAACAAGCTTTACTCCACTTAAAGACTGACCTTGCGTCACATCTTGCTCGTGGAGAATGATTTGGATAAATACATACATCTGAAAACAGTTCTGGAAGTTTTCAACTGACACTGCTCTCAGTTAGTTTCTCGTAATATGTTGCATGTTCTAAGAATTCCACAATGGCATCGAGGGATTTTTAGGAACAAGGATTGATTCCAAGGACACAGCACAGGAGAATAAGGTGAGTTTGGTATCCTACAGAAATATTCAGTTTTAGCCTAAAACTCGTTCACATGGAACGCTGTTTGACAGAAGGAGCTGAGTATTTTGTTTCCGTGACACGCTTACTCAGACACACTTAACCAGACACGCTTAACTAGACACACTTCTTGTAATTTAAGATTACTCAGCAGAATGTGAATTATGAGAGGTTAACAATATTTTCCCACGAGGTCAACATTGACTAGCTTATTTACAATCAGAGTTGCCAACCTGAAAATAAAAAGACTTTGAGGCGACACTGCATGAATTCATGGGAATAACATTTATATATTTCTGAATAGACTTTGAAAATAGAAAAGTGAGGCTTTACCAAGATAAAGAAGTGGCACAGACAGACATGCGGCTTATTGAACGACCATTTTATATCCTTCTGTAAAAATTGGCTTAATGGCATTGTAACCTCGGAATAGTTCGGTAGGAAATTACACAGGTAATTGGCCATCCCAAAGAGTCTCTGTAAGTTTGATTTGCATTTTGGAAGAGGTATATGACTGATGACTTCCACTTTTGTTGGGTCGGGTTTTAACCCTTCTCTGGTTAGGAGGTGCCCCAGATATGTGATTTGTGACTTACAAATACGCATTTATGTTTGTTTAATATTTCAGACCATATTTGCGAAGTCTGTTGAAAATAAGTGTCAGTCTTTTTCTATGCTTCTCCATTGTGTCAGACAATTCTATAATGTCGTCTTGAGAGAATTCGTTACTTTTATCCCCACTATGATTTTTGCAACTTCCTTTTGAATATTTCTCTTGCACTGAATTATTTCTTGGAAATCGGTGAGAAATTTCAGGATAAAAGCTCATATGCAATTCAAAATTCCTATTGAGACTGATTTCATTTATCTAATAAATAAATTAAAGATGATTTTGTTGTGTTGCTGTTTAAGTTGTTGCTTTTTTCCGGTTTCCCAGCCGGTCAGAATCAGAAAATAATTTTATAGTGGAGAGCCACACACAAATCTAAAGCTCAAGCGTGGTCGTTGCAAAACATACTTAGTCATACCGGCGTTGCCTTTTTAGACGGGGCAGGTGCTGCCCGGGGAAGGATCCCTTGCACCAAGTGAATAATAATCTTACCCTCAGTTAGCCGATTCGAAGTGTTTAAGAGCATCACTTTCAACTAATTGACTTGATCTCTCTCTCTCTCTCTCTCTCTCTTTCACCCTCACCCTCGCACATGCACATGTTTTCTTTCTTTTCTCTTATCTCTCTCTTAGACAGAAATACTTACATATTAATCGCCATAAAATGATGCATATGTGATTCGTGGATGCGCTCAGTGTGTAATGGTTATCGTCGTTGGAAACGGACACGGCGATCAGAGTTCAAATCCGAGACTAAGCTGATTGTATTTCACATAGCTCTAATACCACTAGGAAATATATCTATCCTACTATTCTCTCTCTAGCTCTGGGTAAATAAAAGGGCAGATGGGGCTCTTTAATATTTGTTAGGCAACCAGTCTACGAGAAGGAAAAAATAAAATCAAACCTGTTAATCTCCGCATAATAAATTGACCTTGTGTCACATCCAGCTTGTGTCACATCCGGTTTGGGCGAACACATAATCATGCCAGCGAACTTAATGTATTTTTTTCTTAACAGCACCAGCTGGTGTTCGAACTACGTTAAAAATAATAATTTCAAATTCTTATTTGATACTTCAGAAAGCAGACAGCCACTTTCAACCGCAACATAATCTTCCAATCCTGTTTTCCAGCATATTTAACCTTATGTCTAAACTTAGCAAATATAACAATAAAAAAGACACACCATAATTTATAAGGACGTCCGAGTAATTCACAGGACTGTAGCAGCCGGGTTGGGTAGGGGTCCTCATTCCCCCTCCCATTTTTACTTCAAGGAAGAATATAACTTTCGTAAAACTCCGATGACAGAATTATTTGTCATGGGGTATCCTGTGTTTTTATAACAAATAACTTCGTGTTAACATAATTGTAGTTGGTAGAGAATTTTTTTTAATCTTGAAATTGGAATGTATAACAATAACAATCCAAGTCTTTGGGACAGACAACGTATTGAAAAGTGGTAATTTCCCTTTTATCGCATAAGTGCGTTTAATTTTGTTTGCCCCCCCCCCAAAAAAAAATTACATTTATCTTTGCCACGGTCCTGATTCCTAATGATATCATCTCTAAATGTAATTACTGGCGGCACTCATCGCCTCTCTAATCAATATCTAGCAGATTGTTGTGTGTTACATCGTACTTGCAGCAAGGAACAAATCTGCTAAGTTAGGTAACATGTAGAAGTCCTGAAGAATTCCTTCAGATGTTAAAAAACGACTTGAATTGAAATATTTTTTAAAACTTTAATTATGTATTCCCTTTAAAATTTTATCTTTGTGTTTTTGATTTGAAATACAAAATAAGAATGTACATTATAGATACCGATTTGGAGTTGCAAGGTTCGATACCAGACCCCGCCAACTCAACGCATGAATAGCACAGCTCGAGTAATCTGATCAGTGGTGTAGCTATACAGTAACACTGACACGTCTACGGTTGGGAAGAATGTTAGTTTTACCTAGAATATATAGATTGTTTCAGAAAAATTGATATTATTTCGTAATCTAATAATTTTGACAACTTCTCGTTCAAATGATCTCACATTTGAGCATCATGTCGAGAAACACAAAATCCTATGATTAATGTTTAATGCTTTTTTTTTCTTTTCCTGTATAGAAATGTCGTTTGGTTTATTTTATTAGTCATGGTTATCTTTCGTTAGCTGTTTTATTAAACATTAGCACCTTTTTATCTAAAATGTGCCTGAAATGGACTCTCTAGTCGATTTTGATGCATGAGGGTTCATCCAGTGAACAGCCTACACAATGTTTTGTTTATAGTGGTTAAAGCTGGTGTTGAACCATCCGCATTTGTTGGCATAGTCGATAGGAAAGAATTGGTGTATAAGAAATGCTACAAACCAAATCAACAACTGACCTGAGATATTTCAAATTCAGAGTTTTCCTACTCCTAGACTGGTTATCTATCGAAGGTTACAGGGCTCTGTCTGCACAACTATTTTATTCATAGCTGGAGGGATTATATATGGATTCATACCTTTCCCAAGGGTATTAGCGCTATGTGAAATGCACACAGCCTTGTCTAGGATTTGAAATCGGGTCGACGAGTCCATTTCTCACGACTCTAACCATTATGTCACGCGCCTCCATATAATGTGCCTTGACTACGTAATACATACTAGAGTTCTGAGTTGTTTTTACACAAGCTGTTAAAATTTGAGATCGTTTGATCGAGAATTGGTCAAGTTATTTGCCTACGAAATGATAATTAAAAAAAACTATTATCTTCTAACAGGTGGAGAAAAGCTATACCACTGTGACAAAAATGTTCAAAAACCACAAATATGGATGCACCCACAGGGACAACATGAAATCAAAGGTTACTAATGCGATACAAATATTTATGTAAACAAGTCAAAACATTGAATCTGTATTCTGTGTCCTTTTGTATAAAACTCAAATTAACCTCTGTCCGTGATCTTCAATAAGATCAAACATTTGTTGAAGTTCATCCGTTTGTTAAATGTCATTTCTAAGGGTTTTTTCATAAACATATTTTTAAATAACTTTGTGATCAATAATGTTTAAATTTTTCTCTCCTCGATTGCAAATAGGAAATGAGCTTCATGCATTATCAAATTAACTGAAAACCCACCCAACGCACTGGATTTTGATTTTGTTCCTGTGGAAGGGCCAAATGAAGCGTTTGGCATGAATGAGAGATCGATCGTACAAACAGCCACAAGGCGCTCCGAGCGGATATGACCGGTGGAAATGGATTCGGTAACTCAAGTTCAAATCCTGGACGAAGCTGTTTACAATCCACGGTCTGGAGGAAGGAAAACTCCTTGTCATTTCGGTCGATGCATTTATGTAGGCGTTGTGGCAGATTTTGTATAACTATGTCATACCAGTTTGCCACCATGTCGTTGAGGAAACGTTGACCCTTGTCATCATTGTAAACTCTCTACCCCACTTGCAGAAGTTTGTGACATCCATGCACGATTCGCCATACACTTCCGTTAATTGGCGATGAATTTCAATGTTTTTTTGTTTTTTTTGCATTCTGAAACTCAATAAATACACAAACTTGGTAGCGTTAATCAGGAGCTCCATTAGAAACGACAGTCAAGCCAATATTGAGCGTGGCAGCCAGAGGTACGAAGGATAGTAGCATACACATTAAACACAAAAGTGAGGCCAATAGCCGCAGGAACAGTTGCCTTGCGTCCCTGCGCTTTGGAGTCCTTATTTTTGGGAACACCCTCGTGTATATATATAATATATATATATATATATATATATATATATATATCGCATAGCTGAGAAACCGACAAGATACCAAGCACCATTGACTTTATATTTTCGCTACTTATATATATATATATATATATATATATATATATATTTTAAAATCATGACTAACCTGAACACTTTAATTACATTTAATTTAAAAGATAGCAAATTCACAAAATGCATCCCATTTTTTAAATCTATTCTTTTTTACTCGATCTTTTTTCTTTTTCCTTTTCCTATACGAAGTTTTGAAACTGCGTCGAGAAACTAATAGTTATGACTCTTGCGTAATAATCACTCGTACACAAAAATGAATAAAGTAATGACACTTTTTTAAGTCTTGATTTTTCGGTAAAGAAAAGAGTTTAAAAACTGCTTTTGTTTCAAGCATTGTCGTTTTAATCTTGTCTAAAAGAACCATTAAGTGATAGTTTTTTTTTTTTTTGGGGGGGGGGATTTTCTGTCGTTTTGTTGTTGTTGTTTTTTGTTTTGTTTGTTTTTCGTTGTTTGAGGGCGTTAAGCCATCCCCTCTTCAATGACAAACAGTAGAGTAGATAAGAAGTGATTATGTTTATCAATACTTATCTTGCTAAAAAGTAGTGTTGTTGTTATTAAACGTTTTATAGATAAAGAAAATGCCTACATGAACAATATGTTAATAGTGCAGGGTAGTTCATGGACTAGTGTTACATACTGAATGGGGTAAACTGTTCATTTTGTAATGTCTTACATAATTGATTGGTTACCTATTATTTATATGCAGTAGTGTAGAAATTAGAAATAACGGTAATTCTGAATCATAGAATTAAAACGTAAAAGTAAATGAACAGATTTTGGCCTTTCACTGACCTTGTACCTTGTCAATTGGTCAAAGTGAATCGTGCAAACAAGAAGTAGATTTTAAAAAAGAGCTAATTTTTTTTTCAAGAGACAGCCATGTCACCAAGATGGCTATTTTTTAAAGCCATTTTAAAATCTATTTAACCCATAGATGGAGCCCGAACAGGCACTGCTTTCTGGTTCGCTCCTGGTAGTAATGTCAATGAAGGGTTACTCCACATTCCACAGAGATCCAAAACTAGAACCCCACCACTAGATGAAGTTTAGCGTCATACACATGATACGAAAGACCGTCAATCACCGATTTCTAGCACATATATGATAAAAAGGGTGGGAGGTTCGCCATAAGAGCAATAGGGTCGTAACACTCATATGGGTGCTAGGGATTGACGTGACCAACCGATTGATCAGCGGGGGTCTCTCCGACTGCCCGTCTAACATCACGAGTCACCACCCACGGCCAACAGGGCCTTATTGGCGGTGGCGGGATCGACAGAGGAACTATTGGTGTATAGCCTCGGCTAACAGGACACTATATGGATGCACTAATGCATTATGAAGACCTAATGGTCGTTATATAATATACGCACATTTCTTATAATAGTATTGGAAAACTTTAGAAAAAAAAAACACTGAAGAATGACAATTTAACCTAAAATAGATGTAAAAATAATTATTTGAGAGGTAAAAATTGCTATTTTGTACCTAAATATTAATCGTTGTCAGAAGTAGAGTCAATGAGACAAGTTTAAATTCTGGTCGATGCTGTTTGCGTTTCACTTTTGGAAAGACATAAATCAATCTTTCTTCTTCATAACTATGACTAAATATGAGGGAAGACCGGGATCTTTAGCAACCGGTATAGGAGAAGGTAAACGTTGAATTCAAACCAGATATACCCCGCTTTATAATTGACCTTGTGTAGCATTTTTCTCATGGTATGATTAAACTTAGTCAAACTTGTTAATTCGTATTCAGTCCCTGGCAGCACCTGCCCCTAGCCTAAAATGGGCATGGTCAGGTTCGTTGTCTGGTGCCTGAGGCGCCCCAAAAAGATATGCCAACAGGAACACTCATTTTTGCACTGGTCACTACATGAGCTTCGTTTTGTGCGTGCATCCCCGCATAAAAATACCTTTGTTAATCCGGCCTGGTGAGATTCCAAGAAAATGCGATTTTTATTTTTGAATCTATTCTATGTTAAAATATTCTTGTTTATTTATTCAAAACAATTTTTGCAATGATATTAACATATTGTTCAGATAAACGTTTTTTGATTAAGTATGACACTAAATTGCATCCGTTAGACACCATTTCTGAAGATGTGACGGGTGGAGTATCTTTCCTTTGTCATTATTCCCAGGTTCACCCTGACTTGGAGTGGTAGTACCTCTTAGAGTCCCATTTATGAGTCAAATAGATTTGTTTTAAAATTTAATCAGTTATATGTTATCAACTACTTCTATCAAATGCAAGTAATTTGCTCACACTTATGGCTTCAAGTGTTGTTATCTTATTCTGATAATTTATATTTCAAGTGACAATTTCTGAGAAACATGAAAATAAAGGTCGTACCAATTGTAATTGGTGCTTTTGGAACGGTTCACAAGAATTTGAAAAAAGAGTCTGGGTGAATTGTAAATCAGAGGAGGAACCGAGAGCACCCAAACAACAGCATTGTTAAGAGACCTAAGGAGACTTGCTGTCACTCAGCCTCCAGGGAACTACCAGCTAAGGCGGGTGGGAAAAACTCTCACTGAGTGAAATGTTTGCAAAAAATAAAAAATAACTGGAAACCCTTGTACAAGTCATAAGAATATACCACCAGGATATAGGAATGGAATTCAGAATTGAAAAATGTGCAATGCTATTGATGAAAAGGGAGGAAGAGAAACGATGAACGGAATTCAACAACCAAAACAAGAAAATATAAGAACACTTGCAGAGAAGGAGGATTACAAATATGTAGGAATCTTTGAAGCGGACACCACCAAGTAAACAGATGAAAGAAAAACTTCTGAAAAAGAATATTTCAGAAGAACAAGAAAATTCTTAGAAACCAAGCTCTATAACAGAAATCTCATCAAGGAAATAAATACCTGGGTAATCCCCATAATAAGATCCTCTGGCCATTTTTAAAATTGATAAAAGAGGAAACGGGGAAAAATGACCAAAAGATAAGAACATTAATGACTATGCAAAAGGCATTACATCCGAGAAATGACACAGATAGGCTATATGCATCAAGAAAGGAAGGTGGAAGAGGTCTAGCCAACATAGAGGATTGTATAGATGTCTCAATTCAAGGACTTGAAGAATACACAAAAAAAAGAGCAAGGAAGCACCTGCAACATATGGAGAAGCAGATAAACAAAACAAAACAAAGAAAAAACAAGAAAACAGAACTGGGAAGAAAAACATTTATATGGGTACTTCAAACGAGAAATTTGTGAGGTTGCATATGAAACAACCTGAACATGTTTAAGAAGAGGAAGCCTCATAAGAGAAACCGAGTCACTCATAATTGCTGCACCAAATAATGCCAAATTATATCAAAGCAAGACTTGATAAGACACAATAGAACAGCAAATGTAGGGTGTAGTGATAGAGATGGATCCATAAACCATGTATTAAGCGAATGCAGCAAACTAGTGCAACGAGAATACAAAGCTAGGCACGACTGGGTTCGAAATGTGATCTACTGCGAATTGTGCAAAACATTAAATTTCGACCATACAACAAAATGGTACATGCATAAACCAGAATTTGTTTTTGAGAATGAAATACAGAATTCACTGTGGAATTTGAGATAAAGACGGATCGCCTTATCCCAACCAGAAGACCAAACCTAGTATTGATTAACAAGAAAAAGGGAACTTGTCAACTGGTAGATTTTGCAGTTCCAGCAGATCACAGGTGAAGATGAAAGAAAATGAAAAGATAGAAAAATACCTGGACCTTGCAAGAGAATTGAAAAAGCTGTGAAACATGCGGGTGACAGTGATACCAATTATAGGAGATGCACTTGGAACGGTCACCAAAAGCGTTGAAAAGAGACTAAAGGAACTGGACATCAAAAGAATTGAGATTATCTAGACAACCGCATTATTGAAATTAGCTAGAATACTCAAAAGAGTCCAGGAGGCCTGAGAAGACTTGTTGTCAGTCAGACTCCAGTAAACTTACGCTAATGTGAAAAACACACAAGGAGCGAAATAATAATAATAATAATAATAATAATGATAATAATAATAATAATAATAATAATAATAATAATTGGGACTTTGAGATGGTATATGCATAAACCAGAATCTGTTCATGAGATTAAAACACATAAAATTATAAGAAATAAAACACATAAAATTCTCACCCTCCACACACAAAAAAAGATTCTCTGGGACTTTGAGATAAAAACGGACCACCCTATCCCAATCAGAAGACCAGACCTAGTGTTGAGTGACAAAAAAAAATGTGTCAACTGGTGGACTTTGCTGTTCCAGCAGATCACAGGATGAAGCTGAAAATGAAAAGATGGATAAATACCTGGACCTTGCCAGAGAATTGAAAAAGCTGCGGAATATGAGTGAAAGTGATACCAATTGTAGTTGGTGCACTTGGAACGGTCTGGACTGGAGGATCTGGAGTAATAATTGAGACCATCTAGACTACTGCACTGCTGCAATCGGCTAAAATACTCAGAAGAGTCATGGGGATCTTATCAGACCTGTTGTCACTCAGCCTCCAGTGAAATACCATCAGCTAACGCTGACGTGAAAAACTCAAAAATGGCTTCAAGTGTTCCTATCCAATTTAAATTAATTTGTATTAGATTGAAATATTTGAAACCATACAACTGTGTGCAAATTATTTGTATTAGATAAGGATACTTCATTTTATATAACTATGAGCAAAAAGAACACTTAGGAAACAAATAATGCATGCATTTCCTTAACCTCTATGCATAAAATAACCCTAGACGAGTTGTCATGCCGTTAAAATCAATCGTCTCATCATTGCTATTTATTCATAGAAGGTGGGTGGGGGGTGACTACTCTGAAGGAATTAGAGAAAAGTTAGCATAAACTGTTCTATCTAAAGATTGAACTCAGTTCGCCGATTCCATTCTCGTCGCACGGTTCAATTTTAGTCGCATGGCCATCTTCACCGGCTCTAAGTAAATAATACAAGGGTAATCCTAAAGTTAAGGTCTACAAAATATTTAGAAATCACAGAAACGTTTATTGTTCATTGTCAATGATGTTAACATCACTTTAAAGTTTCAACATGTATCTATTTTTCTACATAATCACCATTTTGGTTAGTGCATAATTTTTGGCGTTGTGGCAGATTTTGTATAGCCATGTCATACCAGTTTGTTACCATGTCGGTGAAGAAACGTTAAACCTCATTGTCGTTGCAAACCCCCTACACTACTTGCGGGCGTTTTTGACATCCAAGCACGACTCGCCATACACTTCCGTTAAATGGTGATGAATTTCAATTCGTTTAATGTGTTATGCATTAAAAAACCGAATAACTGCACGAACTTGGCATTTGGTGGTAGCGTCTATCGGGAGCTCAATCACAAACAACTGCCAAGTTGAGACTGAGCGTAGCAGCGAGGCACGTGCTGGGACAGGCGCAGACGCATGCACAACAACAGACAGCAGTGATGCCAATCGCCACAGTTTCCTTGCATCCCCAGCGCTTTGGAGACCTTACTTTTGGGATTATACTCGTAGAAAAATAAGATAAAATTTTTAAAATACGATTGATTGACTTTTCACCATTCATATTTTTTATATTTATTTACCAACCGTACGAGCAGGGTGTGACATAGGGTCAATTTCTTAAGCGGGGTTCAACAGGTTTGAATTCAAAGTTTTCCTTCTCCTAGACCGGTTGCCTAACCAAGGTTAAAAAGCCCAGTCTGCCCTACTATTTATCCTTAGCGGGAGGGAGTGTATGATTCATACCTTTCCCAAGGGTATTAGCGCTAAGTGAAATGCAATGACCACATCAAGGATTTGGACTCGGGGCGACGAGTCCATTTCCCATGACTTTAACCATTACACCACGCGCTTTCATATTTTTTTTATATGTTTGGTAATCGTTCAGTCTTTTTTTTTAGCACGCTTTCTTGGGTGGTTTGTTGTATTGTTTTACGGCATATAACTTTCGGGTTATTTAATGCCGAATCAAGTCATTTTGATAAATAAAGGACTCAAGTTGCTTACATTACCTGCTGTTACTTAAGTGGTCACCCAATTAAGTATTGAACAGGCACATTGCTGCTTAATTTTAGTGATGTAGCGGAACCGGTACTGTACGGTGTCTTTTGTTAACACATGTTTATTCTACCCAGTAAGAGGAAACCAGCATTCTAAACAATAACAAACAGGGGACTAGTTTCGGCACCGGTATCCTAAAAAATAAATGTAACTCAAAATTGCCAAATAATAGTGATAAATATTCACCCCAGCCCCTTACTATTATACTGTTGTCGCGACAAGACCCTTGATCCGTCTACGCACCTGCCCGACAGGTGTCCGTGCCTCTCGACCGGCTTAACAATCTGATAACACCTACCCTATCGCCATACTTTGACAAAAATATACAATTGCACTTCGGCGTACCTCCACAGTAATTCGCCAGTCCACATGTCACAGTTCGTTTCTAATCGACCCACCAATGACAAAGAGTCCATGTTTTTTTTGTTTTTTTAAATTTATTGAGAAAGAAAGGAAAGAAGAAAGAAGGGAAGAAAAGAAGGAAGGAGAGGAGAAAGAAAGATCTTTATATATACATAAACACCGAGACATGCTTACATGTAGGGGAAGGAAGGAACAATGAAAGGTGAAAAATAAGCCCGAGGGTCTCAAGTAGATAATAATAAGTATTAGCTTTTTCAACCCATTATTCATTCTTTTATATCCTTTGGTTTTATTCTTTATTTATCTATTAATTTATTTAGCCGTTTCTTTCTTTCTCAGAATAATGTACGTAAATTCTATCCATCTATTCACCACAGTCTGTATGTATGTAGCTAAGTGGTGGGATTATATGATTGTGAGGGATGGCAGTGATCTGTAAAGATTATGCTATTGCTATGTAGCTAAGTAGGTAGGTAAGAAGGTATGTTTCTTTCTCTCTTTTTTTCTTCACCGTCTTAGCTATGTTCTGTGTCTATACGTATCTATCTACCTCATTATATTTATATCAATGCCAATCTATCAATGCCTATTCAAATTCAAGTTTACCCCGTCTACTCATGTCTTTCTGTCTTTTCATCAGTCTATCTCAATCAATACAAGACTGCTTTTCTTTCTTTTTTTTTCTTTTTTTCTTTCTTTCTTTCTTTCTTTATCTATTTATTTATTTATTTCCTCTTATCTATCTCAGTATATACATATCTTTCTTTCTTTTTCTCTCCCATCTCCCCCTCCCTCTCTCTCTCTCTCTCTCTCTCTCTCTCTCTCTCTCTCTCTCTATATATATATATATATATATATATATATATATATATAGATAGATATGAGGTATATTTTTTATTAATATTATATTTTTATTTATACAATGTTATATTATCTATTTTATTTTACGGTTTTACTATGTTTATTTGTTTAATAATAATAATATTTTTTTTATATATTATAATAATTAATAATTTTTATATTTTATATATATTTTTTATATATTTTATATTTTTTGTTTTATCTTTACTTCATACTTATTCAGACTTATTTAATTTTCATAGTTGTTAATTTGACAGACTACTATCCCCTAAAAAGCTTGGCCCTGAAATATGTTATTTTTTCTCATTTGCAATGACTTCCTGTCACCATAGTGACAGACTTTTAATGTATACATTTTGTAAAAAAAAATTTTGAGGGGGAAGAAGATTCTACATTAAGAAAATTTTTCTGTTATGCAATTCAAATTATTGGTTACTATCCATCTGATGAGACTTGATTTGGGGAGCTTTGTTAAATCAACTTATATTTATAAAGGCCTTAATTTTGGTCGAAATGAATTTATTATGGAATAACGGTGTTGAGTTTTTCCTTCCTTTCAAAGATATTATATATATATATATATATATATATATATATATATATATATATATATATATATATTACGGCCAAGTAATACTGAAAGCACTGGTTCCTGCTAGATCACCGAAATTAAACTGCGATGAGCGTGTTCAATATCTAATTAGGTGACTACTCCAGCAACCGCAGGTACTGTAAGTAACCTGGGTCCTTTGTTTATCAAAATGACTTGAATCAGCATTAAATGACTCGAAAAGTGTTGATATGATGTTAAACAACCAACCATCTGTCTGTCTATCTATCTATCTATCTATCTCATTCTGTTCATATCTATCTCTCGATATTAGTTTAATCGTATCTATCTGTTTATACACTAATACCTTAACTCTTAATAATAGCCTTTGTAGTGATGATTATTCCCATGACAGCCTAACTACTAAGCTGTCATTTGAAATAAGGAAATATCCTTCAAATTAAACAGATAAGAACAAGTGTTACTGGACCAAATCGAACATCAGAATCCCGAACCGGTCACCTCAAATTCTAATCATTTAGATTCCATTATATTTTGGTGAGAAAGACGTCGCCAAGGGCGCCATCTGAACGCTTTACGCTGTTATTAGAGTCCTGTTTATTTATTTTTGTTCATCGGGCAGTAATAACGAAGCAACAGTACACATATATTATTACCCTGTCCTAAACCCCTAGTGACCCCACTGATACCCTTTGTGATTGGCAGTCCATGAGGATCTCAATGCTTATATTTAGGAGAGAGTGAAACATTTGAATTAGCATTTTATGATCATATCCATTATGTTTGAGTGATTAAAAAATAATGCCTAATGTTAATGTAAGTAAAAAAGTAAAGTCGTCGGGGCGGCCTAATGTCGGTATCAGCAATGCAGCGATGGAGTCTATTCCCTTTTCACTAGCGCTAGACCAAGAAGATTATTTTAGCGTCTGAGGTGGAGCGCCGCACCTATCATCAGCTCCTTACTTTACCGCACAGATCCCTGTGCTACTCATACGCTGAGTTGGCGAGGGCAGGTATCGAACTAGGAACCTTGTGGTTTCTAGCCGAACGCTCTACCGACTGAGCTAACCCGAGACCCCACATAATTATTATGTAGTTGCAAATTGAACTGGAAATTACTTTATTTCTTAAAAATATTGCTATGTGCG
>CM042149.1:36031416-36081416 GCA_023376005.1 Doryteuthis pealeii | reverse complement strand
AATGATGAGGATCCTTAACCGTGGCATATATAGTTTTGTTTATTGGAACAATATAGGGGTGGGAGCTAAACTTTTAGAAAGTTGAAAAACTGTGTTCACATTTTTTTTAATTCTATGGAAATTATTGTCGTAAATAAAAATCAGTTTTTGCGTTATTAAGAAAATCTAATATTTCTGAAGTTTTTCATGTCATTTCGGAAATTTTTCAACTCAACTATTGGTAAATTTGATTTAGAACATTCTTATACCTTTGCTGGCGTTGCCTGGATATGTACACATACATTTCTCTAAAGAGAAAAAAGAAAATGACCAAAATAAGGAACAGTATACCGTTTATGAATAGAATTGATCATTGCGTAATCTATGTTCCTACTTCAAGGCACTGCTTAACAGTAATACGATTGAACTGAAATTTTGCACACCCTATTTTTTGTAGTTGATTGAAATAGGAAAAAGGGGGTGGAAGCAACAACATTTTAACTTTCGGAAAATTACCTATTGCTAAGGGCCAACATAATACTTGTTTTTGTTTTGTTTTTAAATCTGCCTTGACAGTAAATTTCCAGTTCAAAAATAAATATTTAAAAATGTCTACCATAATTGTTAATTCCATTTATTATTTTGAAAGTTTCAATTAGATCACCTCTGATTTTTCTTTCTAGTGAAGTAGTTCATCCAAATTTTACTAATCTCTCCTTGTAACTATAATCTCTTATGTTGCAATATGGGTATATTCCTGACTTTTGTGAGCTAGAACTGCTAATGGAAGGAGGAGGAATAAATAACAAAGGCTTAAAAAATAGTGATGACCCAAAAGAGGAGAGCGATGGTTTTGACCGTAGCGTGACCCCGAACGAAGAATTGAGGGGCAAGCGGAAGTCGGGTGTTGACCGGAAGTCACGTGGTGACGTGGGGGAAGAAAGAAAGGGTTCAGCCTCTTTTTGCGAGTGGCGGGCCTAGTGTACAGACCTCATTAGAGCCCAGTAATCTAGTAGTGTTCTCTCTCTCTCGTTCTCTCTGCCTCCCCTCCTCCCTGGTAGAAGCCACTAGACGAGCACGTTAATAAAGGCTGGGAGTTGTGACGACATGTTTCTCGTGTTATGATTTTTTATCGGAGTTTTAGTACCGTGAGTATTACAACGTAACACTTACTCTTTTTATCATTTTTGTCACTCTTCTTTGTATGCCCTCCAATCTCAATATTAAACTCCATTTCCCTGTCTCAACACAGGAGCATATGCCTAAGTAGAGGTCTTATTAGGTTTTATGTATCTTTAAAACAACATTTACCTCCCTTGAAATAACATTTATAACCATCCAGCCAATCATTCCATTTTCCCTCATTGACAAAATATGATTGCCAGCCTTAAAAGTAACATCAAAGCTAAGTCCTATATATTGAGAAATTTTTTCTAACCATATTCGCAGTGCCTTTTAGCACGATGTTGGTATATAAGCTAAATACCTTTTTTTGTATTTCACGACGGATTCGTTGCCAGTAAAACGAGGTCCACATAATCTATTTTTCATCGTGAAGATGGACTTAGTCGATGCATTCTTCATTTCGTAGACTGGCAGCTCGATTGAATGTAACTTATTAAGCACTTCATGATTGTCACTGCTGAAAAGCATTACCCAGCGCCTAACTGACAACCCATCAAGCCCAAGTAAGAGCCAAAGTAGAGTGTTGCATGTCGTGGAGTGCTCAGGCAAAAAGATTCTGGGTCACCACACATAGCCGACCGGGGGTCATTTGCAGAGGTGCAGTGTGTATTCTACGGCCCCAGCCAATATGGCGGTGTAGTTTTTGTTGAAATAAATAGAAGACATTACTTTAGAGCCCCTATCGTATATATCATGCGAAAAACTTTATTTCGTCCCCATAATATTCAATTAGAAAGAGATGATCGAATTGAGTAATAAGAAAATCCATTTTTTGTCAAAGATAATGTGCTTTTATTTAATTCCGTAGCTGGAATACGGAAATTCCCGGGATTCCTTTAAAAACAGAACTAAACATATTTACAAGTATTTTTATATCGTTTCTTGTTACAAGGGAATTTCTTATCAAATTCACTCACTTCTTTGTAATAGGATACTATGGTGACCTAGAAAATATTACGTGCAACACACACACACACACACACACACACACATATATATATATATATATATATATATATATATATATGGGGCAAACTGGGCCCATATTATATATATATATATATATATATAATATGGGCCCAGTTTGCCCCACTTTTCCCATATAGCTGGAGGGAAAATAGTTTGATGCATACTTTCCCCAAGGTAAACAGAAATGAACGTATTTCCCAGGCAATGAACGCTTCTGGATTCGCTGCCACACTTCTGACAGGTGATTAAACAGCTCATTTATCTTTTAAATTACCATTAAATCTTTCAATGACTTAGACTCCCACAAGTAACATTTCAAAAGGATTTGAAATTGCTGGAAATGAATAGTTGGATGCATACCTTTCCCAAGGGTGTTAGTGCTTTGTGAAACCTAAACAGCCTCGTCGAAGATATATATATATATATATATATATATATATATATATTCACACACACACAACACACACACACACACACACACACACACATATATATATATATATATATATATATATATATATATATATTGTCATTCACATACAGTCCTGTTTCGACCTATTATGTCTCTTCAGTGTGGTTAGACATGCAGACTGTTTCTGACTGGGATTGAAACTTGACTTATTTGTTTATTTGTCGTCCTCAGAGTTCTTACCCCCACTCCGATTACATGACCTACTTTGACTTACTGTTATAAACATATCTGGTCGCTTAGAGCACTCAGTCTGCTTTAGGAGAACTATGCAATTTGGCGTAGTTAGCGGCCACATTGAGATAAACAGAAACCAGGAGAGAGGAACAAACAGACAGACATAACAAAACAGTTGTAAATTATGGATACGAAAAAGGTCACAATTTCGACCTAAAAAAACAGTGTCATAAAAAACAAAATATCAAAACAAATCCAAACAACACCTATTATAGAATTCACATTAATATCATGATAGAAGAAAATAAACAAAACAAACAAATGACGACCCAGATTCTTTAACACACCCACACATACACAAAAAAACCCCAAATAAACAACGCAAATATACACACAAACACAAGCAAATAAACAAACACCATACACACAAATTGAAACAAACACACAAATATACACATACACAAATTAACTCGTACACACACACACACACATACGCACACACACGTACACATAAACACAGAAACAAACAAACACACACACACACACACACACACACACGCACGCACTCATAAACACACGTTCATCTATCGGAATCGATGACTATTTTCCATTAACTATACCGAATCATAGCAATGGTATTTACCCAACCCGCTCGCCACGGATAGGATGTGACACAAGGTCGCAAGTGTCATACATCCGATGAGGATCAAGCGCAGTATTCATTAGTAATATATATACGAGACTAGCTCGCTAACCATAGCACCACGGTGGGATTCCCTTTTACCCAACCCGGTTAGGATGTGACACGAACTTGCATGTATGGGGCATCTAGCGAGAATCGAAATCGTTATTTCGACGTAATGGGTGTGTGAGACTACTTTACCATTACTCCACGCTGGGACGTCCTTGTCTGCCATATTATTTATTTTAGGATGTGCCACAAGGTCGGAAGTACCGGGTTATCCAGCAAAGATTGAACTCGCCAGTCAGTTGTAATGAATCTGCGCGATTAGCTGGCTAACCAATACACTACAATGGGATGCTCAGCCGAATCATAGCAAATTAGATTTGTTAATGGTGATGAAGGCTTGTGTAGAAACAACTACTCTTTTTGGATGAGCTGAAGAATGGTGCACCAGTGTGCCACATATATATATATATATATGTCTATTCCTTTTTCACTAGCGCCAGACCAAGAAGATTATTCCAGCGTCTGAGATGGAGAGTCACACCTACCATCAGCTCCTCACTTTAACGCTCAGATCCTGTGCTACCCATATGCTGAGTATCTAACCAGGAACCTGGCAATTCCTAGTCAGAAGCGCTACCAACTGAGCTAAACCGGCCCTGAGAATTTCTGTGATCCAAGGTTTCATGCAGTGGTACATTCGACAGACAGTGAAAAATTGTTTTTTTTTTTATCTGACTGATATGGTCAAACTTTGGGGTACGGTTGAAATGGGTAATTTTGTTTATTTGTGCGTTTGTTTGTTTTGTTTTACAGCATATCAACCTCAGTGGGTCATTTAATGCCGATAAAGTTTTGAAATAAATCAATTCTTAATGGATAATACAATTTTTTTATAAATACATTTTTCTATTTAACCCATAGATGGACCCTAACAGGTACTACCACTCCGGGTCAGAGTGGACCAGGGAGCAATGGTGATGAATGGGGTGCTCCACATTCCCCAAACCTCCAAAACTGGAACCTCACCATCAGATAGAGTTTAACGTCATTCCCAGGACATGTAGACCCGCAGTCACCGCCTTCTAGCACCCATATGATAAAAAGGGTTTGGGGCTTGCCATAAGGGCAATATGGTTGGGAAAATCATATAGGTGCTAGGGCTTGACGTGACCAGCCGATTGATCGGAGGGGGCCTCTCCGACCGCCCGTCTAGCCCAAGATAGGGCCAAAGTGGAGTATTGCATGTCATGAATTGCTCATCCACCTGGGCTCTAGCGATTGTCTTAATGAGCTCATGGGTCTGTATACTTGTGTGCGTAGGTATATACAGTCACACATACATATATACGTATTTCTGCGTATATACTGGTATGTATTTTTATAAATATACACATCCACTCCTTGTCTTGGTGTCGTTTGCAACCGAGATAGGATTGAGGGAAAAAAGGTGGGAGAAAGAAAGAATTAGAAAATGAATGTGAGGGAAGAAGAGAGAATGATAAAAAGAATCGTTTCGAGCAAAACAACTCTTCTCAATTAAAAGGACCATGCAATTTTTTTTTGAAAAAATAAAATACATTTTTACCTGAAATGTAAACCCTGTATTTTTTTAAAATTCATAGCAACAATTATTTTAATCTCGTAGAAATATTTATTTTGAGGCTATTCAAATTTGCGGCAAATAAAACAGAGTGTTCCAGATATGAACCAAGGTCTGTCATCAAATTTTTGGTAGCTGACAATTACAAACTTGTGAAATTTACAGAATATGTGATGCGTACAGAGAAGAATGTTTTAATCATAAAATGTTTAGAATCGGGTTAAACATGAGTTTGCTTCTCCCAGAGCTAGAAAGATAGTCCATTGAGTGGAAACACACTGACTCTCCGGTAAAGAAAAAGTTCATGTTGGCAGTCTCTCACTATTGATTTTCTTGAAAAAGATGTAGCCCCAAACAGTGCCCCCTATTGACTATTGATTTTGAAAAATTCACCTTATTTATTTCGTACACACACACACACACACACACACACACACACACACACACATATATATATATATATATATATATATATATATATATATAGAGAGAGAGAGAGAGAGAGAGAGAGAGACAGAGAGAAAGAGAGAGAGTTAAATATACAGGATTTATCAAAGCATGAAAGAATAAAAATAAAAAACAAGAAATTTGAAATTTTAAAAAATTAAGTGAACACTCAACTTCTTTGTTGAGACCATTTGGGAATAACAGTATATATTTACCAAACCCTCCACACGAGCAGGATGCGACACAAGGTCAATTTCTTAAGCGGAGTTTAACAGGTTTGAATTAAGAGTTTTCATTCTCTTAGACTGGTTACCTAGCCACGGTTAAAGATTCCAATCTGCCCAACTATTTATCCATAGTTGGAAGGAGAGTAGTTGGATTCATACAAGGGTATTAACGCTATATGAAATACATACAGCCTCGTCCAGGATTTGAACTCGGGTCAACGAATCCATTTACTATGACTCTAACCGTTATAGCACGCATATCCAGTATCCTAATTAGTTTAAGTTTAATCAATTTTGATAATTTGTGTGTGTGAGTATATATATATATACATATACACAACAATAAAAACAACTTTACTACACAAACATGTAAACCACAAAACAAAATATACAAATTATATATTAAATATAGAACAGTCCAAGATACATACATACATACATACATACATATATTACATACATAGGAACAGACTGGGGTAGATAGATAGATAGATAAAAATGAAAAGAATAAGATAGATAGATATGTACAGAATAAGATAGATAGATAGATATATAGATAGACAAATATGAAAAAACAGAGATAGATAGATATAAACACATTGAAATAGATAGATAGATTCATAGATCCATATATAGATAGATATGAACAAACACAGAGGGATATATAGATAAATAGATTGATAAATATGAACAGACTGAGATAGATAGATAGATAGATAGATAGATAGATAGATCGATAGACATAAACACACTGAAATAGATAGACAGATAGATTGCTATATCAATAAAAAAAAAATGAATAAATAAATAAATAAATAAAAAAATAAAAAATAATAATAAAAAAATAAAAAAATGGGATAGATAGATAGATGCTCACAGACATACTGGGATATATGCATATGTGTATGTGTATATGTGTGTGGGTGTGTGTGTGTATGTGTATGTGTATGTATGTATATGTATGTGTATGTATATATATATGTATATATGTATATATATATATATGTATGTGTATATATATATGTGTATGTGTGTAGGTGTGCATGTATATGTATATATATATAGAGAGAGATAGATAGATAGATATCAACTTACTAAAACAGATAGATAGATAGATATCAATTGAATAAAATAGATAGATATGAACAGACTGAAATAGATAGATAGATAGATATAAACAGACTGGGATAGATGGATAGATAGATAGTTATAAACAAAGTAAGATAGATAGATAGAAAGATAGTTATGAATAGACTTAAATTTAATTCTTAATTCAAAATTCAACTCTTAAGTATGTATATGTATGTACACATATGCACACCGAATGCAACCATATACATGCGCGCGCGCACACACACACACACACAAAGTAAACATAGGCACATATACGTAGGCACACACATACACACACCCAAAAAGTATAAATTTAAGTAGAAAAACATAGAATGTCTTCAGAACAAAAAACAAATTACAAACACACACACACCTGATATATCAAATGAACATCTGATGAACTTTATCAAAACAACCCAAATAGAAAAGTAATAAAAATAAAAAAGTTATAAAAAAAAGCTATAAAAATTCAGCTAATGACTTTATTGGTAAACCACCCAAAAAACAAAAACACCTGTTTAAAAGACTAATGTTAAAAATGAAATTCCATTCCACTCCCATAAAAAGAGAAAGAGGAGTGAAATACTCATGTGTATGTATATATATACACATGCATGTAAGAATTCATTTTCATATTATCAATCAAAGCCTGAAGAAGATACCAGAAGATCTGAAACACGTGTTGCACATGTAAAACAAAAAGAATTAAAAAAAAATTTTTTCTGAGAACAAAATACATTTTGCGGACCTTCCTTTTTTTTTTTATAAAATATTGAATTTTCTCCCGTTGGAACCAGAACACATTTTATTATATATATATTATATATATATATATATATATATATATATATATATTATAATATGTGTGTGTGTGTGTGTGTGTGTGTGTGTGTGTAAATAATTGCTTATAGTTTTTGACCCTGAATCTATGTGTATAGAGGAGCATTTTTGCATATTTCCCTTCGCCTAATAAACTTCCGCATTCCTGATTAATTGAAATGTAATATGTTAAAAGCAGAAAGCGAGAATGACTCTGTAATTGGAGTTGGCCATGAAATAAATCGGCCATTATCATCACATATTCAGTGATGCATTGACAATTATCGTTTGATGAGAATTGAAAATCTGTTTATATGAACACCGTCAGCCTCGCTTTGGTCATCCACAAAGACCCGGATGTTATGAGCGACACTTTAATTTCAGCCTGGTAACCTTCACCTGAAAAAAAAAAAAACAAAAAAAAACAGGAAAGAAAAGAAAGAGCAGGTACACCTAAAATAAATATAATTATGTTCACTAGAAATCGTCCCATAATAATCAGACGTAAATGTGAGAAAAGTGGCTACTAATTCGTAAAAATAATGTGGTGTATAGTCAGATGGAAGTACACGTATCACTCATACAAGATGTTTTCTTCTTCTTGAAGTAGAAAATGAAGAGATACAGGCAAAGGCAGAAGGAAGAACAGAGGTATCAGACGATGGATAATATTTAGCATCAACTAATGTAGAATTTCCCTGGGTCCAACTTGTAATCATTGATAAATCCAGCATATTTAGGTTCAGGCTAAACTAATCTTGACAAAACTGATACAACTAAATTGATACATTCATGAACTTTTGATGAGCAAATATGATTATAACGAGAGTTAATATAGACATGTAAAAAATGACATAATTAAAAAATATGGTTGAAAAACTGGGGAGTAACGACAGGAAAATCGCCTCAGGCAATTTGGTGTCAGGAGACATATTGGATGACTTTCAAAACAACAGACGTTTCCTTCAAGCACGCACGTGTCCTATTGGCCAAAGGGCATAACGACTGGAGCTTAGGTTTTCATTACACTGACCATATTACATGACTGATATATATATATATATTATATATATATTATATATATATATATATATATATATATATATATATATGTAGAATGAAACAAAAGACACATCTCCTGTTTAACAATTTTATTTTTGATCTTTTCGAGTTTTCTGGCTAACTTTTTAATATTTGGGTGGAATTCGTGGATTAGTCAACCAAAGTTCAGGTCCCGAGTACTTTCGGCACTTCGAAGTGCACTCATCAGGGGCGATGAGTTCCATTTTTTGATTTTTAAAAATTTTCATTTTATTTTGTTAAATTATATCAATGTGGAGGGTGGAAGGAGAAGAATTGATGAGAAAGGTGTTATAAGCATTTTAAAATGTGTATACTGCATTGGAAATTAATTTTGTTTATGAGTGGTTTGTATTGTACTCGGAACCTGAACTTTGGTGGAATAATCCACGAATTCCACCCAAATATTAAAAAGTTGGCCAGAAAACTCGAAAAGATCAAAAATAAAATTGTTAAACAGGAGATGTGTCTTTTGTTTAATTATACATGTATAAATGAAAGAATGCTGCCCAAATACACACACACACACACACACACACACACACACACACACACACACAACAGCCCCGCTGACAGATTGGTAGAGCTTTGAATTGCAATCTCAAATGATATAAAGTAACAAACTAACATTCAACATCTCCAAGTCTGGTCAGGAGTTGACTAACAAGTACCATTCGCATTTCATTAAAGATAAACATGGAGAAGGGAGTGTCATAATTCGGGGTTGGATGTCTGGAAACGATATCTGTACATTTTATCGAATTCTAGAGAATCATAGAGATTATGTCTTATCAAGTAAATAAGGTTATACTGTCATACGACCCAAATCAGACTTGTTTTTTATATAAGAATATGAGTCTGTACTGAACACATGTCATTAAAGTGCTACAGTAATCACACAATCCTTGTACGAGAAATTCTGATAAAGAGGTAAATATATCATCTACTATAAAAAGGTTTAGTTTCTTTTGTTTAATGGCATATCAAGTTTCATGGATTATTTAATGCCAAAGCCATCCTTGCAACAAAAAAAGAGCAGCGGAGTGGCCTATTGTTGGTATAAGCCTGAGAGCGATGAAATATATCCCCTTTTCGCTATCCCTAGACCAGGGAGATTGCTTTGCTGAATTAAAGCGCCACAAATATCGTCAGCTTCCCACTTTACCGCATAGAAAAGTCACCCCTATCTGTTCAACTCATGGCCTTATTTTGCGAGGACCACTTTCGATTCTTAAGTGGATGTTCTATCGACCGAATTAAATCAGCCCCTTGAAATAGAACAGTAATTTTATTATTTAACCCATAGCTGGGGGTACGGCATATCTTTCCCTAGTGTATTAGTCCGAAAATAAACGTAATAGCTTGACTCGAGTTTGAACTCAATCACTGTAATATCGCAATCCAACCGCCACGCCACTGGGACTCTCCCCCCTAACAAGAGAATGGAATGATCCCAACTCGGATCCCATTTATGCACCAAATATGTCGGTTTAAATAACATTAGTATTCTATAAGACCATGTGCAAAGAAAAAAGACCAACCACAGAAAGAATCTGATTATGAACGTACAATGAACGCCACTATGCATGGAGGTGCGTGGTGTAATGGTTAGTCGTAGGATATGGACTCGTCGACCAGAGTTCAAATCAAAGCATTTCACATAGCACTAATACCCATGGGAAAGGTATGAATCGATATATTCTACCTCCAGCTATGGGTAAATAGTAGGACAGACTGAGCTCTTTAACCTTGGATAGGTAACCTTTCTTAGAGAAGGAAAACTCTGAATTCAAACCTATTAAACTCCGCTTAAGAAATTGACCTTGTGTCGCATCCTGCTCGTGTGGAGGGGTTGGTAGATATATATACAATGAACGCGACTCCCCAAATCAAATAACCCTAGACAGGTTGGCATGCCGTTAAAACCAATCAATCAAAAATTGCCCCACGAAAAATAATATACGAAATGTTCAAATCATAAGTTTAAAAAGTTAAATTATATCATCTCTATGATTTGTTGTGTATTTATTTACAGTGTCTTAATGATTGGTTGATTTTAACGGCATGTCAACCCATCTAGGATTATTTTATACATTGGGGTTAGGGAATTGCAATTATTGTATATTTATATTTTTGTGTTGTTTCTTGAAGTTTTTTTGCGCACAATCCTATTGAATGCGAATAAAGAAACATCTATTTAACCCATAGATAGGTACAACTGTTCTGGGTCAGAATGGATCTGGAAGTAATTGCTATAAAAAGGTAACTCTACATTCCCCAGATCTCCAGAATTGGAACCTGACCATCTGATGCCGTTTCGTGTCATTCCAGGTATCCGCTTCGTGGGGAGGTGGGGGCCTTACCCCTTTGAAGAGCGCCACACATATCGTCAGTTGATAATACAAATGAGTAGACCTGGACATGGCAAAGAAAGGGAAACTTCAAGAGATAAACTGACGAAGCAATCTATTATGTAATAAGCGAATGTAGCGAACTAGCATAAAGGGAGTCCAAGACTAGGCAAGATTGGATGAAAGGATGATCCACAGGGAATTGTGCGAGAAATTTTGACCATACTACTAAATGGTATATACACAAACTGAAATCCGCGCAAGAGAATGTGACGCATAAAATTCTAGCACATTGAGATAGTAACAGATCATTAATCCCGGCTAGAAGACTAGAAGAAGAAAACTTGCCATCGGCGTAGAGACAAGAAAAAAAAGTAAACAAACACCTTGCCAGAAAACATTTCGTGGAAATGAGGGTGAAGGTGATTCAAAGAATTCGTCCTTGGAGCGGTAAAAAAAAGATGGGAGGAATTGGAAATCAGAGGAAGAAACCATCCAAAAAAACAATTTTTAAGATCGGTTATAATAATAAAAAAAGGGAAACTTGCAGTCACTACGGTCTAGAGAAAGACCCAGCTAATATTGGCGTAAAACTCGCAAGGGTAAAATTTCCTCCTCCTCCTCCTCCTCCCTACTACTACTATACTACTAATAATAATGTTAAGAGAAGAAGAAGAAGAAGAAGAAGAAGAAGAAAGAAGAAGAAGAAGAAGAAGAGAAAGAGAAGAATTTATCAATACTTTTAAAAATATTTAAAAAAAACAAACAAAAAAAGACAACAAATGAAAGCCTTGGACATTAGAGAGTAGCAGGACCATTCCGAAAGTTTCATGATTTTCATCCACGAATCTATTATACAGCCCCCCCCCTAAAACTATTATATGGAGAGGCACACTTTACTACATGCCAATATTTATTAAGTAATATTCACAAAAATATATGAACCCACACTTTACTATATGGCAATCTTCATAAAGCAGTATTCATAGAAGATATAAAATTGCCCTCAAACAGGCTTGCGCCCCCTGCATATTTTAAAAAACAGTCGAGTGTATCGCAAATTTCTCTCTAAGACGTGCATTTTGTGTTTACAAAAAGTGAGAAAGAGAGAGAGCTGGAGGGAAGGGAGGGAAAGGAGAGGAGAAGGGAAAGGAAAGGGGGGGTAAGGTAATTGGAAGTTCAAAGTGAGATGTCCTGCAGAAAGCCAGACTGCTTTGTATGCCGTCACGTGACAAGTCTGGAGGTGGGCAATCACGATATTTGATGTCATCTCGTCATGGGTACCTGTTTGCTTACTTCATGTGTTTGTCTGCTGCCTCTACTTGTCTTTCGTTGAAAGTGTACAGAAATCACACATACACACACATATATATAGTATGTATGTATGTATGAGTGTGTGTGTATGTGTGTGATTTCTGTAAACATTTAACAAAAGACAAGCATACATATATGTGTGTAAGCGACTTATGCATATAAGATTAAAATAAAAGCATCTAATTTTAAAAAAAATACACATACCACATGCATGCATACACGCACGTGCGTACACACACACACACACACACACACGTACACATAAACATATACAGTATTACCTATAAATAAGTACACCCTGAAGTTCTTTTTATTAAAAGTTAATTTTCTTACAATTGCCATCAACATCAAGATCATCACGTCGTGCCGACAGCAGGGATCTCCGTGAATTTTTCTCGACATCCTTCCCTATTTTCCATCACTCCTGCTATGCCATCTGCACAACATCCAGTGTATGTGTAAAGTAGGTTTTTGCTGGTCGACCCACGTTGTTGTGTTCATAGGATAAAATCCCATATGAGCTCGTCCTTATTTCTGCGGTGTCCAGCATGTTTTGTTCTAGCCCGAATGGTTTGTGCATTAAAATGCAAGTGGCCGTACAGTTGCTCTTTTGTGGGGTACTGCTTCCAAGATTTATTCTATACAGAACATAGCATCTTTGTACAGTTCCCATCTAGCGTTTTCAGAACTTTGTTATTTCTATTGGGACATTATACAATCAAAACGGATATCGGTAGCTATTCATTATTACCAAATTATCTTGGCAAAATTTATATATATATATATATATATATATATATATATATATATATGTGTGTGTGTGGTGATTGCCGCTTCTTGACAGAATAAGGCCATTTCTACAAGTAGTTCAGTTGTGAGCAGTTGTGAGAGCGCAGATGGCCCACGGGTCCAGGTTTTTTATTTTTTATTTATTTTTTTAATTTTTTTTATGTACCCTGTCACACATGTGAGACCCTCGACATACAGGCCCTGCCACACAGGTCAGAGTTCAATATAGGAAGTGTTTCCATGGTGTCCGTCATGTGTTGCTTCAGAATGGAGCTGTACCTACCACCCCCCTCAGCCTTATCGTCAATCTCCCGGCCAAAGAGAAAAAAAAAAAAAAATAGATAGATAATTTTTGTCCAGCCAGAAAGTCATATATATATATATATATATATATATATATATATATATATATATATATATATATGAAGATAGAAGGATTGGAGTAAAATCCGACAGTATGAGGTGAGGTAAAAGGAAAAGTGAATAAAAATAATGACTCAAACAAGTCAAAGTAGTAGAGAAATATTTCGTCCTTCTGACGTGAAGAACATCCTCAGTGAGAAAGTGAGTTAGTGTTGGAATTGAGGGGTAGGGAGGTTAGGGAGGATTTGATTGAAATGAGAATAACATCATATAAAGTGGAGGATGAGTTCAGAGGATGCTGGTTTGTGTGGGAAGATGAGAAGAGGAGGTTGCTAGGTGCTTGTTGGGAAAGGGGGGTGGTTGGGAGAAGTGGGTAAAATTCTTGATTTTATATATATATATTAATATATATATTTAAAAAAAATATATACAGAAATATATCATATATATATATATATATATATATATATATATATATATATATATATACCAATCTCTGTTTGCGCTATGTAAACACACACACATCCTCGCTGGATGCCCCATACTTGCAAACTTGAGTCATATCCTACCTGTGACGAACGGGTCGGATAATTACCTACCTTTTCCAAGGGTATTAGTGCTATGGGAAATGCAAACAACCTCATCCAAGATTTCAACTGGGCTCGCCGTGTCCATTTTTTACGTCGATAACCATTACAAACCGAGCGCATTCACGTTGATATGTCATTAAAAATGATGTTTGGATTATGGGATGGTAAAAGTGCAGTTTATCACTTAAAATCTTTATATGTACGTAAAGTGCTCATGGTGTAATTGTTACTATCGTAGGAAATGGACACGGTGAGCTGAGTTCAAATCCGGTATTAGGCTGTTTGCATTTTCACATAGTACTAATACCCTTGGGAAAGTTATGCATCCAAGCTATTGGTGAATAGTAGGAGTGACTGGGCTATTTAACCTTGCGATACCTAGGTGTTCCGGGTTCGATATCGGTCCCCGCTAAATCAGCGCATGAGTAGCACAGGTTGGGTAATATGAACTGTGCGCTAAAGAATATGGGAGTTGACGGCAGGTTTGGCGCTCCATCCAACAAAAATAATTTCCCTGGTTTAGCGGAAGCAAAAAGAGGATAGATTCTCTCGCTATTCGGCTGATTCCGACAATAAGCCACTCCACAAACTTTACTACGATGGCAACCAGTCGAGGAGAAGGAAAACTCTAAATTCAAACGTGTTAAACTCCACATAAAAAATGACACTCTATCGCAGCCTGCTCATGCAGAGGAGTTAGGTAAATACATATATACATTTACCAATCCCTCCGCACGAACAGGATGCTACACAAGGTCAATTTCTTAAGCTGTGTTCAACAGGTTTGAATTCAGAATTTTCCTTCTCCTAGACCGGTTGCCTAACCAAGGTTAACGAGCCCAGTCTGCTCTACTATTTACCCATAGCTGGAGGTAAAGTAGAATTCATGCCTTTCCCAAGGGGTATTAGCGCTAAGTGAAATGCAATTATCACATCCAGACTTTGAACTCGGGGCGACGAATCCATTTCCCATGACTTCCTAAATACATACATGTTCGTAAAGTTATACACTAAGTAATCAGATATTCACACCAAAAGGCTTTAAAAAAATGGAACGAACGAAGATTTTAAATGGTATTCTAAATTTAGAAGTATCTTTTCATCCACGGGTTCAAGTATATCCGCCTCACAGTTTGTCAGTTAAAATCTGCACCTGGTAATTTCTTTGTTCTACCGATAATTTGCTGTTGGAGAAAAATGCAAAAACCATTGCTGTCAGATATCTCTGACAGTATAGCTTAATATGTTACGGTACATAGTTTTAAAAAAAATGTCATAAAAAACCCAGCAAACAAACGATACCATTTTGGATAATGCACCGCTTCTCTCGGGATTAGTGATCAAGACATTTAATCCTTCTGGATCGGTCCTGAATGATCACTAATTCGTTCTGCATTTGCTTTCGTGTCACTTGAGACGTCAAAAATCCGCCATGTTTTTGAGTGACGTCTGCCAATGGCGGTGCTATTTCAACCAATCAAATCACAACGATTGCATTGGTGACATCCGCTTTAAACTTTGATAGATTTTTAAAAAAAGACCCGAGTTTTTGTTAGATGTAAAAGACCAAAATATCAAATCCTTGATTTGTTTCGTTGTCAGTCTGCAAGTGTCTGGTCTGTGTTCGAACCGAAGTAAAAGACCGGACTAAATAATAAATTACCTCACCTCATACTGTCGGATTTTACTCCAATCCTTCTATCTTCATATATATATATATATATATATATATATATATATATATATATATATATAAATTTTGCCAAGATAATTTGGTAATAATGAATAGCTACCGATATCCGTTTTGATTGTATAAGGTCCCAATAGAAATAACAAAGTTCTGAAAACGCTAGATGGGAACTGTACAAAGATGCTATGTTCTGTATTGAATAAATCTTGGAAGCAGTACCCCACAAAAGAGCAACTGTACGGCCACTTGCATTTTAATACACAAATATATAATTAATATTTAATAGCTATCAGTTTGGAAAAATTATAAAGATCGTGATGAATGCAAACACTGACTTCACATTATTATCATTAAGATGCAAATTAAACGGAAATTGATTTATTTTCTTCGGACATATCACCGTAATATATGACACATTGTAGAGGAATTTTTGTTAGTGAAAAAATTATTTACCCTACGAGTACAATTTGACACAAGGTCACAAGTATGGCATATTCAGCGATGATCAAACTCGAGTTTCACTAGTAACGGATTTGCATGACTAGTTTGCTAACTATTACACCTCAAATATATTTCAGATTGTAGAAGGGTTTTTGTTAACGCAATGCTAACAGAAATTTATCTATCTATGATGATAGCATCCAGACAAAAATCAAATAATTAGTTATTGGTTAGATTAATATAGAAAAACAGAGAGAGAGAGAGAGAGAGAGAGAGAGAGAGAGAGAGAGAGAGAGAGAGAGAGAGAGAGAGAGAGAGAGACACAATTATGTTCTATATCAGAGCCGTAACAAACAGGGGGCATTGGCATCCTCCTTTGAAACTTGACAAAAATAAAGTCAATGCCGGACTTTAACGCTATGGATGAAGGTTAGTTGATTGGTTGGTTAGTCGGTCGGTTAGTTTGCTGGTTTAAGGCAGATCAATACTTGTGGGTTATTTATGGCCACATTTTTTTATATATAGAATTTGTTTATAGAAATGATTTCATTAACTATATCTGTATTAATAAATAGTGTAGATTGACCTCAGCCATCGCCTTCTAGTACCCCTATGATAAAAAGGTTTGGTTGTTTGACATAAGAACAATGTGAAAAATACGACCAGGATAAACATATAGATGCTAGGGCTTGACATGACCAGCTTATTGACCGGATCCGACTTCTCTATACGTCTGTTTAGCTCAAGTAGGGACCCAAGTAGAGTGCTGCATGTCATGGACCACTTAGTACGCGGGTCAGAATCACAATCCTATCCTCAGACATTACAGGTCGCCATCCATGGACAGCATGGACCATTTGAAGGATTAATATACTTATTATTGATATATGATATGAGACGTTATCAATCTCTGATATGTGCGGTAAAATGAGGAGCTGATGGTAGGAGTGGTGATCCACCTCAGACGCCCAAACAATCTTCTTGGTTTAGTGCTAGTGAAAAGGGGATGGACAACCTCTGGCTGATACTGACTTTAACCCCCGCCCCCGATGGCTTTCCTAAACAAATGCCGATTCAGCTATTAAGCTGGCCAGAAACCAGTGCTTCGACAGATGTCCACATAAGCTGGGCGAAAACAAGAAAATACTAAAACACAAAACAAGGTTAAGAATAGCGACCTGGAATGTCTGGACACCTCCCAATCTGGAGAGATTGGGAAACTCCAAACTACGAACTGGCATCGTGACAGGGGAGCATCTCGATATGGGCCGACATCAATGCCCTTGCGGAAGTCGGTTGCAGCTATAAGGACCAATTGACAGAAGGAGGTGGGCGCGATACACCCCCTCATGAAAAGACAGGCCGACGGTAGCTGCAAGAAGTTTGAGGTAAGGTAAGCCCTCCACCTGAAGCGACATATGACGGACGCCATGGAAACATTTCCTACATTGAAGTCTGACCTGTGTGGCAGGGCCTGTATGTCGAGGGTTTCTTATGTGTGACAGGGTACATAAAACAAGCCGGATCCATAGGCCACCTGCATGCTCACAACCGAACTACTTGTAGAAATGGCCTTATTCTGTCAAGAAGCGGCAATCACCATATATATATATATATATATATATATATATATATATATATATATATATATATAATTTCTACAAGTCCAGAGTGATGGAAGAACAGTGAGGTGTGCAGGCCTGACTGGCTGGAAGCATGCAGATGTGGTTCTGCATACAGCGTGATTCCTGACCTACTTAACGTCAGCAACGTGCCTCTGCGAGGTTTTGGGTGAAGGTGCAGCCCCTTGGCTAACACTGTTCACACAGCCATTTGGGAATTATCTACAAAGGTGACCTAAACAAATGCCTGTCCACCTATCAAGCTGGCCAGAGACCAGCGCTTCGACGGATGTCCACATTAGCTAGGCGTAGACAAGGAAATAAAACACAAAACAAGGCTAAGAATAGCCACCTGGAATGTCTGGACACCTCCCGATCTGGAGAGATTGGGAAACCCCAAACCATGTACTGGCATCATGACAGGGAAGTCTCTCGATAAGGGGCAGTCACCTATGATGGCTGTAAGAAGTTTGAGGTAAGGTGACTCGAGCCCTCCATTCTGAAGCGACACATGACGGACGCCATGGAAACATTTCCTATAAGGAAGTTTGACTTGTGGAGCAGCGCCTGCATGTCGAGGATCTCATATGCGACTGGGTACATAAAAACAAGCTGGTTCCGTGGATCATCTGCGTGCTCACAACTGCTCACACCTGAACTACTTGTAGAAATGGCCTTATTCTGTCAAGAAGCGGCAATCACCACATATATATATATATATATAACGTGTTCGTGGTATAATGGTTACCGTCGTAGGAGATGTACTCAGCGACACGAATTCAAATCCTGGACTATGTGTTTGCCTTTCACATAGCCCTGATGCCCGTGGGAAAGATATGCATCCAACTATTCTCCCTCCAGATATGGGTAAGTAGCAGGACTTGCTGAGCCTTTTAAAGCTCTAAATTCAAACCTTTTAGACCTTGTGTCGTATCCTGTGCATGTGGGGGTGGGGGTGGTATATATATATATATATATATATATATATATATATATATATATAATACGTTGTTTTCTCGAAATTTTCCAACTGTACGTAATGGGAAATTATACTATTATATGTGTCTTTTGAGTCTGAAAAATTCCGAAACCAATGAATTAGAGATTAGTCACGATGTTGCTTTAGTGTTAGTATTGTTTTTTGTTTTATGCAGTCGCTTCAATCACAACGTAAAACAGAATTCCCACGGTAAATTCCTTAAATGTCAAATAATATTCAGAAATAATTCACTATGTTATTTAATGTATTGCATAAAATGTGGTTTTGAAATAATTTTATTCTGAATTTACAGTTTATTTTAAGAACTTGCTTAACAGGAACTGTTTTATTTTTAACAATTTAACAGGAAGTAATCATTTGCTGATATTGCTTATTATGTACATTGTAGACTCAGATTTCTTTACTCCGTTTGATTAATTTATTTCAACAGCATTTCAACTCGTCATGTGTCTATTTTACTTTCCCTAATCGAGTAAACCTTTTTCCATTTTATACCCTTTCCACATACTGCTTGTTCATGGCACAATATGTGCATATTTCTTGCTGTTAGAACATGTATGGGTACTACTTTTATGTATCTTATACATATATTAAATGATTCTGTATATGTAAATGAGCTTATTCAGTATTTCCTTGCGTTTTTTTTTTCAGTGTTAGTATATCACTGATATCATCAACATAAGTTCATGATGATAGCACAGATTCCCTTGAATCTCTCTCACCATACATTCCTATTGGCCATCACTGTTGGAAGATCCTGTAGACTGCATTCAGTGTCCATACAGAGCTGATAAATGTAAGTCTTTACTGGTTGGCCAATACTGGTGTGCCCATGTGTGGAAGTCCGCTGGTAAATGTCACTTATGTGTTCGTCTTTTTTTTCTAGCAGTGCCCTGCAGGTCTTGTTCGATTTACTGGAATAGTTTGTGAGATGATAGGTAGGTGGCAGCATAAATTTTGCTGGGTGCTGCTTCCAGGATTTTTTTCAAAACAGTATGCAGCATCATTGTGTAGTCTTCATCTAGCTTTATCTTCAGGCGTTTCTTTAAAGTCCAGGGGTGCAGCCATACTAATGCTAATATTGGTCCTTGGTGAGTGGGAACCCGACTAAATATCTTATTTATCTCCAAGTATCTCAATAGAGAATAAAAAATAAGTAACTCTATAAGATTTTATTAAAAATAACTACACTAATTTGGTAGCATCTGCCTAGGAATCGTACGGTTTCTGGTTCGATATCGGTCCTCGCGAGTATTCTGATCTGTGGGGTAATGTTGGTCATAAGTGCGGCGCCCCACTTCAGTAAAAACAGAAACATAAAAATACAATCTCCCTAGTCTAACGCTAGCAAAAAGGGAGATACTCCCTTGCTGTTTGGCAGATACCGACAATTGGCCACTCTGCCTAGTTCCCTTTTAGTTCGAATAAATGGCATATCGGCTATATTGAGCGAAGCAAATTAAATACGATGGTTCGGAATTATCCACTGTATTAATAAATACCATCGCAGCTGTTACTGGTTACTCAAATCTTCTTTATCTCTAAGCATGTTTCTCGGAGTTATTTTCATCGTTTATATCTTAAAAATAGTCTCATTGATGACAGGATTAGCCCCAAGTGATTTCCGGGATTTTCACTTATCTATTTAGTGAAGTCAAAATCATAGAAAAAGGGCGTTGGCTGAAATAGATCTCCGGGATTAGTCGATCTGCTGAAATGGTGAACAAGTTACCTTATCTGCTACTTTATACATGAACATATGCGGAAGTTGATGTTCTTATCATAAGTTTAAGAACTGCAATTCCAAAAAATATAACTTTTGGCGATAGTCTTGGAGGAAAGGAAATTAAAAGACTTGGTTCCTTATCAACTCAAGTGGATCCTTTTCTCCATTTCTTTCTTTCTTTATTTCTTTTTCTTTCTTTCTTTCTTCTAACAGTTTGGGACATCATGTTAGGTGCAGATAACAATAACTCTCCCCCACCCCACCAGGCAAACTTAACACAGTCTTTCTCTATTACTTATTTCAACTGCTTCTTATATTCTTCTTCCCCTTCTCTCGTTCTCTCTCCCCATTTCTCTCTCTCTCTCTCTCTCTCTCTCTCTCTCTCTCTCTCTCTCTCTCTGTGTCTTTCTTTCTTTCAGTTTATGTTATTTCTATCTTATTCCTTCCTATCATTTTTCTATCCTTTCTATCTTTTTTCTTTCTTTCTTTCATTTTGCCTTCCTTCCTTCCTTCCCTCCTTTCTTCCTTTCTTCCTTTCCTCTTGCTTTTATTCATTTGTACGTGTCCTTCCTTATTTTCTTTCAGTTCTTTTGTAACTTTCTTAATTCTTTCTTTCTTTAATGCTATTATTTCTACATTTCCTTTTTTGTCTTTTGTTTTGTAATTTTCCGCTTTCTTTCATTCTATCTTTCCCTCTCCTTCTTTTTTCTTTCTTTCTTTCTTTCTCTTTCTTTCTTTTTCTTTCTCTTTCTTTCTTTTTTTCTTTAACGGTTTTTTTCTTCTACTTGGTCTCTATTTCTTTCTGTACTTTTGTAATTTTCCTCTTTCTTTCATTCTATCTTTCCCTCTCCTTCTTTCTTTCTTTCTTTCTTTCTTTCTTTCTCTTTCTTTCTTTCTTTCTTTAACGGTGTTTATCTTCTACTTGGTCTCTATTTCTTTCTGTAATTTTCTTTCTTTCTTTCTTTCTTTCTTTCTTTCTTTCTTTTATGCTAATTTCTAATTTTCTTTCATTAATATCTACGTTTTCTTCTTTCTGTTTTTATTGTAATTGTATTAACTCCTTTCTTCCTACCTTCCTTTCTTTAATATTTTACGTTTTCTTTTTCCTTTCTGTTCTTTTGAAATTTTCTTTCTTTCTTTCTTTCTTTCTTTCTTTCTTTACTTGATTTTTTATTTGTGTTCATTTCTAAATTTTCTTCTTTCTTTTTGTTTTTATTGTAATTTCATTCCTTTTTCTTTCTTCCTACCTTAGCATTTTATGTTTTCTTCTTTCTTTCGGTTCTTTTGTCTTTTTCTTCCTTTCCTTCTCCCTTCCTTTCTCCTGACGTCTTTCTTTCTTTCTATTTCTTTTAACAGTTAAGGACATCAGATTAGATAGCGATAACAGCCAGTAACCTTTGTCATGCTAACAATTCACATCCCTTTAGTTCTCAGATAAAGATTGGTAGATGAAACAGGAAACAGATACCATCTATTATTATTTATACAAAATACTTTTTCGGTATCCAGTGGTTTTTCTTTCCGCGGACTAAGTGACAGCAAGTATCCTTAATATTCCAGCACTCTGTTCAGTTTTTTGTATTTTCTGATTTTAGAAATGATTATCTTTTGTATTTTCACACCAACAGTATATTTTGACTTTCACTTTTGGTGAAGATCAAATTTCGTCAGTTCTTCGAGGTCTTTTTTAGTAAGTAAAGTACAATAGTCGGAGTGGCCTACAGGCGGTATCAGCCAGACAACTAACGGGTGTATCCTCTTTTCATTATACCAAGGAGATTGTTTTTTTTTGCGTCTGGGGCGGGGCGCCACACCTACCATCAGTTCCTCGTTTTACCGCACAGATACCTGTGCTTACTCATACGTTGAACTGGCGAGGACCGGTATCGAACCAGAAACCTTGAGCTTCCCAGCTGGACACTCTACCGACTGAGCTAAATAGTTATGTGTGTGTGTGGGGGGGGTACGAGCTTCCTCAGATTTCAAATTCACCCAACTTCTTTACAAACCCTTTTCAAGAGTATTTCAAGCTCTCTAACAGTGATGGGCAAATTGTCAACTTTTTTTTATCATATTTTCAACTATCTGGTAACATCATGATATTTATAATTTGTCACACTTTTTGCCCGAATGGAACAGTGCCATCTACAAACATAGATATCCCAAAGTATTTCATTTATCCTTTTTTATATGTGTTTATAAAATTCGTCTGAATAGTTAAATATTATGGGAGTTTTTCACACCAGCATTAGCTGGTGGGATTCTACTGGGGCATTGAGCGACAACATGTCTTCTCTGGTCTCTAGGACTCTTCTGAGTATTCTAGCCAATCTTAACAATAATGTTACATGGATAGTCTCGATTCTTCTGATGTCCCATTTCTCTAGTCTCCTTTCCAGTCGCTATCATTATCCCTTTCATATTCCACAACTTTTTAAGCGATCTGGCAAGATCTTGGTATTTGTCTACCTTTTCATTTTCTTTTGTTTTCAGTCTACGGTTCGCTCCTAGGGCATAATCCACTGATTGATAAGTTCTTTCTTTCTTGTTAATTAACACTCAGTTTGGTCTTCCAGCTGGCATTCGGTGGTCAATTTGTATCTGGACATCCCAGTCTCATTTTCAAGGGAGATTCTGGTTTTTGGATATACTATATAATAGGTTCGGTAAATATCTAATTTCAACCTTGTGTCACACACAACCAGTGACGAACGGATTAGGTAAATGCCTAATTGTGATATTGTGTCACATCCAACCCGTAGCAAACGGGCTGGACGAATATTTACTCCGGTCCCAGATTAGATCTCTCTATATCCTCTCTCATCCCTCCTCTCTCTCTCTTCATCTTTCTTTGCGTACGTCCTACTAGCAAGTCAGATAGGCAACTTTTGGAGCACGGTTTCCACTAGTACTCACTATTTTTTGTTAGACGTTTTTTCCAAGGTATCCATAGATCAAGCAAAGCACCTCCTACATCTTTTGACATAAACTAAAAGAGGGAAGAGGCGGAATAGGAGGAAATGGTGGGAAAGATGATAATGTAGGTAAAAGGAAAAGAAAGGCAAAGGAGACGAAGGCAAAATGTAGAGAAAGATGAAGGACTACTATTTATAAAACACCTTCACGAATAGAATGTGATTAAAGTCCTTATATTTAGCATTCTAATTTTGCCCATCGTCTCAGACAAGCCGTCATTATCACTTATAAACATTTCTATTTCAGACAGGTTACACGAAAATACCTGCGCATTTCTAATAAATATACAAGAAGGTTAACATATTGCACTATTTCTGTTTTTTGTAACATGAATTATTCTTCATTACGTAAAAATAGAATTGCGTTAGGCCGTTATATTTTTAGAAGCTTGCACTTTCTCTAAGACAGGTTTACAAAAACTCGACAACCTGTGAACCCGTTTTCTCAGTCGGTAATGCATCCCCCTAAGAATCGCAATACAGATCTTCGCTAATTTAACGCATGAGTAGCACAGCTTGGGTAATCATATATATGCAGTAAAGCAGTATCTGGGAGAAGACAGTGGGTGTTTCGCTCCACCTCAGCAAAACAGTCTCCCTGTTCTAGCCTTAGCGAAAAGAGGATAGACTCCCTCATTGATCGGCTGATACCTAGGCCATTCCGCAGACTTTAATAGTCATTCCTTTTTAGGAGGGTTTGAAACATTTTAATTAGCATTTTGTATTTGTGTAATTGTTTTTAAGAGTCTTTTTACACATAAATATGTGATATCATGTATTCCTATCTATTACAAATAATTATATGGTTTCAAGTAATTATTTCTATTTGATAACAGTCATTGGTCTTCAAACAGTTATATGGTTTGAAGTAACTAATAGTAATACTTAGTAAACAATTATAGTTGCAAGTAACTATTCTAAATACAAATAATTTCTATCTATATCATATCAAGTATTCCAAACAAATAAAAATAATTTTAAAGCTATCTCTTTGACCTATGGATGGTACTACAACAGGTAATATCACTCTGATTCAGAGTGGATCTGGAAGAAATAAAAATGAAGGGGTACTCCACACGTTACGGGCATCAGAACTGGAGACTCACCATCTGATAGCAGTTTAATGCCATACGCTGGATGGACCTTACCACATAGGAAGGGATGCAATCAACAGGGCGATGTACTGATATATATATATATATATATATATATATATATATATTTATATACGCCGGGGGTCCAGTGGCTTCGGCCCTGGATCTTTACGAGTTAATAGCGTCGATCCCAGGGGGCTATCCCTCCAGGCAACACCTTTCCCCATGATTTAAAGGGGCAGGGCTGGGTTTATTGCCCAGCGCCTGAGGCGCCCCCTTGAGGGGGAATGCCGACGGGATCGACGCAATTTTTCACCTGCCACCCATGAGTCTCGGCTTGTGGGTGGTCCCACATAAATAGGGCCTTGTGCCTGACCCGTACAAGTGGGGTACGTGGAAAATATCATATATATATATATATATATATATATATATATATATATATAAAGAGAGGGAGGGGGATCATAGATAGATAGATAGATAGATAGATAAATAGATAGATAACGTTTTAGAGTTATTTATTTTATTATTTGTTTATTAAAAATGATTCTTTATCATTATTTCTCTGAATGTTTGAGATGAGACTTGATGATAAGTTTTATCTGTGTTATTAGGACTATTGTCTGACTTATTCGGACTATTGACATTGTTATCTATACAATGTTTCGGCCGATGTGCCCTCCGGCCTTCTTCAGGTATTTCTTGTCGGACTCGGGAACCTTCTTGGACTTCTTGTCGTAATCGGGAGCCATTATGAAACTTTAAACCTAACCCTTTGTTCAATTCATGGGGTTAACCTGTTTTCATTCCGCTAACCATAGCTGAGGTAGAGGCATTATGCTGTGTTGATTATTATTCTATGCTACTCCTGCCCTTGGCCAGGATTGAACCTGCAGTCCAGAGATAACTGCCACTTAGAACTCTCTTAACCTAAATCCTTTATCGACTAGGCCATGTGTTCAATTTTGACACTGGATTGTCCACCAGTGTCAATTTTGGGAACTTATAAACCTAATGTCTTGTTTTTGGCTAGAATATCTACCTCTTCACTTATGCATGATTTTTTACCTAAACTCATATTGGGTGTTTGTTTTTATCTAATCTAATCTAGACTTTTGAATTATGGGTTCCCATATTGTGTTTCCTTCTATGCTTGGTCTATTTAAGAGACCACTACAGCCTATCATATGAGCTGATTCTTTGAGGCGTCTTCTCTTCCAATGTTCTTCCCTATCTATTATCCTAACTTCATCCCATAAGGGCAGATGGTTTCCCTTCTCATTCCATATATGGTCAACCATGCCCGACTTTTCTATTTCTCCTCGAACCACTGCTTTACGATGTTCTTTTAGTCTTACTTTCAGTGGATGACATGTTTCACCTTTGTATACTTTGCCACAGCTACATGGGATGGAATACATGCAATTCTTGGTTATGTTGTATCCGAGTCAAGCCCCAACAGAAACGTTGTACATATAACAATGATGATGAGGACAATTGTTCGAATAACGCAGATAATACTAATTCTTTATCATTATTATTTCATTATTTTATTTATTAAGATATTTTTATTATTTAATTTTGTTATTTTATCTTATATTTTATCATTCTATTATTTTGTCAATATTTTATATACTTATTCTATTTTTTAAAGTTTTTATTTTATTTTAGCGTATTTTAGCTTTATAAATATATATAGAGAGTGGGGGGACGAGGGATGGAGGAAGGATAGATAGATAGATAGATAGATTACATTTTAGAGTACAATCATTTTTATTTGTACCCACGCAGTTTATGCTGTAATGTTTGAAAAGCCTTCATACGTTTCTTTAAAGAAAAACGTCACACCTGAATTAAATTTTAGACGGATTTTACCCATAACTAATTAGATTGCCGTAATATTGTGGCCAGTGATTGACTATATAGATGCGCCAATGATAAACAAATACAGTGGTACCTTAATTTACAAATGTCCCAACTTACGGGTTTTCCGAGCTATCATTAGGTCGATTTTTTTTTTTGGTTTGTGTTGAGAGCTAAAATTTGAGGTACGATCGAGCTTCAGATAAATTTATGTTAATAAGAACGAATTAAAATCGTAAGTCAAGTTACCGCTATATATGTAAAAAGTATTATGTAAATATCTCGAAAGCATGCGAGAAATCTCTTCAAAAATTAACAAAAATCTTTACTTATTGTATGACTTTTTTAATAAATAAATACACTTTTAGAAAATGGACCAGCAAAACAAAAAAAAAAAATGCATATCTGCATAATAATCAGCAAAACAAATACACATGCCCAAGCCGAATCACTGCTGAATAACCTGGAGAAGGCAGCAAGAGTCATTGGTCTCTATGTGAACAAATAATACGGAGTTCGTGTGTTTCAAACAAGTCGGAGACATCTCCACACTGGATGGGAAGTGTCTGAAATTAGTAGATCAGTTCACATACCTTGGACTCTTTTATATTCATATTTTTGTTACAGCATTTCAGTGCTGTAGAGTTTTGTAATAAATAATAACTAATGATATCCGTTTTTAATGAATAATATTCCATTAGAAATTTTAAAAGAGCTCCGGTTGGGAGAGAAACCGTGGGCGTGGGGTCCCGGGTTTCTAAGGGTTATATGTATTAAATCTGGAGAAAAATCATTTTAAATCTAACAAACAAAAATACAAATTATTTTGTATCTAAACTTAATCCTCACTTAACCTTTTTCTAAGCTCAAATTCTGAAATTCGAATTAATTCTAATCCGATTTACTTCTAAGGTAATCAGAGTTTTTTTTCCTCACTAAAACAACGAGATATTTTAATCCTCAATCGATTATTTAATTTATTTATTCATTCTATATTAATGTTTATAAATCCAAATAGCTGTGGACCTGACAACAGGAAAATCAAATAAAATTAATGATTACATAAATTTCTCAGATGTTGCATCATTAATTATCACTAATATTTACTGTTTTTTACCTATACATATTACCAACACCTCCGTATGATGCGGCATACGGTCAATTTCTTAAGCGGAGTTTGACAGGTTTGAATTAAGAGTTTTCCTTTTCATAGATTGGCTGCCTAACCAAGCTTAAAGAATCCCGTCTGCCCTACTATTTGCACACAAATAGTAGAATAGGGAGAAGAGTTGGATTCATATCTTTCCCAAATATATAAGCGATATTGGAAATGCAAACGGTCTCGTCCATGATTTAAACTCGTCTCGCCGTGTCCATTTTCTACGACGATAATCATTAAGCCACACACCTCTTGTTTTTTTTATTACCTATAGTTTCGCAAGGATAAGTGGAGGAGGATCACACATACATTTGGTTTAGGAAACATAATATAGCTCTATCAGCATTCCTTTTAGAATATCCCGAGCATCAGAAATTGGCTCTAACCTGGGAGTAGGGGACGCCCCCGCCCTAAAGCTATGTCATTTACATATGTTCCCGGTCATAGAAAACCGGTACTGGCCTAAGTTCCGGGGGAAGATAAATTCTTGATTTGTTGATAAACTGATTGATTCATTTTAATGGTTCGTCAACCCATCTAGGATTATTTTGTGTCTAGTGGTTAGCGAATCATGGCTGGGCAAGCCATGACGTGCAACACTCCTCTTTAGCACTAGACGGGTGGTCGGAAAGGCCAGATTCGATCAATCAGCTGGCCACGTCAAACTCTAGCACATATATGATTGTCCCGACCGTATTGCTCATATGACAAACTCTTTTTTCATACAGGTGCAAGAAAGCGGTGACTGATGTTCATAGTTTACAGGGTATGACGTTAAACTGCATTAAGTGATGAGGTTCCAGTTGTGGTGCTCTGGAGAGTGTGGAGCACCCCTTCGTTGCCATTACTCTCTGGTCCACTCTAACCCGGTCTGGTAGTACTTTTTAGGGTTATGGGTTAAATAGATTTTTTTAAAGTGTTTAAAAATGAGTTTTAAAAATCGAATACTCAAGAAAATGATTAAGCAAAAAACAACAAAAAAAAACCCCAACAAAATAAAAAGAAATAAAAAACTAATTATACGACGAGACACTTGTGGCATAGCGATTATCGTCGTAGGAAATAAATGGCGACACCAGTTTAAATCCTGGATCAGGCTGTTAGCAATTCGGATAACACCTATAGGAAAGTTTGGAATCCAACCATTCTACTCCCAGTTATGGTTAAATAATAGGACAGACTGGTATCTTTAAACTTAACCGGTCTAGAAAGAAAACCTATGTCACATTCTGCTCGTGGGAGAGGGGTTAACTAAATGCACACAAGAAGAGCATATTGCTCATCACGCAATCCATTCGATCCTCCCTGGCAACACTGTTATTGTGGTGTAATGTTACAGTTGACTCGACATCTGCTTGTGGTAGTGATGTCAAGAGGTCAGACAGGACCTTTTTGTTTACATTATATATATATATATATATATATAAACAACTTTTTGGTACAGCTATATATATATATATATATATATATATATATATATATATCCCTATTTTTTTCAGTAAACCATCCAATAATATGGGTTTTAAAAAAAAGTTCGATGGATTTATGTGTCAAAATGATTGTCAGTGGAATTATATAATAAAGGTAATGTTCACATCCCACCAGAAAAAAACTCTGGTGCTCAGCTGTGTGACCGACAACAGAAGGTCATTTGCGAGAACATGTCGATGTTGGTGCGAAAGACGGTCTGATACAAGATATGGTAATTCTTGAAAATGGTCAGTCAGTTAGCTAATGGGTATTTAGGGCTAATTGAAACAGACGACCCTCATTGGGGACAGGCCGCGATTTTCCAAATAATATATATTTCATTGACCGAGATCAAATCTTCCTGTTTATTTTACACCAGTCCAGGGAAAAGTTGCAGCAATAGCAATAAAATGAGAGGGATTTTTCTGTGACCACATGTCTGACTCTCCCTTTTCTGATATGAACAAACCTTATCTCAACGTCATCTCTTTATCTTTTTCATCTCCGTCAACTTTCTATTTCATCTGTTGCGTTGCGGGGTCTCGACAAAAGTTATTATTTCAGTGATCCAACCTCCCTCTTGCCCGGTCTCAAAACAGGTAAACGTAGAGTGGTATTCTCGAGTCGATAGAGGAATTGTTAAATCGTAGCCCTACCTCATAAAATGGGGGGGGGGATTGAAAGTTTTGTCGTTCTTTGTTCTCTGCTGGTTTCTAACTGACTCTTTTCAAACAGCCTTTACTCACATGTGATTGACCGTTTGTTGTCGGTCACACAACCTGGAACCAGGTTCACTAGTGGTGGGAGGCTAGTACAACATTATATGTCACAAGCAAAATTCTAAGTGATTGATTGTTTTTAACGGCATGTCGACCTGTCTAGGGACATTTTATGTCTAGAAGTTAGAGAATCATGTTCATATGTACACTCATATCTACATTTTTTGTGTAGTTGTTTCTTAAGTATTTTATCGAATACTAATACTTTGAAACATATACATTTAACTCTTAGATTGGACCTTAATAGGTACTATCACTCCAGGTCAGAGTGGATGTGGAAGTATTGGCAATGAAGGGGTACTCCATACTCCTCATATCTCCAGAACTAGAGCCTCATTATTAGATGCAGTTTAATGTCATGCCCATAATAACCCTTTTATCCTATGCAAGGATACAGTCAACGTATTCCAAGCCTTGTCTGTAGGGTTAGCAAATTTCTGAAGCTAATCATGAAGTTCTATACGAACTTACAGAGAGACAACATTAGTTAAGCAGTTGTCTTTCCCTTGCAGGATTTTACGAAAATGTCTTTGTACTGATAATCTATGTAGAAAATGCAGGAAACTTAGGTGGGTGGTTGCTGTAAAAACAGGTGCGACCCACCTGCAGCCAAAAGAATTGTTAAAGTTTTTCTTCCACACAGATGTGGGCGAGTGTAACAAAGATGCAAGTGAAGGGCAAGTAACCTACCTTGAAAATAAACTGAAATTTGATAAAAGAAACGAAGGAATTTGGAAGAATTTAAGGAAAAGAACAGATGGTATTATGAAAAAAGAACAGAGAGAAGAATTGAGTTAAAAAGAAAGAAAGAAAGAAAAATAGAAAGAAAATTAAGAATGAAATAATTAAAAAAGAGAAATGAAAAAAAAAATAAAGACAGAAAAAGAAAGAAAAAAGAATGAAAGAAAAAAATATAAAAAAACGAAATAAATAATTAAGAAAGAAAGGAAAAGGAGGAAGAAAGAAAGAAAAGAAGAAAGAAATAATTACGTAAGAAAGGAAGGAAGAAAGGGAAGAAGAATGGAAGGAAGGAAGGAAGAAAGAGAGAAAAAAGAAAAAAAGAAAGAAAAGTAAGACGAGAAATGAAAAGTCTTATAACATTCGGCTTGCTTAATGGCTAAAGTAGTTGTGTATTTCTCAATCAATGCTTTTAATTGAATAAACTAAAGGTCAAATGCAATTTTAGCCATAAAAGGAAAGGCAAAACAAAACAAAAAACAAAAACATACAAAACAAAAACATACAAAAAAAAATAATGAACGAGCCCTTACCAACCCAGCTGGCTATCATTATTTATTTTGAATCTAAAACTGAAATTTTTTTTAAATGATCAAAGAAAAAAAAATTAGGTTCATGAAATTATAATTACTTTAACAAACTTAAATGGTTTCAAATTAACAACATTTGGATCAAATTAATTGAGATTATTTTTTAAAGACTCATTGTATTTGTGATTTATACGAGTAGATGAAGAATTGCTGAAGTAAATGACCTTTTCTCTTACTTTCATATCTCTTTCATATCTCTTACTTTCATATCTCTTACTTTCATATAGTTCAAAATATAAGACACTTCACCGAGGATTTAAAATTACCATTTTCTATAGTTTGAACTATCATATTTGATGGCTTTACAAGCCACCCAAGAATAGATAAAAAATATTTCCCAGGTTTAAAAAAAGCTTTTGTTGCGTGTGGTAAGCCATTTAATGGGTTACATAGTACCACTACTGTTCTTCTACAAGGATGGCCTTGGCATTAAATAACTCACGAAGGTTGATATGCCATTAAACAAAGAAGCCATGTGATGATCTAACTGCATCTAGTCGTGAGGCTCTAATTCTGGAGCTCTGGGTAGTGTGTAGTACCCCTTCATTGCCATTAATCCCAGGTCCACTCTGATCTGAAGCGGTAGTACTTGTTAGGGTTCCATCTAGAGGTTAAATAGATAAACAAAATTGATTTTAAAATGTGTTTTAAAAAATGAGTTTTTAAAAGAAATTGAATACACAAGAATGAATTAAACAAAAACGTCTTTGGCATAAAATCATTCAAGGGTTGACATGCCATAAAACCAAACGAATCAGCGGATCAAACCAAACTAAATCCACAACGTCAGAGGTGGATTTTGGTGATATCGAAGAAGTGGATTTTGTGGGGACGTGAGGGTATACTGTATCAGACCACACCTAGCCCGTATTTTTTCTTGACCTCCCACCAGGCCCTATTAAGCTGACCTCCCACCAGGCCGGATTAACATAAAGTCTTTTTTACGAGGTGCAAAAAAGAAACACATGATTCCATTCAGGGGCACTTCAGGCGTATTCGTTTTAGGCGATCAGAGAGTTCATACCTTTCCCAATGTTATTAGTCCGAAATTGAACACAGTAGCGCGACTGGAGTTTGAACTCGCTTACTACAATGTTGTAGTTCAGTGGACACCGCTTGATATTGAAAGACAACATGATAGACTAGAAGACTTGACTTTCTGAGCAATCCTTTTATGATATAAACATTTATAAGCAAAGCTCTGATTTCGATATTGTGCATTTGTACAATGTATTTTGATTGTTTTTATATGCATAATATTAATTTGATGCTTATATACTATAGTTTATTTATTATTTTACATACATATCCAAATGAGATCTTTTTGAATAAAATTCAGTGAAACACTGCTACGTGTAACTGAGTAAAAGGGAGCAGTAACACTTAATTATTATTTAATATCTACTTGGTATCATTTATAACTTAAAAAATTAAAAAATACTAGATCACCGAAGTTAAGCAGCGATGAGACGATTTAGTACTTAATTGGGCGAACAATTTAGCAACATAAGTTACTGTAAGAAACCAAATATCAAAATGACTTGATTCGGCATTAAATGACCCGAAAAGCTCCGATTTCGATATTGTGCATTTGTGCACAATGTCTTTGTTGATTTTTTAAAAAACATTTCCAAATAAGATCTTTCTGAATAAAACCAAATGAAACACTGCAATATGTAATTGCGTAAATGGAAGCATTAACACTTAATTATTATTTAATTGCTACTTGGTATCATTTTTAACCTAAGAAAAAATAACAAATACTAAATTAAAAAATCTGTTTCTAGTATCCATTTCTGTAAGTTTTTTAATTTCTTCATTATACTTGCAATGATTACTGTAGCGTGATGATTAATAAGAACTCCATGCAGATTCTTAGACCGATTCGCTAACATGGTAACTTCGATTCTTGCATGACCTTGCTATTCAGGACCGACTACTCTAGAGTGATGGTTAACGATCTTTTCTTGTATAACAGTTCGCTAGAGGAGTGATGCAAATTAAAAACTATGACTCTCTCAACATATTACTAACCCGTTCGCATGAGCAGGATGTGACACAAGGTCAATTTCTTAAGCGGAATTTAACAGATTTGAATTCAGATTTTTCTTTTTTCTAGACTGGTTGCCTAACAAAGATTAAAAGGCTCAGTCTGTCCTTTAATTTACCTATTGCTGGAAGGAGAATAGCTGGATTCATACCATAACTTTGTCAATGTAAGTACTAACGTAGTCATCATTATAATCAAAAGCTTGCTGGCAGCACGGATTTCCTTGACTCCCCCTCGCATCGGCATCTTTATATATATATATATATATATATATATATATATATATATATATATATATATATAATATTGGTACCTTGACTTACGAGTTTAATTGAAATGAACTGAAATGCCATTAATCTATTCCCCCCCATCCCCCCGGAGAAACGATAACTTTGATTTGTTACGTTTTTAAAATAAGATGAATATCACTGGATTGTTTAAAAACATAATTTAATTCAAATCTCCTTTGCCATTAAATGGCCTAATTATCTCTTGCCAATGTCACTTTCTTGCAATTCCTTAATGCTCACTCAAGCTCACTTAAATTAAATTAACCCCCCCCCAACTCGGCGAGATATTCGATATTCACCTACCCCGCTCCCACAATGCCTCTCATTTCCAGTCTGCACTCTTATACAAAATGAATCACTCTCGGGTACCACTCTTTCTCCGGCCACGAGATGAGTGATGTTCCAATTTTTCATTTAAACTACACATAATAAAATAGAATGTAATGTATTATGTGCTATAATATGTTGTAAAGTTTATTTCTTTATCAACATAATTTTTCTTTGACGTAAGAAATTTGGAAACTTTTTTTTTAATGAACTTATTTACATAAGTGTATCTGAAGCTCACTCTACCACGAACTTTCACTCACAGCACAAACTGAAAAATTCACCGAGTGACAGCTCGTAATTTGGAAAACTTGTAAGTTTGGAAAATTGTAAGTCAAGGTAACATTATATATACTAGTAAATATATGCACCCTCTGGGTGCAAGTATTTAAGTTTTAATGTAATAAAATATTGTATTAAATTAGAAAGGCTAATGAAAGTAAATAAGAATGCAGATAAAATGATTTGAAACAGAGGAGTGTATAATCGAAAAGTAGAACAACTGAAACTTACTCTTCTACCACTCTCGTCTTTCATTGCTAAATTTTCCTAATTTAACTATTTAGTTAAAATAAGAAGTAAAGAATAAAATTAGAATTATTTCTTCTCGTGAATCGATTTCTTTTAAGATTTATGGAAGAGATTTTTGATCATATTCACTAAGATAAAACCATACAATTAAAAATCAATAATACTAAGCACATATTTATTAAAATCAAATTTTTAATATCAATATGCAAATTAGTCTTCCTGTTCACACTGTAAACTGCTATTTTAGTCTATATATAAATACAATTGCATGCTATTCAATTGTAGATATGATTAACAGTATTAATAATGTAAAACAATTTTATTAGAAATTGAGGTTTAAATGAAAATAAAATCATGGAGAATGTGACGTAAATGACTAAGGGAATTGTGACTTGAGTAGTGATATAGTTTCGGTTACAGACAGAAAAACACACAATCTCCATTATAATAAGATATATATATTATATATATATATATATATATATTATCATTATTATTATTATTAATATACTAAAGCTGAGTGAATCAATGACTGTCTGCTTAAGGCCTTTTTCCTATTCATGGCACAAACTCATATAAAAATATTCCTTGTTCGTGAAAAAAATCCATTTTAATTGGTTCTAATTATTCCTAATTTGCAATTAAGTCAAATACTGACCCGTCCCTTATTCATCTCTATTTGTCGCTTTCCCCCTCTCTATGTATATCTTGATTACCTCCTCGTTATATATGTTAGTTTATCTGTGACAGTGATTAAAGAGTGCGAAATATATTTGTATATTATGTTTCAGAAGCAGCTAGCATTGGGTCCATTTAAATTTAAATTAGTTCAAATCCTCCCTTTCTCTCCCCCTATATCCTTTACCTTTTCCCTGTTCGGTAGAGTATTCGGCTAGAAACCACAAGGTTCCTAGTTCGACACCGGCCCTCGCAAACTCAGCGTATGAGTAGCACAGGGATCTGTGCGATAAAGTAAGGAGCTGATGATAGGTGTGGCGCTCCACCTCAGACGCAAAAAAACAATCTCCTTGGTCTAGCGCTAGTGAAAAGGGGATAGACTCCCTCGCTGATTGGCTGATACCGACTTTAGGCCGCCCCGACGACTTTACTTACTTTTTTTAATCATAATCCTTCTGCTCAATTATAATGAACTAATCACCAGTTTTTTGTTTTTTGCTTAACAGTGGTTTGATTGCCGCTTTGAGTATCTTAACTCTTTGACGACCAAATCTCCCCTGCAGTACCAATTTTTCTGGGTATTTTTTTTATTAGGTACTGGCAATTTTGTCGTCTGCTACGAATTTTAAAAGCGAATTAATAATAATTAAATCTATTATTTAAGGTCAAACGACGACTTTACTTTACTCATAAGCACTGAAGTCAATAAATTTTGGAAAAAGCTTCAGCCAATAATGAGGCGAAATATCAATTGAATTTAGTTGTTGTGTTGTTATCCATATTTTCCTCTATTCTCAACCAATAAAGTATAGTTAAAATAAATGTTACCTTTTTATATGCGTTCTTATTTAATTTCGTTAGTCTTTCTAATTTAATATATTTCAGTAAAAAAATAATATATTTCAGAAAAAACCGCCCTGTCGGTGGGGCGTTAGAATGCACCGACCGCATCTCTGCAGAGGGGTAAGACTCCACCAATGGGGCCACCTGTTGGCCGTGGGTGGCGACCCATGATGCTTAAGGATAGAGCCCAGGTGGATGAGCATTTCATGACATGCAATACTCCACTTTGGCCCTATCTTGGACTAGACGGGCGGTCGGAGAGGCCCCCTCTGATCAATCGGCTGGTCACGTCAAGCCCTAGCACCTATATGATTGCCCCAACCCTATTGCCCTTATGGCAAACCCCAACCCCTTTTATCATATCGGTGCTAGAAGGTGGTGGCTGCGGGTCTACATGTCCTGGGAATGACGTTAAACTCTATCTGATGGTGAGGTTCCAGTTTTGGAGGTTTGTGGAATGTGGAGCACCCCTTCATCACCATTGCTCCCTGGTCCACTCTGACCCGGAGTGGTAGTACCTGTTAGGGTCCCATCTATGGGTTAAATAGAAAAATGTATTTATAAAAAAATTGTATTATCCATTAATAATTGATTTATTTCAAAACTTTATCGGCATTAAATGACCCACTGAGGTTGATATGCTGTAAAACAAAACAAACCAAACCAAACTAATTTAATATATTCCAGTAAAAAAATAATATATTTCAGAAAAAATGCGCACTCCGGGCGTAATTATTCAAGTTTATTAAAACTTAAAACATTACGCCCGGTGGGGGGGGTGCTTTTTTTTTAGTATCAGTAAAGAAGCAAATGATCTACCATATATATATATATATATATATATATCTTATTATAATGGAGATTGTGTGTTTTTCTGTCTGTAACCGAAACTATATTCCTACTCAAGTCACAATTCCCTTAGTTATTTACATCACATTCGCCATGATTTTATTTTTATATAAATCTCAATTATTAATAAAATTCGTCTTACATTATTAATACTGTTAACTATGTCTACGTACTGATAACATGCAATTATATTTATATATACAACAAAATAGCGGTTTACAGTGTGAACGGGAAGGATAATTTGCATATTGATATTAAAAAATCGAATTTAATAAATATGTGCTTAGTATTATTGATTTCTAACTGTTTGGTTTTATTTTAATGAATATAAGCAAAAATCTCTTCAATGAATCTTAAATGAAATCCATTAACAAGAAAAAATAACTGTCATTTTATTCTTTACTTCCTCTTATAACTAAATACTTAAATTAGAAAAAATAACAATGAAAGACGAGAGTGATGGAAGAGTAAGTTTCAGTTGTTCCATTTTTTATTATACCCCCTCTGTTTCAAATCTTTTATTATACTCCCTCTGTTTCAAATCTTTTTATCTGTATTCTTATTTAGTTTCATTGGCCTTTCTAATTTAATACAATACTTTATTACATTAAAACTTAAATACTTGCACCCGGAGGGTGCATATATTTGCTAGTTGATATAATAAGTTAAATGACGTTAAAACAACCTTTGGCTCTAATCAATTAACGGGGGTCTATTAAGAATTCTATTTACAAGGTAGATCTAATCTTCCCACCCACTTTAAACGTGATATGTCAGGTTGTTTAAGATTTGCAAGACAAAAAAGCCCTCACAGATTGGGTGCAGAATACTTTAGAAGCAAATGATCTCATATTAGATAAAATTGATTGATTAAATGGAAAGTCTCCTTTTTATTTCACACATGCATACTCGACCTAATTAAAAACTGATAAAATTTACTGAAAATACACTAAAGTATTCACTTAAATAAAACCTATATTAAAATTTAATAAAAAAAAAAAAATAAATAAATAAATAAATAAAAATCTTTTTAAAAATAAATTTAATAAAAAAAAAAAAAAATAAATAAAAAAAAAAAAATAATTTAAAAAAATAAACAAATAGATATATAATAATAAAATAAAATAAAATTAGAGTCTCATACATACATACCAGCTACATATTCAATTCAGATATATAGACAGATACACAAAAAGATAAGTAACAACCTAATAAAAATAGATAGATAGATAGATGGACTGAAAGACCAAATATAGATGAACAGACACACAATAAAGAAAAAAAACAAAAAAAACAAAAACAGATAGGTTGATAGACATGAACACACTCAAGCTAAATAGATAGATAGACCGACAGACAGATAGACATAATGTTAAATATTCATAAATAATGAATGACATTATAATATATATGATAATAATAATAATAATAACAATAATAGTATATAACATTATACATATGCTCACTTACAATTTTAACAAATCTTACCCTTACAAACCCTCACAAAAAAAAAAAAAAAAATAAAAAAAAAAAAATAAATAAATAAATAAAATAAAATAAATAAATAAATCAAAAAAATCACACCAACATACCAACAACACACATATAACTTAACGACAAATCCAGTTCCCAATCACACATAAACAAAAAACAATTAAACAGACACACACACACATACACATATTTAGCTAACCAATCCCCACAATCTAACACCTGTGGTACCACCATTGACCATTTCGGCACTCCCCATTCCAGAGAGAAGAAGAATCCACTAACCACCCCCAACTACACTTCCCCCTACCGAAACGTTGCACCGTCGACAATAAACATCAAGTTTCCACAACATCCCGTGTTTGTCTACTTTTCTCCATATATATATATATATATATGAGAGAGGGAATACAAAAACATGATAAATTTTCATAAATTCAAATTTTTCTGCATAATAAAGTTTCTGGAAAAAAACCTTCCGTCAAACCATAGCACCTATATGATTGTTTCGACTGTATTGTTCTTATGATTAAACTCCGATCCCTTTCTCATACATGAGCTGGAAGGCGTAGCAAAGGGTTTTATTGTCCTGGGTATGCCGTTAGACTGCATATAATGGTGAGTTTCCACTCCTGAAAAAACGACTTCGGCATGAAATAACTTAAGGGCGATATGCTCCAACTCCAACCAATCAACCAACCATTTACTACTACCTTACGAAGAAGCTTTGCTTAGTCTACAACATAGACAAGAAGTTGTTTACAGTACTTACTGTCCCTTTGTTGTCACCCATTTAAGTACTGAGCAAGTTTAAAGCTGCTTAACTTTGATCTAGCGGAACTCGGCGCATTCAGCATGACTTGACCGCAAGTTAAGTTATACGATGATACGCACACAGACAATGAATCCATTTGATGAATAAGATTAAGATATGTTAGAAATGTGGGCAAACATTTCTGCCCCACAAAAAGAGATCGGGATAATCGAAATATTTGGGAGTCATTCTAAATAATTAGTGGAATGCGTTAAGAAAGCAAATTTTTTCGTGCAGCGTCTTTGTAAGACAATCTGCTTTCGTGTGACATATAACGTTTTGATATCTTACTAAGTGAGTCTGCACACTGTAGCTAAAAAATAGTTTAATTCTTACAACACACTTCCTCTCCCTTTTCCTCCCTCTTTGCGTATCAGTCCATCTTTGTGTAAATATACAGCCTGTCATGTTTTCCTTCATTTAGACACGCCCTTAGTAATTATTTGACTTTTGAAACTGACAGTCAGCGTTCGAGTTCCGGCATAGAATTTCTCATCAGATATGTCATAATAAACTTTTTAAAAGTCAGGCAAATTTTGTCTGAAGATTGATTGATTTTAACGGCATGTCAAGCCGTATAGGGTTATGTTATACCTAGATGTCGGGCAATTGCGTTCATTGTACATTTATATTAAGAGTTTGATGTAGTTGTTTCTTAAGAGATTTTGCACACAGTTATCTGATATCAAGTATTTTTATCTAATCTATTAATAATTGAGATTCGCTTCCGGTTTTTGTCTGTAACAAAAATTACGTCACTGCTTACGTCACATTACCCAAAATCATCATAACTTAGAATAAATACACTCAAAATTTGAACATGCAACATTAGACAGTCCTCATTGTTTTTTAAAACGAGTTTTAATAAATACATGACTGGTATTATATATCTATATATAGTTTGTTTTATTTTTAAACATATTTAATGTTTACATATCAAATTGTTTTATTTTTTAATCCTTTAATGAATTTGATGACTTTACTTACTTAGGGTACAAACTCGCTGACATTGAATTTTTTTACTCCCACCCCTCAGGCAATATGTTTCAAAAATCTATTTTTACATCGCCCGGAGGGTGTTTTTCATTTTGTACTAGTACAAATAATTTACATAGAGTTGTATGTTTTCAAGTTTTCCTATCTAATACTAATTATATAGATTCAAGAAATTATTTCTTTTTAACAACTCATTTGTTTGCCTATATGATTTAAAGTAACTAATGATATTCCTTAGTAAACAATTATAACTTCAAATAACTATTCTTAATACAATTTACAATTATATAAAAAGTATTTCTATCTAATGCAAATAATTTCCACAAAGTTGTACAGTGTCAAGTATTCCTATCGATATTAACAATTATATCATTTCAAGTATTAAACAAAGAAACCAAACCTTCAAGTAACTATTCTTAATACAAATAATTTATAGTTACATATTATTACTATCGAATACGAATCATTTTCAAACAGAAAGATTTCAAACGAATCATTTTCAAACAGTTTGTTCCATAGATAGGACCATAACAGATAGTGGACCTAGGAGTAATGGCAATAAAGTGATACTCCACACTCCTTAGATCCCCGGAACGGCAGGCTTACAATCAGTTGCATTTTACCCCTGACACCATCCATTTAATTGTCCGCAGGGCATACAGCCAGTATTTGGTCTGAAGAGAAATTCTTTATTCTAACTCGAAAGGAAATGACGGGCTTTGGAAGCCAAATGAAAAACTCAAGGCGGAATTGATCGGCATAAAATGCTTGCTGATCAGCGTAATCATCGTAATCCAATGTGGCACAAGGCTTCGCTAATGGAGCACTGAGTCAGGTATAAAGGCATTATATTAATGAATTGGTCTGCATTTCTACGATAAAATTATTCAATACTTTTCTATAAGAAAATAATTAGCAATGGTTTTATACACTAAACATAATAGCCGTATTCATATATTTAATTTCACAAGTATTAAGTTTTAAGGAATTCTAAAGAGCGCTCTTATACACATACAAAGAGAGAGAGAGAGAGAGAGAGAGAGAGAGAGAGAGAGAGAGAGAGAGAGAGAGAGAGAGAGAGAGCATACATTTGTATATATACATACAAAAAGAGATATAACATTGGACTGTGCTGATTTGCTCATATGATCTTAGTAATTTTCTACTTCAGCTTTATGGTAGGTTACACACACGTGTCCTTCATCTCATATATATATATATATATATATATATATATATATATATATATATATCTGTATGTGTGTGTGTGTGTGTGTGTGTGGCTACGTAAACTGTAATGTTTTAGACGCCTTAGAACCAGTAGGAATTATTAAAAATTAACCTAGTCTTGATACTTTTTGAATTAAGTTCTTTTGGGATATACAGGATTATGCAATTGTAGCATCTTCAATACCAATGTTCTATTATCAGCATTATATATATATATAAGCTGTCACCTATATCTTCTTAATCTTCAGTTGACTGCGTGGTAAAATCCTTGATGAAGTTATAGCTTTTTCAATAGAAAACATTTAATTCGCATCACTACACAACCGAATCGGAAGAATTAGTTAACCGTCACGTTAGAGTAGGTGCCCATGCATTGCTCTGGTACAAAATCTAAATCGAAGTTGCCATGACAGTGAATCGATTTGGGCACGTTATGGCGGCACCCAATTAGTATCCCGTATCAATTATACTAAAGCGTGCAAAGTCACAACGAAGAAAGATATTTTACAAACAGTAGCAATTATACATTGATCCCATTAAACCCGTTTTCATTGTCTTTGTTATCTTTTATGAAAAGCTCTATGTAGCTATGATCTTTAGCCTAAAGATTTTTCTGAAATTCTCATGGATGGGCATAGAAAGGATACTAATCGCAAAGAACACCTGAGGTAATATAAAGAGTAAAACAATTAAAACGTTATAATGAAACAAAAAAAAAGAGTGATTGATTGATTTTAACGGTAACCCGTCTGGGGTTATCTATGCCTATAAGGTTAGGAAATTGCGTATATTTTACGTTTACGTTTCCTTTTTATGTAGTTGTTTGTTAAGATTTTTTGCACACAGTTATATGATATCAAGTATTCCTATCTAATACAACTAATTAACACACAGTCATATGGTTTCAAACATTCATATCTAATAATAATAATTATATGCATTCAAGTAATTATTTCTATTTGTTAATAGTCTTATATCTGCACACATATATATGGTTAGAAGTAACAAATAATAATCCTTAGTGAGCAATTATAGCTTCAGGTAACTCCCTAAGCTATGGGTTAAATAATACCATAACTGTTTTTTGCAAGGATGGCTTTGGCATTAAATGACCCAGAAAGATTTATATGCCTTTAAACAAAGAAACCAAACCTTCAAGTAACTATTCTTAATTGAAAAAATTTATAGTTATATGATATCAAGTATTCCTATCGAATATTAATAATTTTCAGACAGATCTATTTGACTCAGAGATGGGACCATAACAGGTATTATCACCCCGATTCAGAGTGGACACGGGAGTAATGGCAATGAAGAGGTATCCCACATGATCTCCAGAACTGGAATGTCACAGTTAGATGGAATTTAGTATCTGCACAACGCACCGCTTTTGGGGACTGTCTTACCCCTATGAAGGGGTTACAATCAGCATATCCTAATCTCTGTCGAGAGGGCTATTTCATATTGAGACAAAGTCAATAGCCCTTCAAATAAATAAATAAATAAATAAATAAATGAACATACAAACTTTTACATTGCAGCAAAGCTAATCATTAAATGCTCACATTGTGCAAAAAAAAAAAAATGAATTAAATTAAATAAATAAGTAAATAAATATCTATATCAAAGCAATGTATCGCTGAAGTCAATTGTGCTTTTAAAATCTCAAATTTCAGAGCCGCTATTAAACTACCACACGCCTAAGTAAACATCCATGTGCACTCCGTCCATTGTGCAGTTAAGTCACAATGTAAGCGCCGGCTTCCGCCTGATCACTGAAGTTAAGCACCGATAAGCCTACTCAATTCTTAAGTGGGTGACCACTTAACAGGTACTATATGTTATATTAGACCCGTGTAACAGACTAGGCAAAACTTAACATTACATCCCGGGATTTCTGTGTGGTGGAATGGTTAGGAATCTACTCACACAAATGGAAGACTGACTCGTAAGTTCGATCCTGACCAGATGACTCATATATGTAATATTGTACCAAATTTAGTCAACTTTAAGTTTTTAGTCCATTCACTAAGTGTAATGATTAGCAAAATGAGTTAATTGACATACAAGTGAGTCCGATTCTCACTAGGTGTTCCCTACTTCTAGTCTTTTGCTCTAACAAAGCTAAGCTTGGTTCATACTTAACGTAATTAGTTGTATATAACATCCATTTGTGTATAATACGCATGCATGATATTCGGCTACGAAATCTTTTGGGAAAAAAAAACTTTCATGTTTCATACGCTTTGACTTTGGAATTTGTATCAGCAAAATTTAAATTAAATTTAACATGTGTTCTACTTTTTATCTTGTTTGTATCGACTAAGAATGATAATCTTTATAGTTTATGTTTCAAAAGACAAAAATTTACTCAGTATTTAGAGAAAGGGCAAAGATATTTGCACATGAAAAAGTAACAAACTTTCGTTGACAATTCGTTCACAATAGAAGGCACAAATTATAAACAAACATATTCCAATGGTTATTTTTCTGAAACAGAATGAAACAGAAGTGTTTGCTACACATTAGATAGTTTGGAACTTATAACTTTATGCGGCCCCGTATATGGCGACTCACATGGCCCAAGAAAGGTTATTATTTAGCTTTCGCGTATAATACGCACCCCGAACTTTCGGACAGAAAAATTTAGGGAAATGGTGCGCCTTATATACAAATAACTAGGGTATGTTGTCTTTGATCACTTCTGTCAATGCATTATTTCAATGAATAAATAATAAGCATTTATTCATTAGGAGTTACATCCTCCATATTTGATTCAGCTTAGCGTGATCGACAAAGCCAAATTATTGGCGTGAAATAGAATCAGGAATTTATAGGTTTCATTTTATTCTTACAAAAGGAATAAAATCTGCCTGCCTTGAAACTCAGCTTTTGAAATCCATTTAAAAAAATCTTGTTTAAATAGTGGCTCAATAAAAAGTGGTGGCTCATTGAGGATCGAACCTTCTACTGTAATTTGCAAGCGAGTTGATTCTCTCAATAGCGAGGCGGATTTGGGAGTTGTTCGCACTTGTTCTTTTGTAAAGAAAAGAATTTAAATGAATGAATAAATAAACATTTTGTCTCGATATGATCTGATCACCACACAAGTTGGAATCAGTCCGGGACTCGTCACGGTTCTGCTTAGACTCAACAATGACAGGCCTGGGCAAGATAATCAGTCAGTCAATCTTTCTCTCCTCTCTCTCTCTCTCTCTCTCTCTCTTTCTTTCTTCTATTCTAACTTATTTCTTTTGTTCTTTCTATTTTCTTTCTTATTCATGCTATTTTCTTTTCACCTTTCTTCATAACTTTCATTTTTTCTTTTTTCTTATTCACACTCTTTTCTGTACCTTTCACTTTTTTCATTTATTTATTTTATTTTCCTCCGATTCTTTGTTTTTCCTTCTTTCTTTTATTGGTATTTTTCTTCAATTCTCACATCTTTCTTTCTTTCTAATTTAGGCTCTTTTCATGTCCCCTTTCTTCATAACTTTCTTTTATTTTTCTTCGCTTTTCTATTTTCTTTCATTTTTCTTATTTACTCTCCTTTCTTTTCCTCTACGTTTTTCATTCATTTATTTTTCATATTTATTCATTTCATTTTCCCCTGATCCTTTCTTTCTTTTTCTTCTATTCTCACTTCTTCCCTTCTTTCTCTTTCTCATTTTCTTTTCTCATATTTTCCCAACTCTTTCTTTTTCTCTAAATGTTTTCTTTCACGCAAAAATCATTTTTCTTTACTTAATGCGTTTTTTTCTTTACTTATCAATTTTGTCTCCACCCTGTTGGGCCTAGCGTAGAATTTGCCGTCTGTATCCCCTGCAGATGGGTAAGAACATCAAACATGGGGATGTCCTGGGTATGACATTAAAATACATCTAATGGTAAGGCTCTAGTTCTAAAGCTCTGGGGTGTGTGGAGTCCTCACTCATTATTCTCAGGTATACTCTGACCCGTAGTAGTAGTAGCTGTTAGGATCCCATCTAGCGGTCAAATAGATCTGTTTAAAAATCATTAGTATTGAATAGGAATACTTGATACCATATAGACTATATAATTGTGTATGAAATATTAGTATTAGATAGCAATACTTGCAACCAAACAACTGTACGCAAATTATTTTTATTAGATTTGAATACTTGATATATAATGTATACAAAAAAGAAAAACTCTTAAAAAACTAAACCAAAGTACAATGTACTCAATTCCGTAACCTCTAGACATAAAATAATCCAAAACGGGTTGACATGTCGTTAAAACTATTCAAGCAATCCAGCAATGATTTTATTTGATTTGTTCCTATGAAATTCCTTCAGTTCTTTTTTCTCTATTACACATGGTTGTAGCTTACTTTTCCTCTTTCATTAGACATTAGTTGATTGATTAACTTCTTGATTTTAATGACATATCAACCTGTCTAGGGTTATTTTGTCTTCATTCAATATTCATATTTACATTTTGGTATAGTTATTCGTTAAGAGATTTTCAAATAATGCAAATAATTTACAGATATATATCAACTGTTCCTATCTTAATCTAATACAAATAATTTGCACACGGTTGTATAGTTTCATATATTTCGTATACCAATATCTAATATACACTTATATGGTTGTAAGTAATTATTTCTATTGAATAATTGTCATATAATTGTTATTTGTTTGCTCACGGTTTCAAGTAACAAATACAATTCCTTTGTAAACTATTATAACTTGGAGTAACTATTGCTAATGTAAACAAATTATGCCTATAACAGTTTCAAGAATTCATATCCATTGCAAATAGTTTTTAAACATTTATTTAATCCATAGATGGAAGACTAATGTCCAACATGTCTAACTCCGGTTTCGACCGGGGGGGGGGTCGAGTGGGTTCGGCTCTGGACCGTACAAGTCAACATCGTTGATCCCAGGGGACCATCCCTCCAGGCAACACCTGCCCCCCCCCCCCCAGTTTAAAGTGGCAGGGCTGGGTTAATTGCCCAGTACCTGAGGCGCCTCCTTGAGGGGGAATGCCGACGGGATCAACGCATTTATTTTGCACCCGCCACCCATGAGTCACGGCTTGTGGGTGGGCCCACATTATCAGGGCCTTGTGCCAAACCCGTACATGTGGGGTACGGGGTAAATATCAGGTACTACCAGTCCGGGTCAAAGTGGACCTGGGAGTAATTGCAATTAAGGGTACTGCACACTACCTAGATCTCTAGAACTGGAGTCTCATCATCAGATGTAGTTTACGGTCATACACGGGCCCTCGCTTCTTTTTTTTGGGTGGGGGTGTAGGTTTTTTTATCCTCTGCAGGGGGATACAGTCATTAGAAATTGGGAAACATACACCAACTAAAAATGTAAGAAAGAGAGAGAGTAAGGTAATTAATTGAATAACTAAAAGAAAGAAAGCTAGAAAGAAAGACAATTAGAAAGAGAGGAAGAAAGAAATAGAAATAAAAAGAACTTGAAGAAAGAAAGGGAGTCAACAAGCAAAAAAAAAAATGTACGAGTCTCAGCCACAAATTACATGTGGCTTGTGGTATTAGTTGTAATAGTATGTCTAAATAACGGCGTTGATCATGTGGAGGCGTGCTGCTATAGTTCATGCCTGGGCAATATTTTTTTTTCTTCCAATGTCTGACATGCCGGGAATGTCCGGTATGCTAACACCGCCAATACTGACAGTTAAGGCCGGGGCGCCAGTTAACTTCCTCCCTTTCCTCCTTTCTCTAATTCTACCCACCCCCCACATGAACAAGGGTAAAAAAGACTTCTCGTCTTTTGTTTGCATTTTTTTCGTTTTTCTTTTCTTTAAGCTTTTCTAATTGTAGTATAGTACTGTTATTTATGCGATAGGCAAAGCCTTCAACTTGTACAAGTATGTTTTGACTCGCGCTAAAGCAACAGTACTTTACTTGTTTTCATCCATTTCTTTTCGCTATGGTCGGTTACACTTGGAGGTGTTTACTTATCTAAGCATAAATGCGGGTCACCCAGTAAGGATTGAACTCATTACTGTCGTTATGATCCATCAGATTTATTCGCTCAGCGTGAATCGATATTTACAAAAGTTAACTTAGGGTATTAGCCTCTCATCTCACTTATGAGGGCGTGACACAAGGACATTTTTATGTGGGTCCACCCACAAGCCGAAACTCCTGAGTGGTTGGCACAAAAATGCGTTGATCCCGTCGGCATTCCCCCCCCCCCAAGGGGGCACCTCATGCATTGGGCAATAAACCCAGCCCTGCCCCTTCAAATCAAGGGGGCAGGTATTGCTTGAGGGGGGGGGGAATATCCCCTGGGATCAACGCTGTTAATTTTTCTTAGCCGCTCCAGAGGCCGAAGCACTCTGGAACAGACACCGAGGGGCCTTTGCAGACTTAGTAATCACCAAGACTACAAGGGGGCACACACAGAGGACCTAACTGATTATACAATGTTTAATTGCTCGTTAACCATTGCTTTGTTTTTTGTGTTTTTGTTTTTCTTATGCTTTTAAAGCTTTATTTTATTTTTTTTTGTTTTTTATTTTCTTTCAAAATCTCTCTCTCTCTCTCTCTCTCTCTCTCTCTCTCTCTCTCTCTCTCTGACCAACCGTCCCTATCATTCATCGCCCCAGGCAGATCCTTTGTAGACCATCCAGAATCCGCACAGAGGTGATTGACGTAGGTTTTTGCCGGTCGGCCTACACTGATGTGTTCATGTGTAGGTGTCTACAGAAGAATGAGTTTATCATAGCTTCACCAGCAATATCCAGCATGTCATGTTCGTCTTACTTAGATGGTTTGTGTGATAGGAGGCAGGTGGCGTACAGCTGTTTTCCTGTGGAGTGCTGCCTCCAGGATTTGTTCAAACTCGCAGCATCCGAGGGTAGTTCCCATGTAGTTTTCTCTCTAAGCGTTTCTTTAGAGTCTTTAAAGTGGAGCAGCCATACCATAGTACTTACACAACAACTGTTTGGAAGGATTCTCGCGTATCTTATCAGATTTCCATTTGATCGATAATTTGTCTATAGCAACCCATGCCTTTCCAATGCCTATATTGACATCGCTTTTTGTAGATGAGATATTGCTACCTAAGTATGCGAACTGGTCTACTAATTTGAGAGGCTTACAATCTAATGTGGAGATCTAACATAAAAACTCATTTTGTCGCTAGAAATCACACACAAATTGGCAAATCACCCATCCTCATGTTGCAGACTCATGTGGTAGGTGTTTACCCAACTCGTTCACCACAGCTAGGATGTGACACAACGTTATATGTGTGAGGCATCCAACGAGGATCGAACTTGCTATTCAGAAGTAATGGACCTACGAGACTCGGTTTGTGGTAATATCGAAAAGTGTTACCAACACAATTTGGAGAATGCACTTTCTTAAAAGGAAATGAAATTGGAGAACCGAGTTCAAATTCTGGACGAGACTGTTTGTGTTTCACTTAACGCTATTAATGCCTTTGGAATAAGCATGAATGAATTTCTGATGCAAAATCTAAGAACTTCGTCATTTTTGTTCCCTTTCATGTGTGTCAATCAGGGCCAGTGTTACCCTTTAGGCAAACTAGGCGATCGCCTAGTGTGCCAATATCTAAAATCAATAAGTTTTATTTTATTTTTCTCCATGTTACCTCTTTAAGTTATTAAAATATCTATAGGTGATTGTATAAAGTTTTTAATGTAAATGATTTTTTAATGTGGCTTGGTTAGAGTTGCAATAATTTTAATTATTGTTACACATCTCCATTAAGCTTTTCCTATTTATACTTAAGATGTTAATTTAATATATTGACCGACCAATGACTGGTCACAACTCGGAAGTATCTTATTTTGTTCTACATGTATGTAATAACGATTTAATAATACTAGGTCATAACTTTCTGAAGACTGGAGCGAGCCAAATACTTATGATAGGTTTTAATAACAAAACATAGTTTCACAGACATTTACGTCAAGGATTTATGGACTTATTGTAATAACAATAATTAGTTATTTGCATGGATGAAGTAATAAAGACACAAGATGCAAATTATGTTATCAATGGAATTATAAATAATGTAGTAATGGGTAGCTGTACCTACATTAGCTTATCAAAATTTTCAAGGGGGCGTGTATCAAAAGACTAGGGCGCCAAATAATCTTGTTCCGGCCCTGGGATCAACTAAAAGAAATATATTAAAACGAAGGTCACTTGTCACGAGCGTTACAAAAGTTTTTACTATGTAAGTGCATCGTAAATGGATTTTACGACAGAAATTCGTTACAAATGTCGGAAATAATTTTTGATTTGTATTTGGTTTATTATAGATGACCTAGAATCTATTTCTATAATTTGCATATTATTTGCATATTATTTGCATATCAAAAGATAAGGGAATCTAAAAACATCGTCAATTTAGATCCTGTTTTACTAACAAAGGAATCTACACTAGGATCTAAAATGATTGGAATACGAGCTCAAAACGGATACATTGTTCAACAAAAGATATCAACAAATATATAAGTATATGCATGTGCATGTAGGTATTTACCCAACCCATTTTACATGGGTAGAATGTGACACAGGTTCACAAGTATGGGGCATCCAGCGAGGA